>JASPKZ010002342.1:0-672500 GCA_030220185.1 Diploptera punctata
CGCAGAAAACCGGAGAGCCGACGAACGAGAGACGAGAAGAGAGAGAGAACAGTCAAGTTATTTCTTTTTATTTACCATATTATTTTTATTATTACATATTTCGAAGAGAATATAAAACTCTAGCCCGTCTTTACTATCCTACAGATGTGAAATATGAACCATAAGAGCATGAGGCGCATTGAGAATTCCGCAGAAAAAAAGGCGCTTTATTAGAGGAACTGCAGGTTATACCAGATAGGATCATACAAGGAATGAAGAGATTCTAGAATAATTCAATACAAAATTTACAGTAACGTGTGTAAGTTCAGATATAACACAGGCAGAACATGTTAGAAGAATGGACCTAATAAAAATCAGGAGAGAAATGCCGCGCTACATGTTATATAATGGTACAATTTCAATTAGATGACTGGCTAACAAGGAATTGAGTCTTCAATAAACAACATGATCTAACGTCTACCACTATGACAATATTTTGAAACGCTTGAAAATTTTAGGTTTAATCGCGTCTATCATTTATGCGCATATCATTATACCGTATATTTCTGCTCTTAATATTCATGTATATAGTGGAGGTTAATTTGTTTAAAATTTTAATTGACTAACTAATTAAGGATTATGTATACCGTATATATGAATAATTACCGTATTTTACGGATTATAAAACGCTACGGACTATAAGATGCACCTTAATTTTTAAGCATTTTTTAAATAGCATTTATACCATTTTTATTATTAGATTTCTTCGTCGTCATCGTTGTTCTCTTCATATATAAGATGATCTTCACTGCCATCGAGAGCGTTACTTACACCGCAATTCTTGAAAGATTTAACAATAATGTCTTCTCTCACTCTAGACCACGACTTTTTAATCCACTGACACACTTGTTTGATTGCATGTCGTTTTAAAACTCCTTTCGGTGTGAATTCATGTTTGGTTTCATCCATCATCCATTTGTTCAAGTTCACTGTCATGTAGACTGCAATGACACATCATAGGCTAGAGATGTTCTGGGTTTGTGATGGCAGGGTGGAAGGGAGAGAGTATTAGCAAGCTTGTGAATCCCCGCAACTCATGTTCGTCGCATCGGTGCACTGCTGCTGCCAGTTGAATCCAATGTTGCCAGATACAGATAGGTTTCCCGCGGCAACGAATATATGGCCATTTTTAAGACTGGTGGGAATTTTAAATCAAACACTGGACTTTTTATATTACTCTTGAGTGTAAGACGCACCTGAATTTTGGAGGCAATTTTTCGACGAATAAGTCCGTATTATAGTCCTAAAATAAGGTAAATGGATCGTAATACTAACATTCTAACCCAGAATTTATTTTAAATTAAAAATAAAGCAACCTTGTAGGCCGTCCAAAGTATTCGGAACCGGGATCTCTAGAGTATGAGTATCGGAATCTACCTTACGACAGATTTTTTTCAGTTTTCCGTTATGTTATAATTCATTTAACCCATGAATATTAAGAGATATAGCAAAATAATTTGTCCGCCAGATGCAGAGACGGGTGTAGATTAGTGACGTTTAAGGTCAGCTGATAAGTTGGCGACAGGGCGTGGTAATACCGTGTGCAAGTGCAAGTATAACTGTAGATATGAGATTTTGATGGACGTTGTCGGGAAGATGAGTGAAGGAAAGAGAGAGCAGATGAGTCTGGAGTAAAATATGTTTCTGTGACGCGAACAAATTATTTGGCATTACCTCGACGTACTATTTTTGGACGATTCTTTATTTTTTCATTGGACATATAGAACAAAACACACTTTATATATATATATATATATATATATCCACCCATAGTAATTCTGCCCAAGGGCAGGTTTTTCACTGGAATCATAGCATTTTTCATGCTATCCTTCGCGGCTTTACTAGGGAATTATAGGTGTGGTAGCTTCCCGTTGCTTTCCACACCTATGAAGGATGATGATGATAATGATAAGGATGATAATGGCCGGATGATTTTCGGGAACTGTTGGGCCTTAAGCTTCCTGAGATTTGTCTTACAGATGAGAAAAAACCGAAAAAAACCTCACCTTGGAGCTTGTCCCGACCGGGAAACGAACCGGGCCCGATGCATGACAAGGCAGAACGCTACCTACAGACCACAGCGGTGGACATACACACACACACACACATATATATATATATATATATATATATATATATATATATATATATATATATATACACCATTCTATAGTGTTCTGCCTTAGGGCAGGTCTTTCACTGTAATCATAGTATGTTCATGCTATGCTTTGCAGCTTTACTAGGTGTGGTAGCTTCCCGTTGCTTTCCACACCGGGGATGATGATGATGGCCAGATGAAGTTCGGGGACCTTTTGGACCTCAAAGCTACCTGGCATTTGTGTTACAGGTTAGGAAAAAGCCAGGAAATAAACCTCACCCAGGAAGCTTGTCCCCCCTGGCGATCGAACCCGGGCCCATTGCGTGACAAGGTAGCGCGATACCTCCAGACCACAGCGCTGGACATATATACATATTAAAGTAAAATGTAGCCTTAATTAATATAAACATTTGTAATGATATGTAACAATTAGAATAAGAGATGAGTTAATTTCACCTATCTTCACAACCTACACCCCTTAAGGTCGTTGATGCGAATAATTGTTGTAAGTTTTACATGTCCCTTCCGAAGTTAAATACAACAATATTAAGAACAGTTTTATGGAGAAGTAGATAAATTAATTGGTCAATTTCAGGTTTAACACATTCTCTTAGGATACTTTAATGTCAACAACAATTTGAAGCATAAATTACAAAAGATAACAGCAATATCCGGGTAGTAATTTTTGTTATCCCAAAATAAATCATTAAGAGTATAGTAAGTTATTATTATTACTATTATTATTATTATTATTATTATTATTATTATTATTATTATTATTATTATTATTGGAAATTTTGAGGAAGTAGCTGAATTCAAATACCTAGGAACAATGATCACAAATAGGAATGAGATGCAGAAAGAAATTAAACATAGGCTCAATTCTGTAAATGCATGCTATTATGCATTGCAGAGACTCTTGATGTCCCAACTCCTTTCAAAAAACGTTAAACTGAAAATATATAAAACTATTATTCTACCAGTTATATTATATGGGTGCGAAACATGGACTCTTACTTTAAGAGAGGAAAGGAGATTACAAGTATTTGAGAATAAAGTACTTAGGAAAAATTTTGGACCAAAGAGAGATAAACAGACAGGTGAATGGAGAAGACTACATAACAATGAACTACATGGTCTTTGTAGGAAGCCAGATATAATAAGAACAGTTAAGTCTCGTAGACTGCGTTGGGCAGGACATGTTGCACGTATGGGAAATGAAAGACTTGCATGGAAGCTTCTTGTAGGAAAGCTAGAGGGAAAACGCCCAGTTGGTAGACCAAGAATGAGGTGGGAGAATAACATTAACTATGATTTGAGGGAAGTATGTTATACAGGGAATGATTGGAAAGCATTAGCTCAGGATAGGGATATATGGAGAGCTTATATCCGTGCGGCCATGAACCTACGGGTTCGATAGTGCCAGTGAGTAAGTAAGTAAGTATTATTATTATTATTATTATTATTATTATTATTATTATTATTATTATTATTATTATTAAATGAAACATCTTTCATGTTAAGGAAATTAGAGATAGAATACAAAAAATGGGGATTACAGATAAATTATAATAAAACAGAATATCTTTTATTGGATACAACAGATGAGCTAAAATGTAATTCAGGAAGAATACGTAATGTTAAAAAATATTTAGGGTCTATTTTAGATAGAAGTGAGAATTCAACTACAGAAATTGAAAGAAGAATAACTGATGGAAGAAGAATCATTGGTATGTTGAACTCGGTGCTTTCGAATAGAAATATAATACACAGAACGAAGAAAACTGTATTTAAAGTTCTGTTACTTACTCACTGGCACTATCGAACCCGTAGGTTCATGGCCGCACGGACATAAGCTCTCCATACATCCCTATCCTGAGCTAATGCTTTCCAGTTCTGTTACAAATAATTTTATTAATGGGTTCCGAAACCTGGAGAGTAAGCAGAAAACAAGCCAACAAGCTGTTAGCAGTAGAAATGGATTTTTGGAGCCGATAGACAAGTATTTCAAGAAGGGATAAGGTCAGAAACGGCACTATAAGGGAAATTATGCAAGTTGAAAGAAACATAGGAAAAATAGAAGAAAAACATTAGAAATGGTATGGACACCTCATAAGAATGGAAGAAGAGAGAATACCAAAGAAGATCCTTAATTGGAAAGCTAATGAAAGAAGTGGAAGAGGCAGGCCTTAGAGAACAATGGATGGATGGAGTGAAGATAAGTATGGAAGCTAGAGGTTTCAGGAAAGAAGGTGCTTTAGACAGGAACCTCTGGCGACAAATCACTTTGGGTTGAAGGAGAAAAACACTAATATGGAATATTCCTAATTAAAAATTATTATTATTATTATTATATATTATTATTATCGTTATTATCGTTATCATTATCGTTATCATTATCATTATCGTTATCATTATCGTTATCATTATCATTATCATTATCATTATCATTATCATTATCATTATCATTATCATTATTATTATTATTATTATTATTATTATTATTATTATTATTATTACTATAAAGTTTCCACATCTCGATATTCATACATAGGCCTACAGTTTGATATCATCGGATGCTATCAACATCACGTATTGCTAGACAAGGGGAGGCAATCAAGCACAATTAACATTCGTTCATTTAGACGAACTTATTGTGTTATCGATAAATGTCCAGTGGTTCGATTATAAGATAGAGATTGTATAGCTCAAAAAAGTAGTCAGACTTTAATGACAGAACGGTGTAACGTATTAAACAGGTTTTATATAATGCAATATGCATATTCCTTTGCCTAATTTTATTTTCATTTTCTTCTTCTACTCTTCTCTAACCAACTAGCTCTTTTAGAAATCTACTCGTATTTGCTTTCTGGCACTAGCAAAATTCCTACATGTTTTAGTCTGTATTCCACGGTGTAACTTACATTGCCTAAACGACAGGATTGTCAGTGTAGAAAATAGATATGGTTAGGTTTGCATTTCTGGATAATTCAGAAGATTCTATAGTTTATTGTTATTATTGCATAAGGATTAGGAATGACATTAAAACATCAGGGGAAAAATATGATTCGATTAGGAATGCGTTTTGTTAACATATAGAAGGAAGCACACAAAATTGTGTGGATTACAAAATTCAAAATAAAACAACTACACAAAAAAAATTACGAATATTATGTAGGAAACTTGGGGTCAAGGGGAAGGTAGAGGTAGCACCTTTGTTAGGAGTAGACCCTACACTAATTCTCACCAACCCAGGGTTAAGTGGAGGAGATAAGCGAGACCTTTATGTCTGATGAAGCTATAACCAAGATCGTCAGTACGTCCTTCAAGAGGTGGCCCTACTTTAACTGAATACGACGGATCTAGACATGGCTGTCGATAAAAAGCCCCAAGTGTGAGTATTGGTAAGGGTTTAGGAGAAGGAAAACTTCGAAAATAAACCCGGGAAGAGGACTCTCGTCAGCCGAAGAGAAGGCAAGCTTCTAAGGGAAAGGGACCATAACAAAAAAGCCTCCGGTCCTCCAGCAAGGGGGTTGTGCGTCGTAAAACGACCTTTCTCAAAAGTCTCACACGATTAAGACGGACGGAAGCTGGGCTGAACGGATGTGAGATCGGAACAGGCAAAGACCTAATCCATTAAGGATGATGATGATGATGATGATGATGTAGAAAACTTTGAGAACAATATTATAAGTAAAAAATGTGATTTCGTGTCTCTGTAGACGCATGGGCAGCTCTCGCGGTTATCCTGACTGGAATCCCAGGTTCGAATCTTGGCGGTTCAGGAGTGACATTAGTGGTGGGCCATGTCGGGATTTTTCGTGTTTTCTCGGGATTCTCCCGTTTCCCGAATTTCATCCTACTAACACTCTCCACTTCTCTTCCCTACCCTATCATTTTATCTTCATTTATTCACTCATTCATTTCATATCATACTTCCCTCATCTCATTTAGGAAAAAATGTCAGATCTTGCAAACCACAAGGGTTTAAAACATGTGGTTGGATGATCCAGAGGGGCCACAATTTTGTACTTCCTCACTACACTGAGCCTATATAACTGACAATTTAGAGCAGAATAGGCCTATGGGAGGGTTGTACCATTTCTCAATGCTCTGAGCTCAGCCCCGAAAAATGGCGATAGAGCCGTGTGTGACCGTCTAATGTTTTGAAACCAAGAAGACCATAAACGACTACGTAACACAATAGAATATATATTTATTTCCAGTCATTCATAACAAACATTGATAGGTTCTAGGCCTATAATAATACAATAAACCTAAAGAAGATTGCATGTTCTGGGCATTGGAAACCCAAGCCCATACGTTATTCTAATCTAACTAAGAAACGTGATTTCATAAAAAAAGTTAATCACAATTAACTTAATGGGATTAACAAACGACATTAGTTCTCCGCACATCCCTATCCTGGGATAATAGTTTTAATCTATCCTCATTCCTATAATTCACCTCCCTGAAATCATAGATAATGTTATTCTCCCAGTTCAATCTAGGACTACCTATTGGGAGTCTTTCTCTGGTTTTCTGCATGAGGGGTCTAGAAGCAAAACTGGCAATGTCCATTGAACCCAGTTTTACAGGAGACACTGATTTATTAGATCTTAGTAAATATACCAGATTCTTTAATGGTTTTTTCTTTAGAATATAGTCTTCTACTCTTATAGTCACTTAAAATACATTATAACCTAATTATCTGCAATAATCGTAAGTACTGATGTGATAAAAATTGGAGATTGCCAGGTTTGCAAACTAACAGGTGGAGATTTCCTGTTTTGCATCCAACATGTTTAGGAGATTTGACAGTTTTTCAACAGAATTATTGGGAAATCACTGAAAATGAATAACAAACTCAAAGTAAGTTAAATGTATATATTTTATTATCATACTTAGTCATGTAACTTATAATATGATGAGAACCTAAACAACTAAACACTAAAAAAATAGTATCACCTGCTTCTACAAGGGCTTCATCTCCCTCAATGATTTCCTCATTCTCAGTCTCATCATTACTGTTGTTTTAAGCAAATTTGTGTAGAATTTCAGGCTGTCAAAGGTTTTCCATTCATTGCCATAATGTGTAGTTAATTTATCAATGTCTCGTAATTTCATGGCATTCACTTTAACACCTCTTTCAATTATGGTGGGATTGATCTTATATTTTTGCCACTTTAATAAACTTTTAGCCACCCCTACATCACTACAATACTGAGGCTCTCCTCGCACTAAAACATTATTCATGGGATTGGATTTACCCCTTGTTAGAACAAAACGCGTCATAAACATTCAGTCACATGACGAACGGCTTGTTTGTGATTGGTCAATATGGAGATTGTCATTCATGCAACTCACAGCTACCTGGAGATTGCCATGGTTGCAACTAACTGCAATTTTTAACTTCAAATTTGAGGACGATTTTGCCGATAATGCAATTCAACATGTTCAAACATAGATGGAGTTTAAATCCAAGAAAACCATATCCCTACTTTAACTAATTTTCGCTAAAAGGTGGAGATTGCCAGTTTTGCTTCTAGACCCCTCACATTAAAGGTTCATTTCTCTCTTTCGTTCTCCATTAGTGCCACATATTCTAACCATTGCAATCTATGAGATTTAATTTTTTAATGACAGCAGGTTTCCTATAAAGATCATGTAGCTCATGTTTTTCCATTCACCTATCCATCTCTCTTTCGCCCAAGATTTTCCCTAAGTACTTTCTTCTCAACTAGGCGATTTTTTTTTTCATCTCTCTTAAATTAAGAAACCATGTTCTTCTACTACAAGGTTTAGACTATGCAGCCTGTTCCGGCGAAGTTAAAAGTGGAGTCCATCTTCTACGTGGTCGGCCAACATCTCTTGTTCCTCTGGGATTATACAGAAAGGTTCTTTTTGGTATTCTTTCGTTGTTCATTCTCATTAAGTGTTCTGTCCATTTCTTATTATTTTCGCTGATTTTATCTTCAATTTTATATATATTTAATTCTTCTCGTATAGTTTCATTCCTTATTCTATCCGCTCTTGTGCATCCTTTCACATTACGCAAAAACAGCATTTCCGCAGTCTGTATCCTGCTTTTATCCCTTGATTTCATTATCCAATTTTCACTTCCATACAACAACAAAGGAACAGCCATTGTTTTATATAATTTAAGTTTCGTATCTTTCCTTGTTTCTCAACCATATAACTAAAAGGATCGCCGTTTTATGTACCGGTTATTCCATTTGCCTTAATGCATTTTTATGTAGGCCTACTCTATTTGTTTACAGTGAGTTGTGTACGTATTCTTTTATGTATAGTTTTGCAGGTTATATTTTTTATTATTGCACAAAGGGAGAAGTCGCAATCACAATGAGAAATATATAGATAAACATATGAACGAGAGAGGGAGAGAATACAGAATTTCTAGTATTTTTCAATATATATCTACACACACACACTTCAAAGTTCAACAATATTTAAAAATGCATAACTTACTCTATCGATCACGTATGTTCGTGGCCTCGCGGACATAAGCTCTCCATACATCCCTATCCTGAGATATTTTCCTATTATCTCCTGCATAATCTACTTCCCTCAAATCATGGTTAACGCCATTCTCTCACCTGAATTTTGGTCTACCAACTGAGCGTTTTCCCTCTGGTTTTCTTACAAGAAGCTTCCATGCATCTCTTTCATTCCCCAATCGTGCCACATGTCCTGTCCATCGCAGTCTACGAGACTTAACTGTTTTTATTGTATCTGGTTTGTTATAAAAATCATTAGTTAAAAATGCATAAAATATTAAAAATTACTTACAAATAGGAGAATCGAACTGGTGGACTCTCGATCAGACGTAGAGAAAATGCACAATTAAGGATAGGAAATTTCTGTTTCATGTTCCAGCTAGACCCGTCTCTTTATAACTGCAGTAGCATTCCTTCCTAGCTTTATTGATACTCCGTTATCATTCAATATCCACAAGAAATAAGGGGCTGCCGGACATTGGCATCTTTTAAAAGAAATCTAAATTTATATTTGCTCTAAACTCGACTTCATTATTATCCAGTGTAAGATATATATATTAATTGGTGTTTCCCGTATAATGTATCATATTTATATTATTATTATTATTATTATTATTATTATTATTATTATTATTATCGTATCATTATTGTTATTACCCTATAAAATGTTGTTTGTACATGACATTTACATTGTTACATTTATTGTATCTTTAAGTGTTTATAATTAGTATAGTGTATATCTATATTTGTCGAATATTTATTTGTATTTGTGCTGGTTGAGTGGAAGAGAGGGCCTTATGGCCTTAACTCTGCCAGAATAAATAAAGTATTATTATTATTATTATTATTATTATTATTATTTATTATTATATTTTTAGAACCTCATTTCTCATAGAGTATTCAGTGGCATGCGCCACAAAACAAGCATCTAGAGTACACGAAAATAAAGTAAGACAGGAAATAAATTGAGTGCTTCGGTTTGTAGACATACAAAAATAGGAATAGAAAAGAAAGAGGAAGAAATAAAAGAAAAAAGTAACGAATTATCTAATGCCTGTTTGTGTGCGTGAGTTTCTTAATTCCTTTCATTAAAACTCACGTCTGTTTTTATTACCCATCATATAAATCACATCATAGACCCCCCATAGCAGCAACATGTTTTATTAAAATGCGAGAAGAAGGAGGGGGAGGCCAGTGGGTGGGGTTTTTTTATCGCATGCACCATTCTCAGAACCAAAGTGACCTAACCTCTTACTTGCAATACTACTTATTAATACATTCTGCATTTTGACTTATTCGTTACAACCAATTGTTTGGTTTCCTCTCGATTCCTTCGAAGTATATGATGTAAAGAAAAAGTATTTCAATATATTCTAATCAGATAAATTCCTTATCTACTTCAGACGATACAAATTAAATTTTGCAATGGATATAGGTATACGGCATATTTGCTGTATGTATAAAATAAATTCATTAATATGTACATCTCTGGAGTTCGGAAATCATACAATGTTAGTAAGGCTTATTCGAATGTGTCTAAATGACATAAAGAGTAGGGTGCGTGCATGCAAACAGTTTTCGGATACTTTTGAAATTCACAATGGGTTAAAGCAAGGAGATGCACTATCTCCTCCGCTATTCAATTTTGTCCTAGAATATGCCATCAAATCTTTAGAGGATGAAGAAGGCCTACAACTCAATGGTGTTAATAAGCTGTTAGTTTATGATGATGATGTATTATTAGGCGATAGTGAGGAAGTACTAAGGACAATACACAGAACTTTGTTGACTAAGAAATTGGGACTGGAAGGAAACATTAATAAAAGTGTATATATGTTCACACACAGAAATATAACGGATATGGGCAGTTAATGACAAATGACGGATATTTTGAAGAAGTGGCTGAATTCAAATACCTAGGAACAATAATTACAAATAAGAGTGATGTGCACAAATAAATTAAACATATACTCAATTCTGGAAATGCGTGCTATTATACATTACAGGGACTCTTGTCGTCCCGACTCCTCTCAAAAAACGTTGAGCTGAAGATGTATTATAAAGATGTGAAACATGGACGCATACTTTAAGGGAGGAGAAAAGAATACGAGTATTTGAGAAAAAATCTTCGGAAATTTTTTGGACCAAAGAGAAGAACAGAAATACGAATAGAGAAGAATAATTCATAACAGTAAGCTACGTGATCTTCATAGGAAACCAGATATAATAAGAACGGCTAGGTCTCATAGACTGGGTTATGCAGAACATGTGGCACGAATAGGGAATGAAAGAGGGGTATGGAAGCTTCTTGTAGGTAAACTAGAGGAAAAAACGCCCAGTTGGTAGACCAAGAACGAGGTGTTAGAATAACATTAACCATGATTTGAAGGAAGTAGATTATACAAAGGATAATTGGAAAACTTAGCGCTTAGGATAGGGAAATATGGAGAGCTTATATCCGCGCGGCCATGAAACCTACGGGTTCAATTAGTACCAGTGGGTTAGTTAGTTATGGATGTAGACTTACGGTGCCGGTGCCCACCCAGCATCGTGAAGCATTTGGGTAGCTACAATAAGTAGCGGTTCCAGATTGAGAAAACCAGCTATAACGGCTGGGGGACGCGTCATGCTGACCACATGTCACCCCTACACTGACTATATGATCATATACCTCTGTGATTGATACATATGGATGTGAGGCCAGCAGTCGGCTGGTAGGATAAGGGCCTTCTAGGCCTGTCGCGTCATGGGGGGAAAAAATATACATATAATTCGATTTTAAAATAGATGAATTAATATTAGATAAATTATGACATGGATAACGTTGAAACGATTTGTGATAAGCTGCAAACTAGAATTTTCATTATTGACTTACAATGGAACTGTCAACCATTTCATGGCGATACCTACCTTGAAATTTCTCCCAAATAAGTGTTGAGATCTACCAAAGCCGTGTCCAAAAAAAAAAAAAATGTCGCTTTTAACAGCAAGGTACTAAAATCCAGCGCCAAATCTTTCATTTAAACTGCAGGGAAGTAATACAACTCCTGACTTGGTGGATTGGATAAATTTCATAACCGCGCCGCGTACTGCCTCATTTTCAGTGCGCACTATTCAATCAAGGACACCCTTCTGCTTCGTACGGTGGGTTACGATTGCTGGATTCTGGCTTCGATTTCTGTGCCCTGCAGTTAAAAGCAACATATAAATCTTTGTACACGGTCTTGGTACATCATAACGTTTCTGTGGAAGACATTTCAAGATAGTTTCGGCATGCAATGGTTGACAGTTCCCTCGTGAGAATAAAAACAAATAAATCCTTAGTCGGGTTATACGCTCCAGGATATGATCCCGGGATCTCCGTCTCGAACACTATCGACTGAACCAACTCGTTTATTAAATATTAACTCTTGTTTAATTTCCAGTCTTTAATTCGTAGTTTCATTCTGTTGTTTTATTTTTGTTTTTATGCCACACAACTGTTTGCAAAGTTAACTTAATTAATATAAAATTATAGAATATTCACCTGAAAGGTCCGTCTCCTCAACTTAATTATCATTTAACTGTAGCGCTTTCGGGACTTGTCCCATCATCGGCAGGATTCAAAACTGGTGTTTCACTGAAGATCTGGTAGAGGGGGTTGCATGTATTGGGTTCGTTTTCGTTTATCAGGCTGTCGTTGTGAGTTGCTTTCATGATTTCAATTACTCGAAGAGATGGAAATCATGAAAGCAACTCACAACGACAGCCTGATAAACGAAAACGAACCCAATACATGCAACCCCCTCTACCAGATCTTCAGTGAAACACCAGTTTTGAATCCTGCCGATGATGGGACAAGTCCCGAAAGCGCTACAGTTAAATGATAATTAAGTTGAGGAGACGGACCTTTCAGGTGAATATTCTATAATTTTATATTAATTTTGAATAAACCTCAACGGAACACATCATGAATCTTATAAAAGTTGAAAGTTAACTTACACAAGCAATAGGAGGTAGAGACCAAATTTTGTAACTGTGTTAATTAGACAGGTTTATAAAAATGTGTAATCATATTTTAAATGAATCTAACTATTTTAATTTTGATTTTTCACAACTTTGTGATTTTAATTTGCAAACCATTGCTTTCCTATCCCATACTGCCTAACTAACTAACTTACTTACTGGCACTATCGAACCCGCAGGTTCATGGCCGCGCGGACATAAGCTCTCCAACATCCCTATCCTGAGCTAATGTTATCCAATCATTCCCTGTATATTCCACTTCCCTCAAATCGTAGTTAATGTTATTCTCCCAGCTCATTCTTGATCTACCAATTGGGCGTTTTCCCTCTGGTTTTCCTGCAAGAAGCTCCCATGCACGTCTTTCATTCCCCATTCGTGCCACATGTCCTGCCCATCTACGAGACTTAACTGTTCTCATTATATCTGGCTTCCTATAAATACCATGTGGTTCACTGTTAAGTAGTCTTCTCCATTCACCTGTCTTTTCATCTCTCTTTGGTCCAAAAATTTTCCTAAGAACTTTATTCTCAAATACTCGTAATCTCCTTTCCTCCCTTAAAGTAAGAGTCCATGTTTCGCATCCATATAATATAACTGGTAGAATAATAGTTTTATATATTTTCATTTTTACGTTTTTTTGAAAGGAATTGGGAAGTCAAGAGTCTCAGTAATGCATGATAGTACGCATTTCCAGAATTGAGCCTATCTTTAATTTATTTGTGCATCTCATTCCTATTTGTGATTATTGTTTCTAGGTATTTGAATTTAGCCACTTCCTCAAAATTTCCCTCATTTGTGTATAAGGCATTTCTAAAACCAGTTAAAATCGCGCATTTTCTATCTATAATTTGTATTCTTTATGCATTTTCATGAAAAAGTCGCTACTGGACTCAAAATAAGCGCACAGGATTGAAGAAAAAATTGTAATGCAGTAGATGTGAAAATATTTTTGACACCATGGACATGTCAGGTTTTGAATGTATTTTACTATTTTTATATACAATTCTGACATAACATTTTATTATAATATATTTTATTTTATTCTTATAGACGTTTTAAGATCTAAGATCATTCATGTCTAGAATCTTTACATGTATCCAGTAGTCTGTGTGTTTGTATCGTCGTTTTTGTCATGTGTTTTTTTTAATAAATTAACATAGGCTTACTTTATTTATAATAATATTATTAAATGGCAATTATGATGAAATTCCAACTTCGGAGTAAATAATGTAAAGAGAAAGATTTCAATAAATTGAAAAATAATTGACAAAAGAGGAAAACCAGGGAAAGAACCCAGTCAGGTTGATCGGTACCGGAGATTGAACCAGGGACCTCCCGAATGAGACTCAAACGCTACAAATAGCTCGGTGAAATAAGGTACTATTTTGTATTTATATATATTTTAAAGGATAATTACAATAGTACAAACTGCTACACGAATGGCCTACTAGAATAAACCAAGATGCGATACGATATGTTGAAGCGTTTATAAATAAGAAATAAATATAACATAAAAGATAAGTTTTTTTTTTTAGAATCTTCATATTTCTGTAAATGTCTCGAGGGTTTGAGTTTAATAAATCACAAGTTCTCGTCATGACTAATTGATTGTGGAGAAATCATGGTGGGCTTTGAATAGCTTGGGAGAAGACGAAACTTTGTAAGAGAAACTAACCGGCTAAGAAAACTCATAAATCGATAGCTATGTTTACTCACATAACCAGAAAATTACCAGTTCACGGATATGTCAAAATGCAAATTTAATACCGTGGCTTCGAGGCAGTTACAACACATGCAAATAAATAGGTTAACCTTTAATGTCCATTTGACGTATTATTTCAGGCAATTTCCTTGCAGAATTTACAATAAATAAGATTTCAATGATTGTAACTTGCTTATTAAAGATAATAACATAATTTATCTCTGACAAAACTAATATAATGCTACAAAATAATACAAGAACTTTACCGGGCTATAATTTAAATCCAAAACACCATATTTATTTATTAAATAAAACAGTGAAAGTTTCGTATGATTTTCATAAATATTTATTTTAATAAACATTCGTAACAGCTGTTTCTATACACTGTATCTTCTTCAGACGAATTCGAATTCATATAAAACTTGGTATACGAAATGAAGATATAAGAAAAGAACTAAATATTTTCAAACTTACAGATCGAATAGTATATTATAGGAACGCCCGGAAAGAACATGTTGATAGAATGCCAGAAGAAAGATTTCAAAAATTATTGTTGACTTATAAACCGCACGGAAGGAGAAATGTTGGACGCCTATATAGAAGATGGTCTGAACAATTCTAACAATTCTAGCTTTCATGAAATCATAACGAGCCAACAGGCTTAATCCTCGGATGATGAAGAAGAAAAGATAATACTTCGACAGTTTTATTTAATACATAATCATGGATTTTCATCAAGAAAAAAATCAAATCAATTGATTACAAACACTAGATTGTTCACGGAATTAACTTCTAATGAATAACTTTTTATTTAAAAAGTATGAATAAATACCATAAATTCATATAACCTTAATATTAAAACAATTATACAGGTTGTTACCGGACTTGACAACAAATTTAAGATATATAAGGTCACACAGAAAGATTTTTTAAAATTTGTTAAGGAACATATATTTCAAACAAGGTTAAGAATTCTGCAACATTGACCAAGGTCCTCGCTCGTAAGTTCGAAATTAAATAAAAACAAAATGCATTATACTGAAAGGCGTTGTTCTCACATTTTACAATGTGTGTTCAAACAGTTTTCACTGTGCCGAATTGTACAGTTGATACCCCTACACACCGTCCATCTCTGTTGACCATCGTCTGATTTTGTTTGATTGGTGAAATGCATAATTGATTGGGAGATAAGTCGAGTTCCATGCTCCATAAATTTGATATCTCACAAAACCTAAGGTGCGATACCATGTGCATACGCAGATTTTGTTAGTTCAGCCCAATTTTCCACAAAGTCTGAAGTTAATTATACTTACACATCAATGCTGAAGTATGTTAAGGCTTCATCATGATGGAAGCAGAGACTGTAGTGTCCAATGTGTCAGCAACTGACACACTGTTCAGCAAGTCCGGCAGCATAGTCTGCAGGATCTGTAGGTAAGTAGCTCTATTTAACTTTGCAGGCAGAATTACAGGACCCAACATATGAATACCAACAATATTAATAAAATTCATGATAAAATCCCGTTAAGGTATTACTCACAAAATTATAATATTAATTGATAATAAAGATAAAATAAATGCTTTATTATTCGCTGACGATGTTGTACTTTTAGGAGAATCTGAAAATGAGCACCAAATGTTAGCATATCAATTTAAATTAATATGCCAATAGATATAATTGTAAAATATCAATAAATAAGTCAAAAGTAATGGCATTTATTGGTAAATATGGAATTAGATCAAAAATTGTACTGGATAACAAAATAATAGAACAAGTATCACATTTCCAATATTTAGGATGTGATATAACTTATAGAGAAAATAAAGATATAGAAAATAAAGTAAATAAATTTCAGACTATTTGTGGAACCATAAAAAGAACCTTAGGTCGGAAAACAAGGAAAGATACGAAACTTAAATTGTATAAAACAATGGCTGTTCCTTTGTTGTTGTATGGAAGTGAAAATTGGATAATGAAATCAAGGGATAAAAGCAGGATACAGACTGCGGAAATGCTGTTTTTACATAATGTGAAAGGATGCACAAGAGTGGATAGAATAAGGAATGAAACTATACGAGAAGAATTAAATATATATAAAATTAAAGATAAAATCAGCGAAAATAATAAGAAATGGACAGAACACTTAATGAGAATGAACAACGAAAGAATACCAAAAAGAACCTTCCAGTATAATCCCAGAGGAACAAGAGATGTTGGCCGACCACGTAGAAGATGGACTCCACTTTTAACTTCGCCGGAACAGGCTGCATAGCCTAAACCTTGTAGTAGAAGAAGAAGATTATAAAATTGTTACCTAATAGGTCCGTCTCCTCAACTTTGCAAACTATTAATTCTCTGTAGACCTTTCCGGACTAGTCCCATCATCAGCAGAAGGATCAGGAGATAGGTCTGTACCTACTGACTAGTCCCGAGAGGCTTACAGAGAATTAAAAGTTTACAAAGTTGAGGAGACGGACCTATAAGGTAACATTTTTAGAATTTAATATTATAATTTTAATTTTGTAATACCAACAATGTCGACCCAAATATTCACTTAAAGTTTGGTGACTTCGAATAGAAATTACAAGTGAGTTCTCAAAGTCGCAGACGTGACTATTCTTGCTTCAAAATGAACGTTACTTGTAAAGTAGGACTCATCAATGAAAAATTCGAGAAGCGAGTTAATATTGACTCTACAATGAAGAAACCGAAAATGAAATGCAAAATCATAGGCCGTAGTTCCCGAATCTTCTAAAAGTGGCAAACATTTACATTATATTCCTTCAGTACCCTCAAAATCGACAGGTGATAAGCCCATAACAAGAGCCACGGCACGCGTGCTGGTTGAAAGTATCTGACTAAATCTCTACCACCATCAAATTGTAATATTTTCAGATCCCATCACCAATATTCATCATCATCGTCTTCAAAATTGCTCATGTCATCTCTTCAAAGATCGACATAATGTCTTGTTCCCCTCGGATTATAATATAAAACAGTTCTTGCCATCATAGTATTTGGCATTCGTAGGACATGGTCTCTGCAATTTATTCTATTTCTTCTATTAATATAATGATTGGTCCTATGTTCAATTCCTTTCTGATACAATTATTTTGCGATTTAATAATATATTTCCAGTTACAAAGCGGATAAATTTCATTTCTCAAAACTTCTTAATTGATCAGAGGAAGTGTCCAACTTTCACATCATATAATAAGAGTGGCAATTCAACCAATTCGATATAATTCTTGCACTATTTCTCGTCTTACGTCGTATTTTAATGTTTGCTGCATTGTACCACAGAAGTTTCTGAATATATTCTATTTTATTTTGACGTCTTGTGATTTTCTGTATCCTAAAGAGTATCCCGAATAATTTATTTTTGTTCTATAGCTTTTTCCCATTTATAACATTTTTAACTCTAATAGGTTTTTGTCCTAGGAATGCCATCACTTTAGTTTTATTTCCTGAGATTATCATTCCATATAGAGCAGCAACCTGGACTTAACTTACGGACAGTTTATTGAATGTTTATACCGTCAATATTCTGAGTACAAAAGTTTCCCAAAATATTACAACTGTACTCCAAAGTAATGAATTTAAAATTCCAATAGCTCTTCTTTCTTCTTGGCCTATGCGTCTATCTATTTCTAGTTTTGATGATCCATCTTTCTGTAGACTAATATTGAGACCAAATATTCAAAATTTCCAACTTTAATAATTTTTTGTTCTTCGATTTAAATTTAATCATTACTCACGATCATATAGACTATTCTGTTTTATTCAAATTTATGTTTTATCACCATTTGCTGTACTCTTCTTATAGTTTCCTACACATATAATTCGCAGCTTCGTTATCCTATGCAACTATAACTCGCAAAAGTAAATTAGAGATAAATATGTTTATCTTATTTATAATCCCATTCCTCCACTATTCCTGGTCCAATTTATCAAGCTTATTTGAATGAAAAATTTGAACAGTACAGAGGATAAGTAGCATTCTTGGAGGAAACCTTTTGTAAAATGATTGCGATAATTTTGATATTTTTTTTAACTTAAGTCTTAAATTGGCAAACCACAAATTCCTTGCGTCAGTTATTTAAATATGGCGGACCGCAATGAAAACGGAATCTTGCATAACTGTTATTATTAGGCATATTGTATAATTATACAGACATTTAAGTGTTTTTTTCTTGTTCGTTTTCTTCTCCCTGGGGGTCCAGTTCTCGGGCCCCAGCTGTGCTCACAAAGCAACAGGGCGCGTCCCCGGGTGGCGGATAGGGGAACGGTCGGTGGTTTGCATTGCATTCCTCCCGACTAGGTCCAGACCGGACCCGCGGGCCATTTGTGAGGTCGTCAGGACTCGAGCGACCTGACGTACTACATAGCTCGTGCTGCGCCCACTTCAGCAGCCAAACGCGTCCCTTCGGTGGCGTAGTGGAGAAAAGGTCGGTGGATCTGCTAGTCAGTCCTCCCTTCCAAGTCTGATGTACTCGCGGACCATAAGTGGGGTCAACAGGGGGAAGATGAGCGACCTGTTGTCACCTGGCCCACAGCAGGATCGGCGGCCGCCGTGGCGAAGTGGTGGGCGACTGGAGATCAATGAACCGGAGGACCATCTGTGGGGGCACCATGGGCGATGAGCACCCGGGATGCCTACATTGCTCAGTGGGCTGGACTCACAGCAGCGGCACGACTAGGCCTAGTCTTGCGAACGGACTGGTTGGGACAATACCGGGCGAAATGCTGGGAATTACCACCAGGTCAGTAAGCTCGGAAAAGGAGAAAGCGCGGTCTTTTGGGTGTGGGATTAGCGCCGAATCCGTGACCGAGTGACCCAAGGACAATCTGCTCAGGCTGGACCCACTTCAGCAAAAAAAAAAAAAAAACACGTCCTCAGGTGGTGCACTGGGGGAAAGGTCGGTGGATCTGCTAGACAGTCCTCCCGGCTAAGTCCAAGGGACTCGTGAACCATTACTGGTGTCGGCACGATTTGAGCGCCTTGTCGTACTATTGCTCACCTGTTGGAGCTTGCGAGCTCCATGCTGGCCCACAACTGCAACAGGACACGTCCCTGGAGGCACACAAGGGCACGGCTCGGACCAGTACAACTGTGCTGGTTCCCGGCTAGGCCTACGGGCTGTGGACAAACTGTGGGGTCACCAGGAGATGAGCACCTGGATGTACTAAAGTCTCACACTGTGGAGCTTGAGGATTAAAGCCCTAACCGGTCTCACAACGACTGCAGGATGCGTCCCTGGAGGTAGAACAGGGGAACGGTCGGTGGATCTGCGACAGTAGTCCTCCCGGCTAGGATCGAGGGGCCCGTGGACCAACTGTGAAGTCGTCAGGAATGAGCGACCTGACGTACTATGTAGCTCAGCAATTTCCCCTGAAGTTGCGACTCCAACACCTTCTCCCTGAGGTGTTAGTTTAAGGCCGAGAACTTGAACGTGGACGCGAGATAGATAGAGAGGACAAGATTCTGGGACTTGGGAATATGGTCTTTGACCGAGGTATCCCAAGGGGTGGAGGCATGCGTCCAGATGTTCGTTTTCTTCTAATTTATTTAAAATATTAAATTAATTAAACCAACTGATGTATCCTATAGGATAGGATACATTACGAATTTAAGGGTTAATAATAATAATAATAATAATAATAATAATAATAATAATAATAATAATAACAATAATAATAATAATTAACTTCTACATTTTAAGTGTTATTTATTCATAACATAAATTTTATTATTTAAAATCGACACAATATTTTACATCCTCTATTATAATTATGGTTACTTCCAGATTGATCTTATTTGCATATTACCTTAGTAAGAAATAATTTGGGATATAAAAATTGTTATGAAGTTATAGTATGAATTATTAAGCTCAAAAGAAACACATGGACTGAGCTCATTATCAGATGTAAGCCTACTTAAGAAATGTTTTGAGGTTAAATCCTGAATTAGATTTAATTATTCAACTCGAATTTATTAATAATTTTACAGTATTCTTAATTGTTCAACTTCCTGCATAAAAAATTGACTAATTTTTTACAACGTGGAATATTCTGTATTTAAAATAAAATAACCTCTGCAAGTAAAAATAATTTACGGAGCTAATATATTACTGTGGATAAGATATAATTTGAACTGCTTTATTAAAAAAAGTGACGTAAAAATAAACAGTTCTAACAAACTTTTAATGAACGAAAGCGGAAGGATTTTCTATAGAAAATAACCAAAACAAATCAAGATTAAATAATTTTTCTCATTACATTAATTAGTGCAATTCTTTTGTACGGTAATTCAAAACAGAGGAATAACTACGGATTATTTCGTTGAGCGTCAATATGAGATTATTATCTTTTAATAATTTATTATCGATTGGTCTGTAAGATGCTGAATCCTGTTAAGAATGCAGAAAGATAAGCTGATTATTTTTGAAAAATGAATAGTACTATCAGCGAATTTCATTTATAGTAAAGATTGGGAAGGAGGAATTCAGGTTTCAATCAGGTGGGAGAGTATTTGTCACTTTTTGTCCAGTATTTTCATAGCCACTATGAGTGACAGGACGATTGGTCACCTGGTGAATTTCCTGGATGTAAATCCTCAATACTAAGATTGAACTTTCGGGTTTAAATAGAAATTTATGCTAACAATAAATCCATAGTACAATATTCTAAAGAGCATTGCCAGAATTAAATATTACTGACACTGACACCAGATGACAGTACAACGAGTCTCGTGGTTTGTGTAACACATTCTCTTATGGTAAGTGTTGGATTTCTTAGCGGGATCTCCATTTTTACCACATCAAGTAGCTACTCATTTGTCTTCACAGAGCTGAAAGGAATCCATTACATACACATATACATTATTCGCAAATAAAAAATTTAATGATATAGTTGATAACTGAGACCGTAACTTAGAGATACTAACTACACACTATTAAAAAACAGACCGAATACGGTATAACGATTAATGGATATTAATGTTTATGAGTGACCTCAGATTCGATTCCTAGCTATACTAATTTTATATTAAGTACATAGTATGGCATGGGTTCCACTTGGCCTCTCGACGGCAATTGAGTGGCAATTTTAAAAGAAAAATAGTGAAATTCGGTTAAAAAAACTGAGATTCAGTTGAAGAGTTGTGTCACTCTAACCATGTATCTCCCTACAGATCTACTGTTATTTTCAGAAAAGTCTGATAATTTGATTGTCTCCAATATTCAATTATATTTTATATTATACACCAGTCTCTTATTTATTTTATCTGTTTCATATATATATGACTACTGGATCCCATATAGAACATCTAGACTAGATCCAAAGAGATTCAGACCTTCTGGAATACGGAAATTTCTATAGGGAAAAATCAACGTTCAAAAGTAAAAAATGTAATCCGATATCTCTTGGTTCGCACCCACATTGATATATGTGGCCTATTTAATCACTTGGCTCCTATATTGCCATCTGCAAGCCAGTCTTAGCAACCACGCATTTTGCATCGACTCTTCGGAATTCGAAGTTTTCATATTCTCATTCAACATAAAATAGGCTAGGAAGAAAAAGCAAGTTATAATTTGTCATCAAGGTCTAACGAAAGTATGCCAATTTGTAAATTTAAATATTTTCATAGAAATATTTGTGTGTTTTGTTACAATTTTTACTTTGTCACTTATCGAACAAGCAATGCACTGGCCTCCAATAATGAAAAAGCAGCGGAGGTATAGCTATTGACTCCACAAATGAAATACACAATTGTTATCCGGGGATATACTAAAATCTTTGTGGGAGAGCGAATCATGACCCCTAAACATAATGTGATAGGTGGTGGGTGTTAGGAAGTGGATCCCCTTAAGGGTATAATAACATATAAAACCGTTAGTAAATTCAAACTGTCTCACATTATGTTAAAGGTCTTAAAATATATTATACTGCCGGCCTACATTAGGTGGATTCTATAATTATGCAATAGCATATAGCATTCTTAATCTCTTTCATATTTCACCAAAGTGTCAGACGAGAGCCATTTTAAGTACTATGTAAATCAAGAGAGAAAGTAGGTCCATAGCTTCATGATATCTAATGATAACTATATGCGTTTGTTATTAAGAGTTACGATATTTTTTTTACATTAAATCACTTGATCTGACGCTCAAACTAATTGTTTAAGACAGTTTTGGCATGAGAATATAATTAGTCTGTAATTTCAAACTGCAAGCAGAACGCATTTTTTAAACAGGAACATGGGATATAATATTATCTAGTCAAGGCCAATCAAATCACATATGTGAGTTACGTCAAGAATCGTATCTCACTCCTACAATATAATTCACATCGCTGTTATTAGTTGTATATATTTATATACAGAGTGTTGCAAACCGACATCACAGGTGGGGGTGGTATATTGATATATGCTGATCATTTTAATAAGGTACCCATGTCCGGAAATGATGCCTTTACCCCCTATGACTAATTAATTACACTAGTCGACAAGGTTTTCCTCACAAGAAATCTGATTATTGAATCTAGTGCATGTTTTCACACCGAATTCAGATATGTAGTCAGAATTTTTCCATCAGGCACAGTTTTTTGTGACAGCTACTTTTTTAAAATTGATTTTAGCATTCTATTTGACCTGTCATCGGAACCTTTACCTTATATGTAGCGATTTTATTCAAGCTGTATTTAAGGGCTGTCTATGATGAGCACGGTGAGCGTTTTCATCAGTAAATTTCCACAATGGAAAAGAGGTACCAAGGCAAGTGGAGTTCTAATATGCTGGCTGACTACTGTTGGACCAAGAAGAGAGATGTTCCAGATGCAAAATATGCCCGAAAATCAGTATCTACCACTTTCTAGGTAAGTCAGAATGAGTTAGAATTAGATGGATTTTCTTAAAAATTATAAAAAATGTGAATGAATATCACAGAAAACTCTTGCCTGTTAGGAAATAACTGAAATGACATTTAAATTCAGGATGAAAAATACTTCTCAAATCTCATATTTTTATTCTTGTGAAAGAAAAAAGTTCATTTTTGTCGACCAGTGTTGTCTTAAGATCAGTGTTAGTTCAAACGATTCAAAGACTCATTACTTGAGAAAAAAACAGCGACAACGGTGGTGAGGTGATATATTGAGATATGCTGATCACTTTTTAAGGCACCCATGTCCGGAAGTGATGTGTTTTCATACTATGAGTAGCTAACTTCTCAAGAGTTCCATTAGTTTGATTTCAAGACTCAATACTTGGCAATACTGTCACGGTCACATCGAGTTTTCAAAATATCCACTTACATATTCAGAGCGTACATCAGCGTATTTGAACGTGTGCGCCAATCACTAGGCCTACAATTTTTTTGTCAGAGGTGTAGTCATCTGCATTATCGACATATTCCGCGCGAATACAATGTGATGTCATCATGCACGCTTCTTGAGCCACAACAATCACAGTATTGTCAAATATTGAGTCTTAAAATCCAACTAACGGAACTCTTGAGAAGTTAGCTACTCATAGTGGGAAAACGCATCATTCCGGACATGGGTACCTCATTAAAAATGATCAGCACATCTAAATGTACCCCTCACCTCCACTGCCGGTGTTTTTTCAAGTAATGAGTATTCAAATCCTTCTAACTAACACTGATCTTGAGACATATTTAATTAGTCATAGTGTGAAAACGCATCATCTCCGGACATGGGTAACTTATTAAAAACTGGTCAGAATATGTCAATATACCACCTCACCTCCGTTTTGGTGTTTTTTTGCAACACCCTATATATATATATATATATATATATATATATATGTCTTCATACAAACTCACTGGCACTATCGAATCAGGAGTTCTATGGCCGTATAGATATATCCTCTCCGTACATCCCTATCTTGAGCTGATGTTTCCAATCATTCCCTGTGTAATTTACCTCCCTTAAATCATGGTTAACATTATTATTCCAGCTTTTTTTTATATCTATTGGAAGATTTCCCTCTGCTTTCCTGCACAAGTTTCCATGCCTCTCTTTCGTTCCCCATTCGTGCCACGTATCGTGGCTATTGCAGTCTACTACACTTATCTGTTTTTATTATGTCTGATTTCCATATAGATCATCAAGCTCACAGTTAAGTAGCTTTCTCCATTCTCCATTCCGTTCGTCTCTCATTTTTGTTTTTCAAAAAATGCCTAAGCACTTTATTCTCAAACACTCGTAATACTTTCCCTGTCTTAAAGTAAGACAAGTTTTGCATCTATATAGAACAACTAAATAATTACAGTTTTATATATTTTCAATTTATCATTTTTTTGAGAGGAGTGGGATACTGGGGTTGTGGTACACTGATTTTATTGCATTCATGTCATCATGAATTTCTGTACTTGATTTGCGGTGCATTGTCCGTGGGTATATATATTTATTTATTTAAGAAACATATCACTCTTATTAAAATATATGCTATATCATAAAAATTGTAGCCTTAGTGATAAAGTTCTCATAATCAAACTGTATACTTCGCGGTTAGAGACCTTACTTATAGCTTAAGCAATACTCACACTCTACATTCCAACCCCTAGTATAAACCTGAAAGAAAAAGTTGTATCTGTTTGTATCGGAGTGGAAATAGTTCCTGTCGTGTGCTAACAGCTATGATTTTGCAGTGAGTTAAGTCCTATAAGTTTAACTTAACTTAGAATAATGTCTAAGTAGACTACACATTCGCATTTGAAATCCTTCTTCAGTAATAAAAAAACTAAACTCTCCAAGGCGCGACAGGCCTATAAGGTCCTCAGCCTACCAACCGGCTGCTGGCCTCAAATCCATATCTATTAATCACAAAGGTAGACGATCTTTCAGCTAGTGTAGGGGTGGCATGTTGTCAGCATATTGGGTCCCCCATCGTTATAGTTGGTTTTCTTAACCTGGAAACTTATTGTAAATACTTATTGTAGATATCCAAATGCCTGACTGGCCCATACTGGTCCAAATACCATAAGGAAATTTCTTCCTCCGTGAGGCTTGAAGCTAGCGCAAGTCCCGTAACTCTCAGCCAAGGCATCTTGCATTAACCACTCGTCTACGGAGCGGGACCTTCGGTAATAACAGCTTAGTCGATATTTTTATGTCTGTTAATAGTACCAATTAACCTCTTGTATCCCCAAGTACAACAATGACGTCACAAACTCGCAAGTATAGAGTTCGCGAGTTATAGGCCTACTCTCTTCCCGCCGTTCGTGACCCAATGTAAACAGTATAATCCAATAATGAACAAGCTAAGGAATAAGGCACATTTTTCCGTTGTTCATTTTGTGTTTTTGCTGTGATAAATATTTAATTATAAATTAATTATGTTACTTAACCCAAGATTATAATTTACAAATTTCAGTAAGACAAAAGCTATGACATTTCAAGGGAAAATACAGATACGAACTAAAATTGTTTTTAACAACAATATAATAGAACTAGTTAATAACTTCACTTATCTTGGCTGCAAGCGTTCCTAACACACATATAAATACATATGCATAAAATTGACCAAATTCCATAAACTTATAGGAAAAATAAAAATCACTCTTCTCCGAAAAGTACGCCCAGATATAAGTCTAAAATTTTATAAAACAATAGCTCTCTGAACTCTATTTTATGGCTCTGGAACTAGGAGTCTTACTACAGGCAAATTAAATAGGATAGTAGGTACAGAAATGAAGTTATTAAGACCTTTAGCAGGTTATACGCTTTATGACCACATGCGAAATGAAGATATCCTCAAAGCTCTCAACACACCAGCAATAACTGAAACCATCGAAATATACCAAAATAATTGGCATAAACACCTCCTTAGAAAGCCAAACAATAGACTACCTCTGCAGCTAATGAACTACAGACCCATCGGGCGAAGAGGCCCTGGACGTCCTAAGAAGTGATGGAGGGATCAATTTATATCCTGGCCTACTATCCTATTTAATTTGCCTATTTCCTGATTGTTATTGATGATTATGATGTTACTTTCATTCTTATTTTATATTGGAAAAGTCTTCACCACTGTACACTAGCCAGATCTCCGTGAACATATTTAAGGGTTGTCTTTTTTATCGGTTGTTGAATACGCCGTACATATTGCAATTTACGGATCATTTATTAAACATAATTAAATGTTTACATAATAATTAATTATATAAGAAAGGAAATACATATTTTCAAACTTACAGACCGAATAATTAAATATAGGAACGAGTGCAAAGAACATATTGATATAATTCCAGAGGGAAAATTTCCAAAATTATTGCTAAATTATAAACCGCGCGGAAGGAGAAATGTTGGACGTCCATACAGAAGATGGTCTGAACAATTTTAACAATTCTAGCTTTCATGAAACCTGGATGATGACGATGATGATGATGATGGCGATCAAATTAATTTTTTATGTAAAGTGATTAGTAAAACTAGTGACACACTGGATGCTATCATGCATTACAAGGACTCTTGTCGTCCCATCTTCTCTCTCTCTCAAAAAAAAAAACATTAAACCGAAAATATATAAAACTTTTAAATTCCCAGTTATATGGATGCGAAACATGGAGGAGAATAGATTATGAGCATTTGAGAACAAAGTCCATAAGAAAACGTTTGGACCAAAGAGAGAACAGACAGGCGAATGGAGAAGTCTTCACAATAGCTACATGATCTTTATAGGAAACCAGATATAATAAGAACAGTTAAGTTTCGTAGATGCGATGGGCAGGAAATGTGGCACGAATGGGGGAATGAAAGAGGGGCATGGAAGCTTCTTGTAGGAAAACCAGAGGGAAAACGCCCAGTTAGTAGAGCAAGGATGATGTGGGAGATTAATATTACTCATGATTTGAGGGAAGTAGATTATACAGGAGAAGATGGGAAAATATTAGCTCAGAATAGGGATGTATGGAGAGCTTATTTCCGCGAGGTTACGATCCTAAGAGTTCGAAAGTACCAGTGAGTTAGTATCATACTGGAATTTAATCTATTCACGTTGAAACAACACAGTAGTATCTTTATTATACTGCTTCCAATATCAATTTTAGAAAAGCGTCCACTTCAGTAATATGTCACCGTGGCTACGAAGTCCTTATTTTTATCATTAATGCTGCCACTAATTTTAGACGAAAATTTAGCGAAAAAAGATCCACATGCACAGAAAAGGTAACCGAATCAAGAGATAAGGGATTTTTTAAAGCTTTAAGTAAGGAACTCAATGTAACTTTCATACCTACGTGCTGAAGTAGTTGTGTGATTTCAGTGAACAAATCCACTTCGCAGAATGCTGCATGAGGACTTCAAGATTGATTCCTGTAATAGTTAATTTTACAGACTGTTAGGCCTATCCGTTTTAAAAGTAATCTGCATATGAATCGAATACCAAAAAATATATTGAAATTAATGAAACGATTTATATACCGTAATTTAACCCTAAAATAAACATAAAATACATTAAACACTGCATGAATAATTCAAACAATTCCATCTTATTTTTAATAATTTATATTTAACGAATGTACCCCAACTTGTACATCTCTTAAGAACATGCCCTCGTGGCTTGTTAAATTCGAGAACAAAAATATACGAGAAAGAGATGGGAATTAACAACGTATTCATATTAACTTTATAAATTATAATTTACGAAAAGCGTGGGCGCGTTACTCTCATCAAACGTGACAAGTTATAATATCATTCAGAATCATGAAGGGTGGCAGCGTGTTTTATTCCAAACCCAAACGATTATGGGAGCTTTCATTTCACAATGAGCATATTTCCATTTTTATCAGTCTATGCATACTTCATTAAGTATTTCCAACAATATAAAACCATGGTTTAGCTTAACAATTTCATTATTATTATTATTATCATTATTATCATTATCATTATTATTATTATTATTATTATTATTATTATTATTATTATTATTATTATTATTATTATTATTATCACCCAAGAAAACATTGGAATGATGTCCACCTGGAAGAAGAAGGAAAGTAAGACTTCGAAACTTGTGGAAGCAAGAAATAAGAACTGGAATGAGAACAAGAGGACTGGAGGACATGGAGTTGATGGATAGAGGTGAGTGGAGAAGGGATAGAACTTTAGGCACATAAAGATGTGTAAACATTAAAAATCTGTATATAAATAAAT
Source organism: Diploptera punctata (assembly GCA_030220185.1). Taxonomy (NCBI): domain Eukaryota; kingdom Metazoa; phylum Arthropoda; class Insecta; order Blattodea; family Blaberidae; genus Diploptera; species Diploptera punctata. Next base: position 28,539 of record JASPKZ010002342.1, read on the forward strand.
ATAAATTATTATTATTATTATTATTATTATTATTATTATTAATACAATTCAAGATATATATATATATATATATATATATATATATATATATATATTTGAAAGATTTCCTTTTAGTTTTACAATTTAATTATTGAACTAATTATTTTCATGAGAATGCATAAACATTGAATTAAACAGTAGGATAATATTTTATAATTTATTATTATAGAGAATGTCCCACGTTCAAATTTGAGTAGGACGTTCCGGCGGTATATCAAGGTGTCATGGTTTCAGAGTAAGTTTATTACAGCGACAATGTTTATAGTGATGCAAAACCTTATTTCTCTCCGTGCACTCGTAAAAACACCTCCTCAGTCAACTATATAACACAGATTAATCATTAGTTCAAATTATAAATACGAAAAATAAATTATAGGCCACAAATTATAACTCAATCAAACTTATAATTTCATTATTTAATGGTAATAGATAATTAATAACAAATAAGGATTTTTTTAAAGAAATTGCGGAATTAAAAACCTAGGAACAATAATTGAAGAGTTTTCTTTCTGAGATATAATGATTTTAATGTTTCAAAAAAATATAAATACTAATTGGGCAGTATTTGTTATTAATATATTGTGTGTCTATATGTTTTAACTCATCACTGGCGCAGTTACAAATGATTTTATGGGTATTTCAATACATTTATTTGCTATCATTGTAATAAATGGCATTTCTTAACAGTGTGGCTTATCATGTAACTGCCCTAACCCCTTCAATTACAAAAATAAATTATGATCACAAGAAAAAACAAACATAGGCTCATCTCTGGAAACGCATGATATTAAGATTTAAGTGACTGATTTGTACATGTTTTTACAAAACTATTTTTATGTTTTTTTTAATATGGGGATGATTATTCTTTTAATAATTCCTCATTTGTTGTTTGTTAGATTATGTATATAGGCCTACATACCAAACGTGTGGAGTATTAGGATCTTACAACAAAATAGGAACTAAAAGTACATTTTATACTATCCTCTTCCCATAACGCACGATTCAAGTTCCTATACAATAAATAATAATTAAAAAACAGTAAGCTTTATTAGATAACCGAACTAAAAAAATGAAAAATAATTTTAATTTCCAACACGCTTGGGATAAAATTAAAGTGGTCAACAAAAAAATCATATCCAACACATCTAGAATAAAACTAGAGTTATCTGCAACAAAAAATAATTTTACCATCAAAAGCGTGGGGTGCTTTTTATGGTTTTTACGTTTTCTTCTTAGAGACTTTACTTTTACCAATATCTGTTTATTATCAAATATATTAATTGATATAGAGCACCCCACGCTTTTCATGGTAAACTTATTTTTTGTAGATAACTCTAGTTTTATTCTAGATGTGTTGGAGATTATGTTTTTGTTGACAAATTTAATTTTATCCCAAGCGTGTTGGAAATTAAAATTATTTTTCATTTTTTAGTTCGGTTTTCTAATAAAGCGTGTTGTTTTAGTTTTTTAGCTATTATTTATTTTCTATTTTTTTAGTTTGATTTTCTAATAAAGCGTGTTGTTTTAGTTTTTTTAACTATTATTTATTTTTTTAATTTTCAGTTTAATTGATTGCCATAAACCGGAACCCCATAAAAATTTAATTACTTAATACTCTTCTAAAAAAATCCTCCGGGCCGGATTTGAACCAGTTATCTATGGATTACCGAAATTATATACCACTACAGTTCACCGTTCTACCAACTGAGCTCTTACAACGATTGACTAAAAAGTCGATAAGTCCGCAACCGATTGCACCGGTTTTATTTTTTTTGATTTTCTGATGATTCTGGCCAGGATTCTAGAAACAAATGAAATTATTATATTGTCATTGCTCCTTTACGAGTATACAAAGTTTCAAGTGGATCCAATGTTTTTAAGTTGGTGAAAATCGTGTTCAAAGGTTCCGTTATATAGATACAGGTCCGTTACATAGACAGATACAGGTCAAGCTAATATAAAGCGTGTAAATATAATAAATAATAGTTTTAAAAAACTAAAACAACAGGCTTTATTAGAAACCCGAACTAAAAAAATGAAAAATAATTTTAATTTCCAACATGCTTGGGATAAATAATTTTACCATCAAAACCGTGGGGTGCTCTTTATCAATTAATATATTTGATAATAAACAGATATTGGTAAAAGTAAAGTCTCTAAGAAGAAAATGTAAAAATCATAAAAAGTATCCCACGCTTTTGATGGTAAAATTATTCATCCCAATCATGTTGGAAATTAAAATTATTTTTCATTTTTTTAGTTCGGTTTTCTAATAAAGCGTGTGGTTTTAGTTTTTTAAAACTATTATTTATTTTGTATATTTTAGTTCTAATATTTTACAGAATAAGATAAAAATGTAAATATCTTTAAATTCGATTCTATTGTAGTATGAGCTGAAGTAATACTCTTCTAAAAAAAACTCCCAGCCGTATTTGAACCAGCGACCTATGGATTACAGAGATTATATATCACTAGAGTGTACCGCTCTACCAACTGAGCTCTTACAACGATTGACTAAAAAGTCGACAAGTCCGCAACCTATTATACCAGTTTTCGTTTTTTTTATTTTCTGATGATTCTGGCCAAGATTCTAGAAACAAAATATGAAAGTATTGTATTGTCACGGGTCCTTTACAAGTACACAAAGTTTCAAGTCGATCCAATGTTTCTAAGTGGGTGAAAATCGTTTTCAAAAATTCCGTTACATAGATACAAAGACACTTTTTTTTTATTTCCTGATGATTCTGGGCATTATTTTAGAAACAAAATATGAAATTATTATAGTGTCACGGGTCTTTTACAAGTATGCAAAGTTTCAAGACGATCCAATGTTTTTAAGTGGGTGAAAATCGCATTAAAAGATTCAGTTACATAGATACAGATCAAGCTAATATAAAGCGTGTAAAAACATTCAATACTGCAGCCGGGAATCTAATACAGATCCCTTGTGATAGACACGCTACTCCTTACACCAAAGAGACACTATTATTAGTAATAGCACTTCCTCTGTTTGTGAATAACTTTGTAGCGTGTATGAAGGTTAAGAAATGGAAAAGTTTCTCATGTTTAAAATTAATGAGTATAAGCCTGAAATACATTATGGTAAGCCTATAATGTTAAACGTTTTCAGCTGGTATGTAATTTTGACATATAAAACGGCTTGCACTTAATCTCAATATAGCAATTAGTGCAGGCTGACTGTGGGATTGTTTTGTTACGATTGGAGCCGTAGCATATGATTACGTGCTCGGATCGGATCACGAGAAAAGCTAATGGCTGTGTACCAAATACAATGAAGAATCACTACCTGTCAAAAAACTCCTCATTTCAAATTCACGAGCCAAAACAAAATTAACCGTTTCATAAACAACCATTTAAGATTTAAAAAATATTGTACCGCCCATAGCAAATGTACAATCAATCCTAAATACATTGATTCGAATTAAATTACTTTATTTACAAACGAAAAGAATTCCCAATTAGTATCATAAAACGTGGCATAATAATAATAATAATAATAATAATAATAATAATAATAATAATAATAATAATAATAATAATAATAATAATAATAATGTTGTGTGATTCCGGGTTCTGTGGCCGTGGTCCATAGTTGGTGTTGATACCAGACGTTTCGCCCTCAACTGCGGAGGGCATCTTCAGTGGCGAGTGCTTCTAGGCGTGTTTCCTGGTCGGAAGATCTACTTAGAGTGAGCTCTGCTGACGTTGTGGACGTTGTATTGATACTAGTGGTGGGAGCAGGGTGAGTGAGCGTGGCTCTTGCTGATTGGCTAATGGTCGTCTCCTTGTTGTCCCTAGTGTTGATGCATTTATTTTCTAGTGTATGGTACCAGGCCTTAGGCAATTTGATACCTTCCTCTTTTCTGTTAATATTTTCTTTATGCTTGTATATTTCTATAGCCTCTCGGTATAATCTAGGGAAATAGTAGGAAGTTGTGGCTAAAACCTGTGTATCATCGAATAGAATCTGGTGTCCATTCATAATGGCATGTTCTGCTACAGCCGATTTATCCATTTCTCCTTGTCTGCAGTTTCTTTCTTTTTTTTTTTTTTTTTTTTTTTTTTTTTTTTTTTTTTTTTTGGTATCAACACCAACTATGGACCACGGCCACAGAACCCGGAATCACACAACATTATGATTACCGGCCGTGAAAGCCTGCATTCAACTAATAATAATAATAATTTATTTAAACTGTGAGATTTAAGGCCATGGGGCCTTCTATTCCATTCAACCAGTGAAAAATATAAAATACAGAAAATATTTACACAAGATCATAACAAATACAATTATAAATAAATATATAGACAAATGAAACTAAAATTATGATGACTCAAGTCAATATTATTAGAGACGCAAAAAATCAGAAACCGACAATTAATCCACTGAAAGATCAATTACAATAGGAATGGATTTAATTTATTTTACAGGATGCTAATATCCGGGAGTCCCTGATTCTTTATGGTAAGGAGTTCCAGAGTCTAGCACTAGATAACAATATAGTAATTAGAATAATGGAAGTTCTGTGTTGTGGGATATGTAGTAGGAGGTTTTAGTGTGATCGTGTACCCAAATTGTGATTGGAGGATAGGAGGCGGAAGCGAGAAGTATACATATATAATATATATGACATGATAAGAAAAATAAATGCCTGAATGGAATTTGAATCCGGACCTGTGGGTTGGAGAATATAATATAGGCCTATATATATAAGAAAGATACATATTTGAATTGGATTTGCCTGGTGGTGTAATGGATAGCACGCTGGGGTACCAATCCAGAGGTCAGGGTTCAAATCCCGTTCAGGCCTTTATTTTTCTTATCATGTCATGTTAAGCTTGCATTGGTCAATGCCAAAAATTTAATTATAACACACACACACACACACACACACACACACACATATATATATATATATATATATATTAATCTTTACACATCTTTCTATGCCTAAAGTTTTATTTCCCTTCTTCACTCGTCTCTATCCATCCACTCCATGCCCTCCAGTCCTCTTGATCTCATTCCAGTTCTTATTTCCTGCATCTCCGAGTTTCTAGGTCTTCCTTTCTTTCTTCTTCCAGGTGGACACCATTCCAATGTTTTTCTGGGTAACCTTTCTTCTTGCATTCGTCTTTCATGTCCATATCAATTTAATTGATTATATTATATAATCTAATATTGAATATCTAACATTAATTTTTTATCGTATGACAGTATTTATTTATTTTTTATTTTGAAAATCTTGCTGCTCTCCTTATGAATGCATTTCCATCGACATTAGATTTTATTCTAAGTTTTTGTTGAATTTCCAAACTTCAGCTCCACATGTGACAGTACTTCTCACAATTGAATTATATATTTGTAACTTATATATATATACGTCCACCGCTGTGGTCTAGAGGTAGCGTGCTGCCTTGTCACACAGCGGGCCCGAGCTCGATCCCCGTTCGGGGCAGTTTTTCTGGGTGAGGTTTTTATCGGGGTTTTTCCTCACTTGTAAGACAAACGTCAGGAGAACTTTAAGGCCCAAACGGTCCCCGAAATCATATGGCCATCATCATCATCCTTATCATTATCATCATCATCATCCTTCACCGGTGTGGAAAGCAACGGGAAGCTACCACACCTACAATTCCCTAGTAAAGCTGCAAGCATAGCATGAAAATGCTATGATTGCAGTGAAGGCCCTGCCCTCGGGCAGAATTACTATGGATGGATATATATATATATATATATGATTAAGAAAGTTTTCCTGAGTTTTCCGCGTCATTGATTCAAGTTCGGCCTCTGGCTACTGATTCCGACGTTTCGGCATTATCCCACATGCCATTATCAAGGAATGATAAGTTCGAGTCACAGGTTTAGGTCTTACATAATTAGACACACAGAGTTTTCGCTGTGGTCCGTTTCCGGAATCTATGGCCAGAGGCCGAACTTGAATCCATGACGCGGAACACCCAGGAAAACGTTCTTAATCATACTTATATCCGCGAAAATCAGCAATATAATATATATATATATATATATATAAAATTTATTAAATATAAATTTGAATAACAGAATAAGAGAATGCATTTTTCTAAGATTATAAAGTTCAAGTCAGATATACTTAGCGGAAGTTTATCTATTGGGATAATAAAAAAAACAATAATAGACATAAATAATTACTTACTTACTCACTGGCACTATCGAACCCGTAGGTTCATGGCCGCACGGACATAAGCTCTCCATACATCCCTATCCTGAGCTAATGCATTCCAATCATTCCCTGTATAATCTACTTTCCTCAAATCATAGTTAATGTTATTCTCCCACCTCATTCTTGGTCTACCAACTGGGCGTTTTCCCTCTGGCTTTCCTACAAGAAGCTTCCATGTAAGTCTTTCATTCCCCATACGTGCAACATGTCCTGCCCATCGCAGTCTACGAGACTTAACTGTTCTTATTATATCTGGCTTCCTGTAAAGACCATGTAGTTCATTGTTGTGTAGTCTTCTCCATTCACCTGTCTGTTCATCTCTCTTTGGTCCAAAAATTTTCCTAAGTACTTTATTCTCAAATACTTGTAATCTCCTTTCCTCTCTTAAAGTAAGAGTCTATGTTTCGCACCCATATAATATAACTGGTAGAATAATTGTTTTAGGCTATATATTTTCAGCTTAACGTTTTTTTGAAAGGAGTTGGGACATCAAGAGTCTTAATAGACATAAATAAATATGTTTTTAGCCTTGGTTTTATACAAGGATATTAACCAGGCCCAACGTATACAGGGATAATAAGCCGTAACTGTATACAGTTGGGTAATTCTTGACAGTCTCGTTCTCGTCGCGGGGTGAACACTAAAAATCTTAGTGACTATGTTTTCTGTCAAGGACCCAATCTCTCCGAGTATAACGAGGGTCCCTGCCCAGGGTTACGGGTGAAGACCTCAACGGTTGGACCGGAAAAAATAACAAGCTTCAATAAAGACGAGACAAGAGGAAGAGGCAGCCCTCCACCTGATGGAAGCATGTTCAAATCCGTTGAGGTGGCAGCTCCATCATTGGGTTTACTCGGCAGCAGACCGGTTACCTGCTACGAGGAAATTTAAATAAACTCGAACTCCCCAAGACCTGAAGGCCGAAGAAATGTAGGAACACCGAAACGACGTTGGAAAGACGATCTGTAGCATATTGTGCAGCGGGGAGTTGAACGGGTTAATAGGCCCGATATGGATCTTGAAGATAATGATAGATAAAAATACTTACAAATAATAATACTCTTATAGTAATTGCAATATAAACGTGGGAAGTGTATCTTAACAGAATCGAGGAGCAGTTAGAAAAAAACGAGACAAAGTCAAGAGAGGAACAGATGAAAGTCGATATAATTTGACTTATTGCACACGTTAGAAAATATTCATTTCAGTACTGCGTTGACTTTTGCTTGCATAGCAATCAAACAACTAGTATTGCGTTTTACTTCGTTTGCATAGCAATTAGGTTAGTGTAGGAATGTCAACTTTCGATTCATGACACAAGTAAGTGTAATAATATACTTGTTACATCGACCAAAAATAATGTTAATATAAGTATAGTTTGTCCGTGAACCGTGTAGAGAAATTCGCCAGCTTTCCGATTAATATCTTTCTCGCTTGAGGCTCAAGAGCGAAATGAATGTCACGTGATCTGTTTTCCCTCATCCATTTCCTTCCGCAGCCTCATTGGCCGTGCAGTTTTGACATCTCCCTGCGCAAATGACTTATTTCGAATAGCTTCTCTACAGATCCTAAGGACAGACTATAGTTATTATCGTCAGTCCTGGCGGAATAATTTTTACTGTGGTTGCCTCTTATCCCCAGGTTTGTGGGTACAAACCCCGGCTAAAATGGGTGCTTTTTAAGTGTATAATATCCACATCATGACTATCTTCATAATGGTAGCATAGCCATAGGTCCCATATCTTAGTTTTGGGACACGTAAAATTATCTGAAACATGAAATAAGGTACCTAAATAACTCTTTAATAAGGTATTAAATATAAAATTGGTACCTGGTAAGTCAGACGTCCTCAACTAAATTATTAGACTTCAAGTTATTCTAATATGGAAACACAACATTATATAATTAACATCTTATTACATAACCTCAACGGTGCTTTAATATGAATTTCAAAAGTGTTGACTGGTAAGTCAGTCGTCCTCAACTAAATTATTAAATAGTTCCAATATGGAGGCCTCTCAAAAACATTGTTTCATCTTCTGCATTTTAACTGGTACTGACGATGTTGTACAGGTTGTACAACGGGTTTATGTGAACGTGTTAAAATCAGTACCAGTTAAAATGCAGAAGATGAAACAGTGTTTTTGAAAGGCCTCCGTATTGGAACTATTGGGAAATTTTGAGGAAGTGGCTAAATTCAAATACCTAGGAACAATAATCACAAATGGGAATGAGATGCACAACGAAATTAAACATAGACTCAATTCTGGAAATGCGTGCTATTATGCATTGCAGAGACTCTTGATGTCCCAACTTCTTTCAAAAAACGTTAAACTGAACATATGTAAGACCATTATCCTACCAGTTATATTATATGGGTGTGAAACATGGACTCTGACTCTAAGAGAGGAAAGGAGATTACAGGTATTTGAGAATAAAGTACTTAGGACAATTTTTGGACCAAAGAGAGATGAACAGACAGGTGAATGGAGAAGACTACATAACAATGAATTACATGGTCTTTAGAAGTAGCCAGATATAATAAGAACAGTTAAGTCTCGTAGACTGTGATGGGCAGGACATGTTGCACGTATGGGGAATGGAAGACTTGCATGGAAGCTTCTTGTAGGAAAGCCAGATGGAAAACGTCCAGTTGGTAGACCAAGAATGAGGTGGGAAAATAACATTAACTATGATATGAGGAAGTAGATTATACAGGAAATGATTGGAAAGCATTAGCTCAGGGTAGGGATGTATGGAGAGCTTATGTCCGCGCGGCCATGAACCTGGGGTTCGATAGTATCAGTGAGTGAGTAAGTAAGTAAGTAAGTTAAGGACGACTGAATTACCAGGTACCATTTTTATATTTAACATCTTAATACATAACCTCAACGGTGCTTTAATATGAATTTTAAAAGTGTTAACTATTTAACTCACTCACTGACACTATCGAATCCGCGCGGACATATGCATCCCTATCTCGAATTAATGTTTTCCAATCAACCCCTGTATAATTTACTTCACTAAAATAATGGTTAATGTTATACTCCCATCTCATTCTTGGCCTACTTACTACGCGCTTTCCCTCTGATTTTCTTACAATGAGTTCCAATGCCCCTCTTTCATTCCCTATTCGTGCCTCATGTCCTACCTATCGCAGTCTTTTTCTTCCTTTCGCTCTACGGTCCTCTAAGAACCTTGACCTCCTTCATAACAACTGCCCATTTTTCTATATTACTAGCTTTCTGTCTCTATATTTTCATCTTCAGTTGTTTTAAGTCTTCCTCAACCTAATCTATCCATCTTAGTTTCTGTCTTCCAACCTTTCTTCTTCCTTCCGGTTTCCCTTCTAAAATATTTCTTGCACCTCTTTCCTGCAACATCCGCAACACATTTCCTCCCCATTCCAGACTCTTTCTTCTAATATCTTCAACCAGATCTAAAACTCTATATAATTCTTTTAATTCCTGGTTCGTTCTAATTCCCCATATATCTTGTTCCTGTACTGCTCCATATATCTTCCTTAATATTTCTTAGAGACTTAAGCATTCTGGTTTCCCATAAAGATCATGTAGCTCACTGATATGAAAATATGAAAACTCCGAGTAAATTTCGTCTTTCCGTAACTTAATTAAATTACACTAGTTGACAAAAATGAACTTTTTTCTTTCATAAGAATAAAAATATGAGATTTTATAAGTATTTTTCATCCTGAATTTAAATATAATTTCAGTTTTTTCCTATCAGGCAAGAGTTTTCTGTGATATTCATTTACATGTTTTATAATTTTTAATAAAATCCATCTAACTCTAACTCATTCTGACTTACCTAGAAAGTGGTAGATAGTGATTTTCGGGCATATTTTGCATCTCAAACATCTTTCTTCTTGGTCCAACAGTAATCAGTCAGCATATTAGAACTCCACTTGCCTTGGTACCTCTTTTCCATTGTGGAAATTTGCTGATGAAAACGCTCACTGTGCTCATCAGAGACAGCCCTTAAATACAGCTTGAATAAAATCGCTACATATAAGGTAAAGGTTCCTATGACAGGTCAAATAGAATCCTAAAATCAATTTTAAAAAAGTAGCTGTCAGAAAAAACTGTGCCTGATGGAAAAATTCTGACTACATATCTGAATTCAGTATGAAAAAATGCACTAGATTCACTAATCAGATTTCTTGTGAAGAAAACCTTGTCGACCAGTGTAATTTGTGATGTTATAGCAGTGTTGTCATTACTTACCGAATGCCTTAGTATTAAAAATTAGTTATTTTAAACATGCGTCTGATTAAAATTAAAAAATATGATTCCCTTAAATATTGCTTCGGTGGTGTAAAATTAAGTTACGTTCAACATGAATTGTGCATGAAAATAAATAATAGTTTTAAAAACTAAAACAACACGCTTTATTAGAAAACCGAACTAAAAAATGAAAAATAATTTTAATTTCCATTACGCTTGGGATAAAATTAAAGTAGTCAACAAAAAAATCATCTCCAACACATATAGAATAAAACTAGAGTTATCAACGAAAATAAAATAATGTTACCATCAAAAGCGTGGGGTGCTCTATATCAATTAAAATATTTGATAATAAACAGATATTGGTAAAATTAAATTCTCTAAGAAGAAAATGTAAAAATCTTAAAAGCACCCCACGGTTTTGATGGTAAAATTATTTTCTTTTTGTTTATAACTCTAGTTTTATTCTATATGTGTTGGATATGATTTTTTTGTTGACCACTCTAATTTTATCCCGAGTGTGTTGGAAATTAAAATTATGTTTTAGTTCGATTTTCTAATAAAGCGTGTTGTTTTAGTTTTTTAAAACAATTATTTGTTTGATTTTCTGATGATTCTGGCCAGGGTTTAGAAAAACAATATGAAATTATTGTATTGTCACGGGTCCTTTACAAGTATACAAAGTTACAAGTCGATCCAATGATTTTAAGTGGGTGAACATCGCGTTGAAAGATTCCGTTACATAGACAGACAGACAGACAGACAGACAGACAGACAGACAGACAGACAGACAGACAGACGAAGACGGATAGACGGATAGACGGATAGACGGATAGACGGATAGACGGATAGACGGATAGACGGATAGACGGATAGACGGATAGACGGATAGACGGATAGACGGATAGATGGATAGATGGATAGATGGATAGATGGATAGATGGATAGATGGATAGATGGATAGATGGATAGATGGATAGATGGATAGATGGATAGATGGATAGATGGATAGATGGATAGATGGATAGATAGATGGATAGATAGATAGATGGATAGATGGATAGATGGATAGATAGATAGATAGATAGATAGATAGATACAGGTCAAGCTAATATAAGGGGCTGCAATTTCTCCAAAACGTTCAGACACCTACTGAAAGTATTCCTACTATAGTTAAGACTGTCTTAAAGACAAAAGGTGCACCTACTCCTTAATGAAGCCCAGTACTTGAATGTGTGTCAAGGAGAAAGGCTAACCATGGGTTGTTAGCATCATATAGGTCAATAAAAAAGCGCGACGAGATATAATTAATCATATTAATAATAACCGGTATCTAAATATATTTAATACTACTTTTTCTTTTAAATTTGTTGTTATTAAAAACTGTTAAATGATATATATTAAATTAATATAAAATTATAGAACATTCACCTGAAGGTCCGTCTCCTCAACTTAATTATCATTTAACTGTAGTGCTTTCGGGACTTGTCCCATCATCGGCAGGATCAAGCTATGCAAAACACGTTATCCATGAAGGACATCGCATGTTAAATATTGAAAACACCCTAACAGTGATGCACAGAGAAAATAATCCAGCGAAGATAAACGTACTCGAAGAGATGGAAATCATGAAAGCAGCTCACAACGACAGCCTGATAAACGAAAACGAACCCAATACATGCAACCCCCTCTACCAGATCTTCAGTGAAACACCAGTTTTGAATCCTGCCGATGATGGGGCAAGTCCCGAAAGCGCTACAGTTAAATGATAATTAAGTTGAGGAGACGGACCTTTCAGGTGAATATTCTATAATTTTATATTAATTTTGAATAAACCTCAACGGAACACATCATGAATCTTATAAAAGTTGATATATATTAAGTAAAAAAATAGTATACCTGTTCCTGTTCCTTAACCTGAAGACTGTTTCAGTTAGCGCTTGTATGAGATATAACTTCGTTTAACTAACTCTTGGTGGAAAAAATTTTGGACCAAAGAGAGATGAACAGACAGGTGAATGGAGAAAATTACATAACGGTGAACTACATAACAGTGAACTACATGGTCTTTATAGGACGCCATATATAACAATAACAGTTAAGTCTCGTAGACTTCGATGGGCAGGACATGTGGCACGAATGAGGAATGAAAGACGTGCATGGAAGCTTCTTGTAGGAAAACCAAAGGGAAAACGCCCAGTTGGTAAACCAAAAATGAGGTGTGAGAATAGCATTAAATATGATTTGAGGGAAGTAGATTATACAGGGAATGATTGAAAAACATTAACTCAATATAGGGATGCATGGAGAGCTAATAACCGCGCGGCCATGAACCTACAGGTTCGGTAGTGCCAGTTAGTTCTGTCTTAAAATTATTTTATGACAATGAAACTACTTAATTAATAAAGTTTAATTAATTCCTAAATTAATTTATTGTTATCTAGTGAATGAAGTGATGATGTGACAAAGGAAGACAATATTTGTTTTGATCCTTTGATCCATAGAATAGGATTTACAAGTTAAACGACCTGCGGGTGAGTTCGGAAACTATGGAATATTTTGATGAATCAAATTTCCAACGCTTTCGTTGTCTCACTGTCCTTAGAGATGTGTCCTGAAAGCGTGTTACATTGAACCAATATCAGAGTTTCTGGAAATGACAGTAGGGATACAACTATGTTAATATTTTCCTCAAAATGCTCTAATTAGATTCTCATTTTAATGTTTATTTATTCCTTATAATGCACACTATAATGTTAATTAGTTTAAAACTGTTCTACAGTTACATATGCTTTGACTTTCGCTTAAATTACGGACACGATTTATATGCAAATGGCCACGCGGAATTGCTAATTTCTATATAAATATGATTAAAAATTGCAGATTGTTGTTTGCAGATGATCAAATAATTTTTGCAGGGGATGAAGATTATATGAAATATATGGTAAATAAATTAATGGAAGAATATAAAAAATGGGGACTGAATATAAATTTACAGAAAACGGAATATATGTGTTTGGGAAAGGATGTGGATGACCTCATACTTGAAACAGGGAAAATAAAAAAATGTGAATTTTTTAAATATCTTGGGTCAATAATTACAAGTTTCGGTACCTGTGAGAGAGATGTACAGGCTAAAATTGCAATGGCAAAAAATGCAACTAAGACATTACACGGAGTAATTTGGAACAAAAATATTACAAAGGAAACTAAAATGAAAATTTATAAGAGCATAATACAGAATATTTTGTCATATGGAAGCGAAACTTGGTCTTTGACGGAATTACAAAAGAATAAAATTAGAACAGTTGAATTCGATTATTTTAGAAGAAGCCTCCAAAAAACAAGACAGGATAAAATAAGAAATGAATTCCTTTGGAGAGAAATGAAGGTCACCACATCTGTTGTTAAGAGGATTGAAAATCAAACGCTTAAATGGTATGGTCATGTACAAAGAATGGAAAATGAAGGATGGCCAAAAAATATATACCAATGGTCACCCCCTGGAAGAAATAAACGTGGTAGACCAAGATGGAAATGGAAAACCTACGTCAGAACAACAATGGAGGATAGGAATTTGGAAGAGAGAGATTGGAATGATAGAGATAAATGGAAACTGAAGACGGCAAACGTATAAGTGGGGGAAAGCCGAAGAAGAAGAAGAAAAATTATTTATATTTATGTTATTTTTGTTAATGCTGTTATTATTATTATTTTATATTATTATTATTATTGCGAACAACATAATTATTGATCATAAGTAAAGCCACGAGTGATTTCCAAATTATCGATAAATTCACGACTCACGAAGTGAGGAGTGAATTTATGTAGAGAATTTGGAAATCAAGAGTGGCATTTGTTAGGACTATTTAACGAATAAAATTAAGCTGTTTACTCACAAATAATTGTTTAACTATAGTTATTTTAAAATATTTATATATTTAATGTGTCCCGCGCCGTAGCCGAGCGGTTAAGGTAGGAAGCCTTGGCGCAGAGCTACGGGACTTGCGCTGGTTCGAGTCTCCATGGAGGAAGAAATTTTCTCATGGTATTTCGGCCAGTATGGGACCGGTGCCCACCCAGCATCGTGAGGCAATTGGGTAGCTACAATAAGTAGCGGCTCCAGGTTGAGGAACCAGCTATAACGGCTGGGGGACTCGACATGCTAACCACATGTCACCCCTACACTGGTTGTTGATCATCTACCTCTGTGATTGACACATGTGGATGTGAAGGGCCAGCAGCCGGCTGGTAAAAGGGCAACCGCTGAAAAGTGGAAAGACCCTCAATCGGAATATATTTAATGTAAATGGCGATGTTTGAAAACAAATCAGAAATGTGAGGTTATGTTCATTCACTGCTGCTTGATCATATTATTTATTGCCAAATAAGATCACAATATTGTAAGAGTGCACCCAAGTGGAGATATAATGAAACACATCAAACTATATATCATAATCAACATTACGGATTATTCAATTATTTTTTTAGTAAACAACTAAGTAAAATCAAGGAATCTTTTCATTATTTGCTATATTCAATGTATTTGTTGGAGAAAAATAATGCTTTAACCTGTTCAGGACATTAAAAAGAAGGAGCTTTCTTTATCACAAAAGCAGGAGCTGATAAAGAGAAATCGATAAAGAGCGAGTTGAAACACGACTGTCATTGGTTGTAAAACAACATTCATTGAAACGTGATTGGTCATTGGCTAGCATTTGTGGCGTGAGTTAAATAGTCATACAAATTTCGTAAACTACAATGGTATATGGCAAACGTACTAGCCTATATATGTGTTGCTGTCAGAGTGATTAAGAAGGGATTATGTATAAACTGTACAGTAATTATGAATAATATCTAGTTATTATGTATAATAGCTACATAATTTCATTTGGTAATTACACATAATGATACCGTGGTAACGTCGTTGCCTCGTATCCATCGGACCCTGGTTCGATCTCCGGGACAAGTTTCCTCGGTGAATTTTTTCTCGAGGTTCTTCGTCAGCGCTAAGACAAATATCGGGAGATTTTAAGACCCAAATGGTGCCCTAACATCATCTATCACAATCATCATCCATAACACATTCTCCTTATTTACTATCCGTGAATAAGTGAATGGTGTATATTGTCTTAAATGTTTGTGTTGTCTCAGTAGGTAGTTTTGGCATTGAGCTGATCACACATCTAAGGAGACCCTCCATGTCTTAACGTGGTTGTAAAAAGTGTGTTTGAAGCAGGATTCAAATTCTTCTCTCGACATGGGGTGTCCCTGTGAGATCCGAGTATTGTGGGACTTGCAACATTAACTATAAGGCAGAGTTTAAATGTGATAAAGGGAGAGAGAATTATACATAATATCTCTAGCCGCAACATATATGCACTAAGTAGGCCTATATAGGACTATTGTGTAAATAATCTATAGTGTCTCATGTGATACAGACCTAACTTATGACATTTTGTATTTCTCTACGATTGATGTGTATTTTATATGGTTGAATGGAAAAGAAGGTCTTATGACTTATTCTGTCAGAATAAAGGAAACATGATCATATCTGGGACTACAAATTCGAACTTTAAAGCTTAAAAAAAAGATTTACTGAAAATGGTAGTGAAAAGAAGGGAGAATTATATATTCAAATTATTTAAATACGTTTTTATAATTTTAAAAATTCCGTGCAAAATATGACAATTATCAGCAAAATATAACTATTGTTACACGTTCAGTTTTGAATTGCGACACTCAAGACCCGAAATGTTAAAAAAACGTAGTCAAATAAAACATTACCTAACTACCTTCCAGTTTCATTTATTCTTGTTTAGCATTAAATAGTAGATGTTCCATACATACAGGTTGTTCGGAAATTAGCCTATCATTACAAACTTTGAGCTTGTAGAGAAGAATAAGTAGACAACTCTTTGAATATGAATATTTTTTTCGGAAACGTGCCTTTTTCGTGCTGGGTGTGCAAGTTAACATTAAGTGTTTAAATCACCCGCGTCTGCCGGGGATACATTGATATAATTTAATGATTTATACTTATTTAATTACATTTACACAACCCAACATTCACTGATTTCGTGACAATGTCAATACAAAATAAATAAATTTCTCTTGGTCACTGTAGGGATAATTGTTTATACGCAAACTAACCAAACTTCTCTACCGTAAATGTTGGTTATTAATTACCCATTACAATATTGGTTCGATGAGTCCACCGCTGTGGTCTCGAGGTAGCGTGCTGCCTTGTCACGCAGCGGGCCCGGGTTCGATCCCCGGTCGGGACAGTTTTTCTGGATGAGGTTTTTATCGGGGTTTTTCCTCACCTGTAAGACAAATGTCAGGAAAACTTTAAGGCCCAAACGGTCCCCGAAATCATATGGCCATCGCAATCATCATCATTCATATTCCTCTTAGATTAGGCTTAGGATTAGGGACTCTCCTGGCGCACCACTATCATCATCATCACCCATCATATCATCGGGGCAACGTAATCCTGCCTTCCAGGCGCCCCAACCTCAGAAGTGGGTTACAAATACGCCATGCCAGGAGAGAAACCAGGAATGTCGAAAGACAACCTGGGGCATTTGCATAAAAAAAATGTTGGTTCGATGATGAGGACCATCAAGCTCGTTGCACTCACTGTTCCTGCGAAACATTTTCTGGCACTGAGGCTACACCTTATTCTTACAGTGACAAAGTAAAGTTTATTTATATTTCTCTTAATATTGGACACTGTTAAGAAATCAGTGAATGTTGGGTATGTAAATGTAATTAATTGAGTCATAAATCAATAATTCACTATAGATTTTACACCGGCAGACACAAGATATTTATACTCTTAATGCGAACTTGTCTCTGCAGCAAGAAAATGTTACGTTTCCGGACAAAATTCCTGTTCAAAATGTTCTCTACTTAGTCCCCTCAACAAGCTATAGAAGAATTTATTGGGAATTTCCGAGCACTTTGTATGTTGACTTGTGAGTCCTCAGCTAATAAATGTGATAAGGTATTCAAATATCTGTAGTCAGTGATTTATTTTATAATGGTTCTTGTTGAAATATGCACAAATCAAAGGAGACCACGCACAATGAAGAACAATTCCTTGTGATCTAATAATAAAAACGCTTGGTCTTTTAAGTATATTACTATTACAAAACCACGGCTATTCATACACGTTAAAAAGTTTTATAGAGTAGTTTTACTATTACTATGAGGTAGAGTAACTAGCCGATCTTTTAAGAATAGAATATACGTATCACTGTGATTTTTCTACTGCTAAAATTATTTTTTTATTACATTAGACGGTATTTGCATGGAAAGTGAACCATAGTGGAACCCCTTATTCCCACATAACAATTCAAGTTAGAAATGAATGTCTTGTGACAAGAGTGGGGAATGGAAGATGGGCATGGAAATTGCACGAAGGAAATCGCACAGTAGTCCAAGAAAGAGGTGGGAAATAAAATTAACATGATTTCAGGGACGTGAATTATACAAACGTCCCGCGCCGTAGCTGAGTGGTTAAGGCAAGATGCCTTGTCGCAGAGCCACGGGACTTACGCTGGTTCGTGTCTGCATGGAGTAAGACATTTTATCATGGAATTTCTGCCAGTGTGGGACTGGTGCTCACCGAGCATCGTGAGGAATTTGGGTAGTTGCAAGAAGTAATGGCTCCAGGTTGAGGAAACCAGCTATAACGGCTGGGGGATTCGACACGTGACCCCATATCTCTCCTGTATTGGCTGAATGATCGCCTACCTCTGTGATTAGCACATGTGTATGTGAGGCTAGCAACCAGATGGTAGGCCAAGGGCCTTCTAGGCCTTTCGCGCCGTGGAGAATTATACAAGCAATGAATAGAAAAGATTAGTTCTGTTAAGGACTTAGAGAGCTTATATCCGCCCGGGCAACAATCTCCGGGTTCAATAGTGTCAGTGAATGAATTTAATATATTATTTTTTGCGAGATAGTGCGTTTTGTCGTACTTACAGCCATGGTGACCACATGATAGAAAGTTGAACTTCCTACATTTCGGGGTTCCAGCCTAAATAACTATACTGCAATATTACAGTTACACCGACGTGCGGGAAGTAAAACTATTGCCCTCTATGTGTACTACGTACAATGTACATACAAAAAATATCCAAAATATAGTGTTAATATAGCCTACATTATACGAAACAAATCACTGCATTTTAAATGAATTGAACTTTATTTGAAACAATATAAAACAATAAATACGTACTTGCGGCCATGTTATCAATAATTGTTCTCAAGGCCTCCTGTTGTTTCAACTAATAAGCATTGCCCACACTGTTAACGTTAGTGAATTGTTTATAATGAACGCAAATATTTCCAACAAAGATGTTATTATTTTACTATTATTTATTATTTTTAAAAAACCATCGCGCAAAAAATAATGTACAACGCACGTTTGTGGAGTGGTTTACAGAATTTAGGAAAATAAAAACCTTGCTATCGCTCGTTTTTTTAAACATTTTTCTCGATTCTGTAAAAACCACTTCCCAACCTCGTATCGTAATATATTATTTACAGATCTAACATGTGACCAAACTAATGGAGGTTTAATCCCAGGTGTAGTTAGTGAGGATAAAATCACTAATTATTTAAAATGGATGTTATAATGCGAGATCATAAATAGAAAAGAAACAGATTATGAAGTTAAGATTTTATTTTGAAAGACAGGCAAAAACAGAGTATGAAGAAGTTTGCGAAAGTTTTATAGGATAAAGAACACAAAGAGTAGAAGAGTAAAAGTTGAATGTGGAGTCTGCGCCAACTCCTTCCATCACTTGCAAGAAGATGTTGAAGAGAGGGAGGTGGGGAAAAGAGAAGGGGGAAAAGTAAGGTATGAAGGAAGAGGGGAAAGCGTAAAGACGACCTTGGTGGAGGCGCCTGTACTCATCACTTGGGACCCAGACGTCGGGCCGTCAGCACAAGCTAGTAACTTCCGTATAAAACGCACCAGGATAACTTTTTAAACGTTGTGAAGACTTTTCTACTTACATTCCAACCTCGACAAGCTTACTACTGCGGATACGTTAGTCAATTCAAAGTTTCTTCTGTACATTATTTATCTTTATAACTTAAATACTTAGGTACTAACAAGACAAGCCACATCTACACGTATTAATCTATAACAATGCTTGTATTTTGAAAATTCTATATATCTAACTCACTGGCATTATCGAGTGTAGGTTCATAGCAGCGCGGATATAAGCTCTCCATACATCTCTATCCTGAGCTAATGTCTTCCAATCATTCCCTGTATAATCTACTTCCCTCAAATCATAGTTAATGTTATTCTCCCACCTCATTCTTAGTCTACTAACTGGGCGTCTTCCTTCTGGTTTTCCTACAAGAAGCTTCCACACACGTCTTTCATTCCCAATTCGTGCCGCAGACTGCTCATCGCAGTCTGCGAGACTTAACTGTTCTTATTATATCTGGCTTCCTATAAAGACCATGCAGTTCACTGTTATGTGGTCTTTTACATTCATCTGTCCTTATTCTTTCGTATTTTTTAAAAGATTGAACTAAATTTTATATATTTTCAAAAATTTAAATATACCTTAACCATTATTTATTTTACAATTCTAATGACTTTTAGAGCAGAAACATGGACTATAAATGCCAAATTAAAGCCAAAATTGCAATCTACAGAAGTTCATTTTTAAGATGATCTGTACGATGCTCTAAATTAGACAGGATTATAAAGAGTACTATCCGATAAAAATAACTTTAAACGAAACAATTATATAATTTATGGGAAATAAAAAAATACAATGGTTTGGATAGGTAAAGAGGATGCATGAATATATATTGCTAGTTAGGAGTGGATCCAAAATCGGAGGAAAAGAAGAGGGAGACCTAAGAACACATGGATAGAGAGAATTATGAATTTGATCGACAGAGTACTGCAGGATGGTGAGTGGAAGGATAAGACGAATGGAGGAAGAGAATTCAAAACTTAATATTGGGCATAGGAAGATATTGTTTACATTTAAAACCGTTAAAAAATATTAAACAATTCTAACGTTATTATATTTTTCTTTGTCACAGAGGTAAAAATCCTTTTCAATTTGAACATTTCAAAATGTGTGTAATAAATTTCCTGTTATTAATTTTTCTTTTTCACTTCAGGTAACACCACCTTTTTCACTTCAGGTAACACCACCTTTTAAAAATTTCAAAAATGTTAAAAGTTTGAGATTTTCTTCCAACATTACAATTTCTCTTCATCATTGATATAAAAGCACTATGGTGCACATTTACAAGCATCTCATAGTAAGAACCATTTTTATAATTATCTACTTATTTTGTTTTGAAGTAAAACAATTTGGGAATATATTCTGAGATATAACTTTTTTCTTTGAAAAATTCTATAGTTATCAGTTTTCAAGTTAATAAAAAAGTTATACGGATACAAATTTTCGAAAAGCAAAACAAAACAAAAATGGTTATGCATTAAGAAATATAAATGTGTTCATGATAATTAATATTTGAGAATAAAGTTCTTAGGAAAATTTTTGGACCAAAGAGAGATGAACAGACAGGTGAATGGAGAAGACTACATAACAATGAACTACATGGTCTTTATAGGAAGCCAGATATAATAAGAACAGTTAAGTCTCGTAGACTGCGATGGGCAGGACATGTTGCACGTATGGGGAATGAAAGACGTGCATGGAAGCTTCTTGTAGGAAAGCCAGAGGGAAAACGCCCAGTTGGTAGGCCAAGAATGAGGTGGGAGAACCATTAACTATGATTTGAGGGAAGTAGATTATACAGGGAATGATTGGAAAGCATTAGCTCAGGATAGGGATGTATGGAGAGATTATGTCCGCGCGGCCATGAACCTTCGGGTTCGATAGTGCCAGTGAGTAAGTAAGTAAGTTCATGATAATTAATACCCAAGCTCTTCAAATTCACAATTTTCTTTAGGTATATTTTATTGACAGTCCGTCTTGCTGACTCAGGTGGTAGTATGCCTGCTTCCTAAGAAGAGGCCCCGGGTTCGATACCCAGCGGGGTTAAAATTTTACCAGGGTAAGAAGATCAGCAATAACGGCTGAAGGACCCAACATGTTGACAGTATGTCATTCATATACTGGTCAGATGATCGTCCACCTGTGTAATTAATATATGTGGATGTGCGAACAGCAGTCAGGTTGAAGGCCAAGGATCTTCTAGCCCTATCGCACCATGGAGTATATGAACATTATTGGCAACGTTTGGGTATCAGGTCTCGCAAATCACTTTCTTTTGCGAAGATAGTGCGAAAACATTAATATAAAATATTTTTATCGATATTCTACATCACGTGTAAAGTTAGGTCGAAAGTACTGTGTTCGAATCAGTACAGTTGCAAGGAGTTGATTATTTAACTCTCGTTAGCCACGACCCTAATAATTCCAATTGTTGAGTTAAAGCTAAATAATAGGCAAACCCGGCCGCGGCCTATGAATATTTAGAATATAATAATCCAAGGAACAAGTTCTCCGGGAAAGACTTTAAGCCTTGGGTCCCGCTTCTTAAGACTTCCGGCCTCGTAAAAAAACCTTAAGCCTGAGTAAAAAAAAAACTCCGAGCAAAATTTAACCGACCTTCAACCATCCAAAACTTTGTTTAATTATTTATTTATTTAACCTGGTGGATTTCTCTTCCACTCACTAGGACGAACGTATGTTACCTTAGAATATAGCAATCACAATTAACTCATAATAAATACTAAATTAAGTTTCTTTTAAGTGCCGTAAATCAAAGCACGTGACAATCGGCTTTATGTAGAATTGTAGACTTTCACGGCAAGTGTCTTGATTCATGTATTTTATGTCTTTCGGGCTAAATGGCCGTGGTCTGGTTTTATTAACACTCAACGTTTCGTCTACTACTGCGGTAGACATCTTCAGAAGATTCTGCGTGCTCTTCAAATGTCGGCTGCAGAGCACGCAGAATCTTCTGAGGATGTCTACCGCAGTAGTAGACGAAACGCTGAGTGTTAATAAAAACAGACCACGGTCATTCAGCCCGAAAGACATAAAATACATGAATCGGCTTTATGTTTCTTTAGAAGGAACCAAAACTCAAGATTATTATTCTATTTAACTCATGCCCCATATGGGAGTCAATGACCAATCACATTTCAATGAATGTTGTTTTACAACCAATCACAGTCCTGTTTCACCTGGAATTTATCAAATGAGCTTATCATGTTAAAGAAAGATCTTCCTTTCTAACATTCTGAATAGGCCAGAGCATTATTTTGCAGTGACTGACTCTCTAAGATATACGGCTACCAGATCGTATGTGTGTGTGTGTATATATATATATATATATATATTGCACGAATGTAAACAGATACTGCTTGCGGCATATAATAGAAAAATTTACGTTCCACAAAAATATAATTTACATCATAGGACATCAGAAAATTAATTAATAACCTATAATGATGGTTTTTAAACAGTTTGATGTGTTTAATTTTTTCTTCACTAGCGTGCATTCTTACAATATTGCAATCCTTTGACAATAAATAATATGATCTGGTTGCAGTGATGTACAAATGAAGCATAACAAACGTTTCTCTTTTGTTTTCAAATGTAGCCGTTTACATTAAATATATAAATATTTTAAAATAACTATATTTAAATAATGATTTGTGAGTAAACAGCTTAATTTTATTCGTTAAATAGTCCTAACAAATGCCACTCTTGATTTCCAAATCTTCTGGATAAATTCGAAATCACTCGTGGTATTACTTATAGAGCCTTAATTAAATTAATAATCTATATAACATTACTATTAAATCCACCTTCATACAAACATTTTAATTCATACTCCGTCTAATTAATATTGTATAGTAATCCATCACCACTTAAGTATTGGTTGCACCTTGACCTGAAATATTTGACAAATCCATCGACCGTAATCGGATTTGAACCCGCGAACCTTTGTCCAAAGATGATCATGGTAATTACTAGTTCATAAGACTGACAGGCTATATATTTGTTACCTGTAGTTTTTCTAAAAATGCTTACTATAAATTACTTTATACTATTTATGTATAAAGTAATTTATTAGATCATAACTCGAAAATTTTCTTTGTCCTTCCCAAATCTTTTGTTCCGATGCCACAATGTTTCCTTGATATTCTCTATGAAATATTATTTACAAAGTTCTATGCAGTGGATACAACTTTGATTGCCTCAATCAATTAATCATTCTGACTCTTGGCGATAAATTTCGCTTTATTCTCCCGAGGGGCCCGCCTTCCGCTGCTACGGGGAAATGTTTACTTTGCACAATGTCCAGACAGCGTATGTATAATTAACGCTATAAAGCTAATGTAATGTGAATTTACTGTAACTTGTAGTTTCTATAGTCGGTCTTCCTACTAAAATAATCACAACCATTAAACTAAAAATGTCTTTAGGGAGACTCGGTTCTGATTAGACAGAGTTCTTACCAACTGTCGCTCTATACTTTAAGACAAAAAAAGAACCCTTTCCCAAAAGAAAATGAAGAATCTTGAAAGCTAAATTTTATAACTAGGTAAAAATAAACCCTCATGCTTCTGTTAATAATAATTAGTTTTATCTAAAAACTTAGCACAGAGTTAATAATAATCATAATAATAATAATAAGTATAGAATAACTAAAAACTCATCCCTTAGTATCTTCTGCCAACGATTTTTGGGCTAGTCTTTCACTGTCAATCATAGCATTTTCATGCGGATGCTTTGCAGCTTTACTACCGGAATTATAGGTGCTGGTAGCCCCACATACCGGTGAAGGTTCCTGTACGGCACTGAAAATGATATAGGATGATGATGGCCATATGATTTCGCGGGACTGTTTCGGCCCTTAAAGTTTTCACCTTGTGTTTATATTTTCAATTATTGACGCTATTTGTTCAGTCGATAATTTTTATTATTATTTTTTATTTATATTTTTATACCCTTATTGTCTTACAGGTGAAGAAAAAGCACGATAAAAACCTCACCCAGAAAAAACTGTCCCGACCGGGGATTGAAACCCGGGCCCGCTGCGTGACAAGGCAGCACGCTACCTCGAGACCACAGCGGAGACCACAGGCGGGGAACAATAACAACAATAATAATAATTAATAATACTAATAATAATAATACTAATAATAATAATAATAACAATAATAATAATAATAAGAGGGTGTAAGACCACGGGACTTCGTCCGACTTCAATCCTTCCTTGTCTTAACCTATTATTATTGACGATCTATCTAATTGGTAGGTAAATTTGTTTTTACATTTGAAAACCAAGAAAACACGCCTATCTTAGGACACCTTACTTTTTAAAGACGCACCAAGTTCCTAATATATTAGAAGGTGATCTTCTAGGAAATCACTCTTTCAATTAAATAACATTATACAGAATTATAATTTCAAAATATTAATAAGTAAAACAAAAATCTTAGTTTTTAAAGGATCGAGCTAAAACAGTTCTGGAGGGGAAACCCGTTAAACAAGTGAACCATTTTAAATATCTAGGTTATGAAATCTCCTATTTTAAAAATGAAGATGATTTTTTTTTAATTAACTAAATATTAAATATATTATTGTTGTATTGTGTTGCTTAGATCAGGTTGATTATATACTATAATAACCACAATTCATTCTAATTCTGTTAACATGTCTGACAAAGGGTACAGTGTACCGAAACAGCTGTCACTGATTATTTATTCTTTAATAAATCTGCAAAATCTAATATAAACTACTAAGTTTTATTTTATATAATTGATAAATATGGATTTTCATTCAGTAAACACCAACTCAATAGATTATTTTTTAATAAATTAATTAATTATATATGCTGGCATGACACCATTAAAAGATCTCCCATTTAAAAATACCAGAACAGCAAACCAAATTAAAAATGCTATAAACCAGTGGCATGTCCCCGTCCCTATTGTATTGGTAGTGAATTTGGGTTTTAAACTATTAGAGAAGAGAAGATCAAGAAGAAGCAGCTGAAATGAATTTTCTGAGAAAGTGTAGCTGGCTGCACACCTCTAGATAAAAGAAGTGAAGATATAAGAAATTAGCTAAATATGTTTTAAACTTTTAGATAAAATAAAATAATCGAGACAAAAAAAACTGGAAAGAACGTGTTCAGAGAATGAAAGATGAACGCATACCAAAAATTATACTTAATTACAAACCAAAACGAGACACGAATGTTGGTATTTATAACCGAAAAATATATGGATTCAACTTTTTGAATGAGAATCTATGAGACCGGAACAAGCCACATGGGCATAATCCATATTGTTGAGGATAATAATAATAGTTTTATCCAAAAGGCAGAGTTAATAATAATAATAATAATAATAATAATAATAATTGTGTCTAAATAATAATAATAATAATAATAATAATAATAATAATAATAATAATTGTGTCTAAATTGGCAAATCTATAGTCCTAAGGCTTTATCTTCCACTCAACCGGTATAAATCATACAATAACAAGTTTCTACATTGTAATTATTTCTAAAGCTAATATTTTTTATCAAAGCCACTAGTTTTGTCTTTGACATATCTAGTAATCTCTCCTCGCACGGTGGAATTGTAACCCACTTCTTAAGTTGGGGCGCCTGGAAGGCAGAGTTACGTTATGTCAATGATATAATAGGTGATGAATAATAACGAAGCACCAGGAGACTCCTTAAATCTAAACTTAAACTAAATTCAGATTTTGGGAGGCCATAGATGCCTTTAAGAAATAAATTATGTCATGTGGATGGGAATCGAACTCAGGACCCCATTATCTGTCGTAAGTTCTGATCACTAGCCCATGAGGCTAGTCAATCTAAAGCTAATATTAAATACTATTAAAACATAAGTTGTATAAAGATAAATAAAATATATTTAAATACTACAGTAATCATAAATACAATTATGATACATTTATTAAATATGCTAATTCATGGAATTCAATAAATAAATCAAGTAATGCTAATGTAGAACTTTCGTAACTATTGTCGATTTTTGCTAGAAAGAAATTATTGACTGACAGCTCCTGATTTCCGGTGATAATGAATTTCAATAATGCAAGAGTGAGATGGCGAAAAAAAGGACAAATTCTATGATGCAGTATGTTTAATATATCATTTGTCTTCGATATAGTGCAGACATTATGACTGAGGGGTAAAAAATGAAACTGAGCTTACATATTCAGAGTTAGAGGTGTGAATAATTTGGAGCAAAATAATAAGGGAATGCAATGTTCTTTTGTCTCTCAACCGGAGCCAAAATAATAAGGGAATGCAATGTTCTTTTGTCTCTCAACCGGAGCCAAAATAATAAGGGAATGCAATATTCTTTTGTCTCTCAACCGGAGCCAAAATAATAAGGGAATGCAATGTTCTTTTGTCTCTCAACCGGAGCCAAAATAATAAGGAAATGCAATGTTATTTTGTCTCTCAACCGGAGCCAAAATAATAAGGAAATGCAATGTTCTTTTGTCTCTCAACCGGAACCAAAATAATAAGGGAATGCAATGTTCTTTTGTCTCTCAACCGGAGCCAAAATAATAAGGGAGTGCAATAAAATAATAAGGGAATGCAATGTCCTTTTGTCTCTCAACCGGAGCCAAAATAATAAGGGAGTGTAATAAAATAATAAGGGAATGCAATGTTCTTTTGTCTCTCAACCGGAGCCAAAATAATAAGGGAGTGCAATGTTCTTTTGTCTCTCAACCGGGGCCAAAATCATAAGGGAGTGTAATGTTCTTTTGTCTCTCAACCGGAGCCAAAATAATAAGGGAATGCAATGTTCTTTTTTCTCTCAACCGGAGCCAAAATAATAAGGGAATGCAATGTTCTTTTGTTTTTCAACCGGAGCCAAAATAATAAGGGAATTCAATGTTCTTTTGTCTCTCAACTAGAGCCAAAATTTTAATACAATAAATGGTTAAATATGACCATACGTTTGGACATTATATACATATATGATGCAAGCGTTATGGATATGTTGTAACATGTTTGATAGTTCAGTGTTCAAGTTATCAGTAATGCAGGGTGCTTCCGTGATGATGATACAAACGTTCAGGGAAGATTAAGAAGGATAAATGCTTGAATTTGATATAAGAAACCCACGGAAACACTTCCTTCGCAGGATTATTACCTACACTTGATTTCATAAGTTGTCGGCGATCAGTAATGAGGATGAATCACCGGACCGATATCTTGGAGTATCATGATGGCAATACAGACACCGTTGTAAACTTGAACAGTTGAAGGAAGATGGCGTGATAGTTATGTGACGTGCTTCGTCCGGTCCCAGGTACAAGTCAATAGAGTGCAATCTGTGTTTACATGTTGAAATGTATCAATCAACGGGAGTGAAATGGCGTATACGAGATAGCATAGAAATAGCAAAGGATCTACTAGCACGAATTCTCGCTGCTTGCGACATTGTCAGAGCGACTCCAAGGTTGTTGGCCCAAGTACGACATAAATTGGTACGACTCTGTCATGCCTACATCGGAGCTGAAGAAAGCCATTTTGAACACCCATTGTAGTATCAAGTTTTGTGTAAATACTATACCGAAATAAAACATTTATTCGTAAGGTTTCATAATTTCATATTCATAGGTATCTCAACAAACGTTCAGTCTATAACTTGCAAAGGAGATGTTTCCGGACCAAGGTTCCTTATATCAAATTCGTGCATTTTTCCTTCTTAACCTTCCCTGAAAATTTGTATCATCATCACGGAAATGTCCCTGTATCACAGTAGTCAAAATATTGAATGATAAGTGTCTGTACTAGAATGTTTAAGATGAAAGGTAAGATGTAGCCTATTTCAGGTGGTGAAGAGTATGGAGTGTAGTGAAAACTTCATTGTATGCTTGTTTTAACTTGATAACTCCGGTTCAGATTATTACCCAAATAAAATCAAAGTTTTTTTTTCACTGCGGATAATACTGAATTGGGATAGGCCTACTTTCCAGCAGAATAGCAGGTGAATTACTGGTGCTGAGAGTAGAAATAGACTTCTATAAATTGTGATTTTTCTACGTTTTGTCTAAATCCAAATTTGTTTGTCCACTTCAAAATATCAGTCATATCATCGTTTATTCTGTCAATATATTCCGTAATGTTACTTGGTTTAGAGTAAGTGCATTTGCATGTTACATATGATATTGGTGATTGACATCCTGTAAAGATATCATCGCCATCATCTTCAATAACAATCGGGGATTAAGCCATTGGCCTGTTCCGCTTCAGGATAGAAATTGGTCGCACCATCGCTTCTTACGTCGTCCAGGATCTCTTCGCCCAGGGGGTCTGTAGTTGGCATTCTAAGGAGGTATTCATGCCAACTATTTTGGTAAGTTTCGATGGTTTCAGTGATGGCTGGTGTTTTGAGAGTTCAAAGTTTGGCAATGGTCACAGCGGTGTTGTTAATGTCAGATTGGCATGCTCTATAAAATGTTGTGTAACGCCAACTGTCTTAACACCAGAAGCTCTACCAGCTAAATACTATTCCTACGTCCTCGTAGTGACCTCTGGACAATGTAACCCATAGTTACAGCAAACGGGAGAGGGTAAGATCGTGTATCCGGCACTCACAAACCGGACCCACTGGCTATGGGAATTCTCCGAAACAGAAAAGCAGGCACATTTAGAGCCCTCAGTGATAGGTCAATATCCCATTCTGAGGAGATTTATACATACTCAGAATCTCTACGAATAACAAAATGAAATATTATACGTTTTAGTGTGAATTCAGCTGCATGCGAGCGCTCCCCAAATTCTGACGAACGACATTTAGCCTCTGATGCCTCACCATTTTTTTTTACTTAAGACATAAATAGAGGAACATGTTCAGAAAAATAACCTAAACCTAATATGTTCGTTAAAATATGTACCTGAGATCTCAGTCATCCTCAACTAATTGAATGGTTGCCCCAAAAACAGATTTAACCCATAAACTGCTAGTCATGACTCAACTTCTTCCGTCATTTTGTTACATATAGATCACTATTCGCTTTAATGCCAACTTTAAAAAATAAATAAAACAGGTGTGGAAGAGAGCAGGGATAGATTTACATGCACCACGCCGTGATATTCTTCGGATAGATCACTACTGTAATGATTGCTGGGTGGGCCTCTAATTCTAATTATTCTTTATTGGGAGGGCTACGAGTAGTAGCTCAGAAAATTTCTTATGAGGTAAGATTAGCATTAATTTTATTATCCTTTATATTTTAGTAGGGTTAAATTATTATATTGTCACCATTGATTAATTTTTCCCAAACATATTAAACTACTAGTTGAATGCAGGCTTTCACGGCCGGTAATCATAATGTTGAGTGATTCCAGGTTATGTGGCCGTGGTCCATAGTTGGTGTTGATACCAGACGTTTCGCCCTCAACTGCGGAGGACATCTTCAGTGGCGAATATAACCCGGAATCACTCAACATTATATTAAACTACTATACAACCCTTGTCCACTGAATACTGAACTTTCGAATTTTTGTGGATTGGATCTCTTTTCGTGGCAACTATTAAATTACAATTCAGTTAACTTAAGTACTTTAACTGAAGTTATAATACTTCTAAAATTATTAATTGTTAGCTTCACCAGTTAAAATAAATTGTTATTATTATCACTATTATTAAAACCTACAAATTACTGCAAAAATGGAGAATAAATATTGAATTTCGAAATTAATATACAGTAAATCCTTTAATTAATTCCAAAAATTAGCGTACATTAAAATTATCATGGATGATAGCAAAAGTATTAAATTTATTATGATTGCCGGTTACTTCAGCTGATAGGTTTCAAATCGAATAAAAAACTGTGTTTAAAGTTCTAACAAATGAAGAGAAAAATGTGTTGGATGTAGTTTAAACATGTAGTTTCTAACAAAATTAAGGCCATAATAAAAACAAGCAAAATTTTGAAACACTCGAACGTTTAACTCAAGTGCGCTCTCGCATAAATCGCAATTTTCATGCTCCAAATTAATTAATTGATTAATTAATGGAAAATGTCATATCATCAGATGTAATTTTTAATCGCAGGATGAAAACCGAATTTGACATATTAATACATCATTAATTATTTTAAAAATCAAATACCCATAAACTTGGTATCGTGCCAACCTATTTTCATAGCTCAAAATAGCTGGCTGCATTTTTAGTGTCACAGAATGCGTACTAAGCTATCTGAATAATAGGACACATTTAAAATAACAATACATTGTCATTCTTGTAACATAGGTGTAGTTTATAAAAAATAACGTTAGACAATGCAATTTGTCTGAATCACTTGATATGGAAATTAGGGTATCCATTTTAAAATAAACTTAGAGTTATTAAAATATGATGCAGATACATTTACGTTAGAGGTAAGCACCCTAGGAAAACGTTCTTGATCTGACTTATTTTATAGATACCACTATCATTATTATTACTATTATTATATAGGATTTATAGAGAGATCAGGGCTTGCTTGGTTCAGGTTAGGGGCATGAAAATTAAAAAAAAATAGCGACGGTTACGATATGCGAATATGTCCAATGTGCAGGAGCTTTGAAGACGAGATACATATATTAGGAAAGTGTAACGATTTGGAATATTGGAGGCGTCAGTTATTACCGGAAAGGTTTCTAAATTAAAATCGTGAAAGATTGGCACGCTACGAGTTATTGGCAAGCCCAGAAAATTGGATAAACTTGGGTAGATTTCTGGACAAAACGCGGAAAATAAGAACAACACTCATTCATGAATGAATAAATATGTTAACAAATTGCAATACCATTAATTCTTAATAATTCTACATAACTATGTTAATGTATAATGTAATTGTATTGTTATCTAATTGTAATATTATTGTTTTCTTTTTTTTAAGCATATTATTACCAAACATCAACTTATTGTAAGGGACTGTCAACAGCACGTACGGCTTACTGCCCGTGCGACTATGTAAATAACATTGTATGAATCTTTCTTTTAATCTAATAAAGTCCTTATGTACTATGTCATTAATATTATTATTATTTACTGATTGTTTTATTTTTTATAACTCGCTTATTTATATCATGAACATAGGGAGTAACTCTGCTTACTAATTTATTTGTTAGAATTTTTTACGATGTTGAGAAAGTAATGAGATGCCCCTGTAGTTACTGCAATCCGTTTTATCTCCTTCCTTATGGATTGGTACGATAATTAATTCTTTCCATTCACTTGGAAAAGCTTATATTTCCAAATCATACTAAGCAACCGACGTATCTTGTCCCTGAATCCCCCCCCCTCATTTTATTAGTTTTGCTTAGAGGACTATTTTACCTCCGGAAAGTTTTACTCCAGTGGACCCCATTCTCGGGTTTCTTGAGGTTGTGTTTTTACAGTATAATTTCATTATAGAGTCTTTCCTGGCTTTATTTTTCAAAGTTCTTTTAGTGTTCCTGTTATATAATTAAACTTATTTAGCTTGTTATTTACATCTGATATTTCGCAACCTAGGAAGTTATATCTTACCACTTGTTCTATTGGTTTATTTTCTAATATCAGACAAAAAACATAACACAGAAATAAGACAACAACTAAAAGTAGAGGAATTAAACACAACAATAGTGAAATACAGAACAAACTGGAAAGAAGACTTGGCAAAGATGACTGAGAATAGAATATCAAAAGCAGCATACAGCTATTCACCACGAGGAAGAAGAAGTTTGGGGAGACCAAAGAAAAGATCGAAACAGCAGCAATTTGGAGCTGAAACAGGCTAGTAAATAAGCCTACACCGTGATGACGAAGAAGAGAAGACGATTTTTACAGTGAAAGATCGTCACTCTTTTGACCTAGATAGCTTTTCGTCTGGCTCATCGCCTTCAACATGTCCGGTATGGATAATCCTTTCTGCAGAAATGCTGGAAACGTGGACATGTATCCATTAGGGTAAAAAGTTTCTGGAGGTAAAATAGTCCCCTTAGCAGAACTGATAAAATCAGGTGGAGAGAAACTGATGAATAAGAGTTAATGTAAATATCTGTTGTATGTAGACATGTGATCTTGATAAAGTACCTGAATACAATGATGAAATAAAATCTGGTAATAAAAATCCAACCCAGTATTTGCCATGACGGTTGAGAAAAATCTGAGATAAACCTCAGTGAGGATAGTCGTCATTGGGATCTGAATAATATAATAATAATAATAATAATAATAATAATAATAATAATAATACTTTATTTATTCTGGCAGAGTTAAGGCCATAAGGCCCTCTCTTCCACTCAACCAGCACAAATACAAATAAATATTCGACAAATATAGATATACACTATACTAATTATAAACAGTTAAAGATACAATAAATGTAGCAATGTAAATGTCATGTACAAACAACATTTTATAGGGTAATAACAATAATGATACGATAATAATAATAATAATAATAATAACAATAATATAAATATGATACATTATATGGGAAACACCAATTAATATATATATATATATATATATATATATATATATATATATATAAGTTATATCTTACACTGGATAATAATGAAGTCGAGTTTAGAGCAAATATAAATTTAGATTTCTTTTAAAAGATGCCAACTTGGGATCTCACGATTTTGAATCTCAAACGCTGCTGCCTCACCCAACTCGCTCGGTTGTTTCAATATAGGCCTACCAATATTACAAACATAAATAAAATAATGGAAATAATATCAGCTCTAAGATTAAAATTATATTATTATTATTATTATTATTATTATTATTATTATTATTATTATTATTACAAATATATAATTCAAGTAGAGAAGTACTGTCACATATGGAGCTGAAGTTTGTAAATTCAACAAAAACTTAGAACAAAACTTATGTCGATGGAAATGGATTTCTTCAGGAGAGCAGCAAGGTGTTCAAAATTAGACAAAATAATAAATACGGTCTCTAAGAGAAGAAATAGAAAAGAAATGAATATTGATTATCCATAGTAGATTATCATACGGTATAGCAAAAATTAAATTGGTATGGGCCGCGTACGGACGAATGCAAGAAGAAAGATTACCCAGGATGCAGGGAAATAAGAACTGTAATGAGAGGCAAAGAGGACAAGGAGGAAAGGGACGTGGAGGGAGAGAGAGAGAAGCGACGAGTGGAGAGAAAGATAAAACTTTAGGCACAGAAAGATGGGTAAACATTAAAATTCTGTATCTAATAAAATTATTATTATTATTATTATTATTATTATTATTATTATTTCCCGAAACAATGATTGTTAAGAACACTTGAGCTTCGTAAAGTGCGGTAAATAAGACATGTGGCACGAATGGGGAATAAAAGATAGGAAAACTAATAATAAGGTGGGAGAATAACATAAATCATGATTTTTAAGGAAGTATATTATACAACAAATGATTGGAACACATTACTTCGGGATAGGGATGTTTGGAGAGCTTATACCCACGCGGTCTTGAACGTCAAGTTCGACAGTGAGTGAGTTAGTTATGTACCGAGTATGTGATGGACAGGACATTTAGCATGAATGGGGAATAAAGGAATTAAGGTAATCCAATAGGAAAAATAGAGGCAAGTGCTATAGTCTCTCTGGTTTAACTTTACGAGAAATTTGTAGAATGAGACAACTGTACTCTCCTCTCTCACTCGCACCAGTGTTGTCGGTTTTCTTCAGCAGATGTTAATAGGTGGAAAGGGGGGAGAGGAAAACTGACAACAGGGTGGGTTCTTTCTTTTTTATGGGACTAAAGCGGTCAACGATCTACCCTTGTATCTCCATCTCTCTCTCTCTGCCAAGTTAAACCAGCTATACAATAGTAGGTAAGCCGAGTTCAAGAATGATGTGAGAGAATAATAATCCTGATTTGAATGAGATGAATTATACAGGCTATGCTAAGAAAATATTAGCTTATGTCTACGCGGCCTTGAATCTCCGGGTTCAATAGTGCCAGTGAGTTATTATTATTATTTTTATTATTTTATTATTATTATTATTATTATTATTATTATTATTATTATTATTATTATTATTATTATTATTATTATTATGCAAGAAATAAGAACTGGAATGAGAATAAGAGGACTGGAGGAAATTGAGTAGATGGATAGAGACGAGTAGAGAAGGAAAATAAAACTCTACGCACAGAAAGATGTGTAAACGTTGAACATATGTATATAACTAACTAACTCACTAGCACTATCGAACCCGTAGGTTCATGGCCGCGCGGACATAAGCTCTCCATACATTCCTATCCTGAGCTAATGTTTTACAATGATTATCTGTATAATCTACTTCCCTCAAATCATAGTTCATGTTATACTCCCACCTCATTCTTGGTCTACCAACTGGGCGTTTTCCGTCCAGTTTTCCTACAAGAAGCTTCAATGCACGTCGTTCATTTCCCATTCATGCCACATGTCTTGCCCATCGCAGTCTACGAGACTTAACTGTTCTTATTATATCTGGCTTCCTATAAAGACCATGCAGTTCACTGTTATGTAATTTTCTCCATTCACGTCTGTCCATCTCTCTTTGGACCAAAAATGTTCCTAAGAACTTTATTTTCAAATACTCGTAATCTTCTTTCCTCCCTTAAAGTAAGAGTCCATGTTTCGCATCCGTATAATACAACTTGTAGAATTATTTGTTTTATATATTTTCAGTTTAATGTTTTTTTGAAAGGAGTTAAATAAAAGTATTATTATTATTATTATTATATATATATATATATAGTACCATTATTATTACACCATCATTATGACACAAGAGTCATGGTTAAAATTATATTAAGTTATTATATAAAGACCTAGTAATTAAAATAATTTATACAACGTTTAGTCTGATTAACAAACAGCTATTATGACAACTCAGCGGATTTTCAGAGAAGTGGGGAGCAAGCAGGAAATCCCCAATATTTATTGCGAATGCTGGCAAAACCAGTGACGTATTACGTAATTAATTTAATATCAAACTTAAAACTCTTTCCTTAAATTCAAACTTTATGCAAGCTTCTATAAAATGGTCATATCAGGCGTATGGTTATAAACATGATTTGATATCACAAGGGAACTGTCAACCATTGCATTCCGAAATCTATCTCTGTGTCAATAAATTATCTGCTGTTTTTAACTGCAGGGCATATAAATCGAAGCCAAAATCTACCCACTGTACGCAGCAGATGGACTCTCTGCATGAATAATAACGGAATTAAATTAAACGGGACGGCAGATAATTTTTTTTGGACACGGTCTTTATATATCACAAAGCTTCTTTGGAAGAAATTTGGAGGTAGATTTCGGGATGCAATGGTTGACGTTCTGGTCAGATAGTATCCCATCGTTAAACGTCGCCAACTTTTCTGGAACACTTTTACACTAAATTGTCACATATGAAAATAAGTAATCTAATATATAAAAATGAGGTTTTTATCGGGGTTTTTCCTCACCTGTAAGTCAAATGTCAGGAAAACTTTAAGGCCCAAACGGTCCCCGAAATCATATGGCCATCGCAATCATCATCATTCATATTCATCTTAGGTTAAGCTTAGGATTAGGGACTCTCCTGGCGCACCATTATCATCATCACCCATAATATCATCGGGG
Organism: Diploptera punctata; assembly: GCA_030220185.1. Lineage (NCBI taxonomy): Eukaryota > Metazoa > Arthropoda > Insecta > Blattodea > Blaberidae > Diploptera > Diploptera punctata. The sequence continues at coordinate 64,697 of JASPKZ010002342.1, forward strand.
CAACGTAACCCCGCCTTCCAGGCGCCCCAACCTCAGAAGTGGGTTACAAGTACGGCATGCCAGGAGAGAAACCAGGAATGTCGAAAGACAAAACCTGGGGCATTTAAATATTATATATATATATATATATATATATATATATATATATGTTTGTTTGTTTGTTCGTACTTTATGCGCGGCCATACCGTTGATCCAATTGTGAAGGGACTTTTTGCAAAATGTTCAGGAGATTCCCGGGATGAACATAGGCTGTAAGAGAGTTGTGATACTCAACTCGTACGCCCTTCAAAATCGTCCTTTGTAGTGGAAAAAGTGAAAAAAAGTATCTCTTTGGACGCTTAAATGGCTTACTGCCTAAACCATTACAAATACACAAAATTAATGCACACAGAATTGAATATCTCAAAAAGCTCTACAAAAAAGTCCGGGACAGCATATGTTTATCTCTTATGGACAACTCACAATAACCATTTTTGTCTTTTATTGATGCCAAGAAGATCGAGATAAATACGTAGAGTCCTGTGAAAGCATAACAGCACATGGCGGTATTCTTTTACGGATAACTCACAATAACGAATTTTGTCTTTTAGCTCATTTATGCCAAGAAGATCGATATAAGTAGATTTCCGGGCAACGCCGGGTAATCTGCACGGGGTATATATATACATATATATATATATATATATATATATATATATAAATTATAATTATTTTTCCTCTTACTTATTTAACTAAACATAAAAGCACATTAATGTTAATTTATTTAGCCATAGCAGCGCACGCCGAGTGTTAGCTAGTGTATAACAAAAGTAAAACTTAAAGTTTTATATGATTTTCATATTTATTACAATATAAATTTGCAACAGCTGTTTCGGTACTTAGTACCTTCTTCAGACATGATTACAAATGCATGAATTTTTATATTATATCAGTACATAAGAACTGTAACTATGCAACTGAATGTAAACAAACAATGTCTTTTACAATCTTTGTTATAAATTTAAAAGAGGCGATTCATTTAAATTTATAATAGAGATTGTAAAAAAAGTTTGTTTACATTCAGTTGCGTGGTTACAGTTATGTACTGATATAAAAACAAAATTCATTCATTTGTAATCATGTCTGAAGAAGGTACAAAGTACCGAAACAGCTGTTACAAATTTATATTGTAATAAATATATAAAGATTTATTAAACACACTGTGTACATTAAAATACAATTACTGGAAGTTATTGTCATCAGCATAGAATTTTAAAGGTTTACTTCTTGCTATGCAGTCAATAAGGTGGCATTGTTGACATTTTTTGGTCGCATAGCTTGCAGAGGCACTTGTTCGATGCGAGGTGGAACCCTTTTATGGTACATACTCTGTAGTGGAATCCATGTGTGGCGGTCCTCGTGAACACGTGTCTTAGGGAGAAGTTTGGTTCCTTCCATTCTTCGGTGTTCATCTCTGGGGTCAGGAAGAATCCGCGGTCTATATCCTCTATGAAAATCATATAAAACTTTAAGTTTTATTTGTATTTAATTAAATAAATATGGATTTTCATCAAGTAAACGCCATATCAATCGATTATATAATAAAAGTGGCTGAGGAATTTGCACAAGACGGAACGATTTTCAAAATGAAGGTGTTAAGGATTAAAAATACTCCGTAGTTATATAAGCTAAATAATATAGTGGCTGTTCGCTATAGAAAGAAATATATTATTTGTTGCTGATGTGCAGCGGCGACCGGTACAATTCGACAGGTTGACAATAATACTGTAATTCACTGACACTATCGAACCGGAGATTCATGGCCGCGCAGACATATGCTCTTCATACATCCCTATCCTGAGTTAATACTGTCTAATCATTTCCAGTAGAATTAACCTCTCTAAATTGAGATTAAATGTAAAGTGACCCCACCACAGACTTTACGATAATTTTGGGGTAGTAGGATGTTAACGCTCGCACTTTTCTAGACAATTGGTACGAGATGTCAGGTGAGTTGTGAGCCCTGCGTAACGGTCGCCTTTACCTCCAGAACAAACAATGGATACTAATTTATATTAAAAGCTGTGTTGATCACAAATCTGTAGTGCTGCCTGAAGGTTTAGATTAGTTTACATGCTCTAACCCCAACTAATAATAAATAGTAATAATTATATAGTAATAATGAAAACATAATGAATGCTTTATGTTGGTTGTCTCGTAAGCAAAGTCGGTTTTTAGCTAATTCCGAAAGAATGAAGCTATAGAGGTAGTTCTAATGAAAATATATATTTTTTAAATTATTTTACAGATCTTCACGGATCCTTGCTAGTATACACCGAAAATGACATGATAAAAAAGGCCCTATATATATATATATATATATATATGAAGGGTACAAACAAATAACAATCTAAACAATTTAAGTAAAGAAAAATTGAAATTGAGATTTTGACGCCATCTCTTAGATTAGGCTAAGTTCTACAATATGCACAACATAAAAACTAGCAAATAACATTCCAAATCAATGAAAAATGGCTTTTAAAGTCTGGTTTCCAATGAAAGAACAATCTAAGTCAGTTGCTCCTATGAAAGAACAATCCAAGTCAATTTTTAGTAATGTCATTCAGAAACAAAGTTCTACATTTTATTTTATTTTATTTTATTAAGTTCGCAATCATTTCAAAACGTTTCATTGTTGATTCTGTGGTAGAAGCTGTGCCTCACATGTGCTCCAAATGGGTATCATTTTTAGCCCCGTATTATAAACAAAACTGCCCTTTTGCCACACGTCCAATTACTGAAATTCTCATTGACAAAAGTACTGTCCGTACAATCAATGTAAGAACTTCCTATAATGGACCCTGGGAATCTTACATCATTGCTAGGACATCGTTTGATACCTTCATGGAACAAGAAATAGGATCACAGAAACTCACTACCAATATTCAGATTGAATACTACGGTCTGCAGGTCCTAGGCCAATTCTGTCAACAGTCAGTTGCCAGAGCATTTTACGAATCTCTTACTACGTATCACACAAGAGGATATTGAAGATGATTGAAACTTCATTACGACAAAAATGAAGCTCTTACTGGAGGTTCTTGTTTTAGTTATAAATTTTGTTATTATTCTGTACTCAGTGAACATTAATATTTTATACATGAAAAGTTCAAAACACTACTTTCATTTAGTATACTCTATTCAAGAATCTTACAGTCATGTGCATTGTTGCCTTTGGAAGCCTTGCAATTTATTTTTTCCTGATTTTGAATTGCCATTGTTGTAGGGAAATAATGTACCTATTAAATATATAAAAAAAAGGAATGTTGAATAACATGGACAGCAGCCAGATACGACCCCAGACACACCGTGACGAGAGTCGCGGTCCATGGTTTCCACCACAGGATATGCACAACAGTGAAGCGCCGTAACCCAGAAGAAAAGTGCTAGTGCAAACCGATATCACCTATTACACTGTAAAAACATAGGAACATCGATAACAGACTCTGTAAGACATGAAAATTCTTTCTACATGATCATTGGCTGCAATAATACCTATTATTATTAATAACACTATAAAATGTACAACAAGGTTTTGAATATTAAAAAGGCATTATCTAAAAATATTGTAAAACTGACTTAGATTGTTATTTGCTTGTACCCTTCATATATATATATATATATATATATATATATTTGCGCGTGTGTGTCTGTCACATTTTCAGATCTCTAAAAACTCTTTGTGTGTTTTTTTTTGTGTAAAAGAAATCTAAAGCAGAATTTTTAATACTATCTAAACAATAAAGTTAAAGTTAATAAGTCAGTTTGTATTTTAAAATTCTTTTTATACGTAAATATTAACTTCAAATAAAATTCGAAATATATCATTGTTAGTTGTCGAATAAAAATTTCATCATAATAATAACAATATTTTACTAGACTATTTAACTCATGCCCCAAATAGTAGTCAATGATCAATCACGTTTCAATGAATTTTGTTTTACAACCAATGACATTCGTGTTTCACCACGCAATTTATCGATTTATCTTTATCAGCTCCTGTTTTTGTGATAAAGAAAGCTCCTCCTTTTTTTTTTAATATTCTGAACAGCTTAGAGCACTATTTTGCAGTGATCGACTCTCCAACAAACATTAAATATAGTAAATAATGAACAGATTCCTTGATTTTACCGAGTTGTTTACTAAAAAGAAATAAATTAATAACATATAATGTTGGTTATAATTTACAGTTTGATGTGTTTAATTATTTCTCCATCAGGATGCATTCTTGCAATACTGCGATCCTATTTGGCTATATTTAAATAATGATTTTTGAATAAACAGCTTAATTTATAGTGCTAACAAATGCCACTCTTGATTTCCAAACCCTCTAGATAAATCCACTCTACACTTCGTGAATTTATCTATGATTTGGAAATCACTCGTGTCATTACTTATGATAGTTACTTGGTTATACAGCCTGGTACAATTTATTTGGTTTAAAAGAAAACAATGTACGGTACATGAATAAATGAAAAAAACCCATTTGTAGGCTGTATTAGCTAGAAATGCTACAATTATTATTTTTAAAATTAAAAATTCCTCGACTTCTCATGTTCTACATACCAAAGTGCCATATACAGTTTCGTGTCAATGCGCTACTAATTTACGGTATAAAAATAAATTTACAAAGGTTGTTCTGGGATGTTCCTCGTTTGGTTTTCGGTATCTAAATAAAGAGTACTTTAATTACATCCCTTGAACCGTCAAAGATGGCTTCTCATAGATTAGTGATAAAGCTAGTTACACGTTGCGTTGTGTAAAACCAACAAAAGGAAAACAATAGAGACTAGAAATCTAAAGAAAAAATGAAAGCCATATGATCGATTGCAGGTTAATATATGGTATTGTAATTTGAAAAAATATTCCTTTTTAATAAAATTGATCAAATATTAGAAAATGATTTTAAAATACAAAATGTTAACGGCAAATTTTACTACAATATAGTATTATATTTTTAAAATAACATAATATTATTTCTATTAAATTCGCGATCGATGGATCGTCCATGCTGTAAGAATACCTGAAGAAGGACAAAAACATTTCGAGAAAATCCATGAGGAAAATACCTTAAAAAAAGATGTTAAGATTTTTTGACTATTTAACTCATGCCCCAAATGGGAGTCAATGACCAACCACTTTTCAATGAATTTCGTTTTACAACCAATCACAGTCGTGTTTCACCTCGATATTTATGAACTTAATTTCATCATATTAAAGAAAGCTTCTCCTTTTTAATATTCTGAATAGGTCAGAGCATTATTTTGCATTGACTGACTCTCTATATGTTTAATGTAGCAATTTATAAAATTAAGATGAAAGAATCCTAAAATTCATGTGGCTCCCAGATTATATAATATAGTGAACGACTGCAAGATAGTTCCGCTTATGAGATATAATAGAAAAAAAATTGTAGCAATTGATTATACCACAATAAAAAGAAACCACTGTTTGCACTTTCTTAAACTATTATTTCCCAGTTATTAACATTCCAGAAAAATATAATTGAAATATTTACACCATAGGACGTCAAAAATTAATTAATAACCTATAATGTTTGTTATAATATACAGTTTAATGTGTTTCATTTTTTTCTCCACTAGGGTGCATTCTTACAATATTTATTTGCCAATAAATATTATGATTTGGTTGCAGTGGATGAACAAATAAAACATAAACGTTTCTCATTTGTTTTCAAACATCGCCGTTTACAGCAAATGTATAAATATTTTAAAATAACTTATTTAAATAATGATTTGTGAGTAAACAGCTTAATTTTATTCGTTAAATAGTCCTAACAAATGTCACTCTGGATTTACAAATGATCTAGATAAATTAACTCGTCACTTCATGACTCGTGAATTTATCGATAATTTGAAATCACTCGTGGCATTACGTATGATAACTTTCAGAAATATATCTAAAGTGTTAAATATTAACAAATGGGAAATAAATAAGCATAGAAGGGTGTACGAATAATATTATCAAAGCACCAGATGAAATGTTTCATAACTTATAGCACTGTAATATATGGATATCATGTCAGATCCCCCAGCCGTTACAGCGGGTTTTCTCAACCTGGTGCCGCTACTTATTGTAGTTATACAAATTTCTCACGATGTAGGGTGGACAGCGGTCCCATACTGGTCGAAATTCCATGAAGGAATTTCTTATTCCATGGGGACTCGAAACAGTGCATGTCCGTAGTAATACCGCAAGGCAATCAGGCCTTAACAGCTCTGTTACGGCGGGGGTTTATATTGGTAACATAAAATAATATTACACCGACATTCAAAACTTACATATATACAATGCTGTTCAAGAATTTAAAGTATGCATGTGGATACAAAATGTTGATCATTGTGATTTATATAAATTCGAAATTACGAGTATATTCACATCTTCAAATTGTTTGTTCGAGTTTTATAAAGAAAATAAAACAGGCATAAGAATGCATACTGGTTCTTGCACTCTGCAGTTAAATGTGGTGCACATTATTATGTGCAGACCATCTATTTAGAGACGTTTCCAATTAGGTTGGTAAGTTGGCAACAGTGGCTCTCGTCAGAATCCTGTATAATGACAACTGCGGGGGACCTAAGCTTTGCTAATGGAGTTGAGGCGAGATAAGGATGCGGGAAGGAAGGGGAGAGGGTTTAGATACGTATGAGAGCTTCCAACATACTCTCCTACGCCGATAATAATGATAATGTGATTATCGAACATGTACTCTATCAACTTAATAAAAATATCTTAAGAAAGTAATAATATTATAAATAATTTCAGGAATATTAGGCAGGTACATTAAAGCTAGTCATGGATATTCACTTCAATTAAAAGAAAAGCAAGATATAAATATTACCTCTCGCACTGTAAACAGGCGGGTCCGAGACCCCCATTGTTTTACTTGGTGAAATTAGAGGCGCATTTATACTACTAACTGACTTAATATCGACTCATACGTTATAATTGAAGAGGCATTTCAAATGTAAATTTGAGCTTAGAAGTGATTACAAGTAACAGCTAAACTTATAACTGACTGCAAAATCATCGCGTGTAGCATAAGACAGGAACTATCTCAACACTGATACAATCAGCAGAGACAGCGTTTTCTTTTAAGTCTATACTACGGGTTGGAATGTAGAGTGAGAGCTAGCTGTTGGGCTATAAGATAACAAATAAGTAACGGTTCTTCACCCGCCAGTTTACAGTGCGTGAAGTTTCTGATTTTTATTTACATTTCCGTCTAGATTTGATTATAAATTTTACTGATATGTCCATCCAGCATCGTTGACGTATTTCGGTTTCTGTAATGAGTATCTCCCTCCATGGTATCTTTACCTTGTCGTGGTGGAGTGGCTTGTGTGCTTAAATGATCCTGAGAGCTATGCCGGCGGTAGCATTGCTGCCGATAGGGTTACCCATGCCGGACTGGTCGAAGGTGATAAGCCAGACGAAATAAGTACCTTGGTCGAAAGAGTGACGATCTTTCACCGTAAAAATACAACCGTCAAGAAATGCGGACATGGGTTCTACTGGGGTAAAATTTTCCGGAGGTCAAATAGTCCCCCATTCGGTTCTCCGGGCGGGGACTACTTCAGGGAACCCATGCCAAAGGCTCAAACACAGGGACATGTTCCTAGGAACATGGAATGTTAGGACTTTATACAATAGCGGGGCACTAGAGATATTAACGCGGGAATTAGATAAATCGCCCTTGGATATAGTCGCTTTACAGGAAGTTAGGTGGCCAGGAGAAGGTAGTCAGGAATCAGGAAGCTTTGCATTATACTATGGGGGTGCAGAAAGACCTGCATTTGGAACGGGTTTTTTAGTCAGAAGGAGGATCCTATCCGCTATCCGAGATATTAAGTTTGTTAGTGATAGGATATCATACATAATTCTAAAGGGTAAACGACATGATTTTATAATTGTAAATGTACATGCCCCCACAGAAGATAAAGATGACAAGATCAAGGATGAGTTCTATGAAGAATTAGAATGCTTATTTGATAGCCTTTCACGATATCATATGAAAATTGTCTTAGGAGATTTTAATGCAAAAGTGGGGCGGGAAGATATATTCAAACCAACAATAGGCAAATTCAGTCTTCATGAAGATAGTAACGACAACGGGGTTAGATTAGTCACATTTGCCACATCAAAGAATCTCATTGTTAAGAGCACAACATTTCAGCATAAGGATATTCATAAATACACTTGGACGTCCCCAGATGGAGAAACTCGGAACCAGATAGATCATGTATTAGTGGATAAACGCTGGCACAGTAGCATCATTGATGTTAAATCAGTTAGAGGGACAGACTGCAATTCGGATCATCATCTGGTCAGGGTGAAAATCAGACAACGGCTATCGCTTATGAGAGGAACAAACGCTAAAGATGATTCTGTAAAATTTGAATTAAAAAACTTGAAAAATGATGAAATGCGGCAAGAATACCAAATCAAAATTGCTAATAGATTTGAAGTACTGGAATCTTCAGATGACAATGTGGCAAACGAAGAAGAAACTGATATAAATAAAGAATGGGAGGCTATAAGAGATACTATTAAATTGTCAGCATCAGAAAGCATTGGTTGTTTAAAAAAGAGGCAAAACAAGAAATGGTTTGATGAGGAATGTGCCGACATTGTAAAGAAAAGAAAGCTAGCAAAAATGAAATGGTTACACGAGCCAAATGAGGTAAATTTAGAGCAATTGGGTAGTGTTAGACGGGAAACCACCAAGTTACTAAAGAGTAAGAAGAGGGAATATTTGAGAGAGAAGATTAATGATCTTGAAATGAATGCAAAAAATAGGAACATTAGAGAATTATATCAGGGAATTAGTATAGAGAAGAAAGGGTTTCAGGCTAGAACAAACATAATTCGGAATGAAAATGGGGAAATGATTGCAGATTCCAGGAGTATATTAAATAGATGGAAAAGTTATTTTATCAGCTATTAAATGTACATATAGAACAGGACAATGAGGAGGATAATTTACAGACAGCAGAAATGCTAGTCGCAGAGCCAAGTGCATTAGAGGTTGAAATGGCGATTGAAAAATTGAAGATGTATAAAGCATCAGGTTCAGATGAGATCCCAGCAGAACTGATAAAATCAGGGGGAGAAAAATTGATGGACACGATACGCTGGTTGCTTAGTATGATTTGGGAAAAAGAAGCTCTTCCAGATGAATGGAAGGAATCAATTATCGTACCAATTTATAAGAAAGGAGATAAAACTGATTGCAACAACTACAGGGGCATCTCATTACTTTCAACTTCGTACAAAATTCTAACAAATATATTAGTAAGCAGACTTACTCCCTATATTGATGACATTCTAGGAGATCATCAATGTGCATTTAGAAGAAACAGGTCTACAACAGATCAGATTTTTAGTATAAGACAGATTTTAGAAAAGAAATGGGAATATAATGGTACTGTACATCAACTATATGTAGACTTCCAAAAAGCATATGATTCAATTAAGAGGGAGAAGTTATATAGTATCCTGCTGGAGTTCGGAATTCCTAAAAAGTTAGTTAGACTTATACGAATGTGTCTAAATGGCTCAACGAGTAGGGTGCGTGTAGGCAAACAGTTTTCAGACACTTTTGAAATCCAGAATGGGTTGAAGCAAGGAGATGCACTATCTCCTCTACTATTTAATTTTGTACTAGAGCATGCCATTAAATCTTTAGAGAATGAGGAAGGCTTACAACTGAATGGTATTAATAAGCTGTTAGTTTATGCTGATGATGTAGTACTACTGGCCGATAGCGAGGAGATACTAAAGGCCAACACGCACACACTATTGAGTAACACTAAGAAATTAGGACTGGAAGTAAATATCAGTAAAACTAAATATATGGTCACACGTAGAAATACATTATATAATGGAAATGGACAGCTAATGACAAATGAGGGAAATTTTGAGGAATTGGCTGAATTCAAATACCTAGGAACAATAATCACAAATAGGAATGAGATGCACAAAGAAATTAAACATAGGCTCAATTCTGGAAATGCATGCTATTATGCATTGCAGAGACTTTTGATGTCCCAACTCCTTTCAAAAAACGTTAAGCTGAAAATATATAAAACTATTATTCTACCAGTTATATTATATGGGTGCGAAACATGGACTCTTACTTTAAGGGAGGAAAGGAGATTACGAGTATTTGAGAATAAAGTTCTTAGGAAAATTTTTGGACCAAAGAGAGATGAACAGACAGGTGAATGGAGAAGACTACATAACAATGAACTACATGGTCTTTATAGGAAGCCAGATATAATAAGAACAGTTAAGTCCCGTAGACTGCGATGGGCAGGACATGTTGCACGTATGGGGAATGAAAGACGTGCATGGAAACTTCTTGTAGGAAAGCCAGAGGGAAAACGCCCAGTTGGTAGACCAAGAATGAGGTGGGAGAACAACATTAACTATGATTTGAGGGAAGTAGATTATACAGGGAATGATTGGAAAGCATTAGCTCAGGATAGGGATGTATGGAGAGCTTATGTCCGTGCGGCCATGAACCTACGGGTTCGATAGTGCCAGTGAGTAAGTAAGTAAGTAAGTAAGTAATGAGTATCTACTCCAGGTTGAGGAAACCACCTATAGCGGTTGGGAGATTCAACAGATTTAACACCAGTCACCCCTATACAGGCTGGATATTCATCCATCTCTGTAAATAGCATTTTTATGTGAGGCCAGTAGCAGGATGTAAGCCAACGGGCTTCTAGATCTGTAGCTCTATGCAGTTTTTTAGATAAGTAAAACGGAAGACAGCAAAACGTACTGTCGATTATTTCCAGAAGTAGACAAAAATGTGACGAATGATAACTTATTAGTTATTACTTATTACTAATAATGCCTTTAAAGCACAAGAGCGGATAGAATAAGGAATGAAACTATACGAGAAGAATTAAGTATATAAAATTGAAGATAAAATCAGCGAAAATAATAAGAAATGTACAGAACACTTAATGAGAATGAACAACGAAAGAATACCAAAAATAACCTTCCTGTATAATCCCAGAGGAACAAGAGATGTTGGCCGACCACGTAGAAGATGGACTCCACTTTTAACTTCGCCGGAACAGGCTGCATAGCCTAAACCTTGTAGTAGAAGAAGAAGAAGAAGTATACGTTTCCTGTTCTATATTTTAAATTGCCTAAATAGATTTTTAAAAATATATTAGGCAACTAACGATGTTACAATACTTTTACATACAGTTTGTTTGAATAGATAGTGTTATTATTTAAAATTAATCCTCTCTCAAATAATAATTATTAATTCCCCATACACGAGTGCGTCATAAAGCGAATTCAATAGGTTGTCTTCATTACCATATTTTTTTGTTATTGTATATGTCAGTTTAAATCCGAATAATTAGACTACAAATTAATAATATTTTATTACAATTATTTGAGTACCGTAATAATTGTTAAATGAATTATAATGTTTATCATCATCATCATCATCATCATCATCCATACAAATATTAAGCCAAAATGGTCTTTTATGATCTCATAAAGGAGAAATTTTCCCACTATCGCTTTTTTGGGACGTCCCAGAGATATCTTCCCACGGAATTCGAAGTGAAACATTATTTTAGAGGTGCTAGAGGATCTCATCCGCCGTAAGTGGTCCATCCAATTGTTTTGATATATAAATAATACTGTATAAAATGAAGCACTGGTTCCAGACCAAGTTCTTTCATGATTTCCTCATTACATTTAATAATAATAATTGAAAGCGCACAATGTGAAGTTCTCATTCACCAGCGTCCACCGTTCAGTCCCCTCCACAGTAAGCCCTCAGGGACACGTCTCGCCTCCGACACGACATAACATGGTAACGGTCGCAGTGTTCAGCGCACAGCTCACAGATACACTGGGAGTCGGGTTCGCGTCGTTTCCCGTTCCTGCAGACCTTATGATGGAACCCATGTGTTGCCATTCTCGTTATAGGTGTCTGAGGTCCTATTCTGCTCGTCTCCAATCCGTTGTCATCATAGCGTCCGTGGAGTAGAATTCCATTCAGATTTGGTCTTTCTTCCATCTTAATTTTTCCATTGCGGTGTTGTATGCGTCAGTGGACTGCAGATGTAGATCTTGTCTCGGCTCTTCAATATATAAGGCAGTTCCATTATATTTATGGTCCCATTTTGTTTACACTGCAGCGCGGTTTATTATTTTTATTATTATTATTATCATTATTATCATTATTATCAATATTATCATTATTATCATTATTATCATTATTATCATTATTATCATTATTATCATTATTATCATTATTATCATTATTATTATTATTATTATTATTATTATTATTATTATTATTATTATTATTATTATTATTATTATTATTATTATTATGGATTGGGAACCACAGATAATGAAACTAAGAGGGAATGGGAAATAGAAGAAGATATATGGATGAACAGACAAGAATGGAAAAATGTTTTGAAACAAATGTGTAGTTAACTGTGAACATGGGTACCGGAAAAATGTATAGGCCTATTCATTGTAAAAGCCCGAATAATAATAATAATAATATTATTATTATTATTATTATTATTATTATTATCATCATCATCATTATTACTATCGTTATGATAAGTTGATATATTTAGCGTGAAAGAGTTTTTATCCTTATCTTTAAATTATTTACTATTTTTTATAGGTTTCAAGCTTTTTTTATTGCGTTTTATTATTTAGTGAACATATATAAGTAGTCAATAAGTTAAAAGAGGAGTTTAACCTCTAATTAGTGCTTTCAAAACACAGAACTTTCTAAGGTTTAACTATTTATTTAGGGTATCTCAAATTTTAGTGGCTAGGGGGATAATAATAAGTGTGCGTTTGGTGCTAATTGTATGTAAATAGAATTAAATGAAGAAACTTAAAAATACATAAATTAAATTGATTTTAGAATTGTTTACTGTGATCTTAATTTGGTTTTCTTAATTTTATTATCATTAACGTTATTATTACTACTGATATTATTAATTTGGTCATTTTTTTATTTACATATCTAAAATTACAATGCAATTGTTCAATTTCGAGATAAAATACTCTTGTCCTGGTTGGGTTGGACGGAAGAGAAACACCATAAATTAGGCTACCTAAATATATATGCTAATGCTATTTAAAATACAGATCATTTTAACACTATAATCTTACATGTAACTCTAAATTGAAAGTACATATACAGAACATAACGAACCTATAGAACAGATTAAGTACTACTTCTCTTTTCCTGCTAGCTAACTGCTTTCAACACAGGCTAGTTCTTTTCAGTAACGCATGTATTTTTTTTAAAATAAGAGAAGGGAACGTGATTCATTCTCGCGGATTGGATTATGGTCGTAAGTACTCTTTTGGACACACAAATTCGGAAAAACTGCACTTAAACTAGCGTGAAATATTTTCAAAGTTCTCTAGAACAACAGTGCGCATGCGCCAGAGTTTATAGAACCAGCGATAACCCACAATCGAACCACTTATCGATTATCATCCTTGGTTACTATCCGTCGCTATGAAATTTAAATGACCTATATTTGCAATAAATCCCCAAATATATGTATAAAAAATATATTAATAACATTAAAGTTACCAAACGTTTATTAAAAATGGATTTACACTTACTTATCACTCCCTAACGCTGATCCAACCAGCGATAACCCAAAACAGCGATAGAAAAATCATACACTAAGTAATATACTCTGTGGAGAAAATAGCAGTTAGCATCACAATATTGTCTAACAGTGTCATAATATTATGATTTGCATATGTAAATAAATACTTCAAAATTGTCTAATAATGTTATAAAAATTGTTTGAAAAAGTTTAAAATATGAAATAATGTTAATAAATACAGAAGAAGAGCTATAGTTTACAACAATATAACTGAAAAATCAAGCGCTAGTAGAAGTGCAGTTGAGCCCACAAATTCTTTCGTGATTTGATTGCTACATTCATCTTATTTTGCGTTAGAATTCAATTACTTTAGAAAAAATTTAAAAGTTTCCTTCTCAGGATTGAGACTTTTTTTTTTTTGGATTTTGTTTACCTGTCTGGATAATACATCTGCTTTCTATTTAGTTAAAATAACCAGTACCAATCAGGAAATCTGAGATCATTAGAAAAATCTACAAAATAAACGTCCCTGAGAAAATATGTTTAATAGCCGTCCGTTTTTGTAATTAATACTAATAAAATGCATTGTTTAAAACCGTTGAGGTGGATAGTTATAAAATAAAATAAGGTTAAAATGTATCTTCTTAGGTCAGAGCCGTCGTCCTCAACTTATGCAATATATATGCTTTTTGTCTGAAGGCCTTTCAGAATCTCTATTCCATCCTCAGCATGTCTTTCTACGCTACATTACTTGATGTTCTCGGTGCTGGTTCTAATGTAGTGTTGACGTTCAATAGGCTTTCATGACCAATAAGGTTAGCCTGCGAGTCTTTTCCATTTATGGAGAATACAGTATTATTAACATCAAATATTCTTCTTCGTTACGGTTAAGGCTTATTTACTAGCCTGTTCCGGCTCCAAATTGCTGCTGTTTCCATTTTCTTTCGTCTTCCCAAACTTCTTCTTCCTCGTGGTGAATAGTTGTATGCTGCTTTTGGTATTCTATTTTCAGTCATCCTTGTTAAGTGTTCTTTCCAATTTGTTTTGTATTTCACTATTGTTGTGTTTAATTCCTCTACTTTTAGTTGTCCTATTTCTGTGTTGTGTTTTGTCTGTTCTTTGATATCCTGCTATTGGTCTGAGGAATTTTGTCTGTTCTTTGATATCCTGCTATTGGTCTGAGGAATTTGATTTCAGCAGCTTGTATTCTGTCAGATTGTTGTGTTGTCACTGTCCATGTTTCGGATCCGTAAGTAATAATAGGAACTGCCATTGAGTCTTTCCTGGCTTTATTTTTCGAAGTTTATTAAACTCAACAATAGCGAAATACAGAACAAACTGGAAAGAACACTTGGCAAGGATGACTGAGAATAGAATACCAAAAGCAGGATACAACTATTCACCACGAGGAAGAAGAAGTTTGGGAAGACCAAGGAAAAGATGGAAAGAGCAGCAATTTGGAGCCGGAACAGGCTAGTAAATAAGCCTAAACCGTGAAGAAGAAGAGGAAGAAGAAGAAGTTTTTTTAAACATCAAAGATTAATAAGTTTATTACATTCCATTAACTCAATTTAACCTCTCATCTTATAGGTAGTTTTACGTGTCATACGCCACCCGGGGCCTTACAATGTCACGACCTGTCGAGAGAGGGACTATTAATTAATAATTAAGATCACATACATACCTCCCCGAAAGAGTGATCAGCTCAATGTCAGGGCCTCCTCCGAGACAACACAACAATATATTTATACCATCCCAAAATGGCGAATTTTCTTATTCTTATGGTACAATGTTTGAAAATGTTCACATTTTGACTTAACCTCTTTATACTCAGCTTGTATTATTACAATTAGAAATATCTCTCTTGTAAAAAAATGAAACTTTAGAATTCAGATGATTTATTTAGATAATTTAATTTAAAGGTGAATTGATAAATAGAAACATAATGAGCATTGATAAAATAGAAACAAAATGATAGCCTGAAGGATCGGTATAATTGCACAACAAAAGTTTCTCGCTATAAAACGAATAATTACCATAATTTGCCTGAAACCGCAGCCTCTCCCCCTACATCAGTTAATGAGCTTATTTAGCGCTTATAAACCATGTTATGTTCTAAATACACTACATCTATACAAGTTTTATATAACTTATTATTTTAATTATTCTTGCAACTGGCCAAATTCATGGATCTAGGGAAAGCTGTGATTGAAAGTGTCTGATCATTAGTTGCCAGCCTTCATTATATTTTGCTTGTAATTACGAAAGCTGCCCACGTTTAAAATGCTTAAGGATTTCGTTAATCTAATATCAGGGAGGAAAGCAATTATAACCAGCTGTACGTGTTATAATTAGGAGCCATTTTTGGTATGAATGATAAATGTTGATGATATGTCGACAGTAATGACGCCAGTAGCTAAACTCAACTGACCAAAGTATCCGTATTTGTTGAAAAATAAAAACTGGATTCTGTATCAATGTCAACTGCTATGTCCCTATAGAAACTGAAGATCGTACCCTCCTCGAAAGGGTAAACAAGGATTTTAGTGGATGATAATGGCATGTCTAAAAAATTGTTAAAATATTAATTATGTTAAATAGCATAGGCAAGTTCAAGTAATGTGGACCCTTCTGTTTGGGTGGACCCTAAATATATTCTTTAATTGGTGCTGCCCTCGAACAGAAAATATTTTAACTTCTTCCTCTCATCAACTTTGACGGGTTCAAGGCCAGTTTCTTTTATTCTTTGTGCGAAAAAAGGTTTATTTGTGATATTTATGAAAATGACCACTTTAAAAGTTTTTCAAGATAAGAATCAATTCTTAATTTCTGCTATTGAATATTACAAATGTTGAAAACATTCCAAAATATATTATATTATGTAGATGCAGTTTTAATATACTAGCGGGTTTGGTTTGATATTATGTGGCATGGTGGTTGTATAATATAATTAAATATAACAAAGGAATTCGGTTAATGTGGACCCTCCACGATCCCCTGGGTAAACTTTACACGAATACGTATATTTCATCAATGAGGATGCTACCTGTAAAAGCCATTCACTTAATTAATTTTATTTAATATTCTTGTAATTTTACTAAACCCAAATACCGTCGCTTTCTTCAGTTGAATGACGTGTGAATGTTATAATCAACAATAATTTATCAAAACATTAAATAAATATCAACGATTTTTAATTATGATCAGTCATAAATATTTTCAGATTAATCTGTGTCTGTCTATATAAATTAATAGAGTAAATAAACTTAAAAATAGACTAAAAGCTAAGGTGGACTCTGGGGTCCAATTTATCTGAATATGGAAGTTAAAATGGACACTTCTTGTAATGTAAAAATGTTTATATATTATGAAGATTTTTGTCATATTTGAATAAAATAACAATGCTATTTCATAGTTACAAGAATGAAGATAATCACTGTAATTAAACAAAATTCAAATCCCTTAATTAAAAGAAGAAAAACAACAAACTCAAAAGAGGGGTCCAAATTACCCGAAATTTATCTAAATGATTTTTCTTACCTCGGATATAAATTGTCTTTTTTTCGAATAATTATATATCTTTAAAAATAATTATACATTCAACAAAATAATAGGAATTAACAAAATTATGAAACCGTCCACAGTATATAGGCACACAAGGATAAGACAACATAAAACGTTAGCATAACCAGTAGTATGTTACGGAAGAGAGGCAAGGAGAATGAGGAATAAGGACATCCATCGAATCACAACCATCGAAATGAGGTTCATGAGATCAAGAACAGATTAATCCCGATGGGATCACAAAATAAATGAAAATGTACTACAACAACCTTCAGTTATAGTCAATTAGGGCTATCCATTTTATAAAAATTACCAGTACAACATCGGAATACTCAAAAATAACGTATGTACATGGGCAGAATCCTAAAAGCCATGCTTCGCTACCGTCCTCATGGAAACAGATCTTTGAGCCGTCCGAAGAAGCGATTTATTGGAAATCCAACTTTGAGATCGTAACAGCTCATCAGGGCGTATAATTTTATGGAAGATTATTATAGCCTACATATGATATAGGATCAACTCCTTCAAACTCTATATATTCCTAGGTATTCAAAAATCGAATAAATTAAAATTCTTTAGCTACATTCTAAGAATCATATTATTAAAAAACCTGCAAAGTATACTTTTATTATCTATATATTGTATCATCATGTACTTCGCAATTATTTTATTTTACTTATTATGATACATTTGACATATTGTACCATTACATAATCAATCTTAATGATCCTGGCCGAGTTTTAATCTGCAAATCTCAGATCCATATAACATAACACCGGCACAAACACATCTTAATTTTTTTTAACTATTTTCAAATTATTGTTTTTATGTGCAAAAATTTAAACTATAGTTTCTCATTTAATATATTCATTGTTTAGATATTTTTATTTATGGGATTTTTCTAAGGTCGTGTGATAACGGACAAGTACCATGAAAACGAAGGCATGTTAAAAAATTAAACGAATGAACACCTGGCCCTCTCACCTTGGTTTCAGAGGTAACAGAAGGTAATTATAGTACACATTTACTACTGAATATTGTTAATGTTGTCATTTAGCGTATGATGACCGTATACGCATGTTCGTAATTAAACAAGGGGGTGGTTTTTTATACAGTGGAAAACGTGACAAAATTGCGTACCGGGACTTGTCCCTGGCCCATAGGGATATAAACATTCTATTAGTGCGGAATTTGCAGTTACGCTTTGACAGTTTGACATATGATGTTTGAGCCATTAATGTCTAACAGGGCTCCGGTAAATTAGTTATTTTGCGGAATAGTTCGGCAGTCGATCTCTGAAACCTACATAAAACATAGGAAACGAGTACGAAAACCAAGATTTGCAGTTATAACTTGAGAATGGAAAAAGTCATAGAGCAATGAAGTAGAAACTCATTTTATCTATTTATCTATTTGTAATGTATGAGTTCTGTAAAGATAAGTAGGGCTTACTAGTAAAAAAACTTATTTTCAGGAAAACAAAAAATGTTCTCTCCGAACATTAAAATTTGTTTAAACTTTTGAGAAAAAAGAACTACTTGGAGTTGGTCTAGATCTATATTCCTTTACTTTCTATCCGCTATTCCTCCACCTTCTTATCATTACTCCTAAATGTAAGTTAATTAACATAAGGTCCTGAACTCCTAAAGTCCATGACGCGACAGGTCTAGAGGGCCCTTGGTCTACCAGCCGGCTGCTGAACTCACATCCACATATGTTAATTACAGAGATAGACAATCATCCAGCTAGTGTAGGGATGACATGTGGTAACCATATCGGGTCCTCCAGCCGTTATAGCTGGTATCCTAAACCTGGAGCCGCTACTTATTGTAGCTATCAAAACTCCTCACGATGTTGGGCGGGGACCGGTCCTATACTGACTGAAGTTACATGAGAAAATTTCTTCCCCTTGCAGACTCGAACCAGCGCAAGTCCCGCAGCTCTGCGCCAAGGCCTCTTGCCTTAACCACTCGGCTACGGCGCGGGCTATAAGGGCCTCAGCCGTAAAAAATCATTCTAAAAGTTACTTTGCAAATAAAAAAATGTTGAGAACCACTGCACCAATCTGGCTTCAAAAAATGGGAAAAATGTTCGATATGGAACACAAGTCAACAGAGTGTAAAATGTAATTGCAAAATCAAATAATGCTGGGAAATTGTCCTCATAGGGGCATTAATTGGACTTAAGCTATATTTACAGTTCATTTTAGAAAATATATCTATAATGCCGTAGCCCATTGTAGAGCCATAGCCACTCCTTTGTAAGGAGTTATTAGACCAAGTTAAATTTTAGTTACCGGTACCTTATTTGTTCATAGATGTCATGCGGTCAACACACCGGCCCAATGAGACATCTAACAGGCAACTAAGGTATTACTAGGACGTAGCGGTCGGTAAATTTCGCTTAGAGGCCTTTTTATTCAGGCTTAAGGATCTTCTAGAGTCTGAAAATCTTCATGCTCGGGACCCACGGCTTAAAGTCCCTCCCGGAGGACTTGCTCCTTGGATTTTTCCGTCCTAAAATTAATCAATCCCGGCCGGGTTTGAACGCGCGATCTTCGGAACAAGAGGCAAGGAGCATAACCACTAGTCCACCGTGGCTGACCCATTTTAGAAAACATGGCATGAATGCCTTTTTTTTACTTTTATTTTTATTGTTACGCTGTGTGTGAAAATGGACTTGAAATTGTTTCAAATAAAATACATCACAACTGGAGAAGAAAGACAATGACAGATTCTGATTGGCACTTGTTCTCATTACTAGAATTCATGCTTACGTCACACACAGCTGTAAGGCTTCATTGTATTGCCTCGGAACCATCTTGATGCAGTAGGTATTGCTTTGTGGCTTGAATATAATCAGGTAATGGGATTGAATTATATCATAGTCACTTGTGGTTAATTTGTGCCCATTCTAGCCTCCACTAGGACAACCCTAGAGTCATTGGCATCGTGGTCATCCCTACGTCTGGTACAATTCTACTAATTCATATAATGGAATGTAATAATCTAAGACAAATGCTGTATTACCCCGGGCACATATGTGGAATACTATAGCAAAAGACAGTTCTGCTTCAATAGAGCTGCGGTTATATTCTGTCGGACCAAGTTCGATTCTCTGATCAATTTGCTCACAACACTTGGGACTAGCGTCACTGTCCCAGCAAGATTCAAAAGCTACCATACACATAATCGGTATATCACATACCAACATTTATCAATATTGACAGATTAACTCTACTACCGCCAAACGATCTTTTTTTTTTATTTTGACAATTTTCCTCATCACTGAGGGTTTTATCCAACCAATCTTAGTAACTAACATAAACTAAACAAATAAATATAAATGACTACGGACTTACAGACTATCAGTTTGCAACAAACATTCACAGTTTTCCCTTAATTAAAGTTCTCCAACGTTCTCTTTGCCATGTGTTACACCAAATTTCCACATTGAATTTTGAATATTGTTCTTCCAGGTTGTTCTTGGTCTTCCTTTTCTGTTCCTTATTTCAATTTCCCATGCATAGATGACCTTTGGTACTCTTCTATCCTGCATTCTTCTTACGTGTCCATACTATTTTAGCCTTCTGTGTTCAATCTCATCCATTATATTTCTTTCTGCATTTATCCATTTTCTAATTTCTGTATTTCTAATTTTTTGCAGTCTAGATTTTCTGGCAACTCTTCTCCAAAAATACATTTGAAATAATTAATTTCCAAGCAGCAACATTAAACATTCACATATACGAGCCAACGAGTTTCGTAAGCAGAGTATCCAAATTCTGATTGTTTGCTAGATTCATAATATTTTCTTCGTCATCGGATGAGTAATAACTATTCATCTGTTAATATAACTCCAGTCAAACAAACTCCACGGTACGACAAGCTTAGAAGGCCCTTGACCTACCAGCCGACTGCTGGTCTCACATCCACATATGTTAATCACAAAAGTAGACGATTATCCAGCTAGTGTAGAGTTGACATGTGGTCAGATTTTGGGTTTCCCAACCATTATACATATACATATATATATTTTTTTCAATCTAAGCAGCTACTATATGTAGCTACCAACATTCCTCACGATACTGGGTGGGTACCGATCCCATGCTGTTCGAAATTTCATGGGAAAATCTGTTCCTCCATGGAAACTCTTAGCTCTGCGCCAAGGCATCTTGCCTTAACCACTCGGATAAAGCGCGGGATATAACTGCAGGCAAACATACATTTAATTTCGATATATTAATTTTCCAATGTTAATAGTTTTTCTAGTGTGTTTAACCGAAATAAACTTTCTAAAACTAGTAAGTCAAGTAGGTTTCTTCAACGTTTAAATAATTCCTTGTAATTAACTGAGGCTAAATTATTATCGTTTATTTTATTTTTTACAAAGCGATAAATTTTGTTTTGTATTTGATAAAATGTATTGTGATTAGCGACTTTGACCAGCAACCGGAATCTAGATTCGATTCCCGGGTAATTTACATTTACATTCTAGTTACATTGATTTTAGCCTATATAAGATAATGTAGGAACTAAGTAGTGAAATTCGGTTAAGAGAAAATAAATTAAGATTAAATTATTGAATTAAGCTAAACATTCGACCCCAGAGGTAGCAACCAATTCAGTCGTTTTTACTCTTCACAGCTGTCGTGTCACGATTTTAATTTTTGTATCTTTTTTAAATTATTTTCAAAGATTAAGATTAAAATTTTGTTACAGAGGAATGTGTTATTTGAGCAATATATATATATATATATATATATATATATATCATCATCATCATGAACAAATTCGTTTTAGGCCATGTGGCCTGTACGGTAAACCTAGCGAAGATGGTCTTGATCTTTCCACCGACGTTTTGGTCTTCCTTGGTCCCTATGTCCAGTTGGGGTATATTGGAATGCCAATTTTGGAAGTCTATTTCTTGCCATTCTTCTTAGTATATATATATATATATATATATATAATATATATATATATATATATACTACAAAAATAGACTAATAGCTCTAGAAATAGAGTATTTACACAGAAGTGCTAGAAAGTCAAAATTAGAACATGTCACAAATAAGGAAATTAGAAATATAATGGAAACAGAAGAAAGCACAATTGAAAGAATTGAAGAGAAGGAATTAAAAAACATATTTTAAGAATGGAAGATGAACGATGGTCGAAACAACTATATAAATGGCAACCGACCAGAAAGAAGAAAAAAAAGGAGACTAAAGTTATCATGGAAGGAAAGCATGAGGACAGTAATGCAAGCAAGAGAGCTCAGCATTGAAGATGCCCAAGATCGTAGGCTTTGGGGGTTTGGCATGGGAAGACGGTAGGAGCTGTAAAAACCCGAAGATTATATATATTTATATATATATATATATATATATATATATATATAATAATCATCATCATCCTTCACGGATTAGGTCTTTGCCTGTTCCGATCTCACATCTGTTCAGCCAAGCGTTTTCTTGGTCTTCCCACCGATCTTCGTCCTCTAGGATTATACATCAGTGTCATCTTAAGTATCCTATCCTCTGTTATTCTTTGGAGATGTTCTATCCAATTGTTCTTCTATTTGTTGAAGAAGTGGTTGTACTTTTAGTTAGTCTCTAATATACTCATTTATATTATGTTCTGGTACAAACTTTCACAGCCCGTATGAATCTCATTTCCGCTGCCTGAATTTTACTTTTTTCTTTTTCCTTCAGGACCCAGGCCTCACTTCCATATATCGCCACTGGTAGTGCCATCGTTGAGTAAAATCTTAGCTGCATATCCTTTCTTATTTTGTTCCTCAGTATATATATCCATCTATAGTAATTCTGCCCGAAGGCAGGTACTTCACTGCAATCATAGCATTTTCATGTGACGTCAAAAGCTCTCATCACAGGCCGGGCAATAGCTTGTCGTACGTTATGTAATTATTGAAGTTTAAGACAGTACTGTGTGCATATATATATATATATATATATATATATATATATATATATATACTAGTCCAACGATGTGGTCTCGAGGTAGCGTGCTGCCTTGTCACGCAGTGGGCTCGGGTTACGTACTCTCAGAGCGCCTATGCGCTCACACAAACATTGCGGCATAAGAGAAAAAACTAACCAGTTCAGTGCTATGACTTTCAAAATGCGTTTTCTGTAGTAGAAATGTAATGGTAACGTAAAATGCATTGTACCTCACTAATCAGACTTCATGCAGTTTATGTTGAAACTAAGGGATCCAAAATTGTATACAAAGAGTGCGCGCTAATACTTACTATCTAGACGCCCGGGCCTGCATGATGGCATCATAGGGAGTACGTACAATTTAAAATTACATATTGTATTCCCAGAGAAAAGAAAGTCCCGAAAACGGATGCGGGTTAGCACGAAACAACCGAACGCTATTGCGAATCTAGATTACGTACATTGCATACATAGAAAACATAATTTGGGAATGCACTGTAAGCATAATTAAAAACTAATATAACAAACAATTAATATAACATTTAATATTAATCGATAAATATTATCAGATTAATACAATTAATATGTCTAATAAGTTTGTTTTATATCACGATAGCAAAAATCTGTACTAACTGACCTACTTTGTTACGAGTAGTTCATCAGTAAAACATTCGTCACGTCATCAACAGCCAATGGTATTCGAGGAATCCACCTGAAGTAAAATCAACACCGGACTAAACCGTCATCGTCGCGCGAGGATTTCCTTTCTCTGGGAATACAGTACCTTCTTCCGTTACTCTTAACTTATCCAGTGAACACGGTTCCGCTTACATTGACAACATTCAAAACAGAAATTGCTCGAATCCGAAATCGTTACTAATAATAATAATAATAATAGGACTATTGGATATTCGACCATCAATATGGTGTGTAGAAAACAAGTTCAGCCTCTGATTAACAGGTCAGAATATCTCGTTAACAGTTCAAAAACATTTTAAGATTATATTTGATTATCCACAACATAACATATTCTTATAAAATTGAAATATTATTTTCCTTTTTATATTAGATTAGTTCAGAACAACGTATGGGCTCGGGTCATTATGCCCGTAATATGGCAACATTGTGTATATTAATTTTATTATAGAACCCATTGTGTTATGTGTCTGTCATGGTGTTGGGGTCATAATGGTGTTCCTGGTTTCGACACATCAGACATTCACACAACTCATGTCGCCGTTTTCTGAGCTGGACCCAGGGATTCGTGGAGGGGCTACAACACTCTCTTTGGCCCTATTCTGCCCTAAGTTGTTACATATTCCACAGTCGTGAGAAAGTATATGAATGTGCTCCTCCCAGTGAATCAACAGAACAGCGTATTTCAAACACCTGTGGTTTGCCAGAGCAGGCTATTTTTCCTAAATGAGATGAGATAAAGTGTGATATGAAATAAATGAGTGAATAAATGAAGATGAAATGACAATTTAAGAATATCTACATCTAAAACAAAAATATTAGCTCTGAAATGAAAATGTGCAATAAGAACAAAAATAATGATAAACAATGTAATTATAGACCAAGTTCAGAATTTTAATTATTTGCGATGTCATTTAGGTAATGACAGAAATGTAGATAAATACTCTAAAATACAACGATTCAATTATCTATGTGGCACAATTAAACACACTTTATTAATAAGACTAGAAAATAAACTATTTTGAAGTTTTACAAAGTATTGGCAGTTCCATCTCTTATCTATGGATGTGGAACCTGGATATTAACAAAGGCATATAGTAAACAAATAGAGGCTGCTGAAATGAAGATGTTGAGAGCAATATTAGGATACCAAAGGACCGATAAAAAGAAAAACGAAGATATAAGAACAGAACTTAATTTAGTTAATCTCTGTGAAAGAATAAAATATCAAAATGCTTATCTTCAGCGCATATTACGAATGAATGAACAGCTCATACTAAGAAGAATGTATAATTATAAACCAAAAGGGAGAAAAATGTTGGGAAGACCATTGAAGAGATGGAAGGACCAATTCGACTTATACTGAGATCGGTCACGAATTACAGACAGAAATGGATTGATCACATGGATGGAATGAGCAAGGAGAGATATCCATTGTTAGCCAGAAATTATCAAGCAAGAGGAAGGCGTGATGTTGGAAGACCTAGAAGACGTTGGGCTGATGCAATATGAAGTCGGAACGGGCAATTGCCTAATCCCTGGAGTGATGATGATGATGATGATGACTGAGATCGGAACAGGTCATTGGGCTTAATCCTTGTTGTTGTTGATGATGATGAAATGACATGCTAGAGCAGGAAAGAAAAGTGGAGAGTGTTGGTGAGATTAAATTCGGAAGCGGGAGAATCCCTAGAAAAGCTCGAAATATCCCGGTATGGCGAATCACCAATATCCCTTCGGAATCGCCAGGGTTCGAACCTGGGATTTCAGTCGAGACAGCCGCGCGCTTTAGCCACGCGTCTACCGCAACGGCTTTTTTATTACCGTCCATCCAAAGTAATTCTGCCCGAAGGCAGGTCCTTCACTGCAATCATAGCATTTTCATGCTATGCTTGCAGCTTTACTAGGGAATTGTAGGTGTGGTAGCTTCCCGTTGCTTTCCACACCGGTGAAAGATGATGATGATGATAATGATAAGGATGATGACCATATGATTTCGGGGACCGTTTGGGCCTTAAAGTTTTCCTGACATTTGTCTTATAGGTGAGGAAAAACCCCGATAAAAACCTCACCCAGAAAAACTGCCCCGACCGGGGATCGAACCCGGGCCCGCTGCGTGGCAAGGCAGCACGCTACCTAGAGACCACAGCGGTGGACAATAACTCATTAACAGTTCAAAAACATTTTAAGATTATATTTCATTATCGATAATGTAGCATATTTCTATAAAAATTTAAATATTATTTTCCTTTTTATATTAGATTAGTTGAGACTGGGCTCGGGTCATTATGCACTTAATGTGGCAACATTGTGTATATTAATTTTATTATAGGACCCATTGTGTTATGTGTCTGTTATGATGTTGTGGTCATAATGGTGTTCCTGGTTTCGACACATCAGACATTCACACGACTCATGTCGCCTTTTTCCTGAGCTGGACCCAGGGACTCGTGGACATCTAGGCCCATCCGTCCACCCCTTGGGATACCTCGGTCGTCATGACCATACTCCCAAGTCCTAAACTTGTCCTCCCTATAACTATGTTCACGTCCACGTTCAAGTTCACGGTCCTTAAACCAACACCCCAGGGAGAGGGTGTTGGAGTTTGCAGTTCAGGGAATTGCTGAGCTACATAGTACATCAGGTCGCTCAATCCTGACGACCCCACAGTTGGTCCACGGGCTCCATGAGCCTAGCCGGGAGGACTGCTGTCGCAGATCCACCGACCATTCCCCTGTTCTGCCTCCAGGGGCGTGTCCTGCAGCCGTTGTGAGACCGGCTAGGGCTACAAGCCCAACAGTGTGAGACTTTTAGTACATCCAGGTGCTCATCTCCTGGCGACCCCACAGTTTGTCGACGGGCCCGTAGGCCAAGCCAGGAACCAGTACAGTAGCTCCCCTCAGGACTGGTCCGAGCCGAGCCCTGGTATGCCCCCAGGGACGCCTTCTGCAGCTGTTGTGGGCCAGCACGGAGCTCGCAAGCTCCAACAGATGAGCAACTAGTACGTTACATGCGCTCACTCTTCCTAAACCGCATCTACCCCACTAATGGTTCACGAGTCCCTTGGACTTAACCGGGAGGACTGTCTAGCAGATCCACCGATCTTTCCCCCAGTGCACCAGCTGGGGACGTGTTTGGTTGCTGAAGTGGGTCCAGCCTGAGCATTAGTACGTCAGGTCGCTCAACTCCTGACGACCTCACAGATTGTCCTTGGGTCACTCGGTACCAGAGTCGGCGCTAAGTCCCAAAAGCCAAAAGACCGCGCTTCCTCCTTTCTCGAGCTTGTCGACCTGGTGGTAATTCCCAGCATTACACCCGGTATTGTCCCATCCAGCCCGTTCGCAAGACTAAGCCTAGTCGTGTAGCTGCTGTGAGGCAGCCCACTGAGCAATGTAGGCATCCAGGGTGCTCATCTCCCATGGTGCCCCCAAAGATGGTCTCAGGTTCAATGAACCAGGAGATAGGGGGGCGCGATCCCCTAGTCTCCCACCGCCACGCCAACAGCGGCACATGCCCCCGCTGTGGGCCGGGATAGTTCTAGGCTTGACAGCAGGCCCCTTTCGCATAAATTTTCCTGCTGACCCCACTCATGGTCCGCGAGTCCATCGGACTTGGAAGGGAGGACTGACTAGCAGATCCACCGACCTTTTCCCCACTACGCCACCGAGGGGACGCGTTTTGCTGCTCGCACTTTGGCCCTATTCTGCCCTAAGTTCTTACTAATTCCACAGTCGTGAGAAAGTATATGAATGTGCACCCCGCCAAGTGAATCAACAGAACAGCATATTTCAAACATCTGTGGTTTGCCAGAACAGACTATTTTTCCTAAATGAGAAGAGATAAAGTGTGAAATGAAATTAATGAGTGAATAAATGAAGATGAAATTACATGCTAGAGCAGGGAAGAAAAGTGGAGTGTGTTGGTGAGAATAAATTCGGAAGTGGGAGAATCCCTAGAAAAGCTCGAAATATCCCGGTATGACGAATCACCAATATCCCTTCGGAATCGCCAGGGTTCGAACCTGGGATTTCAGTCGGGACAGCCGCGCGCTTTAGCCACGCGTCTACCGAGACGGCTTTTTTATCACCGTATTGAACCGAAAATAAGCCTTCTACCGGTATAAGCCACGCCCTTAAAATCGGGGGACAAAAAAAAAGCAAAAAAACAAGTTGAGCATGAAAATAAGCTGCACCCATACTAAATAAACAAAATGTATGATACTCTCTTGTCCTTAAATTTATGAAAGCTTCTTATTGAAAGAGAACTGAACTAGAATCTATGAAGCAATGGTCACAACGTTAACAACAAATTACAAGCACAAGTTTGCATTGTTCTGTGACAAAATTCCGCCAATTTTGGTTACAGATATTAAGGGTAGATTTCTAAACCGAAGTCTAAATCACGACCGCGGTTTTCTATTGTTTCCATAACAACCATAAAAACTGAAAATCTACGGCTGTTAATTACAAAAAGAAATGTCTGAATCATGTCTATGGTTTCATAACAATATCTGAATTTTCAGTCGTTTTCATGGGTGTTATAGAAAAATAAAATATTGGAAAAACGGGGTCGAGTTTTAGACTTTGGTTGAGAAATATACCCTTAGTGTCCTGTTGAAAGTGAGCATAATTCTATCAACAAAGTCATGTAAAAAGCTAAGGTAGGGAATATAAGACACAACCGGACATTTGCAATTGAAATTTGGACCAAGATGTAGCATATTTTCTGAATAATACCGTAATTAATGATAACTTCAAGGCGGGACAGGCCTAGAAGGCCCTTGGCCTGTCATCCACCTGCTAGTGTCTCCCGATGGTGGACAGTCAGTCAGTCAGTATTGGAATGACGTGGTCAGCAAGTCGGGTCTCCTAGTCGTTACAGTTGGTTTTCTCATACTCGAGCAATTACTTATTGTAGCTATTAAAATTCCTCACGTTCTGGGTAGCTACCAATGCCATATTGTCCGAAATCTTCTTGTATCTTGTAAGCCAATGTTTCACTTAACAGAGATTTAGGCACTTTCCCCCTACAGGGAAGAATTTGAACCATACTAATTTAGTTACACTTGTTTTCGTATAGATGTCATTTGAGTGGTCCGTGGTCAGCGTTCCCCCTCATACTGACATCTAGGAAACCAAGGTAGTACTAGGACGGGAAAGTTCGGTAAATTTTGCTTAGAAGCCTTTTTATTCAAGCTTAAGGATCTTTCATGAGCCTGAAAATCTCCGTACTCGGGACCCACGGCTTAAGTCCCTCCTGGAGGACTTGCTCCTTGGATTTTTCCATCCTAAAAAAAATCCATCGACCCCTGCCGGATTTGAACCCGGCAACCCTCGGGACCAGAGGCAAAGAACATAACCACTAGTCCACCGCGGCCGACACTGTCCGAAATTCCAGGAGCAAATTTCGTTCCTCAAGCAGACTCAAACCAACGAATGTGCCGTAACTCTGCACCATGGCATAAATGCCTTAAACCGCTAATGGGTGATAAGTTGTATTATTTATTTTTATATTTTCATATATTTATCAGTCTATGACCTATATCCTCACTTGGGGAAAGGATGCTCCCTAGCTCAACTGAATTAATTACATTTCGCTACCGACGTCAGCGAGTGAGCAGTGGTTAGCTCATCTCCATAAAGAGACATCCAACAGACAACCAAGTTATTACTTGGATGGGAAAGACCGATTAAATTTTTCTCTGAGATAATTTATGTTTGAATTTGTTTTATGAGCCAGATAATCTTCAGACTCGGAACCCACTGTTTAAAGTTCTTCCCAGAGGACTCGTCCTATGGATTTATCTATCCTAAAATTCGGATTTGAACCCATTACCCGAGGATCGGAGACAAGAAACTTAATACCGAGGTCATAGAATGGGATTAATCTCTATGTAATTAATTATAAACATGAGGATATGCACTTTAGTGGAAAAATGTTTTTAGGTGTAAGCGGTGAAAAGGAAAGTTGAGTAATATGAAATCCCGATTTATTTTCTTACCTAACACCCAATGGTCAAACACAAACACAAGTCTCCTGTCTGTTAGAACTAAATTATAATATGGCGAACGTATCTCTGGGGAATCAGTCTAGATAGGTCCATTAATGTCCGTCAGCTGGCACTGCTCTAGAGCCATTCCAGCTCTGAGTAATCACCTATGGGGTTCTTCGCCTCCAGGCAAAGCTTTATCCAGAGGATCAGAGCTGTTGGATGAAGATTGGTTCAGTTGGTAAATTACGTGAGTCAACTGATGACAGCATGTATGTTCCCTGCTTAATCATCTTTTAGGAAATTAAAGAATACTATAGACTGCCTCTCCTCTGTGTTTAGATATTGAATCCGAGTTCGATTTGTGCTTTATCATTTATTTTTCTTTATGTATAGGAATATATGAAGAGCTTAGGGTATTAACACGATAAGCCACATTCTGTTAGGAAATGCCATTTATTACAATGATAGCAAATAAATGTATTGAAATATCCATAAAATCATTTGTAACTGCGCCAGTGATGAGTTAAAACACATAGACACACAATGTATTAACAATAGTACTGCCCAATTAGTATTTATAATTTTTTGAAACATTAAAATCCTTAAATCTCAGAAAGAGGGACGCACCGTAGCATAGTGGTTAAGGCACTGCACTACAAGCCGGAAGGTCGAGAGTTAGAGACCCGTGGGGTCAGGATTTTTAAATTGACTCAAACCCTCTGGCGGCACTATGGTCCTGGGGTCGACTCAGCCTCTAACGAGGATAAAGGCGGCCGGCTGACATGAAATGCCAATTTTATAGAAAAAGTGGGAGCCTTAACCTCCTAGTACCCCAAGGGTCTCCTGAGGCCTGTAGGGGGATTACTTTATATCTTAGAAAGAACAATATGCGGCTTATGTTATTGCCCTAAGCCCTTCATATATTTGTCTAATGTCACCAGGTTGTATTTTATGAAATTTCTGGCTTTCTCTCCTGGCATTGACGGAATTGTAATCCATTTCTTAGGTTGGGGCACCTAGAAGGTACAGTTACCTTACCCCGATGATATGATGGGTGATAAATGATAATGAAGCGTCAGGAGATTTGTTAACCTAAACTTAACCTAAATTACAGACCATTGGATACCATAGGGATAATTACCTTTAAGGAAACATTCCTGTGGGACCTCATGAAATGTAGTCAGAAACGCTGACCACTAACCCACGAGGCTGGTCTGTATACGAATATATAATACAGATTGTTTTTATGGGACAGGGTCCAATTAGACTTGAGATGATTGGTGACTATATATTTGTATGAAAAATATCGAACTCTGGAAAAGAAAAGAAAGGATAAGGATCACATTATGCTAACCATACGGCACTCTGTGTTATCATCTGCTAGCAAATGGCAGTAACCACATTTGCCTATTTTACTTCGGAATTGTCAGAGATTTTTTATAAATAAAATGGTGAAAATATAAATACTTATTAATTTCCTATGCAATTAATTCTAATGGGTTTATTTATTTATTATTCTTACTTCAGTATTAATAGGAACATTGGTAAATAGTGATTCTCGGAATGTAATAAATGAAATGTTAAACTTCGTGGAAACTCTAGAAAAAGTCATCTATACTAGTATTTGTCATTGGAGGTCTTGAGCTCAAATGCGGTTGTGATGTCTTACTAAAGCGGGCCGTGAAATAAAATCATAGGAAAGATTTCCTGGGAAGTATAAACTCGTTTACCGCTAGAATTAAATGTATGTAAATTGCAGGTTGGCGGTACTAGTATACAGAACTACTGAAATATTTTAAATTTACATTATTACTAAGTACTATGATGCAGTGTTACGAGAATATATATTTTTTATTGCATTTTAACATATGGTGCTCAAGTCTGGAAAATTCCTAACAGGGAAATAAAACGAATTTTAAGTACGAAATGGATGTTTTATGAAGATCAGCTGGAAAATCTGGAATGTATAGAATACGAAATAAAGAAATAAGGGAAATTATGGGTGTATAAGAGGAGCCGGGCATCATAGACATTATAGAAAAGAAAAGATTACAGAGGTATGGCCATGTCAAAAGAATGTCAGAGCAAAGATTGCCTAAAATTGTTATGGAATGGATCCCAATGGAAAGGAGGAAGAGAGGAAGACCGAAGAAAACGTGGATAGAAGGGGTACGAGCAGCTGTGAATATCAGAGAATTGGAGGAAAGTCAATGGATGGACAGAGAGGAATGACGTTTGGTTTATCGGAAGACGGCGGCAGCTGCCATGATACCGGATGATGATGATGAAATGCTCCATTTTTATAAAATGTTATTTCGACATTTCTGGCGTTCTATCCTGACATCGGCGTAATTGTAACCCATTTCTGAGATTGGGGCACCTAGAAGGCGAGGTTTCGCTGCCCCGATGATATGATGGGTGATGATGTTTGTGGTGCGCCAGGAGAGTCCTTAATCCTAAACTTAATCTAAAGCGAATATGAATGATGATGGTTATGGTGGTCATATGATGTTTAGGGATCGTTTGAGCATTAAGGTTTCCTGACATTTGTCTTATAGGTGAGGAAAAACCCCGATAAAAATTTCACCCAGAAAAACTGTCCCGACCGGGGTCCGCTGCGTGAAATTCGGAAAAGATTTCATGACCATAACGATGGACTTATTAAGAGAATATATCAAGTAATAAAATCTGAAGTCATATAGGCATCAAACATACAACTTTCTCCAGAGCAACTACATTCTATTACTCCTCCAAGTAATCTGCGCAGGCGGAAAATATATTAACTAACATGTTGTCTTTCTCTTCCTTAGTATGTTGCCACTTCCTGCCCTCTATATATGATCTTTGTCTGACAGGTAGAGAGCTGACAAATGCTATGGATTTTAATGGTCCGTCCTTCTGCGTGGTCATGGGCAAAATTACTAATTTGACAACCCTGTTACTATTGGGGTTACGTGTAGGAATGGGCTGTCCCTTTTCATTACATGTTGCCACTTGTGATTTATTGTGACGCTGGTAACGGAGAGATGACAAATACTGTGATTTTAAATGATCCGATCTCTTGAACGTTCCGTGCTTAAATTACTTATTTGACAACCATGTTAAGATATTTCACACGTGTTTAGGGATTCTCCACCCACACTTAAAATTGAACCATTCACTACGTGATCGAATGTACAGTCTTCTCCTATATCCCTTCAATATATTCAATAGTTCGGCGACACTAGCGTTAAAACTGTCCCCTCCGCCCGTGCTGAGTTGACTTGGTGGTATAATAGTTTCCTGGATCTAATAGGCCTATTTAAAAATATGCAGTAAATAATAGAACACAATGCTAAACACAGATTCTAAAATGCATACCTTCTAAGTTAAGAGCACTAGTAGATGAGGTAGAAATGGTGGTAGTAGTAATAAAGCCTATACCCATACATCTTCACGTTGGACAAGCATGCTCCCTTGCGGGACTTATTTGACCAAGCTAATTTAGTTAATCATATGTTCCTATAGATGTAGGCGGGTGACAAGTGGTTATCTCATCACCTCAAAGAGACTCTTTGTAAGCAACTAAGGCATTACTTTGGTGGCAAGCGCCGAAGAAAATTGCTTAGAGGTTCTAATGTAAGGTTGAAGTTCTTTTAAGAGCTTGAAATCTTCAGATTCGGGATCTACGGCATAAAATTACTCCCAGAGGACTTATCCATTGTGTTTTTCCATCCTAAAACATCCATCGATCCCGCCAGGACTTGAATTTGCTACCTTCGGGTCCAGTGGCAAGGAACTTAACCCATTCGCTTCAAGTTTAAATGATCAATGCATTTCTCCAGAAACTGGATTTAAATTACTGTAAATTATATTGTATATTTTCAGACATTCAAAACAAACAAAAGATAACGGTACTTGAGATCACAATAAGGGTGAAGACAAAACATATTCCTCTATTATTCACATATGTTAACACAAGATTACCCTGCCAAGGGATCTACAAAATACGTCTTCTGAGTTGAGGGCCATTTAACTGCCAGCGATTCTACCTCGTCTTTTGAGGCGAATGGGTTGGTAGTAATACAAGTAACAGTAGAAGCAGCAAAATTATTTTATTTAAAACTCAAATCACTGTTGTTTCAATTATTTGCTGGGCATATAAACGGCCGACAAATATTACCCAGAGACACATTATTTCAGGCTTGAGTTTAATTTACGACACGAGACCCTTAAGAATTACTCTCTTCTGAAGGAAATACCACTCTGAATTTATAAGCCATTAAAACATCCAACGCCCTCGACCCGAGAACCTGAGAAATAGAGGCGAGTATGTTGAGAGGGACCGAACTGTTTGCTACCATTATTAATTTGAACTGTCCGAGAAGCAATTTTCTATTAAGCCATTTGTTCTACTCTTTCCAGCAGATTCTCCATGTGGCTACCTTTCATTGCTATGAAACCTGTCGCCCTACGTTAAGTTACATTAGCATTTTATTTGACTAAGCTCCTTAACAACGTATGCCATTAATGCCGGAATTCAAATGTAGGCATGAAAGGGACAAAAAAGTTTGCTTAGAGGTCTCTAATGTGAAGCTTGAAATTATTTTACTTGTAATTCTGCAATCCACAACCCACGATTTTACTTCCCTTCCGAAGGAAAGAGTATTCAGGATTTATAAGGTCTTAAAAACAATTGACGTCGGCCGCGGTGGACTAGTGGTTATGCTCCTTGCCTCTGGTCCCGAGGGTCGCGGGTTCAAACCCGGACGGGGTCGATGGATTTTTTTAGGATGGAAAAATCCAAGGAGCAAGTCCTCCGGGAGGGACTTTAAGCCGTGGGTCCAGAGTCTGAAGATTTGCAGGCTCGTAAAAGATCCTTAAGCCTGAATGAAAAGGCCTCTAAGCAAAATTTACCGACTTTTTCCGTCCTAGTACTTCCTTGGTTTCCTAGATGTCAGTATAAGGCGGAACGCTGACCACGGACCACTCAAATGACATCTATATGAAAACAAGTGTAACTAAATTAGTATGGTTCAAATTCTTCCCTGTAGGGGGAGAGCACCTAAATCTCTATTAAGGAAAACATGTGCTTACAAGACAAGACAAAAATCATTGACACTGACAGGATTCGAACCCTTAAACCTCAAAGCAGAGGTAAGTAAGGTACCACTAGTGCTCTGGGACCCCGCCCTACGTTAGGGGAATCGCACTAAATATTACTTGGAACAGCCCTGATAGCCTGACAAGCACATTCTGTAGCTGGAAGCAAACAAATTGCAGTGCTAATATATCATTGCAATGATTGTACTACCCAGGTCAGCGTTCTCCTCTGTCCTCTCTTTCAACCAATCACCGTTTTAATACCCGTATCACTTGAACTGAAGCTGGTATCATCAGCAAAACGGTGGTATGTAATAAATAATAACAAATAAAAAGAATGATCATGTTACTGAACGCCTCCCAAGGTTACAAGTAAATCACGTGATCATGGGAAATACCAGGAAAAGTTGACTGGAACGGTAGCATTACGTCATAAAATTCTAGCGCATGCGCAGCTCGTCTGCATTTTGTTCGCTGTCAAGCTATAGTAGGGTGTTTACATAATTTATGGAGACTACTTACACCATGACCTTTATATTCTCAAAGTCAACATCTAACAACTACATTGGCGTAGTATAATGTTGAGTCTTAGCCTCTCATTTGTTATGAGTTGCTAGACCAAGTTAAATTTAGTTACGGTTAATTAGCCCATATATGTCATGAGTAAAATGCGGTCAACATACCGACCATCCATAGTAATTCTGCCCGAAGGCATGTCCTTCACTGCAATCATAGCATTTTCATGCTATGCTTGCAGCTTTACTAGGGAATTGTAGGTGTGGTAGCTTTCCGTTGCTTTCCACACCGGTGAAGGTTGATGATGATGATAATGGCCATATGATTTCGGGGACCGTTTGGGCCTTAAAGTTTTCCTGACATTTGCCTTACAGGTGAGGAAAAATCCCGATAAAAACCTCACCCAGAAAAACTGCCCCGACCGGGGATCGAACCCGGGCCCGCTGCGTGACAAGGCAGCACGCTACCTCGAGACCACAGCGGTGGACATACCGACCCAATGGGACATCTAATAAGCAACTAAGGTATTACTAGGATGATGGGATCAGTAAATTTTGCTTAGAGCCCTCCTTATTCAGGCTTAAGGATCTTTTACGAGCCTGAAGTCTTCAGACTCGGGATCCACGGCTTAAGGCACTTCCCTTAGGAATTGCTCCTTGGATTTTTCTATCCTAAAAAATCCAGTGATCTCGAGTGGGTTTGAACTCTCGATGCTCGGGTCCAGAGGCAAGGAGCATAACCACTAGGCAACCGCGGCCACAGTCAACAACTAAAGGGTTAATATTTGGTGAAATACCAGGCACAAATGGATTGGTGGCTTTTACAATACAATAAGGAATAGACCGTAACTCAGAACACAATTTTAGATCTCAAATTTATAGGAAAATACTTTTTTTCGTTTTGTTGCATTACCTCTGTACGTAGTGGAACTTTTTTTTTCAGAATATTCTGCACACACAAATCGGAGAAAACTGCCTCTATTCCAGTGACAACATTAATGACTAAGTCCACCGCTATGGTCTCGAGAGAGCGTGCTGTCTTGTAATGCAGCGGGCAGGGTTCGTTCCTCGGTCGGGACAAGTTTTCTGGGCGAGGTTTTTTTTGGGGGGGGTTCCTCGCCTGTAATACAAATGTCAGGGAACTTTAAGGGCCAAGCGGTCCTCGAACAGCATATGGCCATCATAATCATCATCATTCATATTAACCTTAAATTTAAGTTTAGGATTAAGGACTCTCCTGGCGCACACTATCGTCATCACCCATCATATCATTGGGGCAGCGTAACACCACCTTCTAGGCGCCCCAACCTCAGAATTGGGTTACAATTACGCCAATGCCAGGAGAGAATACCAGACATGTCGAAGTGACAATCTGGTGAATTGAATAAAAATAATAATAACTAATGTCCTGAGTAAATTGACTATTACTTCCAAATAATCCTACGTCAACTATTATCGGGCCAGCTATTTGTTCTGGGTTAGTCAATATCTTAATAAGTTAGTTCCGATTCTCTGGTCTGATATACCATCCTCGACTCTACTTGGTTCATACAAACTGCGGTCGATATATTTCATTCAGGGGGTTAAAAATTCTGCGCACGACTTCCTTCGGTACGGACGTAAATCATGTACCACATCTTATAGATTTATAATAGGTCTACGTAAAATAACTTCAAACCTAAAAGAAGGTGTCTCTTTACAAGATCCTTCAGCCAAAAGTTGAATAGCTACGCTAGCGATATTAGTAATAAGAGTGTCGATATATAAAATATCAATTACGACAGTGTATACTAGTAATAGTATAATGCGATACGAGTGTGGCAAATACTTGATACGAATCGATGAAAAGTTTAAAAGAACGAGGCGTTTACGTTGAGTTTTTTTTTTTTTTTAATTTCCGAGATTCCGTTATGTGGTCCACATGAGTATTGCATTCTATATTTTGCACTACGTGTATTTATTTTAGCAAATAAGATATAAGCTAAAATATCAATACAAATAATTGTTTTTACAAAACAGTAGCCGTTCCAACATTAACATATGGGTCTGAGACTTAGCCTTTAACGATTTCTGATAAAAATAAAATTGAGACAATAGAAATGAGATTTCTCAGATCAGTTGCAGATGTATCTCTAAGAGATCAAAAGAGAAGTCAAGATATCAGAGATGAACTACAAATTTATAATATAAACGAGAGAATACACACAAATAAACGTAATTGGTATGAACATATACAAAGAATGCCAAATTATCGTTTATCTAAACAGATACTTCATTATAGGCCTCTAGGCCGAAGAAATGCAGGAAGACCAAAACGTCGTTGGAAAGACGACCTGCAGTGCAGCGGGGAGCGGAACGGGTCAACAGGCCCATGCCTTGAAGAAGAAGATGATGGTAATTGAAGATAAGTGTTAGATTTCAGAAGGTGAATCGGCTATATATTTTGCTATGGAGAAATAATAAGTATTGTTGGTCATGTCGCCATCTTATATTTGTTAAAACTGTAAAATCAATTTGATTTGAGATTTTTCTGATTATGGAGAAAGTTTTAAACGATGTATGCAGTGATAGTGAAATAGAAGAAGCGTGGAAAGCTGGATGTGTTGAATTAATACCGAAATTAATACAAATTGTAATATCACTATCAATATTTCAAAATAAATGTTTTTATTTACCGCACTAGTGCTTTGGGTCATTTTTAAAATATTGAGATTTATTTTGTTTTCATAGCAACCAAGACTGTATGTGGGAATGTCAAATTACGATGCACATCAGCAATAACGGTAAGAATACAATATTAGTTACATGGTGCAAAGAAATACATTATAAAATTCCGTTGAGGTACAAGTCACAATATTCCATTAAAGCAGTTTAACTCTCGCATTATAGGTACGCCTACTTTTACGTGCTACATGCTACCCGGGCCTTACATTGACACGACCTGCCGGGAGAGGGATGGAACTATGTGTCACATACACACACAAGGACATGGAGCACCTCTCCGAATGAGTGATTAGCTCAATGTCGGGGCCACCTCTTAGACAACACAATATTAAAATTAAACACATAATTCACACACATTCATACTAACATGACGAATATAATGATTATGATGGCCAGATGATGTTTGGGGAACGTTTGGGCCATAAAGTTTCCTGATAAGTCAATATATAAATATAAAATAAATAGTAGTTTTAAAAAACTAAAAAAAACACATTTTATTATAAAACCGAACTAAAAAATGAAAAATAATTTTAATTTCCAACATGCTTGGGATAAAATTAAAGTGGTCAACAAAAAAATCATCTCCAACACATCTTCTTCTTCTTCCTTACAAGTATTAGGCCAAGGCCTGTTACGATCATATAGAAAATTTTCCCTCCAGCGTCTTCCAGAAAATTCTCATATAAGACTTGAAAGCATAATAATAGTCCCTTCGATTGGTTGCTGGCCAAAGGAAGGCAAGACCAGTGATGGGGTTGCCATCTTATAGCCTCTGGTCAGGCTTTTCTGGAGAAGAAGAGAAAATAAAGGAAAGAAGAAATGGAAGAAAGGAAAGACTCCCTAGCCCTCGGATGCCCTAATAGCGTCGGGGTCGAAAAAACAAGAGAGGTTAGATAGTAAAGTTAAAAGAGTGCAAAACACAAGTAGGTGGAAGAAATGTTTTGCTCAGCTTGGGCACCTTGTGGTCGCCATCCACATATCCCCTAGGTGAGGACCCCTGAGGGATCTCCAACACATCTAGAATAAAACTAGAGTTATCTACAAAAAAAAATTACCATCAAAAGCGTGTGATGCTCTATATCAATTAATATATTTCATAATACACATATATTGGTAAAAGTAAAGTCTCTAAGAAGAAAACGTAAAAACCATAAAAAGCACCCCACGCTTTTGATGGTAATTTTTTTTGTAGATAACTCTAGTTTTATTCTAGATGTGTTGGATATGATTTTTTTGTGACCACTTTAATTTTATCCCAAGCGTGTTGGAAATTAAAATTATTTTTCATTTTTAGTTCGGTTTTCTAATAAAGAGTGTTGCTTTAGTTTTTTAAAATATCATTTATTTTTTATTTTTTAGTTTGGTTTTCTAACAAAGCGTGTTGTTTTAGTTTTTTTAAACTATTACTTACTTTTAAAATTTTTAGTATAATTGATTGTCATAAACCAGAATCCCTTGAAAATTTAATTTATTTTTAGTGTCTAGGCACGAATATAATTATATATATTTTAAAATTATTATCTAATATTATTATAATATTTTTGAATATTTTAATATAGATAAATAGTTACAGTTAATCGTATCCTTCTCATATTTTTTGTATAAATTTCAATGTGGTAAGTTTACAAAATTGCCATTAATATTTTACAGAATAAGATAAAAACGTAAATATCTTTAAATTCGATACTATTGTAGCATGAGCTAAAAATCTTCCGGGCCGGATTTGAATCAGCGACCTATGGATTACTGAAATGATATGCCACATACAGTCCACCGCTCTACCAACTGAGCTACCAGATGATATAATATTAATTTCTTACAACGATGGACTAAAATGTCGATAAGTCCGCAACCTATTATACCGGTCTTTTTTATGTTCTGATGATCCTGGCCAGGATCTTAGAAACAATTTATAAAATTACTGTATTGTCATTGGTCCTTTACAAGTATACAAAGTTTCAAGTCGATCCAATGTTTTTAAGTGGGCGAAAATTTTGTTGAAAGATTCCGTTACATAGATAGACAGATACAGGTCAAGCTAATATAAAGCGTGTAAGTAATAACCTATAAGGTACTGTCGTCCTCAACTTGTTTAAAATTCTTAGCCTAAAGCGGCCCCTTACACTATCAATATTTACGTCAATATATTGCACATTATTTTATACAATAGTTTTACTTGGTCAACCCACACGGTGCAATATTACTGCTCAATAAATTAGTTCGCGGGTGATACTGGTGCAGTCAACATGTTTATTCCAACACTATTAACACACAACTGAACTAGTATTGCACAATATTGCCAACAGACGACACAGTATTTATTAGATTGCACAATAAAAACCAAACTGTTTTTGATTGACTCAATATATTGCGCAATTTTTCAATGTGATCTACAGACGCTCAATATTATTGTACAATGCCAATTATTGTGCAATATATTGACGTAAATATTGATCGTGTAGGGGTCGCTTTACAAGCTTCTGCGGAGAATGAATGTGGTTCCAAAATAACCATGATTAATAAGCCTACTATACCTAATATTATATTATTTTCCTCCCCCAATAAAACCAGTGTAATTCTTGATATTATTAAAACATATTTCTTAGATAACAAATTGATATAAACTTTGTAATCTTTGTAATGTTTTAAAAGATTTACAGAATTAAAAAATAAGACTGGTCAACATGATTTTTGTCTCATGAGTACCAATAGTTGTACTTAATGCAGTTTTTTTATCGTGTTTTCAAATATGTATTCGGAATTTTTCCATCACCCACAGTTTTTTTTATTTCAATTTCAATTAATGGATTTAAATAATTATTTTTTAAATAAACTTAGATTTCTTTCCGGAACATCTTGGCGCAGTGAGCGATGAGCACGGAGAACACTTTCATCAGGATATTTCAGCTATGGAAAAGAGATATCAAGGCAAATGGAATCCTAATATGCTGGCCGATTATTGTTGGACCTGCTCCACAGGCGAAATATAGCAGAAAATCGTCATTTCTTACTTTCTAGGCGAGTCCGAATGTTCGAATATTGTGTAACTGCTCGTGACCCAGCTCCGTGTGTCTGAAAGGAATTTGCTGATTCAGCTGTTAGTATATAAGAAGCATAGAAGTGTACCTCCTCCCACTCCCCGCAAACACACAGAGCTTGGTTTCGAGCTGTAGTTACGAATGTAGAAAATATTAGTGTTTCAAATTATAAATTCCTGTCTCTCGGAAACCTTGTGTGATGGAGAAAAACAGATATCATATTTGAATTCAGGAGAAAAACTATCATAATCACATATTTTTCTTTCTGAGACAAAAAAAAAAGTTTATTTTTTGTTGCTCAGTGTAATATGAAGTTGAGGACAACCTTACAGATATCAGTTTTATAATTTTTATATTGGGAGAGTATATATTATATCTTTCTATTTTTGCCTTACTTTAACATTTCACTTTGTTGGTACCGGTAACTTACTTTTACATGCCCCACGTCACACGTGGACACCACTGTCGAGAGATGATTTTAAAATCTGGTTCATACATTTTTTTTTCACCATACAAGAACTTGAAGGGCCTCCCTAGAAGAGTGATCATCTCAATGACATGGCCATTTCATAAACATAACGAATATTTAAGACAAGACACGCCATTTAATTATCATTCGCTAAACAACGTAAACATTATATGGATGAATATGATGGCCAGATAGTGTTTAGGGTCTATTTGGAATTTAAAGTTTCCTGACATTTGCCTTATAGGTGAGTAAAAAAGGGGGAAAAAAACCAAACTCATGACACGTGTCCCGATCCGGGATCGAACTCACATAGATATCATCCAAGCTCATACCACCATCCATCCAAGTCATTCTGCTCGAAGGCCGGTTTTTCACTACAATCATCGCACTTTCATTGCTATGCTTGCAGCTTTACTAGGGCAGTGTAGGTCTGGTAGCTTCCCGTTGCTTTCCACACACCGGTGACCAGGAATGATGATGATAATGATAAATGATAGGGGTGATGATAATGATGATGTCCATATGATTTCGGGGACCGTTTGGGCCTTAAAGTTTTCCTGACATTTGTCTTACAGGTGAGGAAAAACCCCCATAAAAACCTCACCCAGAAATATTGCCCAGACCGGGAATCGAACCCGGGCCCGCTGCGTGAAAAGGCAGCACGCTACCTCGAGACCACAGCGGTGGACACTAGCAGACCATAGGGGTGGATAATAATAATAATAATCTTCTTCTTCACTTGATGGGCTAGGCAAATAGCCTGTTCCGCCCCACAGTTGTTCTGTCCATCTTTTCACTGGCCTTCCTACGTTCCTTGAACCTCTTAGCTTCTAGTTAAATGCTGCTTTTGGTAACGCGGGAACCTCAACGGCTTCTGAAGCGGAAGAAGACTCTTGTTCTGAACGATAAAGAAGGCAGAATAGAAATTTGCAACACGGGTTAGACGGGACGCCAAAACTTTGGTTAGTATCCCATCTAGGAGAAGGAAACTCCGAAATAAATCCCCGATCTACTAGGGAATGTGATTGTGCGTCTGGGCTCCACGGAAAAAATTCCAAACTCGTCTCTCACAACAATAATAATAATAATAATAATAATAATAATAATAATAATAATAATAATAATAATAATAATAATAATAATAATAATAATAATAATAATAATAATGAAATAATAATACATTATTGTCACCATTATTATTATTATTATTATTATTATTATTATTATTATTATTATTATTATTATACCTGATGAAGATCGTATCATTAACAATATTATGAACTAGTACAGCGGTTCCCAACCTTTTCGACTCGCGAACCCCTTCCACAACTGACTTGGGTGAACCACTGATTTTTAAATATACATACAGTAGACGTGCATACAATTTAATTCCAAGCAAAAGGTTTAATAACCTTAAATTAACTTAACCCTTAAAGGTTAAAACCTAAAGTTACTCTAGTTACGGCTTAAAAGTTACACAATGTGTTAGGCCTAGTTGTAGCGAAATAAAATCCATTCCTAACGTTGTTACATAACTGTAAATCAGGCACTCGCGGCAAATATTAATTTATTGTGGAAATAATGTGATGAACTCCCGATGTTGTACATATGCAACAACATGCATTACAGGGTTAATTTAATTTTAAAATAATAATAATAATAGTAATAATAATAATAATAATTATTATTATTATATTATTATTATCATTATTACAATGCTGCAGAAATGAAGGATACAATAATAGACCTAAACTCGAAACCCGCCACAACGGAAAAGTTGAACGATGAACTAGTACATTGCTGCAGTATGCTACATTTATTTAAAATATACTGTTTGAATCATTAA
Organism: Diploptera punctata; assembly: GCA_030220185.1. Lineage (NCBI taxonomy): Eukaryota > Metazoa > Arthropoda > Insecta > Blattodea > Blaberidae > Diploptera > Diploptera punctata. Next base: position 108,282 of record JASPKZ010002342.1, read on the forward strand.
GTTATTCTTCATGATTTATACATTTTAGGTAGTGAGAAATCACATAGTTGTGTGACCATTTTATAATTTTGAGTCTTAATTTTTACTAGAATGAATTTTGCAACCTCTTAATGTGACCTTGCCTATTTTTCATTCCAGGTTTCAAGTACCTCCCATTTAAGACTCCAAGATTACAAAAGAATTCAAGCAACCAGCAACAATTTTATAACACAGGCTGGGGTGGGGTACAAAGCGAACTGAGAACCCGTGTTTTTTATTATGCTATGGTGCGCACCTTTCCAATCGCGTTAGTAACTCTAAACGTGACAGCTTTAATTTGCGTCAGATTGACATTCGTTTTAAATAATTAACTTAATTTCTACATGATCAATAAAAAATATAACTAAATATAGCCTGCGAGAAGCATAGAGAATTTTATGTCGAAGGAATAAAAGAGTTATTGAAAAATGCATCACGGCTCATTTTAAAATAGACATTATTTTTAACGAGATGTATGATTATATAAACTCAATTAACTGAATTTAATTAAGTTTAATTAATAAAAAAAACATTCTAACGAAGTCAATTCATCATTAAGGGGAAGTTATACTGGGTCGCTTTAAAATAATTACGTTTTATTATTTCAAAATTATACGGAATACGATTTACATGTTAACAATACAAGTTCATTAAGTATTATGTATAACATTTTATATTATGTTCAAAACTAATTTGAAAAACAAGCTTAATCTTAGTTTTACCGTTCAATAGAAAAAATTGTTCACAATTCTATGAGACACATCAGTCTTTATTTTCTACATTTTAAAGAGAGTAGAAAATGTTTAACGTTAAATTAAAAAAAAAAAAAATGATCGCACGGTTATTTGTTTCGGACCGCAATAAAAACAAAATCACGTAAAACTGTAAGTTATTATTGTACATTACTATGTAATTTGACACACATTTAAGGAATTTCTACTCATATGTTTTTCTATTATTTTATAAACTATATATATATATCCATCTATAGTAATTCTGCCCGAAGACAGGACCTTCAATGCAATCATAGCATTTTCATGCTATGCTTGCAGCTTTACTAGGGAATTGTAGGTGTGGTTGCTTCCCGTTGATTTCCACACCGGTGAAGGATGATGATAATGATAAGGATGATGATGATGGCCATACGATTTCGGGGCCGTTTGGACCTTAAAGTTTTCCTGACAATTGTCTTACAAGTGAGGAAAAACCCCGATAAAAACCTCACCCAGAAAAACTGCCCCGACCGGGGATCGAACCCGGGCCCGCTTCGTGACAAGGCAGCATGCTACCTCGAGACCACAGCGGTGGATATATATATATATCTGTTTGTATGTACTTTATGCGCTGCCATACCGTTCATCCGATTGTGATGGGGCTTTTTGCAAAATGTTCAAGAGTTTCCGGGGGAGTTTTAGGCTATAAGTAAATTGTAATACTCAACCCCTTTCACCCTTAAAAATAACCCTTATTAATGCAAAAAGTGTATCGGAACTGTTTGGGCGGTTAAATGACTTGCACTGCGTAACAGATATATACCAAATAAATACAGAATTGAATATCTCAAACAAATTTACAAAAAGTCCACGACAGCATATGTCTATCTTTTAAGGGTAGGCCCTAACAATATTTAATCTTTCAGCTCATTGATGCCAAGATAATCGGGTTAACTAGATTCCCGGGCAAGCGGAGCAGCGCACAGTGGGCATTCTTTTACGGATAAATCTCAATAACCATTTTTGTCTTTCAGCTCATTTATGCCATGAATACGTAAATTGCCGGGCAACGCTGGGTAATCAGCACGAGGTATCTAAAAATAGTTATGATATTAATTTATAATTATTTTTCTTTTTACTTATTCAGCTAAACATAAAAACATATTTAATTTATTTAGGCATAGCAACGCTCGCCGGGTATGAGCTAGAACTAAATAAATGAAACTAATGTATCTTGCAGGACACATTGCCAATTTATGGGCTAAGTACCCTACCAGGTGGTCAGCGTTTCTGACTATAGTTCATGAGGTTTCGAGTTCTATTCCCGGTCAGACCATAGGAATTTTTCCTCAAAGGGATTTATTTCTGTAGTTGCCTATGATCTGGAATTTAGGTTAAAGACTCTCCTAGCGATTCATTATAATTTATTACTCTTCATATAATTGGGGTAAAGTAACTCCGGCTTCCAGATGCCTAACTTAAGAAATGGATTACAATTCCTCCAATGCCAGGGGAGAAATCAAAAAATGTCATAAAAGACAACCTGATAGCTTTGGACAAAAAAACATCATATTACAATAAACCATAATAGAAAACCTAGTACAGATTTCCCATAAAACACCTCTCGGATTTCGAACGCACGTTTAACTTTTGTTTAATAAAACTTGGAAACAGGAAACTAGTACCAATGGGAAGAAATATAAAAAGGTTTGGTTAGTGAATGGAGAAGACTACATAACAGTGAACTACATGGTCTTTATAGGAAGCCAGATATAATGAGAACAGTTAATGCTCGTACACCGCGATGGGCAGGACATGTGACACGAATGGGGATTGAAAGACGTGTATGGAAGCTTCTTGTAGGAAAACCAGAGGAAAACATCCAGTTGGTAGACCAAGAATGAAGTGGGAGAATAACATTAACTATGATTTGAGGGAATTAGATTATACAGGGGATGATTGGAAAACATTAGCTCAGGATAGGGATGTATGGAGAGCTTATGTCCGAGTGGCCATGAACCTGCGGGTTCGATAGTGCCAGTGAGTTAGTTAGTTATTGTGTTAGAGTTGGCAACAAGTGTAATTGATACGCAATACTTTTTTGTGCATTATAAATAGTTACAGAACAACTGGTACAAAGAACAGGCGAGGGTTCTGTATTCTCGATCACCATGCTAATAAATACCTGCTCATCCACATTTTCGAATACGATTTGGTGTAGATTCACCCAGTGGCCTTCAATTCGTAAGTGGTAATGTGGTTTTACGACAAGAAGGTGCACATGTAAGGAAAAATGTCCTTCAGTAAGCGAGGAAACTGTATACAGGATTCGTGAATCTTGCGCACGTAGACCTAAAAAATCAACAACTAGTAAGAACAAGATCCCCAAATCCATTATATTTAATGTTCTGCGCAAACTATTTGCGATTTCAACTGTAACGATGCAGATGCTCCAGTTCCTAAAGGAATAAGATAAAGTGTTGCATTGTACTTTCTGCAAGAGTATGCAGACTCTCATGGAGACAGATGGTTTTACGAATCCGTGGTGTTTATTGACGAGTGCACCTTCCAACTTTCGGGTGAAGTGAACAGACATAACGTTAGGATCTGGGGGTCGGAAGAACCCCAAACATAAGTGCAACATATCCGTGACTCTCCTAAGTTTTCTGCGCTTTAGGCTGGCAGAATATTCACGAAAAGTTATTTTTTGTAGAGAAAACAATAAGAGGAGGTGAGTACATGGATATGCTATAACTATAGCTACTGCCTCAGCTGGAACAGAACTGACCCAACTTCACCTTTTAACAGGATGGCGCGCCCCCACATTTTCATAATGAGACCAGATTGGAGCTCAACACCTGACTGCCGAACAGATGTACAGACCATGCTGGTAATGACGTTATACAACTTCGTTGGCCTCCGCAGTCACCATACCTTGCACTCCTTAACTATTTTTTATATCTAATATCAAATCTTCTTCTTCTCTTCTTCTTCTTCACGGTTTAGGCTTATTTACTAGTCTGTTCCGGCTCCAAATTGCTGCTCTTTCAATCTTTTCCTTGGTCTTCCCAAACTTCTTCTTCCTCGTGGTGAATAGTTGTATGCTGCTTTTGATATTCTATTCTCAGTCATCCTTGCCAAATGTTCTTTCCAGTTTGTTCTGTATTTCTCTATTGTTGACTTTAATTCCTCTATTTTTAGTTGTTGTCTTATTTCTGTGTTATGTTTTTTGTCTGTTCTTTGATATCCTGCTATTGGTCTGAGGAATCTCATTTCATCAGCTTCTATTCTGGCAGATTGTTGTGTTGTCACTGCCATGTTTCGGATCCATAAGTAATAATAGGCACTGCCATTGTCTTGTATAATTTCATTATAGAGTCTTCCCTGGCTTTATTTTTCAAAGTTCTTTTTAGTGTACCTGTTATATAATTAAACTTATTTATTTTGTTATTTATATCTGTTTCCGATGTGTATGATATTTTGCAAACTAGGAAGTTATATCTTACTACTTGTTCTATTAGTTTATTTTCTAATATCTTTGTTCGAACTGGATGAGCGCCCTTGAAAGCCATTGTTTTTTTATTTTTGTGAGGATATTTACATGTAGTCCACCACTGTGGTCTCGAGGTAGCGTGCTGCCTTGTCACGCAGCGGGCCCGGGTTCGATCCCCGGTCGGGGCAGTTTTTCTGGGTGAGGTTCTTATCGGGGTTTTTCCTCACCTGTAAGACAAATGTCAGGAAAACTTTAAGGCCCAAACGGTCTCCGAAATCGTATGGCCATCATCATCATCATCATCATCCTTATCATTATCATCATCATCATCATCATCATCACCATCCTTCACCGGTGTGGAAAGTAACGGGAAGCTACCACACCTACAATTCCCTAGTAAAGCTGCAAGCATAGCATGGAAATGCTATGACTGCAGTGAAAGACATGCCTAAGGGCAGAATTACTATGGATGGATGGATTTACATGTTGTATTTTTTTTATATTCCATTTAGTTTATATAGCATTCTTTGTAGTTCGTCTTCTGTTTTTCTGTTAACAGCAAATCAATCACTTAATTGAAGTGCAATATATAAACCTAAATTATAAAGATGAATTGGTATAAAAAATAAATATTTGACAAATGATGAAAAACTATAAACTTATGAAGCAATTAATATATTGATTTAGGGTATCACGATCGGAGTTCGTATTATGACTTTGTAGAAGATTTCGGGCTGTTGGTCGTGGAGTCGGTGCTTGAAGTTTCCCGACGTTTCGCTTGAGGATACCGAACGTAGTCTCTGACGAAACATCGAGCTCAAGACCACTACCAACAGCCGAAAAATCTTGTATAAAGTCTTTTTTTTTTTTTTTGCAAATGCCCCAGGTTGTCTTTCGACATTCCTGGTGTTCTCTCCTGACATGACCCACTTTTGATGTTGGGGCGCCTGGAAGGCGGGGTTACGTTGCTCCGATGATATGATGGATGATAGTGGTGCGTCAGGAGAGTCCCTAATCCTGAGCTAATAATAGAAGAGAAAGAAGAGAGGCTGAGAGAGCTGGTCCAGTTTTACCTAAGAAGGTTAATACTAAATGTCCTGCAATTATGTTGGCTGCGAGTCGAACTGCTAAAGTTCCGGGTCGAATTATGTTTCTAATTGTTTCAATACATACCATAAATGGTATTAGAACAGGGGGGGGGGTCCCTTGAGGAACTAAGTGAGCGAATATATGTTGTGTATTATTGATTCATCCGAATACTATAAATGTTAATCATATCTAAGATGAATATGAATGATGATGATTGCGATGGCCATATGATTTCGGGGACCGTTTGGGCCTTAAAGTTTTCCTGACATTTGTCTTACAGGTGAGGAAAAATCCCGATAAGAACCTCACCCAGAAAAACTGCCCCGATCGGGGATCGAACCCAGGCCCGCTGCGTGACAAGGCAGCACGCTACCTCGAGACCACAGCGGTGGACAAGTCATAATATAAAGCAATTGTTTGATCCATTATGACATAATTATTATATATTGGAAATAAGAACCGAAACAAAACAGAAAGGTTGTTAATGAATACCTACAACTGAAATAAAAATATTGAGAAGGATAACTGACAGAAGTGGTGGGATAAAATTATGAATGAACAAATGAAGAAAATGTGTGAAATGCTACCATTAACAGAATGGTTAGAAAGTAGGTGAGTATAATGGAATACATTTGTAGATAGAATGGCGTCTGAGGAAATTTTACGATCGCAAAAGTTAATCAGGCTATTAGAAAAATGAACCCGGACGGCCGAAAAAAAAAGAGGGAAGGTTTTGATTTAAGAAGAAAAGGGCGGTAAAATCTAGATAAAAGAGAAGAATAAGAAAAACCATCAAATAAACTAAATTTATTCCATAGCGCGAGAGGTCTTGCCAGACCAGAGCTGACTATCATCCTTCCACTATAGGGGTGACATACGGTCAGCATATCGGGTCTCCCACGTTACATTTGGGAATACCAATCTCTAGTCTCTACTAATGAAAGCTAAGCAAATTTCTCACGATGGAGATGCGCACCGGTCCCATACTCTGGCTGAAATTACATAAGAATTTTCCTCCCCCTGGGAGCAGAAATCAGCGCGCGATCCATAGTTCTGTGCTAAAATAGACTGCTCTGCCACTGTGCAGGACAGTTTAAAAATTAATTTGATAAAAATCTGAGTGTGTATCATGTCTTGTCACTAAATAAATATTCTGTTAGATATTTTACATTTTTGTTTGAGTTACTAATTTTTTTATTTTACTTATTTATAGACGATTTGTCAGCCGCAATGGACTAATGTTTATGATGCTTACCTCTGGTCTCAAGAATCGCGGGTTCAATCCCGGCCGGAGTCTATTAACTTTTTTTAGGATGGAAAAATCCAAGGAGCAAGTCCTACGGGAGAGACTTTAAGCCGTGGGTCCCGAGTCAACAGATTTTCAGACTCATGAATGATTCTTACCAGAATGAAGATATAATTATAATAATAATAATAATTAATAATAATACTATATACTAATAATAATAATAATAATAATATATAATAATATAATAATAATAATAATAATTTATTTATTCTGGCAGAGTTAAGCCATAAGGCCCTCTCTTCCACTCAACCAGCACAAATACAAATAAATATTTGACAAATATAGATATACACTATACTAATTATAAACAGTTAAAGATACAATAATGTAGCAATGTAAATGTCATGTACAAACAACATTTTATAGGGTAATAACAATAATGATACGATAATAATAATAAATAATAAAATAATAATAAAAATAATAATAATAATATAATAATATAAAATATGATACATTATACGGAGAAACGCCAATTAATATATATATCTTAAACTGGATAATAATGAAGTCGAGTTTAGAGCAGATATAAATTTAGATTTCTTTTAAAAGATGCCAATGTCCGGCAGCCCCTTATTTCTTTTCTTGTGGTAGGGAATTCCAGTTGCGAGAAGTGAAGATGGTATATGACATGGAGTGATGTGATGTCCTATGTTGCGGTATATTAAGCAAGAGACTATGTTGTGATCTTGTGTTTAAGTTATGGTTTGAGGATAGATACTGGAAACGGGATGATAAATAATTGGGAATCGAGGTATGTAGGATCTTAAATAGGAGAATTAGACAGTGCGATTTTCTTCTCTCTTTTAGATGTAGCCATGACAATTCGTGGAATAATGGATAAATGTGATCGTATTTTCGAACATTAAATATGAATCTGATACACATATTATGGACACGCTGCAGTTTGTCCGACAATCCGTCACTTATGTCAGTCACTAGAACGTCACAGTAGTCTACTACTACTACTACTACTACTAAGTGTTGGCAATGACTTGCATCGCCCAGGGTGCTGTTCTGGGGCTGATTTAGTCCCTTGACAGCCAAATTCCTTAGTGGTTATCGTTTTTGGGTTTACCCGCTAGTTCAATCCCATTTATGACTTTAGCGTTTTTCAAAAATTATCTTGATGTTAATTTATTTGTTAGTTTAGAGATGAGGTGATTCACTATCCCAGATAGGGCATCATAAAAGCATGCCGCTGGACATCACAGTAGTCAAAATGCGGCATCACTAAAGTTTGGATTAAAATTCTTTTAAGAGTTGTAGGAAGAAAATGTTTAAGTCGCTTTAGGGAATGCATTATGGAGAAGATCCTTTTAGATGTTTGTTTTACTTGCACATGCCAATTTAAATTAGAATCTAAGTAAAATCCCAAGTTTTTAACGACGTCGGTATAACGAATTTGTTCATTATCTAATATGACAGCCGGCATATTGCCATTGTTTATGAAGTGTAATAGCCTTGGATGTCCGATAATTATTGCTTGCGTTTTGTTTACATTTAGATGGCTCTAAGCAAAATTTACCGACCTCATCATCCTAGTAATACCTAAGTTGCCTGCTAGATGTCTCTTTGGGAGGTATGTTGATGGCATTCCATGACATCTGTGGGCTAATAAGCGTTATTTAATTTATTTGGTCTACTAACTCTAACAAAATTGGGCTGTTATGCCACTGTAAATAAACGATTTAACATCTAAGATCATATCGCGTCTATACAGAACTAGATCAAGTCCACTTCGCCCGAAAGATAATTTTAAGAATCATCAATTTCACCGCAAAGGACTACTGGCCTGGAACTTCATTCCACCGTTTTCTTGGTATTCCTCGGGATCTCTCTTACAGGTGCATATTTCCAGGCTCTTTTGGGTAGGCTCTTTTCCTTTCTACATGAAGAATCAATTTAGTTCCGAAAGATTTAACTTTATCTAGGAGGGCTGTAATTTGAAATTCTTTGCGTATATCTTCACTTGTAATGTGGCCTTTCAATGAGCACGCCTTTACTGCTCTTAAATATTTTATTTACGACGCACCCAACATTCACTGCCATACAAAAATGATAGCACAATCATTGTTTTATAACATTCTCATTGAGTGTCCTTTTTTTGTTTTCTTTCTAAACGTTCTTCTGATTGCTTCACATATACTTTGAAAACTCAAAATTTTTATTTTCACGTCTTTATCATAGTTATATGAAATATGTTTTCCCAGATATATATTTAAGAATCATATCATGTCTATTTATTTATTTATTGTTTATTGATGTTATGAAATTGTCCTGGTAATGAAATTCCAACTCAGTATTTGCTTGATAACTGAGGAAAACATGTAAAAATCCTGAATTAAATTTGTCGACAATGGTTTGAACCCAGGACCTCCTGAATAAGCGTCTCAAACGCTATCGCTAGAGGAAACTTTCTCGATGTATAATATATATTGTGAAGCATCATAATAACGAAGTTTGAATTTCTCGGGTTAAGGTGAGAATAGAGGTCTCGCATTGGTACAAATAGATTCGTGAGTCGCCAACTCGCGAGTCGAAAGACCCGCGCAGAACGTGGATGCGTCTAGGCTTCCGTTCTAGAAGCATCTACAAGCCTCGACACTCACTGTCGCGAAGTTTCGACGCCAGAAATTTCCATACTAATAGAGTCTCAATTAGAGCCCGAGAAATTTCCGTCCTCCTCTCTATTAATCTGCTGCTAGAGATGGGAGCGAATCAGTTGTGAATTGACAGCGAAACATTGTGCTGCGATAGATGAGAAACCCTGGGAAGTGGACACATTCGAGACTAAAATAATTATGTGTTGGATAAACTTTAAACCAAGATAAATTGTTAGTGCGAAATGTGAGTGAAATGTTACTAATGGTTTATAGAAACAAATAAAGTTAGTGTGAATTATTACACAATCATCTGTGTTGGTTATTTACACCAAAACGACGTAAAGACGACCTCACGGCCTAGTATATCCACACTAGTACTTATGCATTTTGCCTTTAGTCCCGAGGGTTACGGGTTCAAACCCGGCCGGGACCGATGATTTTTTTTTCGGATTGGAAACTCCAAGAGCAAGTCCCAGGAAAGGACTTTATATACATCTTCTTCTCATAAGCCATTATTTCTCTCATCGAGACTTACACGTTCTCTCTCAATCATACTAATTTAGTTAAACTTGTTTTCGGTTAGATGTTATTGAGTGGCTCGGTGTCAGCGTCCGGCTCATAGTGACATATAGGAAATCAAGGTAGGATGGAAAAATTCTGTAAATTTTGCTTAGAGACCTTTTATTCAGGCTTAAGAATCTTTTACAAGCCTGAAAATCTTCTGACTGGGTACCCACGGCTTGAAGTCCAACCCGGATTTGCTCCTTGGATTTTTCCATCCTAAAAAAATCCATCGACCCCGGCCGGGTTTGAATCCGCGCCCCTCAGGACCAGAGGCAAGGAGCATAACCTCTAGCCCACCGCGGCCAACTATATATATATATATATCGATGTTATAATTAAATTTGAATTTTAGCAATGACGGCCAAATATGGCATGAAAAGAAAAATAAGTACCTGAACCTGGATTAAAACCACAACCTCTAACTTGATACGTTAGTGCGCTATCCAGACATCCTAGCACAAACATGTTAAAAATTAAATATATGTTTATGCTAGGATGCCTGTATATTGCAGCTGGTAGCGCACTAACGTATTAAGTTCAAATCCAGTCCAGGCATTTATTTTCTTTTGATATCATATCATATGTGTATGTATATATATATATATATATATATATATATATATATATATATTATAACACTGAGCAACAAAAAAGTAACTTTGTCTCAGAAAGAAAAATATATGAATCTGTTAGTATTTTTTCTCCTGAATTCAAATATGATAACGGTTTTTCTCCATCACGCAAGGTTTCCGAGAGACAGGCATTTATAATTTCAAACACTTTAATAATTTCTACATTCGTAACTACACAATATTCGAACATTCGGAGTCAACTAAAAAAGTAAGGAATTACGATTTTCTGCTATATTTCGCCTGTGGAGCATCCCTCTTGATGGCCCAATAATAATCGGCCAGCATATTAGGATTCTATTTGCCTTCATATCTCTTTTCCATAGCTGAAATCTCCTGAGTTAGCTCATTTGGTTTTATTTTACAATGGACAAATGGACGAAAAAAACGTTTATTAAAAAAATAATTATTTAAATCCACTAATTGAAATTGAAATAAAAAAACTGTGGGTGATGGAGAAATTCCGAATACATATTTGAAAACACGATAAAAGAAACTGCATTAAGTACAACTATTGGTACTCACGAGACAAAAATCATGTTGACCAGTGTAATAAGAGGCAGAGACATTCTCTAGATTCTTGGCTAAATATTGAGTTTTCTTAATGAAGGTAGGAATTTCTTAAGACTAGATATAGGGTTGTGTAATTAGAATTGATGACAGTCAGATGTGTGTTTTATTATACTCTTACATGTAACAGTTCCCCCTCCTCCCATTACATGAAAGCTAATTTCACAGTAAATCATGTCTCTCTCTGGCACGAAAATAGGAATTAGCGCACACAAGTAATGCATTTTTAAGTTTGTAGGAGAAAAAAAAAAGTTTACAGAGTAATAATGAACACATGCCTTAATGATATGTTAAATACCAGTATATGTAGTAATATATTATACTTACAATTTCATCTACATAATGAAACGTAATTATATTACATGAATATGCAATGACTTCTGGTGTAGTTTATGCAGTTTTCAGTTGTAAAAGAAGGAATTAACATATTGTGAAGGGAAGTTCACCAGCGTTTGCTTCTGCTATATCTCTCAATTAAAAATTCCAGTTTCTGAATCACTATAATTATCTGTAATTGCGGAGATGTAAGTTTAATTTTATGGGTTGGATGTATTTCAAAGTGTATTGCGAAATCGTGATTTTAAGCACAACACTCTTTTTCAATATTTTCTTCTCTACACGGATTTTGTCATTCAATCTGTGGTTGCTTCCTTAAGAGCAACGGATGGTTCGACAAAATGTTTATGCAGATTTATAAAAAAACTCCATGGTTTGAGAGGCATATAAACATCTTGACCTACCAGTCGGATGCTGATTATTAGGGCAAGGCAATTAATGATTTTGCATCTTTTTCTTATGACGGTTGAAACATTGCTTGCATATATGAAAATTTACGGTGCACAAAATAACGGATTAAATAAAAGCAATTCGTTAGGGCATTTTTTGCATTTTCTTAACTTTTTTAGGGATAGGTAATTTTTTGACAATTTTAAAGTCATTTTGAGCATTTTTTACACTTTTCCGGAAGGCTGTGACATTATTTGTATTTAATTTAATATTTTTATTATAATTCAGTATTTTCCCTTGTCAATACAATTTCTTGGAATTAAGTAGTTGTTTTGCTAACTACTACCCCTATTTTTCAAGGTATCTGTATAATGAACTTGTCCACTTCTAGGATTTTTTTTTCAATTTCTTAGAGCTTATGCTACCTTCTACCCTTATTCTGATTGTTAACTGCAATTCAAAATTGCTGTAAAAGTGCACTGTGTAATTGAAATGGATTTTTTGCAATAAAAGGTATGTAACATGTATTTTTAAATACTTTTCTTTTAATATTTTGATGTTAAGTTAAATTTTATGTAATTCAGTAATGAAGTGAGTACTTAATCTAATAAATAGTATTTTTATTGGTAATTCTAAACTTTTTATTGATATTTTTCCATTTTATCGGTAATTTTTGCATTTTTAAGGTCATAAATGCATATTTTATTTTGATTTTTTTACCAATGTATAGGTCATTTAATGCTTTGCCCTACTGATTACACTTCTACGTTTGCCATCCACAGACGCAGACGATTATACAGCCAGTATAAGGGTGACATGGTCAGCATGACCGATCCCCAGCCATTGTTGTTTATTTTTTCAATATGGAGTCGCTCCTTACTATGGCTACCTAAATTCTTCATGATGCTGGGTGGGCACACTGTATCGCAGAGGCAAAATTCTATGAGAAAAATTATTTCCCCAAGGGGACTTGAATCAGTGCAAGTCTCTTAGCTCTACAGCAGGTATGACGCATTAGACTACTCAGCTACGGCGGGGATCACAAGTGAAGGCCTATTAGCCTTAATCTAACTTTCGTCCCTAGATTTTAAAATTGTAATAAACATTTAATATCAACTACAATGTTTTAATGCTGTTATTTTACATAAATAGACTGGCTTCTATAGTGTTACGGTTAATGTAACTATCTGATTAATATCCTATAGTCCCGGATTCGATCTTCGTCTTTACAATAAAAACTTCTCCTTGTTGTATAGGGTCTAGAATAAGGTCTACTCAACATTGTGAACACAAATGAGTAATATAATATATAAAAATGAATGTTTGTTTGTTTCATTTTTGGTCGTACTTTATGCGCGGCCATACCGTTGATCCGATTGTGATGGGATTTTTTGCAAAATGTTCGGGACATTCCCGGGACGAACATAAGATATAAGAGAGTTTAAATACTCAACTCCTACACCCTTAGAAACACCCTTTGCAGCGAAGAACGTAAAAAATTAGTTACGCTTCCTAAATCATAACAAATACACACAATTAATGTACACAGAATTGGATATCTCAAAAAAAAAAAATATACAGAAAATTCCGCGACGGCATATGTTTATCTTTTAAGGATAACTCACAATAACCATTTTTGTCTTTCATTGATGCCAAGAAGATCGGGAAAAGTAGTTTCCTGGGCAAGCATAGCAGCGCACTGCAGGTATTCTTTTATGGATAACTCAAAATAACGAATTTTGTCTTTCAGCTCATTTATGCCAAGTACATCGGGATGCGTAGATTCCCGGGCAACGCCGGGTAATCAGCAAGGGGTATCTAAAAATAATAACTATATACATTTATATTTATTTTCCCTTTTACTTATTGTACTAAATCCAAAAACACATACTTTACTTAGGTGTAGCAGCGCACGCCTGGTCACTTAATAAATATGATAAGTAGTGAGATCCGGCCAAGAAAAATGAAATTAAGGTTGAATGAATGCGTCAAGCTAATCAAGTAACTTACTCTAAATATCTTCTTCTTACCTTCCTTCTTCTTCTTATGGCTCTTAAAGGCTAAGTCGGGCTCTGGCCTCCAATTTTTTGCAGTTACTTAACCAATCTGATTTTGTTAAGTTTATTTCCCTACAAACGTTGTAAGTGACATGTAGTTAGCAGGTATCTCAAAGGACATCTAGTAGGCAACTAAGGTACTACTTGGATGAATGAAGGTCTGTTAAATTCTCCACAGATTACATTTTAATCAGGCTTGCTGTTCTTTTACGACTCTGAAAATATCCAGACTCGGGACCCAAGGTTTAATGTTACCACGTATAATAATTAGAGCCCGGATTTGTATGCGAAATGCATGTTTTGTTTTACGCATTAAAAAGTATTGCAGAAATTATTTACATGTTAAGTGGCCCCTTCACAGACAATTTGAGCTGTATTTGATAATGCATAGAAATGCATATTATGGAGAAAAATGCTTATTTTAGATTTTTAATGCATAAATGCATATTATATCCCTAAATGTTGTATTAAATTATAATATTCCCTTCGTCTAATTATTACTAATTATTAGTTTTAATTAATACATTTTCTGCAATCAATTGGATATAAGCGTGACGTAAATATTTACATCTGTGTAAGAGTGGAGAATACCCGTGGACCTTGAGAAATAATATTACGGTATTGCTAAAATCGCATTTGACAAGCTTAGTAAAATATTAAACAAAAATCCTGGCTATAATAGAATTTGTCAAATTAGCAAAATGTTCTCGGGTGAAAGTGAAAAATCTGTAACCGAAGAGGAATTCACTGAAGGTGTTTTTCACATGCACCTGTGACACCACATGATGTACAAAGGACATTTTCATTGTATAAAACATTCTTCACTTACATATGAAGGAGCTTCATACAGGAAAACCTCATGAAATCCTTCTTTATCTCTGTAACAGCCAGTATTAAGCTAAGATTACCCACAAAGTAAATGATTTATTTGATTTTATTACAATCTGTTTTTGCATATTTAGGGTGCATATTTTGTACATTTTTCATGCATATTTGCATGCATATTTAGTGCTTTATATTGCTCTAGTAATAATTCACTCATTCGGCCTTGGCTATTCCGATTTTTAGGCCACGATTTTCTTCGCATAATTACAACGTTAATATACATTTTAAAATATATAGTACACTTCACAACATTCAATCATATAAATAAATAAAGATGCCTACTATAAACGAATAATACAGTTTGTATAATCTTAACAAATGGAAAATATTTTAAGACATGCCAATCATTTATTTCAAGTTAATATTGGCAAAATTGAAGATCAAGTAATAGCAAGTATCGCCAATATAATGTCTATCTACAATGGCGTAGCCCAATATAAAAAATAATTATAAGAAAACATGCAAATGAAAAATTAAGTAAATTAATACTAGGAAGAACGAAAATAACAAAAACTATCGATTAGATTATAAGAGTAAGATTTATTTGTTTACATATTGATTTTTTAGGAATATTCCACAAAACACCGTGCCCCATTCAAACCTCCCACATTATAACTAATCATAACTCTCAAAGAATGCTGAATTATGAAATGAGGTTGGTATTAAAATAAAAAGAAACTCAAAGAATTTTTGTTTTCATTGTTGCAGTTAATTCATCTGTGGCATGTTGGACAATAATGACATAAAAGCACGTTCTCTAGACATCACTCCACTGGACTTCTTCATCTGGGGGTATGTAAAAGACCGTGTGTTTGAGACTCCAGTACAAGATCTTCATGATTTACGAACCTGTATCCTTGACACAATTGCAACAGTACCAATGGACATGTTGGACACAACGTGGCCGAAATCGAATACAGACATGATAATGTTCATGATACTAATGGTGCACATATAGAGGTGTTTTAGTGTGTGGCAATGTGTGGCAATAAAAATTCTTTGAGTGCCTGTTTCGTTTAATACCGGCTTCATTCCATAATTCCGCATACTTTGTTAGTTAAAGATTAATTAAAATGTGGGAGGTTTAAATGGGAGATCCTGTACAGTGTTTCTCATCAACCCAAAGTGATTTGTCGCCAGAGGTTCCTGTCTAAAGGATCTTTTTCCCTCAATCTCTAGCTTCCATACATCTCTTCACTCCATCCATCCATCCATCGCTCTTTAGGCCTGCCTCTTCCACTTCTTCCATTAGCTTTCCAATTAAGGATCTTCTTTGTTATTCTTTCTTCTTCCATTCTTATGAGGTTTTCCATACCATTTCAAACGTTTTTCTTCTATTTTTCCTAATATGTTTATTTTTCAACTTGAATAATTTCCCTTATTGTGCTGTTTCTAACCTTATCACTTCTTTAAATTCTTGTCGATTGCCTCCAAAAATCCATTTCTACTGCTAACAGCTCATTGGCTTGTATTCTACTTACTGTCAAGGCTTCGGACCCGTATAATAAAATGTTTTGTAACAGAACTTGAAATATAGTTTTGTTCGTTCTGTGTATTATATTTCTATTTAAAAGCACTGAGTTCAACATACCAATTCTTCTTCTTCCAATCTCTGTAGTTGAATTCTCACTTTTTTCTAAAATAGATCCTAAATATTTTTAATTTTTAACATTACGTATTCTTCCTGTATTACATTTTAGCTCCTCTGTTGTATCAAATTAAATATATTCTGTTTTATTAGAATTTATCTGTAATCCCCATTTTTTTGTATCTTAACGTCCACCGCTGTGGTCTCGAGGTAGCGTGCTGCCTTGTCACGCAGCGGGCCCAGATTCGATCTCTGGTCGGGATTGTTTTTCTGGGTGAGGTTTTTATCGGGGTTTTTCCTCACCTGTAAGACAAATGTCAGGAAAACTTTAAGGCCCAAACGGTCCCCGAAATCATATGGCCATCATCATCATCATCATCCTTCACCCATGTGGAAAGCAACGGGAAGCTACCACACGTACAGTTCCCTAGTAAAGCTGCAAAGCATAGCATGAAAATGCTATGATTGCAGTGAAAGACCTGCTCTCTGGCAGAATTACTATGGATGGATGGATGGATGGACTTCCTTAACATGAAAGATGCATCATCTGGATCCTGAGAAATCACCACCTGATCATCTGCGAATCTACATATTGATAAATCTTAATTGATACAATATTTATGTTTATATTCATAGAACCCTTGTGTTCTCATCTGTAGAGGCGTGATTCCGTCATATCCGAGCCGGACGGTCTGAAATCTTTTCATAGGTTTATATTTTTAAATAAATTTTGTGTATGTGTGTATGTATCTGTGTGGTTCAGTGTTCGTGCTCCGTCCCTTAGGCGATCGAAAGTGGAGAGTGTAACTTCTATGTGACGGGATGACAAAAATAATGAAAAAGAAGAGATGTTAGAATAACAATATGTATTGTATTTTCTTGTTAGACAAAATTTAAGTACGGTAGGCGTTTAATTCTAAACCTTGCCTCCTGTTAAGAAAGACAGAAGAAGGATTCTGGGCACGCATGCTAATAGTTAAAAAGGTGAAAATAGAAAAGAAAAATATTATTAAAATATACCTAGGCCATATAGAAAGAGAAGTCCAAAAAATTAGTAATTATATCGCTTATTTCAAATAGTATCCGATCTTTAAATATGTTAACGTAATTAGCAAGCAAAGAGACCTATAATTTTAGGCCTATAATTTTCTTTTTGTTACCAAAAATCAACTTTTATTTTACCATTTATACCTAAACGAATAATAACAATAATAATAATAATAATAATAATAATAATAATAATAATATAATAATAATAATAATAATAATAATGGGGTCCAATAATAAAAATTACTAGTAGATAAAAATATGTAGGCAACTTATTTGTAATAATTTCATGTTTACACGATAAAAATAAAATATTGCCAAATACGTAAAGATGCAAATATCCTTGCTCAAGTAAAGTTAATTTCTTTACACCGTATCCCATCCAATCAAGTTTAGTTTTACTCTATTAATATGAGTTTATATTTGAAATAATTATTAAATAATGATAAAGATAAAATTGTCAATTATCATTATTATCGTCATTTATCATCATTATTATTGTACAATATTTCTCGAGCATAACAACTTCCATCTATTAGCCAAAATATATACTTTTTAAAAATATTTCATCCATGTCAGAACTATTTCAAGTGTGTACTATTTTCTTTAGTTTTCCAAAATAGCTCAAGATAGCATTGTAATATATACCCGTATATTACGTAAGTCCACCCCTGTGATCTCGAGGTAGCGTGCTGCCTTGTCACGCAGCGGGCCGGGGTTCGATTCCTGGTCGGGACAGGCTCCTGGGTGAGGTATTTTTTCGGGGTTTTTCCTCACTGTAAGATAAATGCCAGGAAGCTTAGGGCCCAACGGTCCCCGAAAATCATCGGACCGTCATCATCATCGTTATCATTATCATCATCCTTCACCGGTGTGGAAAGCAAAGGGAAGCTACCACACCTAGTAAAGCTGCAAAGCATAGCATGAAAATAGTATAGTATGGTTTCAGTGAAAGACTGCCTTCGGGCAGAATTACTATGGGTGGATGGATATTACATAATACCCAGAGTTTAAAAACCCTGAAATGTTCTTAAATTTGATCATTAGTTATTTCAATCTTATGAAATATTTACGGGCATTTTTTGCTGTTAGGTTTTCGCATTACATTTTAGACTTTTCAACCAATTGACCGAAATTAACTTAAAGTGGACATAAAAATAGAAAGTATTATTATTAATAATATGATTATTATTAATATTGTTATTATTAATATTGTTATTATTATTATTTTAAATTTTTTGATTAACTAATATTGTTATTATTATTAATATTGTTATTATTATTAATATTGTTATTATTATTAATATTGTTATTATTATTAATATTATTATTATTATCAATTATTATTATCATTATCATTATCATATTATTATTATTATTATCATCATCATTCATCATCGTCCTTTCAAGTATTAGGCCCAGTGGCCCGTTACGGTCTCCCGCCATCTCCGAGAAGGTCGACCCCACATTATTATCATCATCATCTTCATTCATGGATTAGGTCTGTTGACCCGTTCCGACTTCAGCCCATCTCTTTCTAGGTCTGCCCACATCTCGGGTGCCTTTAGGTTTTGTATTTTGTTATTTGTTTTGGATATCTATCTTCATTCATTCTGTCTATGTGTTGCTTTCCATTTTTGTCTTATATGTATCCATTTTATCAGTTATTGCAAATATTTCAAGTTTCCTGTCTTATTTCTGTGTTCTTGATTCTGTCTTCCTTAGTGCACCCTTTAACAGATCTCAAAAATTTCATTTCTGCCGCCGTTATCCTACTTAGGTCTTGTTTTTTATGAATCCAGGCTTCTGAACCATAGAGCAGTACCGGTACTGCCAACATTTTATAAAATTTCAGTTGGGTCTCTCTTGTTGTTTTGTTATTTAGTGTTCGTTTTATCGTACCACATATTCCCTGGAATTTTGCTATTTTATTATTTATATCATTATCATAATTAAATGAAATGTCACATCCTAGATAAATGAGATGGTTCACCTGTTCTATGATTTTGTTTCCTATTACTATTTTCGAACCCCCACATTATTATTATTATTATTATTATTATTATTATTATTATTATTATTTGCATAGTACCATACGTGGACATATCTAGATCTATACTGTATATCTCAATGACTCTTACTGTAAGTAATTAGGTAAAAAAAGATAATATGTTATGAATAATTAATGATATTGTAATCAAACAATTAATTATTTATTTATTTATTAAAGAAACCAGAAACACAAACGAGAAGTATAGGAGATAAGACTTTTGAAAATAATTGCTGCATACAGAAAAACAGGCATACATTATAATGATATAGTAAGAAAATAATTGAACATATTAAATTTAAATAACAAAGTACAGAAATGTTAAGATCATGTATTACGGATGCGAGAATACGAATTTCCTACGAGAACATGGAATACAAACCTAAAGGGAAGATAGAGAACTCCCATGAAGAGATGGACAGACCAATTTCTCTGAGAGGACAGTTCAGGTCGAAAGGTTTAATCCTGGATGTTGATAAAAGAAGCAATTACATCGTTAATGAAGTCCTGATTTTAGAAGAGGAAGGAAAGAGATCAATTACACTTTTAAGAAAAGTTCTTAATCCATTCGAAATTAAAAACAAACAGCTTTCAAAATATTTCTATGAACTATACATAATATCAATAATAAATACGCGATAACCTTCTCTCCATGTTATACGGTAGTCAATGTGTTATTTCCGGCAATGGAAAAAACCGATTTCTATGCCCCAATATAATTACAAAACCCTATTATTATCAAGATTGCATTTAAAATAAAATGTAACACTGAAGGATTAGGTTCCAATGCAAGCATATTACATCAGTCTGTAGAAGTCATTTAAACAATGGTAGTTTAAATAAATTGCCAAAATAATTAATCATAAATAAATCCGAAAAATTATTTAACGCAGACAGGTAAATGGAGAAAGCTACAGAATAGTGAGCTATATTATTTTTATGGGAAGCCAGATGTAATAAGAATAAGACTTGTAGACTGCGTCGGGCGTGACATGTGACACGAATTAGGAATGGAAGAAGGGCAAGGGAACTCTTTGTAGGAAAACCGGAGGGAAATCGTTCAATAGATAGGCCGAGAATGATGTGGGAGAATAATTAACAATGATTTGAGGGAGGCACTTATACAGGAGATGATTGGAAAACATTAGCTCAGGACAGGGATATATGTGGAGATTATGTTCACGCAGCCACAAACTTACGGATTAGATAGTTAATTTAAAATTATAGAATATTCACCTGAAAGGTCCGTCTCCTCAACTAAATAAATCATTTAACTGTAGCGCTTTCGGGACTTGTCCCATTATCGGCAGGATTCAAAACTGGTGTTTCACTGAAGATCTGGTAGAGGGGGTTGCATGTATTTGGTTCGTTTTCGTTTATCAGGCTGTCGTTGCTCACGGGACAGTTTTTCTGGGTGAGGTTTTTATCGGGGATTTTCCTCACCTGTAAGACAAATGTCAGGAAAACTTTAAGGCCCAAACGGTCCCCGAAATCATATGGTCATCGCAATCATCATCATTCATATTCATCTTTTCATTATCATCCTTCACCGGTGTGGAAAACAACGGGAAGCTACCACACCTATAATTCCCTAGTAAAGCTGCAAAGCATAGCATAGCATGGAAATGCTATGATTGCAGTGAAAGACCTGCCTTCGGGCAGAATTACTATGGATGGATGGATTATTATTATTATTATTATTATTATTATTATTATTATTATTATTATTATTGTCCACCGCTGTGGTCTCGAGGTAGCGTGCAGCCTTGTTCACGCAGCGGGCCCGAGCTCGATGAGGGTTTTTTCGGGGGTTTTCCTCACCTTTAAGACAAATGTCAGGAAGCTTAGGGCCCAACGGTCCCCGAAAATCATCCGGCCATCATCATCATCCTTCACCTGTGTGGAAAGCAACGGGAAGCTACCACTCTACAATTCCCTAGTAAAGCTGCAAAGCTTAGCATGAAAATGCTATGATTGCAGTGAAAGACCTGCCCTTGGGCAGAATTACTATGGATGAATTATTATGATTTTTATTATTATTATTATTATTATTTATTATTATTATTATTAATTTTCCCTTGTCAACTCTATATTGTGTAGCTTATGCCTATTATGTACTATTAATCAACATGTAGATAATTTGTTATTATGTGTATAATTTAACCCTGGTGAAGTGGAAGAGAAGACCTTACGGTCTTAACTCCGTCAGGTAAAATGAATAAATAAAAAACATTTTCATGCACCTTTACGAATACCTCGTCATCAGGGCCTTATATTCACACGACCTATCTAGAGAGGTTAAAACTTTGGATCACATATATACTGTTTTGACCACACAAAAACATAGAGGGCCTCAATGAATGACGGTTCGGCTAAATGCAGGTCGTCCTCGAAGCAGCACGAACGTTAAAGACAAGACACAGCATTCACTCACACATTCAACTAAACAAGTGGAATATGAAAGGATTATGACGGCCAAAAGGTCTTTGAGGAATAATTGGGTCTTTACGTTTTCCGACATTTGTCTTACAGATGAGGAAAAATCCCCTAAAAATACTTACCCAGGATACAACCGGATCGAATTCAGGCCCGCTCTTACCAGGCAATGACGTTATCTCAAGACCACATTGTTGGACAACATAATAGCACATCTAAATATCTAAAAGGATATTCTCCATAATGCATTCCCTAAAGCGTCTTAAAAATTTTTTTCCTACAGCTCTTAAAAGAATTTTAACCCACACCTTAGTGATGCCGCATTTTGACTACTGTGACGTTCTACTAACTGACATAAGTGACGGATTGTCGGACAAACTGCAGCGTGTCCATAATATGTGTATCAGATTCATATTTAATGTTCGAAAATACGATCACATTTCTCCATTATTCCAAGAATTGTCATGGCTACATCTAAAAGAGAGAAGAAAATCGCACTGTCTAATTCTCTTATTTAAGATCCTACATACCTCGATTCCCAATTACTTATCATCCCGTTTCCAGTATCTATCCTCAAACCATAACTTAAACACAAGATCACAACATAGTCTCTTGCTTAATATACCGCAACATAGGACATCACATCACTCCATGTCATATACCATCTTCACTTCTCGCAACTGGAATTCCCTACCACAAGAAAAGAAATAAGGGGCCGCCGGACATTGGCATCTTTTAAAAGAAATTTATATTTGCTCTAACCTCGACTTTATTATTACCCAGTGTAAGGTATATAGGCTATATTAATTGGCGTTTCTCGTTTAATTTATCATATTTATATTATTATTATTATTATTATCGTAAGTATTATTATTGTTATTATCGTATAAAATGTTGTTTGTACATGAAATTTACATTGCTACATTTAATGTATCTTTAACTGTTTATAATTATTATAGTGTATATCTATATTTGTCAAATATTTATTTGTATTTGTGCTGGTTGAGTGAAAGAGAAGGCCTTATGGCCTTAACTCTGCCAGAATAAATAAAGCCATATTATTATTATTATTATTATTATTAGTATTATTATTATTATTATTATTATTATTATTATTATTATTATTATTATTATTATTATTATTATTATTATTATTATTATTATTATTATATTATTATCACATAATAAGCTAAATTGAAATTCCAATTTAAAGGATGGAAATGATGTTACCATTATTGTTGTATTCTAGTTGGTTAAGGCAAACGTTCAATTCGGAAGGTGGTGGGTTCAAGTCCCGATGGGATCGGCATTTTTTTAACAGGCATAAACTTTCTAGCGCTATATTGACCCTGAGGAGAGTTCAGTCTAACGGAAATGAGTACCAGACTAATGTTCTGGAGTCACGCAGGCCTGATATCTCGTGCCCATTATCTAGAAGATGGGAGTCTCAACTTCCTATTACTCCAAGGACCTCCTAAGAACTGTAGTGGGATCACTTTGCGTTTACTTTTTTATTCTTATTCGATTCAATATATTGTATTTTCTCGACCGTTGCCTAATTAGGGAACTGTCAACCAATGCATGCCAGAGGAGTATTGTGATGTATCAAAGCCGTACCGGTATCTAAAAATATATATGCCGCTTTTAACTGCAAGGCACTAAAGTTCAGGTACAAATATCTTATTTAAACTACAGGGAAATAATACAACTCCCGACTTAATCGATTGGATAACCGCCTCACTCCACTCAGCTTTAACTCAAGCAGGGACGCACAACTGCTTTGCACAGTGGGTTTCCATTCCTTGATTCTGGTTTTGATTTTTGTGCCTTGCAGTTAAAAGCGGCAGATAGTTTTTTTTTTTTTTGGACTCGGCCTTGGTACATCACAACGCTTCTCTGGGAGAAATTCCAAGGTAAGTTTCGGCTTGCAATGGTTGATTGTTCCTTTGTAAGAGTTAAATATTGAAGTGATACTTTATTCGTGACACACTGGTCTCTTAAATTAAGAGAAAAAACAAGTTAAAATGATTTGGCAATATGTTCCTAAGAGATCTTCTGGTCCCATATATACAGTGTTCTGCCCAAAATCAGGTCTTTCACTGCAAACTCAGCATTCTCCAATCAGCTTTCCTTTTTGTATCCGCATACTAACCATTTATTTTAATATTGTCTATCATCTAATGACTCTTTCTGCCTCTAACTTTCTTTCCGTTTGACCATTACTTCTAGGGTATCCGTCAGCAGACAGCTTCTTCTTAGCCAGTGGTCAATCTAATTTCTTTTTCTCTTCGTTATGAATTTCAGCATTGTTCTTCCTTCACCCACTCTGTCTAGCACATCTTTATTTTTTTTATTTTGTCTGTCCATTTTATACGTTCCATCCTTCTCCATATCCACATCTCAAAAGCTTCCAGTCACTCCACACAAAGCACTTCATTAGCCTCTTTCGTAATTATTTTGCCAGAGGTCCGCAGAAAATGCTCTCTTCTTGTTAAAAGCTTCTTTTGCCATTGCTATCCTCTGCTTTACTTCTTGACCGCAGTTCATGTTAGTACTGATAGTACAACCCAAATATTTGAAGTTCTCCACTTACTCAATTGCCTCATCTATAATGCTCATGTTTATCTTTCTTGGTTTTCTTCCTATAATCATGGCCTTCGTCTTATTTATATTTATCTTCATCCCATAATCCTCGCACTTGTCATTTAGCTCCATCAGCATGTTCCTCAGTGTCATTGCATCTTCTGCTAACAAAACCATATCAGCAAATCTTTTGCAGTTAATTCTTCTTCCTCCCAAGTTTACTCCTCCCGTGTTTCTGAAGCAGATCTTCATTAGGTCTTCCAGGTAGATGTAGAAAAGAGTAGGTGATAGAGGACATCTTTACCGTGCCCCCTTCCAATTTCTCTTCCCTCTGACATTTCTTCTCCTATCTTCACTTTTATTCGCTGTTTCATATAAAGATTATCTATGAGCCTCCTCTCCCTCCAGTTCACGCCAAGTTTCTTCCAGATCCTCATGAGTTTATTCCAATTAACTCTGTTAAAGACATTTTCCAGGTCAACAAATACTGCATAAACTTTTTTATATTTTTTCTATATACTTTTCTCCTATTTTTCGTATCAACTCAATTGCATCTCTCGTACCCTTTCCCTTCCTGAAGCCAAACTGTCCTTCTTCCAATTCGCTTTCCATCGTAGAACGTAAACGTCGATTCAGTATTCGCAGGAGATTCTTTGCAGAGTGTGATATCAAGCTGATAGTCCTGAACTCCTTACATATCTTTGCATTGTTTTTCTTCGGTATTGGTATTAACACTATC
Source organism: Diploptera punctata (assembly GCA_030220185.1). Taxonomy (NCBI): domain Eukaryota; kingdom Metazoa; phylum Arthropoda; class Insecta; order Blattodea; family Blaberidae; genus Diploptera; species Diploptera punctata. Next base: position 133,384 of record JASPKZ010002342.1, read on the forward strand.
TCAGTTAATTCTTCGGGTTTGATCCCATAAGCAATGAAAATTAAGAATGCAGGTAGGACCACAATGATCAATTCCATAGGCTAATATACAGGATGTTGTGTAAGTAAGTTAACCACTGCACATGATTGCAAGGAAAAAATCAGATTGGTTGAAACTGTAGTTTTAATACGGGACCTTCAGTATACACCGTGTACCATACAAACCTCCCACATTTTAATTAATCATAACTCTCAAAGTATGCGGAATTAAAAAATGAGGTTGGTATTAAAAAAAAGAGAAACTCAAAGAATTTTTGTTTTCAGTGTTGCAGTTAATTCATCTGTCGCATGTAGGACAATAATGACATAAAACCACGTTCGCCAGACATCACTTCACTGGACTTCTTCCTCTGGGGGTGTGTAAAAGACCGTGTGTTTGCGACTACAGTACAAGTCTTCATGATTTACGAACCCGTATCCTTGACACAATTGCAACAGTACCAATGGACATGTTGGACAGAACGTGGCACGAAATCGAATACAGACTTGATATTATTCGTGCTACTAATGGGTGCACATATAGAGGTGTTTTAGTGTGTGGCAATGAAAATTCTTTGAGTTTCTGTTTCGTTTAATACCGGCCTCTTTTCATAATTTCGCATACTTTGTTAGTTATGATTATTAAAATGTGGGAGGTTTGAATGGGACACCCTGTGTAATCTCAAACACTACTTCTTGAGGTAATTTGTTAACCAGGGTATAATTTAGGTAGTTCTTTTTTAAATAGATATTGTAAGCTACAGAAAATAATATATTTGCATTCTCGGTTAACTGACTCATGCTGAACCTGTGTATTGTGTTCGTAACCTGTCAGCGTTATTAAGTCTAGGAGATTTAAATTGACAGGCCACGTAAATCGAATGGGTGACAGTAGAAGTACTTTCGAAATTTGTAATTTTAAACGAATGGGTAAAAGACCATTAAGCTGAGGTGGGAGGATTGTTTTCGTATGGATCTTAAGGAACTCGATATCCCAAATAAGAACTGGATTTAGTTGCCTGAGTAGTATGGGCCAGTGGAGGCCCTTAATAAAATATACATTGAACCCTCCTATTCTATAAGCCATAGAGTTAGTTATATTTGTTTTATTTTGCAGGTTTCACAATATTTTACATCTTCCTGTGTCCAATTAATCTACTGTCATTCTCCTCCACTTCTCTCTGTCACTCCAATCTCCGTCGTATAATTATTTTTCCCTCACAGAGTTGGTTCATCATCATCATCATCATCATCCTTCACGGATTAGGTATTTGCCTGTTCCGATCTCACATCTGTTCAGCCCAGCCTTTCTTGGTCTTCCTACCGATCTTCGTCCTCCAGGAGTTTACATCAGTGTCATCTTTCTGCTGCCCGAATTTTACTTTTTTTCTTTTTCCTTCAGGAACTAGACCTCACTTCCATACATCGCCACTGGTAGTGTCATCGTTGAGTAAAATATTTAGTTATATAATGGATGAAGTATGTGGCACGACAGATCTGAGGAGCCAAGGACGACAGAAGTGGATAGCAGATTGTAACTCTATAAAGTGATTTCAAAATCAATAATTAGACTTGGAAGTTAAACTTGGACGTAGGGAAGAAAACAAATTAAGCTCCAAAAGAATAGAGTTCTGAAAACTTTGACTGGGTACATAAGATTGGGTATGATAGAAAACAGGACCAGCAAGAGTAAGTTTTTAAAATTAAAAACATATAACTGAAGAATAATAGATTATTTACAAAGAAGTGGAGAGCGCACATGGAGAAAATAAAGATCCAGATCAAATGACTGAGGATTACTTTTGTGTACAAACCAAGAGGAAGCTCAAGGAGAAGATGGAACTAAGATTATGAGACCCGTTACAGGGCCTCCTAATCCCTGAGGTAAAGAACAAAATGCCGAAGAACGATATAATCCCTTCAATACTACTGCCCAGTCTTCTGGACACTTTCCAGGAGCTGTGTAAAGCTCTCTGTAAATACTTTAAAATTCGTCTAACCAACTGAAGCATTTATTTTACTGGTAAATTGTATGACAAATTTTACATTTAATTTTACGTTTACACTGCGAGAAAGAAAATAAACATTTAGAAATAAATTAACCTCTCCTACCCAATTCTCATCCTGATCTTCTCATGGCACAACCCGTTTTCACAAACGAGGCTCTGGGGACCGAGTCACGGCGGTATAACCGTTCTATCGGGTACTGAGTAAGTACGGTATCCTAAGTACGGTCCAGATACTAAAAGGTAGCAACCCTACCACTGGACTACTTAGCGTCGGGCCAGTAATCCGTCCTAAGGAACTTCAACACTACTTGTAAGTCTCAACACGAAGAAATTCACAAAAAATGAAGACATCTTAGAAGAATTACACATGGAACCGTTAGAAAACACAATTTCTGATTATAAGTCAAGATGTATGCAACATGTTTATCGAATGGAAGATCACAGGATATCCAAACAATTGTTAAGATATCAACCTGCAGGAAGAAGAAGACCTGGACGTCCACCTAAAAGACTTCTGGATGGTGTTTCTCTTGAGGCCGAAACAAGTCAAGAAATAGCCTAAATTCGTGAATGTACTGTGATCATGATGATGGAATATATTACATATTTTTGGTTAAGCCTCCTACACATGAGAGTAACTTTGATTTTATAGCAAAATTTATTCTAACAGAACTCAGAAAGAATATTACATCGATGTTAATCTTTATTATTAAATTTCATACTTTCAAATGCAAATATAGTTTTAAAACTGGTGCATTAGTTGAAATTGCATTAGTAAATTTAAAAACAAATTAAGGTTTTTGGATATTAGCAATGTTACATTTTCATATAGCTAGGCCTATGTGCCGGTAACTCATCAATGCTCTGTTGTTAAAAATCTGTACTTCGCTTATCAGAATAATAGGAAATATTGAAATTTGCTACCACTTCTGCATTTATGTCAGCTGATTAATTATTTTTGTATTAGCGTTACTACGATCATAACGGAGGACGTTTGTATAGTGGACTCGCTATTTTATTTTCCAGGCGACACCAAAGCAACTGTTTCCCTCTGGTTAAAAAAAATACATTGTTACTGCTAGGCAGAGCCGGGGTGTTGTTGTTAGAGGCCTCTAAGACGCGGCTCCAAACACCAAAAACTGAAAACAGCTCTCTGCTTATAATGTATTCGCATTATAATTGACATGACGTTTCCATGTCAACTTTACATGGATACAATTATCTTAACAGAGTTACAACTTTTGTCTTTTGCAATATTATTATAAATACAGTATGTTAATGCCAGTGAATAAAACGTGACAACGCCGCTTGATATGCTAAATACTTATACATGCAAAATAGACCTACCTAACCACAAAGTAAAGCGCCTGTAAACTAAAATACTGAGACCACTATATAAAGTACAGGTTCTTAAAATAATAAACATAATAGGGATTGTAGCGCAGACATCTGGTTACATTGATTTCATTTCCAGCAAAGCCAACCTTATGGTCTTTTGTGGTCAGAGATTTTGGCTACGGTTCATGAGGTACCGGTCTCCGGGTTCGATTGCCGATCAGACCACAGAAAATTTTCCTTAAAGGGCCTTTGCATTTGTCGCCTTGGTCTGGAATTTAGGTTAAGTTTATATTTAAGAGTTCTCTTCGTGCTTCATTATCAGCTATCGTATATCTCATCGAGGTAACGTGACTCCGCCTTCTAGGCACTCCAACCTCCTGCCACTGCCAGGAGAGAAATCCAGAAATATCGTAGGGCATAAGGCAACCTGGTGGTATCGGGGAAAAAAAATAGCAAAACACCAATTAATGTTGCAGAATGTGATTAGCAACATGAGGAATGTGGTTTTGGTATGAAAAAAAATTAAAGTTGTGAAAAATTAATTTCAAAGTGGAGATAAAAAAAACTAAAAGATGCGATTGTTAATAGTATGGTACGTTATCTATGAATTGTGTGTAAGACTGGGATTGAAAACTTAAAACTAAAAAAAAAAAAAAAAAAAAAAACTAACAAAATTAATTCACTCTAACCTTGAAATTTCCACCTAGTGGAATTACTCAACTGGCAATAGATTGACAGCACAAATTATAATCGAAGATAATCGAGAAAATATTCGAGAAGAATCGTAATAGTTGTAATCTTCGGCGTGCTCTAAAATACAGATGTTCCTGCAATTATAATATTCATTTTTCTAAATTATAAAATACCGAACTTGTTTTCAGATAATAAGACAAACTTAACGGAATTAAATTAAAAGGAGACGGTATTACGAATTTCGGCATTTGTTCAGTATGCGATTTGAATAGTAACAATAATCTCTTTTCATTATTGCTATGGCTTCTAAACATTATTGTACTGTGCCTTTTTTCTCGGTATGCAGTTCCCAATGGAATTGCACCTTTTTTATTACTCCTATGGCTACTGAACAGTTATAATAGTAATGTCAATTAGTTTTATTTTTATTTTTAAATTCACGTGTACCTATGTAAATATGGTCTATTTAAATAATAATATATCAACGTATGTCTACAATTACATAATTTCAGTATCCAATGGATTAACAATAAAAATAGAAATTCTAATTATAAACTTAATAGAGTAATCATTAACTATTTAAGATATGAAAAATATATCCATATCCCGATAATATCAAGTTATAGTATTTAACCAAAGAAATTCACAGAAGATTTTGTAAAAACTTTTAATATTCAGGCATACTCTACACAATCTCAAAAGCTTATGCCTGCTAGACAGTCCTAATAGTTTCGGTATGCTGGTTTTATTTGAGAATTATACATATTACTCTAACTATACAAAAACATATACACCGGTCTCGCATAGAATAAATGTAATTATAAAAATAAGAGTAGTCTTTGTGTTTGATTTTTTATTCTTTTCTAAACAAATTAAGGTTAAGAATTTATATTTAGAACTATGTGTTAAATATTTATATTGAAAAAAAAAATCAGCACTTCAAACCGCTAATTTACTTACATCGTGACGTAATTGAAAAATTTTCAATTTTTTATAATACAGGATCCTGAACTGATAGAATTTAATGGATATGTAGCGAAATGTAATGTGAAACATAAATGCTACTATTTTAAGATGTAGGCTACAACTTGTTCCGATTCGAATCATTTTAACGATGCAAGATTCTAACAAGAGATCTTAGTAGTACAATAATAGACCAGCAGTCAGAGATTAAACTATTTTCACTAATTATAGTGGATTTTAATTTAAAATATACATTGAAATTATTTCTTGCTCTGTAGTAGAATTCTACAGAACCGAATGAATTGGTTTGGACAGTAGCGTTTAATGCGCGAACGAGTATTCTTGGAGGGAATGTGTACAAATCTCAGCGTCACTAACTCAATAGGTATTTTATGGTTATTCTTAGTCATCACGTAAATACTGGGTTGGCTTATTAGTTAGTATTTCATATAAGGGCGCACTTTAACAGCTCGTGTCATTAACGTCGCAGTTCAAATCTGAGCATGAAAAGGCAGACACATTTTGCTCCTTTTTTTCTGGCTTGAGGTACTGCGTTGGAATTTATTACCACTATTCCAAAATAGATTAATTAATGAATAAGTGAATATATATAAATAAGATATTTTAATACACAATATAATTATATACACCTGAAGATAGTTGAACCAATATGACTAATGATGGACAGGTATCTTGTAATAAAAATTAAGTAAGAAACGTTTCTTCTTACCATTGCATAAATACTTTTTTTTTTGAGGGTTTCTTTTTTTCCTTTAAGATTAGGATATAATTCATAAAAATATTTAATGGAGGTGTAGAAGAATAAGATTATGTTCAAGAAAATTAGGACTAACACAATTGTCGTCAACATTTAAAATACAATATATGAACAATAAGATAAAATGAAAATATCATAAGTTGTCGATAATAGGTAACATTTAAAGGAAGACCATAATTAACCACATCTTTGGATCTCATAGGAACAGGCTCAAACTACCTAAACAAGTGCTTAGTGAAGATATATATAAAATGATTGAAGATCGAGAAAAAAAAATCCCCATTCGAATGCGAATTTGGTCTTATATATACGTTTATAATTTAACTGTTAAAAATATAACGCCTCCAGGAACCGTAATTTACCAAGTCGTTTTATCTATCTATGGGTTATATTTATAAAGTAGTTTTATCTATCTATGAGTTCTTAAAAACATTAAAAATAACACTTACTTTGATACCAATTTTATTTTTTTAATTACACCAAGGAAAATACGAGAGTAACCCATTCAAATTACATAGGCCTATATGGAGATAAATGTATTCAAAACTATGATCGCAAGAATGACATCCTCTAGAATTGAAATTATAAAGCCGTCGTTGAAAGTGTTCGTTGATAAATACGTATTTAAGCGAAAGATTATCTATAGTTTTAAGAAAACATTATATTTTGATTAAAGATCGTTTACTCCTAGAGTTTAATGATAACATAAATATCTAACTTTTGGGAATCAAAGCAGTTCAGCTATGTCAATTTTATAAGTAGATAATTCAATTGCATTCTACTACAAGGGTGTTAATAGCGAAAAAAAAGTAAAATTTCATCATTCTTTAGTGTCAAATAAAACGTAAAACTGTGAGAAGACATTAAGCATTACTTAGTTGCTACATACCTATAACAGTTCAAAATTAAAATAGAAAATATAAGTATTCACATTTTAAAGTTCCCTCACTTACCCGACGTGGTGGCGATTAAGTTTCGTCTCTCGGGCGCAATATTTATCTTCTCCGTCTTGCTTCTTCTTCTTTTACTCTCTCTTTTTATATCTGTCTCTTTCTCTCCTTCTCCCCCAGTACCGACGTACAAAGTTAATTACATCAACTAAATACGATGAAGAAAAACTATACCAGTCACAAAGACAATAAAACTTTTCCAATATCAAACAACACACAAAAAAGCACGCTCTATGTGAATTAACACATAACCTTAAAAAGTTTCCCAAAGTCTTTACAACTGTTTTACGTCGTAATCAGTCACAGACACTCTTCCATACAGTCTATAATTCTTACAGTCTTTTCTAGTAACATTTTATTCTTCTCTCTTTCACACGACAGTTCAAGATTTAATTATGTAGTTGATATTAATAATTAATTACACTAGTTCTAAAATCAGATCAGTTACTTTCTCTTATAACGACACTCCCTGCTCAATTTTCTTCGTTCATGTTGTAAAACGTTTTAATGCTATAAATTACACTAAATAATGCAAGACAGTTATTCAGCTGATTTTGAATTACTTTTTCGAAACTGATTTTCTTAGAATTCTGATCGACGATAAAAGTTTTCGTTCATTTCCCGCCGTTAGACTCCACTAAACGTCAGTTAACTCACTGGCATTGGAATAATTGGAAACTGAAGATGTGTTCTTGAAATATAAAGTAGGCTATGTTGTAAATGTGTTCATCGCACACGTGTTTCTTCAGATTGACAGCTGTCACATGTGTAAATTGTGCGCAAGTTCTTCGCTTAAATTTCACAAAACACTCGTTTATTTCTTCACAGGGAACAGAAAATTGGGAAATACGTTTTGTTTCAGTAATGTACAACACGATATAAAATGTTCTTTTATTCTTTAAGAGTTAAGTTTTTTGCTCACAAGCGAGTTGAAATCGTAGTAGGAGCATGTAAACACATGAACACGAGGTGTAACACATCCCCTACCTAGCAATTCCTGATTCACACTGAACAACATGCTTTTCTCTTGGAATACAAACTATGCGGGAGGCGGACACTCGTGCCTCTACCAGAGCCATCTACGAGATCAACGTTGAACTGTTTATCCCCACTCCCAACAGCCCAGTGTATTCCCTCCACCCCCATCTCTCTCTCACTCATTCCTCTCTCTTGCTCCATCTATCTCATCCCATTTTCCCAACACAGCAGCATTTCGCCTTTATTACTTTGATGAATCCCTTACTGTACCCCTCCCTTCTCCTCGTCAGTGCCTCATACCCCTTTTTGCACCCCCTTTCCTCTTGACAACTTTCGCCTCCCATCCCTCTTTGAAAGCCCACCCTCACTAACACATAAAGCGTCACGTTTGCGCATGACCGGGAATTATAATTAGATTCGTAATGTCCAGTTATTATTCTTTATCCTAGTAGCATTTCTGAAAACATTTGTATTCTACCGGCATGGTGCACACGTTGTAAGTAACTTCAATGTTTTCAGTTAGTACCTACTGTTAAAACAACCTAAGAAAATTAATGTCACCTGATATTTCAACTTACGTTTCTTGGTTCAAGTTAAGTTTCTGTTAATATTTCTGTATGGGATTTATTATGTGTATGGCGTGTTGTTAACTGCGATGCAATAGAAGAAAATGAAAGATGACTCAGAGTTCCTGCCCCCGAGATAATTTAATCATTGTTCAAAAATTCAAATCACATGGTATATTACAATTCCAAGAGGGTGAAAGAAACCCAAAGCTACTGGTTATGCACGCTCAAGAAGTTCACAAATCTTATTCAAATAAAATAAAGATAAGAACTGGCTATAATAATATATAAAAGATTTATCTTTATTTCTAGGCAATACCAACCTAACTCCAAGTTCAGCAGCTCCAAAAGACAGAATAGAACTGAAATTACAAGATGATAGCAGAATCTGAATAAAAGAACGGCTGTAGGTAAGTACTGAAACGTAAACACATATTGAAAAGAATTCATCAATTTCTTATTTTTTTATTAATCCACAGTTTTTTTTTATTTTATATTATGCTTCTTCATAATACTTAACATTATTTTAAAATAGAAACAAAAACAGGCTACGGTACTGTAATATTTACAAAATGAACGCTACTTTTACCAGCATACTAATAAATCTGAGAAATTTAATTAGCAATTTTACAAATAAACAAATAAGATAACTTAAGAGAAATTAAAAGGACATAAGTTGATATTGTCGGTTCTCATTTCATTGTAGGACTAATAAAAATGTTCGATTTCACATTACAAAAAAAAAGTATTTTTGAGACTTATGATACAATTTGTATTTAATTTTGTCAAATAGAATTAGTGGCTAAATTAGATTTAATTTATTATATTGTTATAAATAATATCACAAATGCGTTATCACATTTATAAATATGAATTTAAGCAATTATTAATATGTTATTAGCAGATACATTTTGCATTCATTATTTTTATTCCTTTATATGGATGCGAAACATGGATTGCGAGTATTAGAGAATAAAGTTCTTAGGAACATTTTTTAGACCAAAGAGAGATGAACAGACAGGCGAATACAGAAGATCACATAACAGTGAACTACATGGTATTTATAGGAAACCAGATATAATAAAACCAATAAATGTCGTAGACTGCGATAGGCAGGACATGTGTCACGAATAGAGAATGAAAGAGGGAATTGGAAGCTTATTGAAAGAAAACCAGAGGAAAAACGCCCAGTTGGTAGACCAAGAGTGAGGTGGGGGAGTAACATTAACCATGAGTTAAGGGAAATAGATTATACAGGGATGATTGGAAAACATTAGCTAAGGATAGGATTATGTCGAGAACTTATGTCCGTGCGGCCATGAACATACGGGTTCGATAGTGCCAGTAAGTTACTTTATTCCAAATTTATCTAGAAATATTAACTTGCGGACCAGTTAATATCTGATTAAAATTTAAAGCTGTCTTTTGTGTCGGCTGCTGCTGTTGAATAAGTATATATTATCATTTATTTGTTATAGACATAATATGACTTTTATACGTTGCGAAAATAGCAAATATTTTAAGAATTTGTTACTAAATTCTAGCCGAAGCTAAACGTTCAAACTGTGAAACCTCATCCTCAGACTTAAGTATGTGAGCAGTGTGATTAAATATGACTCGTAGGACCTATATTTTTATGAGTTCTACTTAATCCAGTGAAGACGTCTCGGTTTACGCGCGGCTGCCCCGACTGAGATCCCAGGTTCGAATACTGGCGGTTCCAGAGAAATAGGCTGTTGATGGTGGACCATGTCGAGATTTTTCGGGTTTCTCTTGGGATTCTCCTGTTTCCCAAATTTCATCCCACCAACACTCTCCATTCTCCCTTTCCTTCAATGTTATTTAATTTATCTTCTATTCATTTATTTCAAATCACCCTTTACCTCATCTCATGTTGAGAAAAATAGTTTGGTTGGTGCCCATAGATGTTGAAAATATGTGGTTTCTGGAATTTAGTGGGGCTCACCAAGATGCTGGCTAATGATTCTGAGCCTGAATAATAAAAAAGGGCAGAATGGACCAACGGGAGGGTTGTTAGTCACTCCTTACGACCATGGGCCCAAACAAAAAATGGCGGTAAGGATTTTGAGGGAAGAACTTGGTGTGAAAGACCCGGAAGACGGCCTCGAACTCACATAACACGGTAAAATAGATTTCATTCCATTCATCCATAATATACTGGAATAAGCGCAGTAGATCTATCAGGTCGCGGTTCTCAGGGAAGTCTGCCCGCCCAGACCGAATAAAGAACCAAAATAACTAATACTGTGATTACCAATTTGTTTTATAATCTAATTGATTTATCATTGGTCTATAAATAGAAACGTTGACTTTTTATCATTAGTTATTATTCTAGGGTTTATATTCAAATTATTTGAGAATTATAGGAAGAAACGTTTTGAAAAACTGTACGACATTTATTATAAATAATATATTTTAAATGTCCATTTATTTGGGTGTTCCAATTTAGATCAAAATTGAGATCGAGCCCCAAATTTTGTAACAAAATTCATCACCATTTCCTTTCGCTCCTTGCTTGAGCAAAGGGCCGTAATGAAATTTCTCCATTTAGCTCTATAATCTGCCAACCTGTTCACCTCCAACCATGTTTTTTCCCATTTCATGTATTTCTCCTTCAACAGTCTTCTTCCAAGTCATTTTTGGTCTTCCTCTCCTCCTTGAACCCTGAAGATTCCAGCCCAGTGCGCATCTTGCTATTGCAGTTTGAGATTCACGCAGAGCATTTCCAATCCAACGGTATTTTCTTTCCTTAATTTGTTTTTCGATAGGTGCTTGCTCAGTTTTGCGCCATGGTTCTTGGTTTGATACTATATCAGACCATCTCACATTTAATACCCGACGTAAACACCTATTTAGAAACACTTTGAGCAAGTTAAATATTTATTTGGTTATCTTCCACGTGTCACATCCGTAAAATTAAACGGACTTTACATTTGTGTTAAATAGTTGGATTTTAGTTTTGATTGAATTGTTTTAACAAAATTACCAAATATGATTTTTTTGTTCTTTGTCGTAATAGCGGCGTATGGTTATTTATAGAGCGTAATAATTATAAAAATAATAATATGAAATGAAGACATTTGTTTTACTGAATAGTTTATTAATAACAGCCTGTGAACAGGAATTTGATGCAGAAAGATTATTATGTCCAGCCAACCTTATACCTTCAGGTTCGAAAGTTCAGTACCTCTTGTTACACGACTTAGCTAACGGGTTATCTCTAATTTAATTTAATATTTAATAAATTTTATGTGATAACTGGACCTAAAAACCGCTGAAATATGCAAAACCATAATGCAGTTATGACCTAAAATTTACAAAAATATACACTGTAACATAAAAAAAATATGACCTAATAATATTATAATCGTGTAATAATTTCAGTTGTAAAATCAAGTAGTAAATCAGTTTATGACAATTAACTATTTATTTAAGAATAAAATGCAAGTGAGAAACAAGCTAAAGTATGACTGTATAATTCTTACCTCATATCGTTGTTTCTTAGACATATGTTTCAAGACTTGTTAACCTCTTCGTCAGTAGTTACAGACTGTTAGTTACTGAGGCTGTAACTACTGAAGATGAGGCTAACAAGCCTTGAAACATATGTCTAACTGAAACAACGATATGAGGTAAGAATTATACAGACCACACTTTTTAACAGTAAAACCTCATAATGTTACTTTGTATTGTATTTTCAAAAAAAAAAATGGAGTTTGATATTGTAGCATGCTTTTCATTTTATTAAAATTATCAGTAGCTACCTGCTTGTCGCGAGACAATACAAACATTTTTGCTCAGGTATATACGTAAGGGAAAATTCCATACTGTGAATTGAAACGAAATAAGAGAGGAAGATAAATTTTACAAGAAACAAAATTATGATAAATTTAACAACTCAAATGAACACGTAAGAAATAAATTGTACGATAAAAGTACTTTACTTCTTAAAAGAGTGAAACATATTACGAATATGACCAATAAATTGCTATAATACGCTCTGTCACATATAAATGGCCAAATGTGCATAAATATGACTTAACAAAGTACTTTAATTAAATTAATTTTTTGTATAAAAAGCTTATAAGAAAAATATAATAATAATAATAATAATAATAACAATAATAATAATAATAATAATAATAATAATAATAATTTTAATAATGATGTATTTATTCTGGCCGAGTTAAGGCCATAAGGCCTTCTCTTCCACACAACCAGCACAAAGTACAAGTACATATTTGACAATATATCATACGTAGATTACATATACACTATGCTAATTATAAAGAATTAAAAATATATTAAATGTTGCTATGAAAATTTCATGTACAAACACCATTTTATACAATGGTAATAATAACAATAATAATACTTATATGATAATAATAATAATAATAATAATAATAATAATAATTATTATTATTATTATTATTATTATTATTATTATTATTGTATAAATGTGATAAATTATACGAAAAACACCAATTAATATACGTGTGCACATTACACTGGGTAATGATGAAGTCGAGGTTAGAGCAAATATAAATTTAGATTTCTTTTAAAAGATGCCAATGTCCGGCAGCCCCTTATTTCTTGTGGTATGGAATTCCAGTTGCGAGAAATAAAGATAGTATACGACATGGAGTTGATGTGATGTCCTATGATGCGGTATGTTAAGCAAAATACTATGTTGTGATCTTGTGTTTAAGTTATGGTTGGATTATATATACTGGAAACTCTTATAAAAATATATGGTGTATCATAAAAAATCCTAGCCCTAGTGATAACCATAATGCATTGTATTTATGAACTGGAAGCTGCAACCTCAAAAGGAAGAAACAAAAAAAAAAAAGGAAATAGTCATTATTATGCAACACCATGGAGGCTTCTAACTGGAGGCGGCCCGTGAACTAAGTCATATGATAAGAGGTATAATGCATTAGTTGGTTAGTTAGATATCTTGGTTGTTCGATGACTTTACCTCCTCTTGCATTAGTCCGAATCTGTCTGCACCATATACATATATCTCTGAGATCATACTATCAACTTGCTCTAAGTAGCATTGCCATTAACATTATATATAAATACTAGCTAATACCCGGCGTGTGCTGCTACACCTAAATAAATGATAATGCGTTTTTACGTTTAGTTGAATAAGTAAAAGGAAAATAATTATAAATGTATATCGTTATTATTTTTAGATACCCCGTGCTGATTACCCGGCATTGCCGGGAATCTACGTATCCCTATGTATTTGGCGTAAATGAGCTGATAGACAAAATTCGTTATTTCAGTTATTCGTGCTGCTGCTCTGCTTGCCCGGGAATCTGCTTATCCCGATCTTCTTGTCATCAATGAAAGACAAAAATGGTTATTGTGAGTTATCCATAAAAGATAAACATATGCTGTCGCGGGCTTTTTTGTAGAGTTTTTTGAGATATTCAATTTTGTGTAAATTAATGTTATGCGTTTGTTATGCTTTAGACAGCGTAAGCCATTTAAGCGACAAAGATGGATTATTTTTCACATTTCTATCTACAAAGGGCGATTTTTAGGGTTGTAGTAGTTGAGTATCACAACTCTATTATAGCTTATGCTCATCCCGAGAATCTCCTGAACATTTTACAAAAAAAAGCCCTATCACAATCGGATGAATGAACGGTGTGGCCGCGCATAAAGTACGTACGAACAAACAAACATTAATTTTTATATATTAGATATAAATATATATAGACCTATTCTTTTCCATATCAAGTTTGAGATATTTTGGTCTGTTACGGCCTTACTGCTGAATTTTGAGTCTAGTGTCTCTTTGGATGACATGGCATTAGAGTTATTTTTCCTTATGGGTGATGATAAAACATTAGGCCTACTTTAGGGATATTACATGGACACATATAATTTTGATAATTTTATTGATATCACAGATGGCACTCGCGTAGGAATCATAATGCAATTTCTCTAAATAAACACCACAGATGTTTACACAAAATTTCCATATTTACTTTATTTAGTTCACGAAATATCACTGATTCTTCACAAATAATTGTCTCTTAATAGTCTCCTGGTTCACTTTTAAATTGTTATCCTGTTCTTTCTACTCATTGACGGTTTCACTTAGATCGTCCTTTTGTCTTAGCTCTTGAGATCGCTTCACTGATCCATTATTCGGACATGACTGGCTCCTCATACTCTCGCAACTCATGCGATGGAAGGAGCATTCTCGACGTCTAGTCCAGACTATTCCTGAGTGGAAGTCTCGAGGGCAGACATTTCCGGAATGGAAGCGTTTACGCATGTGGAAAGTTCTCAGTGGACTTTTGGACTTTATGATTTGCGAGTCGACAGATCAGGAATATTTCTTTAACATATAGACCAAAACCAGATTCTCGCCGCCGCGCCGCGCCAAAAAATTCAAAAGCCGGACCAAAAATGTGTGATAATAATGCATACAATACAGGGGCAAGGAAACTTCTTATAGGAAAACCAGAGGGAAAACGCCAAGTTGGTAGAATGAGGTGGGAGGACCAAGAATTAAATGGGAGAATAATATTAACCATGATTTGAAGGAAGTAGATTATTGGGAAAGAATATCTCAGGATAGGGATGTATGGACAGCTTATGACTACGACCTTCGACCTATGGGTTAGATAGTGTCAGTGAGTTATATAGATCATATCTGAGCAGTTATATACGATTTAAAAATATTAGTCTTCTTCTTCTAAAACCCATCAACAGCCGCCACTCGACAAGTATTTTATTCTAGCTCAAAAAAACAGAAAAGAAGAAAATATTAAGCTATCTTGCTAACATGAGATCGGAAGACACCAGCAGGTCTAATCCTTGATGCTGCTGCTGATGATGATTGAAATATTCATTTACCGGAGGCTCACGTTTTAAATGTATAACTTTGATTTACAAAAATATTAGTAACTTATAAAAGAATGTAGGTATACTCTTATCGCAAAACCTACATGAGATATTATAGGGTTGGTAAACCTATTCAGTCGGAAGACAGACACAAATTCTAAAGACGATCACGGTTTTACATTTTTATTGTTTTCATGACAAGTGTAAAAATAATGAAAATCGAAGGCTGTTAATTGAAAAAAAAAAGTCATGAATCCAAATCATTATAACTGTTGACGTGGATTCAATCATTTTATAATAATTATTATGGAAACTAAAGTAATGTGATAAACACCGACGTGGTTACACTAAATTTCTGCAATTGACTGTGTTTTTAATAATTTCGGGTTTTTATAAGTTTAATTAGAAATATTTAAACTTAAAAGTATATTTTAAACGTTTTTATTAATTTAATACTTCTCACTGGGGGACAAATTATATTTGAATACTGACTGTTTTAACGTCCATTCGTGTGACGAGCATTTTACTCTTATAATGTAGGTATAAAGATTTTTTCCACTTCGATCAATGATTTTCTTCAAGAAAAATTGTCGTTTTCAAATGGCTATAGCTTGGTTTACACCATTTAGTTCCCAATTAAGTGCTGCGATGTCTTTCCTGTCCTTTTTCTCGAGGTCTTGTCGCCTGCAGTAGCTATAACAAGTGTTCCTTGCTTACACATTTTCTCCACACAAGGAGCATACCATAGTTCTAGGAACAATCCCCATTCTATGAAGGTGGTCATCCAGACAGGCATGGCCCGTTTCTAATCTGAAGAGAACTACTGCTGTTCTTCTAGGGAGGTGTTTTATTTCTTCGGCATATTTCGCTATGCTTTCACATTTCTTATTTTATGTTCTGTTCTCTTCTTTTGAGATGTATTTTGTCTTTTAGTTCCTGTTATCTTCTTTGTAGGGATATCTCTTTTGTTGTCCTTAGCTTGATTTTGGAGCCTTTCTTTGCTAAGAAGTCCGCTCGTTCATTACCTTGTAATCCCACATGGGGCGGTACCCATTCTAATACAATGTGCTTACCTTGAGGTTCTTCAATTTTATACATTGTTCTTATGATCTGGATGGTCGGGGTGTTTTGTTGGTTAGCAGTTATTGCTGACATTGGATCTCTCAGTATTACTACCTTCTTATTTTATACCTATCCTCAAGAAAAGTAAGTTTATACATTTTTATGGATTTATAATATCAAAAAAATGAATATATACTTAGAGGTCTACAATAAATGTATCTATGCTAATTGAATATCCGAATTTAATCATATATGAGTATAAGCCTATATCTAACTAACCAACTAACTCGCTAGCAGAATTAGACCCGAAGAATCATGGCTGCGCGGACATAAGCTTTCCATATATCATTACCTGAGTTAAAGTGTCTGGAAAATTTAAACTTATGACCTCTGAGGTTGTATTTTTACAATGCAAGATCGTCAGTCTTTCGATCAAGTATCTTTTTTTTATTTTGGCTTATATTCTTTTACTTATCACTCGGGCATAGGTGACTCTTACGGCAGCAATACTACCCCAACACGGGGTCACGGGGTCATTAAGCACGCAAGTCATTCCACAAGACACGGTACCCTCGAAGGAGCTATATAGGTATAATATAAACAAACTTTTATTTTTTTATGTTAAAATATTCAGTGTTCAGAACAGTCTGTATTTCATCCTTATTTTAATTTTAAAAAATATGAAACAGTCAAATCTACAGACAATAATATTCCCATTCGCATAAAGACTTCGTTTCACACATAAAAAAACGTTTCCTGGATTAATTTTTGGACTGAAAATAATACTAGGCACCTTGAAGAAGTTAAATCAATAATACATTTAGAGTATTCTATTGAAAAATCAGAAGAAAACATCAAGCTCTAAAAATAATTAAGAATTAGACTCGCTAATTTCACTTATTTGTATACAATTTTCAGAGAATGGACCCATTTGTGAATTATGCAACTCTCTTTTTACAGTATAGCACATCTTATTGAAATGTTCCAAATACAATATTTCTTGAAAAAAAAATCATGTCTAACGATATATGATTGAAGCCCTAACAATACAAACACAATTTCAAATAAAGACCCTAACCAGTTTCTTAAAAGAAATTCTCTATGAAACCAGATTTGAGGTATATTTCAGTTTTTTTAAACTGATTTCTGTACAAACCATTGAGGTTATAATGTTTTAAAAATATGATGTTACAGTCACATTCTTTTAATGTTTTGTAATATTCCACTGCATATAACTAGTTGTAGTTATATTTATATAGTAGTGTACACTAGGGAAAGGATTTTGTTACATTTGCATAATCTTTTTCTATGAGAGCTATACAATGCTCACTTAGATATAAATGCGTTTTGGCGGAAAATGTTCTTAAATAGGCAGATTTGTGGTTGCATTTATTTGCATTTTTTGTTGATTTTTTTTTGTATATTGCATTTTTGGGGATTTTTTAGCATATTAGTGTTTATTGCAACCATTCAAACATACTTTTTTATGCGTTTTCGCGGGGAAATGTGCATTTTTTAAACATAATTTACTTTTACTGTCTCCACCAATATAAAAATTGACTTGAACTTACATTTTATGAAAATGTCAGGAAGCTTAGAGCCCAACAGTCCCGAAAATCATCCGGCCATCATCATCATGATCATCCTTATCATTAACTTAATCATCATTCTTCACCTGTGTGGAAAGCAACGGGAAGCTATCACACATATAATTCCGTAGTAAAGTTGCAAAGCATAGCATGAAAATGCTATGATTGCAGTGAAATACCTGCAGAAGTACTGTGGATGGATGAATATTTAAATAATGATTTGTGAGTAAACAGCTTAATTTTATTCGATAAATAGTCCTAACAAATGTAACACTTGATTTCCAAATTCTCTAGACACTTTAACTCATGCCCCAAATGGGAGTCAATGATTTTTTTTATTTACAACTAATCACAGCCGTGTTTCGCCTGGAATTTACCAACAAAAGTTTATCATAATAAAGAAAGCACCTCCTTTTTAACATTCTGAATAGGTCATAGCATTATTTTGCAGTGACTGACTCTCCAAGAAATAAGGCTACCAGATTGTATATATAGTGCATGAATGTCAACACATAGCGCATGCGGGAGTTAATATAAAAACATTTGTAGCAATTGATTATACCACCAAAAAAAGAAACCACTGTTTGCACTTTCTTAAATGTATTTTTTCCCAGGTAATAACATTCCAGAAAAATATAATTGTCATATTTACATCATAGGACATCAGAAATGAATTAATATACAGTTTGATGTGTTTCATTTTTTTCTCCACTAGAGTGCATTCTTACAATATTGCGTTCCTTTGGCAATAAATAATGATCTGGTTGCAGTGACGAACAAAATAAGCAAATGAAGCTTACCAATCTTTTCTCACTTGTTTTCAAACATCGCCGTTTACATTAAATATAGCTATAAATATTTTAAAATAACTATATTTAAATAATGATTTGTGAGTAAGCAGATTAATTGTATTCGTTAAATAGTCCTAACAAATGCCACTCTTGATTTCCAAATTCTCTAGATAAATTCACTCCTTACTTCTTGAGTCGTGAATTTATCGATAATTTGGAAACCACTCGTGGCATTGCTTACGATAAAAATATTGAATATGGCTATTATCATAACAGTGAGGTACATGACCTTTATGAGAAACCAGATATAATAAGAAGAGTTAAGTCTCGTAGATTGCGATGCAGGGAATGTAGCACGAATGGGGAATTAAATAGGGGCATGGAAACTTCTTGTAGGTAAACCAGAGGGGAACCGATCAGTAGGTAGGCCAACAATGGTGGGAGAATAACATTAACCATGATTTGAGAGAAGTAGATTATAATAATAGGAAGACGCGCGCGCAAATATGCGTTAGATTTGGTCTCTGCTGTATACCAGCAACGATTTTGTTCTCTTTAAACAGACATTGAAATGGTATCTTGCACACAGTCTATCTCAGAGTTTACACACGCAACCATTGACGGATCATGGTAGTTTGAAATTTTGCAGAGTTTGTGATGATATCCATGCACCGTCAGTCTTGTTATTGCACTGAGTACCTTGCTGTTTGGTCCAGTCCAGTCTCGATTGATCATTGCATCTATTGCGTAAAAATAGTCCGGTATTTCTTTTCTCTTATTTTGTCTTATCTCCTTCACTGTAGTTTCCTGTTTAGTAGCTGGTAGCAGGAACTTTGTGCGTGGATCTTTCACGAGGAAATTTCCCGTGCTAACTCATATACAAGTCTAGATTGGGCAGATTTTGAGATCCCCATTACTGCTTTTAGGAATCTTGCTTTCACGTTTGCTAAGGTGTTTAAGTCTCCGTAGCTGAGCTCAGTCCATATGATTTCTATTCCATACGTTAAGATGGGAAGTATTATATATTTATATTGGCCCACCGCTGTGCTCTCGAGGTAGCGTGCTGCCTTGTCACGCAGCGGGCCCGGGTTCGATTCCCGGTCGGGGCAGTTTTTCTGGGTGAGGTTTTTATCGGGGGTTTTCCTCACCTGTAAGACAAATGTCAGGAAAACGTTGAGGCCCAAACGGTCCCCGAAATCATATGGCCATCATCATCACCCTTTATCATTATCATCATCATCACCACCATCATCCTTCACCGGTGTGGAAAGCAACGGGAAGCTACCACACCTACACAATTCCCTAGTAAAGCTGCAAGCAGAGCATGAAAATGCTATAATTGCAGTGAAGGACCTGCCTTCGGGCAGAATTACTATGGATTGGATATTTATATTATAGGCCTACTGGATATGATCTGAAAACATTAGATCAGGAGAGTTTGTGTGTTTGCGGCTATGAACTATTTGTTCCATAGTGCCAGCGAGTTAGTTAGTTATGACCTTTATTTAGAATAATGTAAAATAAACATGAAACAAGAGTACTCTGACAAAAATAGGTCAACTTGTCAACGCCTAACTTTTAATCGTGACGATAAAATCATCTTAGCTGTCAAAATGCTCGTTAAATAAAAATAATATATAGGCCTACCTATCTCTAAACCAACATTGATTGCGAAATAATAAATAATGTAGCTTTTATCACCGGCGAATAAACTAGGTAATGATATCCTCAAGCTAAATTTATTAAAAATTATTTATTCTTATATTTAAACCTCGCTCTTTTCTTTAGCTTCCTTCCAGCAAAATGTTCAAATCGTTTACCAAGTTCTCGATAGCAAATAAATGCAATTCTCGTTGCAACCATAATATGCTACCAATTAAAGTTTTAAGAATTGTAAAACAGTGCCTGATAAAAATCTTGATATGCTGCCAACTTAATGGTTTTCATTTCCCTTGATGAAATTCTCAATGCTTCTACAAGTAACCCTTAAGAAAAACGGACGCAGTCTCTGGCAAAAATTCGGGAATTTTAAGCCTCACGTCTACTTACATAATGGAGCTTAGCCGGTTGATGCATAATGCCGTACTATTATATTATGAATATTCTAGTAAATCCTTAAATATATTTACTCGTAGTTACAGTAATAATATCTTTGCGAAACAAATTCGCGAAAGTTTAAATTATTGTTCTTACAACATACATAATTATATTTCATATCAAGAAGATCATACAGTAAGCTGCATAGAAGGCATTACCAAACATGCAACCGACTCACTCACTATGATAACATATGGTATAGATTACGGGAGAGCAACTTTGAAACAAATATCACCCAGTCTAGTATCAAATTTGTCACTATCCTTCATCGAGTCTTGTGAACGGCCATACTCAGCCCGGCGACGGGTGAATAAAACATTTGGCAGCACCTTCTATGCTGCTCACTGTTGAAACACCTTCTTAATCACGAAAAGAGTGTCGTGTTGTTTCATCCGTGAATCTATATATTCAATATCTTCTCTTCTTCTTCTACTTTATGTAATTAGGCCTTTTGACTTGTTTCACAACAAATGGGATTTAATGAATCTTTCCATCTAGTAAACGGGCGTCCAACACTTCCATAATCCACTGGTTTCTACTTTAATAACAGCTGAGGGATTCTATCTGTAGGCATTCTTTTAACATGTTCATGCCAGTTGTTTCTCATGTTGTCAATTCTATTTGTTAAATTAAAAAATATTCAAATCTTTTCTAATATCTTCATTTCTTTTTCTTCCAAAATTGTCACACCTGCTACTGAATGTAAGAACTCTGCAGTTTCTGTTTTACTTCTACCTGAACGGTTAAGTCCAATCCTCACTCGCATATATTAAGACAGGCACTGCCATAATTTTGTAAAATTTTAATCATGTACTCCTCAAAGTTATATTTTCCAGCATCCGTTTTATAGTGCCGCACATTCTATAAAACTTATTTAATTTAATATTAATATCTTCCTTCTGGCAGTATGATACATTGCAGCTAAATTATTGAAATTGTTCACCTGTTGTATTGTACTGTTATTAATACTGATTTTACACCCCATATGATCTTTCCCGTTGAATGCCATTACTTTCGATTTACTTTCAGAGATTGTCATATTGATTTTATTTGCTATTTTATTTAATTTATATTCTGTTATTTGTAAATTTCTTTCTGAAGAGCGAAAGATTGTCTGATCGTCTATGAACAATATCATATTACTAATTTTGTTCTTTATTATTTTTTCTATTTATCTACGTTTTATACTGGTTTATTACACACACACACACATATATATATATATATATATATATATATATATATATATGTGTGTGTGTGTGTGTGTGTGTGTGTGTGAAATTATTGATAAATAGCTAACTTCCGTATAATCATGAGAATGCATTGCGGGAGCTCAGAAAATGCACAGCGGCTAAAAACAAATGTTTAGGAGACAAGTTACATAATTCAGAAACAATAAATATGAGCTAGTAAATAGTAGAAATTATTCAATGTAAGAATTAATGATTAAATTAACGGAAAACTAGTGTGAAATATTTTCAAAGTCCTATAGAACAACAGGGCGCATGCGCCAGAGTTTACAGAGCCAGCAATAACCCACAATCGAACCACATATCGATTATCATTCTCGATTACAATGAAATTTA
Organism: Diploptera punctata; assembly: GCA_030220185.1. NCBI lineage: Eukaryota > Metazoa > Arthropoda > Insecta > Blattodea > Blaberidae > Diploptera > Diploptera punctata. The sequence goes on from JASPKZ010002342.1 coordinate 155,695, forward strand.
AATGACCAATATTTGCAATAAATCCCCAAATCTATGTTAAAAGAATATATTAATAATATTAAAATTATCAAACATTTATTAAAAATGGGTGTACACTTACTTATCACTCCCTAACGCTGGTCCAACCAGCGATAACCCAAAACAGCGATTGAAAAATCAAAGACTAAGTAATATACTCTGTGGAGAAAATAGCAGTTAGCATCACAATATTGTGTAACAGTGTCATAATATTGTGATTTGCATATTTAAATAAATACTTCAAAAGTGTCTAATAATGTTATAAAAATTATTTGAAAAAGTTTAAAATATTAAATAATGTTAGTAAATACAGAAGAAGAGCTATAGTTTACAACAATATAACTGAAAAATCAAGCGCTAGTAGAAGTGCAGTTGAGCCAAATTAACTATAGGCCCTACATAGAAAATAAGTAATGAAAGGTTGTAACATTTAAAAATAACAAACAATAAATGCAGTGCTGAACAGTCTTTCAACAAAAGATGAAATAAATGTATAAAATAAAGCTTACAATCATATACCTTTCACGGTTTCACTTTCATTCAGCATACCAACAAAAATAAGCATCATTCTTTATTACAGCTGAATATCTTGCAGAAGTAAAATAATATTCTGGCCTTGGGATTCGACTGGACTCCCAATCCGTCTTTATTCAACCCAGACGAAGGGCAGTCTGTTAAAGAACGCAGTGCTCCGAGACATGGAGTGAAAAATCGCGCAACACGTGACACACGAGAAGAAAAGAGATAGGAAAATAGGAAGAAAATTAGGCACATAAAACTGCACTCATTACAGAGTATGTAAAGTGGAAACATCATAGTGATAGAAATCTGCACATGTTTTACTGTATCTATGTACGAGTATGTATACAGGATGTTCCAGAATAAGTATTACAGACTTCTAGAGGTTGTAGAGGGGACTTAATAGATAAAATTTTGATGAGGAACCCATGTCCGGAAATGTACCATTTCGATATAAAATAGGTTTGAAGACCGAAACACAATGGACTGATATCGTGTGTTTTGAGTTTCAGAATAAGTGTTACAGACATCGAGTGATTGTACTACAAGTGTGGTTCCACGTGGCGACCCTGTTGTTCGTTACACAAAGTGAACCTACGACGCATGTTTTCACACACACGCCCCACAAGACCTGGTGTGTGTGTGGTTTAATAATTTGTGCTGTCGCCAGAATTCGTGTAAGAAGATCTTCCGATTCGACAGGTGTAGTACAACCCCAAGACGTCTGTAATACTTATTCTGAAAGAAAAGACACACGATATCAGCCCACTGTGTTTCGATCTTCAAACCTATTTTACATCCAAATGGTACGTTTCCGAACATGGGTTCCTTATCAAAACTTTATCTACTAAGTCCCCTCTACAGCCCCTAGAAGTCTCTAATACTTATTCTGCAACACTCTAATATATATATATATATATATATATATATATATACATACTTGGTATACATATGAATTATAATATATAAGAAATAATATAATGAAAAGATACTCATAGAACTCTTAAGAGGGATTAAGAGCTGGTGACATGTGAAAATAATAGAAAACTACCTATATTAATTCGGAATTCATAGTTTTCAGGATCGCTCAGATAAAATAACAGTACCTTTGCCGTTTGCAATCTAAGTTTGGTATCTACTATCGTCATGGGAAGTGAGCAGGATAGAACAATAAAATATTCAAAATTACTAGGAATAGTGTTTAAATCCATAGTTTTCGGGATCTCTAAGCTGACTGGTGAAAAGAAGATTGGAATGAATAAATAATCGGATAATTTCGGGTAATCAGCTAACGTGTCTTAATCAATGAGAAAAACTTACAACGGGTCAGAATGGCCGAGCGGTTCAAGGCCTAAGGGCCAGACTCAAGGGCACCACTGTTATCAGTTCCACAGATACGTCAGATGTCAAATGTACCGTATCTTTCGTTTGTTTACTTATAGAATAAATAATTAATTACAATCTTATATATAAAAATGAACGTTTGTTTGTTTATTCGTACTTTATGCGCGGCCATACCGTTGGTCTGATTGTAATGGAGTTTTTTTGCAAAATGTTAAGGAGATTTCCGGGATGAACATGGGCTATGTGAGAGTTTAAATACTCAACTCCTACACCATTAAAACATCCTTTGTAGTGAAACCGTGAAAAAGTCCCTTTTTTTACCCTTAAATGGCTTACGCTGCCTAAACCATAACAAATACACAAAATTAATATACACAGAATTGAATATCTCAAAAAACTCTACAGATAAGTCAGCGATAGTATATGTTTATCTTTTAAGGATAACTCACAATAATCATTTTTGTCTTTCCTTTATGTTAAGGAGATCGGGATAAGTAGATTCCCGGGCAAGCATGTGCTGCCATACCATATATCCGATTGTCATGGGGCTTTTTGCAAAATGTTCAGGATTTTCCCGGAAAGGTTATAGGTTATAAGAGAGTTTTAATGTTCAAGCCCTTCACCCTTAAAAATCACCTTCTGTAGCGAAAAAAACGCGAAAAAATGTAGTTTTTTTAAGGCTTAAATGACTTATGCTGCCTAAACCATAACAAATACACAAAATTATTGAACATAGAATTGAATATCTCTAACTCTACAGAAAAGTTCGCGACAGCATATGTTTATCTTTTAAGGATAACTCACAATAATCAATTTTGTCTTTCATTGATGCCAAGAAGATGGTGATAAGTGTATTCCCGGGCAAGCATAGCAGCGCACGGCGGATATTCTTTTATGGATAACTCAAAATAACGAATTTTGTCTTTCAGCTCATTTATGCCAAGTACATCGGGATGCTTAGATTCCCAGGCTACGCCGGGTAATCAGCACGCGGTATCCAAAATAATAACTATATAAATTTATATTTATTTTTCCTTTTATTCAGATAAATGCAAAAACACTTCATTTACTTAGGTGTAGCAGCGCATGCCGGGTATTAGCTAGTCATTTTTAAAAATTACATTTTTATAATATGTGAATGTTACAGTAGGCCTAAATTATTATGTCTGTCCACCGCTGTGGTCTCGAGATAGCGTGCTGCTTTGTTACGCAGTCGGCTCGGATTCGATTCCTGGTCACGACAGGCTCCTGCTTGAGGTTTTTTCTTCGGTGTTCTTCCCTCACCTATATGATAAATGTCAGAAAGCTTAGGGCCCAACGGTCCCGGAAATGCATCGGCCATCATCCTTATCATTTCACCGGTGTGGGAAGCTACCACACCTATAATTCCCTAATAAAGCTGCAAAGCGTAGCATGGAAATTCTATGATTGCAGATAAAGACCTGTCCTAGGGCATAACATTATAGAATAAAACCGTAAATTAGAGTATAAAAATATTAGTCTACAAATATATTCGTAATTTTTTTGGCACACATTTCTCAACGATTGACATTAATATTTTAGTCAAGCTACGTTATAAAAGTCATCTTAAGTGAGATTAAGGGTCGGTTTCACCAACACAGGTAAATGTATTACGCCAGTTTAAGCTATGCATTATACACGGGGAAAACTGGCGTTATACAGTTACCTCTGTTGGTGAAATTGCCCCTAAGACATTAAGTTAGCTATAGTTAGGTTACATTACCGAAATCTACTCGTCTCGGAATCCTCTAGCCCAGTTGAATTCACGAAGATGCCGATAATGACTGAGCTAACGTAGCTGACAGATATGAATTAACATATCCCTATGTACTGTACTAAATTCTGATCTAACCATGATACATAACTTCTTTGAACGATTTACAGTATTTATAACATTCTTTTAGGTTATTTATATCTCCAATTTTAATCGATTTTTTCCACTATTTTTCCGTACTTTCTTATGAGAAAAAATATTTAATTCATCCATAGTGTTCTGCCCAAGAGCAGGGCTTTCACTGCAAATTCAGCATTCTCCTCTCTTTCCTTAACTCAGCTTTCCTTTTTGTATCCGCATATAAACCATTTATTTTAATATTGTCTATCATTTGATGTCTTTTTCTGTCTCTAAGTTTCTTTTCGTTGATCATTCCTTCTAGGGAAACCGTCAGCAGGGAGTTTCTTCTTAGCCAGTGGCCAATCGAATTTATTTTCCTCTTTTTTATGAGTTCCAGAATTGTTCTTCTCTAACCCACTCTGTCTAGCATATCTTTATTTTTTACTTTGTCTGTCCATTTTATACGTTCCATTCTTCTCCGTATCCAAATCTCAAAAGCTTTCAGTCGCTTTTCCTCATTCCGTCGTAATGTCCAAGTCTCTGTACCATACAATGCTACACTCCACACAAACCACTTCACTAGCCTCTTCCGTAATTATTTTGCCAAGGTCCACAGAAAATGCTTTTCTTGTTAAAGCTTTACTTCTTGACCACAGTTCATGTTACTATTGATGCATTGTATGTGTGCGTGTGTGTGTGTGTGTGTGTGTGTGTGTGTATATATATATATATATATATATATATATATATATATATATATCCCTCAGGTCAGTGTTACAATCTATAACAAATTCATCCATTTTTTTGCCAGTGCTTTTAAATTAAGCAAGTAGCAATTTGCACTAAAATCTACAAAAACATTTTCGAACATGCATAAATTGAAATATGATTGCATTGTATGTCTGAAAAATATCATATTAACAAGATATAATGTATTTCACAATCCAAGCTCAAGCTAAGCAAATATAACCTCAAACCACAGAGACAGATTAGCCAACATTTCTAAATGTTTATGATTCACATTATAGTAAAAATCGAATCTCTTCTGGTCAATATTGATTAATGACGAATGCAGAGTTCGTTCCTTGACTGCCCAGAGAATAATGACAATTTCTAACGTGTCAGAATGGCCGAGCGGTCTAAGGCGCCAGACTTAAGAATAACGTTCATATCTGCTTTGCAGGTTTGTTAGAATTCTGGTCCTCTCTGAGGACGTGGGTTCGAATCCCACTTCTGACATATTTTTTTAACGACATAGTTATAAACAGAAACTTCATGTGTAAAGCAGGAAAAAATAATGAATGTTAATGCGTAAGTTTTATTATCCAGATGTAGAAAAAATATTCTGACTTTCGATTTTTTAATAACCTTGTATAAACATACAGATAAATTTTGGTATTTGCATGTATCTAAAGTTCATACCCATCCATCCATAGTAATTCTGCTCGAAGGCAGGACCTTCACTGCAATCATAGCATTTTCATGCTATGCTTGTAGCTTTTACTAGGGAATTGTAGGTGTGGTAGCTTCCCGTTGCTTTCCACACCAGTGAAGGATGATGATAATGATGGCCATATGATTTTGGGGACCGTTTGGGCCTTAAAGTTTTCCTGACATTTGCCTTACAGGTGAGGAAAAACCCCGATAAAAACCTCACTCAGAAAAATTGCCCCGTCCGGGGATCGAACCAGGACCCGTTACGTGACAAGGCAGCACGCTACCTCGAGATCACAGCGGTGGACAAAGTTCATATAAATTGTGAATTTTGAATATGCCGATTCACCGCTGTAACATGCACATCATGACATATGCTCTAAAAAAACGGGTCTTAGCTTTTCTGTATATTCACTGCTGATCAGTCGTTATAAATGAAAACGGTACAGTACACCAGCCAATAGTTCCTTTACTATTATCACAGAGTGATTGAAGCTATTTTTATTGTAGTCAGAATGGCCGAGTGGTCTAAGGCGCCAGACTTAAGAGTAATATTCTTATCTGCTCTGCAGGTTCGTAAGAGTTCTGGTCCTCTTTGAGGGCGTGGGTTCGAGTCCCACTTCTGACACTTTTTTTAACGACATAGTTATAAACAGAAACTTAATGTGTAAATGCAGGAAAACAAATAATATCTGTTAATGCATTAGTTTTATTATACAGATGTAGAAAAAGTATTCCGACTTTCCATTTTTTAATTACCTTGTATAAACATACAAATAAGTTTTGGTATTTGTTTGTATCTAAATTCCATATAGGCCTAAATATTGTGAATTTTAGATACGCCGATTCAGCGCTGCAACATGCACATCATGACATTTGCTCTAAAAAACGGGTCTTAGCTTTTCTGTACATTCACTGCTGATCAGTCGTTATAAATGAAAACGGTACAGTACACCAGGCAATAGTTCCTTTAAAAGATTGGCATGCTACGAGTTATTGGTAAATCCAGAAAATTGGATAAACCTCGGTAAATTTCTGGACAAAACGCGGAAAATAAGGATAATACTCATTCATGAATAAATATATGTTATCAAAATGCAATACCATTAATTCTTAACAATTATATATAAATTAATTAGTGTATAATGCTATTGTGTTATTATTTAATTGTAATATTATTGTGTTTTCTTTATGTAATTGTAATGTTAATGTTTTTAGTGTATAATGCTATTGTGTTATTATTTAATTGTAATATTTTTATTGTGTTTTCTTTATGTAATTGTAATGTTATTGCTGTTTTTGTTTATTTTTCTTTACACTAGTACCAATTATTACTTTATTGTAACGGACTGTCAACAGCACGTACGGCTTACTGCCCGTGCGACCCATATTTGTAAATAATATTGTAAATATCTTAATTTTTGTCTAATAAAGTCCTACTAATACTACTACTATTATCACAGAGTGATTGAAGCAACTCTTCTAGTAGTCAGAATGGCCGAGCGGTCTAAGGCGCCAAACTTAAGAGTAACGTTTTTACTTGCTCTGCAGGTTCGTAAGAATTCTGGTTTTCTCTGAGGCGTGGGTTCAAATCCCACTTCTAACATATTTTTAAAGACGTTATTATAAAAAGAAACAATGTGTAAATGCAGGGAAAAAATAATTCATGTATGTTAATGCACGAGTTTCATTATCCAGATGTGGAAAAAAATGTTCTGACTTTCGATTTTTTAAATTACCTTGTATAAACATACAAATAAGTTTTGGTATTTGTTTGTATTTAAATTTCATATAAATTGTGAATTTTAAAATACGCCGATTTACCATTTTAACATGCATATCATGAAATTTGTGGTAAAAAAAAGCCGTCTTAACTTTTCTGTTCAGTCACTGCTGAACAGACGTTGTTAGTGGAAACGGTACTGTGTACCAGCCAATAGTTCCTTTACTGTTTTTCACAGAGGGTATGAAGCAACTTCCTTTCGTAGTCACAATGGCCGAGCGGTCTAAGGCGCCAGATTTGAGAATGATTAATTGGAATTCTGGTCCTCTCTGAGGGCGTGGGTTCGAATCCCACTCCTGAAAATTTTATTGACTTTGTCATTAAAAGAAACTTATGTACAAATGAAGAACATTAATAAATGATCAATGTTTGTTATTAAAGGTCTACAGATGAAGAAGAAAGATTGATTTGTTTTATTTCAAGTTCTCTTTATATATAAGTATGCAAAAATAAGATCAGAGTATTTGTATATATATATATATATATATATATATATATATATAGTCCACCGCTGTGGTCTCGAGGTAGCGTGCTGCCTTGTCATGCAGCGGGCCCGGGTTTGATTCCCGGTCGGGACAGGCTCCTGGCTGAGGTTTTCTTCGGGGTTTTTCCTCACCTGTAAGACAAATGTCAGGAAGCTTAGGCCCAACGATCCCCGAAAATCATCCGGTCATCATCATCGTCCTTATTATTATCATCATCATCCTTCACCGGTGTGGAAAGCAGCGGGAAGCTACCACATCTATAATTCCCCAGTAAAGCTGCAAAGCATAGCATGGAAATGCTATGATTGCAGCGAAAGACCTGCTCTCGAGCAGAATTACTATGGATATATATATATATATATATATATATATGCTATGATTGCAGTGAAATACCTGGATATATATATATATATATATATATATATCCATCCATAGTAATTCTGCCCGAGGGCAGGTCTTTCACTGCAATCATAGCATTTTCATGCAATACTTTACAACATTACTAGGGAATTGTAGGTGTGGTAGCTTCCCCACCGGTGAAGGACGATGATGATAATGATGGCCGGATGATTTTGTTGGGACCGTTGGGCCCTAATGATCATGACATTTGTCTTACAGGTAGAAAAAAACCGAAAAAAACCTCACCTAGGAGCCTATCCCGACCGGGAATCGAACCCGGACACGCTGCGTGACAAGGCAGCACGATACCCCGAGACCACAGCAGCGGTGGACTATATAGGCCTATATATTTGAATGTATCTAAATGGCATAAAGAGTAAGGTGAGGATAAGAAAACAGTTTTTAGGTACTTTTGAAATTCACAATTGGTTAAATCTACCAGATGTACTATCTCCTCTACCATTCAATTTTGTACTTCAACATGCCATAAAATATTTAGAGGACAAACAAGGCGTAAAACTCACAGTACTAGTAAGTTGTTTGTATATGGGGGATGATATAGTATTTAATATCAGGCGTTAGCAGGGAAATACTAAGGGCCTATACGTACATTTTATTGATTAACACTAAGACAATGAGGCTGGAAGTAAATATCAATAAAACTAAATATTTGGTCACATATAGAAATTATTATATATAATGGAAATTGATAGTTAATGACAAACGAGGAACATTTTGAAGAAGTGGCTGATTTCAATTTCCTAAGAACAATAATTAGAAACAGGATAGGGAAGAGAAAGGAATTTAAAATAGGCTCAATTTTGATAATGCATGCTATTATGCATTACAGGGACTCTTGTCACCCAAACTTCTCCAAAAAAACATTAAACTAAAACAAATATACAGCTCTTAATTTAAGGGAAGAGAAAATGTTAATGGTATTTTAGAATAAAGATCTTAGGAAAATTATTGGACCAAAGAGAGTGAATAGACAGGTGAAAGGAGAAGGCTATAAACAATGAGATTCGTGATCTTTGTGAAAAACCAGCTGTAATAAGAACGTTAAGTCTCGTAGACTGCGATGGGCAGGACATGTGGTACGAATGGGGATTGAAAGAGGGACATGGATGTTCCTTATAAGAAAACCAGAAGGAATTTACCAAGTAGGTACGCCAAGAATGAGGTGGGAGAATAACATTAATCATGATTTGAGAGAGCTAAATTATATCAAGTGATGATTGTATAGGGTTGTATGGAGCTTATGTCTGCGCGGCCATGAGCCGATGGGTTGGATAGTATCAGAGTGTTATATATATCCGAATGCGGATTGAAAGAGGGGCATGAATGTTCCTTATAAGAAAACCAGAAGGAATTCACCAAGTAGGTACGCCAAGAATGAGGTGGGAGAATAACATTAATCATGATTTGAGAGAGCTAAATTATATCAAGTGATGATTGTATAGGGTTGTATGGAGCTTATGTCTGCGCGGCCATGAGCCGATGGGTTGGATAGTATCAGAGTGTTATATATATCCGAATGCGGATTGAAAGAGGGGCATGGATGTTCCTTATAAGAAAACCAGAAGGAATTCACCAAATAGGTACGCCAAGAATGAGGTGGGAGAATAACATTAATCATGATTTGAGAGAGCTAAATTATATCAAGTGATGATTGTATAGGGTTGTATGGAGCTTATGTCTGCGCGGCCATGAGCCGATGGGTTGGATAGTATCAGAGTGTTATATATATCCGAATGCGGATTGAAAGAGGGGCATGGATGTTCCTTATAAGAAACCAGAAGGAATTCACCAAGTAGGTACGCCAAGAATGAGGTGGGAGAATAACATTAATCATGATTTGAGAGAGCTAAATTATATCAAGTGATGATTGTATAGGGTTGTATGGAGCTTATGTCTGCGCGGCCATGAGCCGATGGGTTGGATAGTATCAGAGTGTTATATATATCCGAATGCGGATTGAAAGAGGGGCATGGATGTTCCTTATAAGAAAACCAGAAGGAATTCACCAAGTAGGTACGCCAAGAATGAGGTGGGAGAATAACATTAATCATGATTTGAGAGAGCTAAATTATATCAAGTGATGATTGTATAGGGTTGTATGGAGCTTATGTCTGCGCGGCCATGAGCCGATGGGTTGGATAGTATCAGAGTGTTATATATATCCGAATGCGGATTGAAAGAGGGGCATGGATGTTCCTTATAAGAAAACCAGAAGGAATTCACCAAGTAGGTACGCCAAGAATGAGGTGGGAGAATAACATTAATCATGATTTGAGAGAGCTAAATTATAACAAGTGATGATTGTATAGGGTTGTATGGAGCTTATGTCTGCGCGGCCATGAGCCGATGGGTTGGATAGTATCAGAGTGTTATATATATCCGAATGCGGATTGAAAGAGGGGCATGGATGTTCCTTATAAGAAAACCAGAAGGAATTCACCAAGTAGGTACGGCAAGAATGAGGTGGGAGAATAACATTAATCATGATTTGAGAGAGCTAAATTATATCAAGTGATGATTGTATAGGGTTGTATGGAGCTTATGTCTGCGCGGCCATGAGCCGATGGGTTGGATAGTATCAGAGTGTTATATATATCCGAATGCGGATTGAAAGAGGGGCATGGATGTTCCTTATAAGAAAACCAGAAGGAATTCACCAAGTAGGTACGCCAAGAATGAGGTGGGAGAATAACATTAATCATGATTTGAGAGAGCTAAATTATATCAAGTGATGATTGTATAGGGTTGTATGGAGCTTATGTCTGCGCGGCCATGAGCCGATGGGTTGGATAGTATCAGAGTGTTATATATATCCGAATGCGGATTGAAAGAGGGGCATGGATGTTCCTTATAAGAAAACCAGAAGGAATTCACCAAGTAGGTACGCCAAGAATGAGGTGGGAGAATAACATTAATCATGATTTGAGAGAGCTAAATTATATCAAGTGATGATTGTATAGGGTTGTATGGAGCTTATGTCTGCGCGGCCATGAACCGATGGGTTGGATAGTATCAGAGTGTTATATATATCCGAATGCGGATTGAAAGAGGGGCATGGATGTTCCTTATAAGAAAACCAGAAGGAATTCACCAAGTAGGTACGCCAAGAATGAGGTGGGAGAATAACATTAATCATGATTTGAGAGAGCTAAATTATATCAAGTGATGATTGTATAGGGTTGTATGGAGCTTATGTCTGCGCGGCCATGAACCGATGGGTTGGATAGTATCAGAGTGTTATATATATCCGAATGCGGATTGAAAAGAGGGGCATGGATGTTCCTTATAAGAAAACCAGAAGGAATTCACCAAGTAGGTACGCCAAGAATGAGGTGGGAGAATAACATTAATCATGATTTGAGAGAGCTAAATTATAACAAGTGATGATTGTATAGGGTTGTATGGAGCTTATGTCTGCGCGGCCATGAGCCGATGGGTTGGATAGTATCAGAGTGTTATATATATCCGAATGCGGATTGAAAGAGGGGCATGGATGTTCCTTATAAGAAAACCAGAAGGAATTCACCAAGTAGGTACGCCAAGAATGAGGTGGGAGAATAACATTAATCATGATTTGAGAGAGCTAAATTATAACATGTGATGATTGTATAGGGTTGTATGGAGCTTATGTCTGCGCGGCCATGAGCCGATGGGTTGGATAGTATCAGAGTGTTATATATATCCGAATGCGGATTGAAAGAGGGGCATGGATGTTCCTTATAAGAAAACCAGAAGGAATTCACCAAGTAGGTACGCCAAGAATGAGGTGGGAGAATAACATTAATCATGATTTGAGAGAGCTAAATTATATCAAGTGATGATTGTATAGGGTTGTATGGAGCTTATGTCTCTGCGCGGCCATGAGCCGATGGGTTGGATAGTATCAGAGTGTTATATATATCCGAATGCGGATTGAAAGAGGGGCATGGATGTTCCTTATAAGAAAACCAGAAGGAATTCACCAAGTAGGTACGCCAAGAATGAGGTGGGAGAATAACATTAATCATGATTTGAGAGAGCTAAATTATAACAAGTGATGATTGTATAGGGTTGTATGGAGCTTATGTCTGCGCGGCCATGAGCCGATGGGTTGGATAGTATCAGAGTGTTATATATATCCGAATGCGGATTGAAAGAGGGGCATGGATGTTCCTTATAAGAAAACCAGAAGGAATTCACCAAGTAGGTACGCCAAGAATGAGGTGGGAGAATAACATTAATCATGATTTGAGAGAGCTAAATTATAACAAGTGATGATTGTATAGGGTTGTATGGAGCTTATGTCTGCGCGGCCATGAGCCGATGGGTTGGATAGTATCAGAGTGTTATATATATCCGAATGCGGATTGAAAGAGGGGCATGGATGTTCCTTATATGAAAACCAGAAGGAATTCACCAAGTAGGTACGCCAAGAATGAGGTGGGAGAATAACATTAATCATGATTTGAGAGAGCTAAATTATAACAAGTGATGATTGTATAGGGTTGTATGGAGCTTATGTCTGCGCGGCCATGAGCCGATGGGTTGGATAGTATCAGAGTGTTATATATATCCGAATGCGGATTGAAAGAGGGGCATGGATGTTCCTTATAAGAAAACCAGAAGGAATTCACCAAGTAGGTACGCCAAGAATGAGGTGGGAGAATAAACATTAATCATGATTTGAGAGAGCTAAATTATAACAAGTGATGATTGTATAGGGTTGTATGGAGCTTATGTCTGCGCGGCCATGAGCCGATGGGTTGGATAGTATCAGAGTGTTATATATATATATATATATATCCATAGTAATTCTGCCCGAAGGCAGGTCCTTCACTGCAATCATAGCATTTTCATGCTATGCTTGCAGCTTTACTAGGGAATTGTAGGTGTGGTAGCTTCCCGTTGCTTTCCACACCGGTGAAGGATGATGATGATGATGACAAAGATAACGATGATGATGGCCATATGATTTCGGGGACCGTTTGGGCCTTAAATTTTTCCTGGCATTTGTCTTACAGGTGAGGAAAAACCCCGATAAAACCCTCACCCAGAAAAACTGCCCCGACCGGGGATCGAACCCGGGCCCGCTGCGTGACAAGACAATATATATCTATATTTGTGTATGTTCTACAAAACTTGGATATGTGTGTGTGCGTGTGCGTGTGTGTATGTGTGTTTTATTATACATTTATTTAACAACATGTTCCATTACAGTTTGTAATACTACATGTTCTGGTTAACATCAATATTAGATACGGTACGTATTTCTTCCATTGAGTTCAATATTTGTGTTAATGATTTTTTGTAACTACCACTATTTGCTAAGCTCAATATGTGTGTGTCTATGTGTGTGTGTGTGTGTGTATGTCTGTGTGTGTGTGTGTTTTAATTTACAATCTGGTATTATAACCTCGCCATGATGGTTGTCTAGGGGCTCGCTTTGTTTCTCCGCAGCTGTTATATATAAGTAAATACAAAGATGCCGACTACCGCCACTACAATACATCAGCATGTTAATCATTGTCAAGCATTGTCGCGGCAGCAGCTTTCATATAAATGGACAACCATCATAGTGGGGCGATAAATAATCTGTAAGGAGTACGAGACTCTTAAGTAGAATTAGTGGGAGAGAAAGAATGACATGTAAAAATAATAAAAGAAAAAATGGTCTATATATTTTTCAGCAAACTCTGGAACGCCTGGAGGAATTTAAAGCAAACTCGGAAAATATTATTTTGGAGATAAAAGACCCCTATAAAGGGATGAGAGGGAATGACATGTAAAAATAATAAAAAATGACCGATATTAGTGTATAATTCCTAGTTTTCGTGTTAATTTTTCTGATTACTGATAGTCCCTATGACAATAAAGCCCAAGTTATACCTCTAGTTTGAGGGGCGCTAAACTGATTGGTGGTAATACATAAATACTCAGTCAAAGCCAAATAATCGGATAGTTTACATATAAGCCATAATCGTGATCGATATGTAGCAGATTCTGACAGTGTAACTGTAGGCAAAACTGCTGTTAAAATGTGAAACATTTAAATATCTCGATGTATTTTTAATAACTTATACAGTGTGTCCCATTTATGTTGTCGGCCGCGGTGGACTAATTTATCATGTTTCTTGCCACTGGACCCGACAGTCGTGGGTTCAAATCCGGCCAGGATGGATGGATTTTTTAGAATGGAAAAATCCAAGGAACGAATCCTCCGGGAGGGACTTTAAGGCGTGGGTCGAGAGTCTAAAGATTTTCAGACTCGTAAAAGAACCGCGCATCTCAATAAAAAAGGGCTCTGTGTAAAATTTACTGTTCTTCATCATCCAAGTAATACCTCAGTTGCCTACAAGATGTCTCATTGGATCGGTATGTTGACCTCATACCTTCCATGACATCTCTAGGGAAATAAGCGTAACTATATCAACTTGTATTTAATACACAAGTGGTCTTCTTGGTGATAAAATATTAAAATATATATACAGTCAATATGCCCATTTCACCAATTAATGTTTTAAAATGGTCAACAAGTTTCCACAGCCAAGCTGTCATTCTCAAGACCAGATATTGACTGAAGACAAAATTGATAATAAATAAATAAATAAACAAATTCAGTTAACTGAATTTGTTTATTTATTTATTATCTATTTTGTCTTCAGTCAATATCTGGTCTTGAGAATGACAGCTTGGCTGTGGAAACTTGTTGACCATTTTAAAACATTAATTGGTGAAATGGGCATATTGACTGTATATATATTTTATATCAACTTGGTCTAGTAACTCCTAACAAACGAAAGGCTTAGGTCAAACATCACGATATTACGCCATTTCGCACATTTATCTTGTGCACTTATAACAACTTTCATGCTTGCACTAGTGATGATATTTTTTCTTTTGGTAGCTACTTTAAAATCAGGGACTAACAGACTTGTTTCATGTAATTCTATTCTTGTTTAATATACAAACGACGTCATCACTTTTTCAAATTGTACTACATTATTTACTCATTGTACTTCAATTACATTCTTTAATACGAATTAAAAAATATAACATAAAATGTTTCTGTGTCAAATAGCGTATTACCATCCAAAACAAAATAGCACAACGAAAGGAAATCACATCAGGATGTTTCAAATTGCTCGCAATCAACTTATCTCGCCCTACACGCGATGTATTGTATGTCATAACATGTAAACAAAACCAAAACAATAGTTTCGGCTACAATCGACTACGTTTATTAATTTAATTGCTTTCCAAGCTGCACGTTGACCAAGTCATACAGTGGTTGTATAGTGTTCCGATATGCACTTAAGTGAAGAGAAGGTTGATATGACACTTATATTTACAGGGAACTCAAAGAAAAGCTATGAAAACAAAGTAGATTTGCAAGAGGAGATATCCTCTGATAAACTATCCATCTCGGATGATGTTCTCTCGTCTCGTCTTGAATGTCATTGAAACAGAGACTATTTCATCTCAGGAACGATATCGCCACAGAACGTGCACTGTTATAGATGCTGAAGTTTCAGTGTTGGATGCTTGTTGCAATTAACCTGAATGTGTGTACTAGAGTTACCATTACGTACTTCAACGCTACAAATGCCATCCATACCACATATATCTTCATCAAGAACGGCATGGTAACGATTTTTAAAACTGTTTACAATTCTGAGAGGGGGCTGCAATATTTTTTTAACAAATCCAACTTTGTCTCAAATGTTCTGTTTACCAATTATGGAGATGTGAATATCTGAAATACACTACTGGGAGAAATCACGATTGTTCCGCGAAGTGGATTTTCAACACAGGGTGGAAAGTAAATTTTTGATGTGTCATGTTGGTAATTCCATTACTAAGCCATACTTCTTCGATGGTACTAAATACCATAGATTTATACTACGACCTCTGCCTTGAAAGATAGATTATCAAGTGTGATATCAAGAGGATGCTGTCTAGCACTCAGTAACTTTCGAATGCTAGAAAATATCCTGATCGGAGGATTGGCAATTGTGTCCGCAAAAGTAGTTTGCACATTCTCAGGATCTCTCGCCATTTGACTTCTTCCTTTGGGGAACTCAAAATGAATTGAGTTCCTCCCCAACACCAGAAAACATGCAGCAACGCATACTATATGCTTGTACGATCATTGAGCCAGCAAAAATTAGGCAGCAATACGGACTTTTGGGAACGTAATCGAATATTTGTTGATGTGATGGTTAACGATTAGAAATACTAGATTATTCTGATTAAATAGATCTTAATGTTTAACTAAAATAACTTTGGGCAGTGGAAAGTATTAATAATTAATGTGGAGACAATTTATAAATAATTCCTTGGCAATAGTGAATAAGTTTATAAAAGTTATAGTGGATCTATAACTGCATTTATGACGTTTTAGAAAACTTCTGTGATACTCAAACCACGTATTGTGTTGTTAAAGATCCAGGTTCAAGTTCTCTTATTTTTATGGACATTGTAGGTACAATTTCATTGGATGAAGCAGTAGCCGAGTGATTTAAGGCATTCTGCCATAGTGCAAATCTACGGGTCTTGCTGGTTTGAGTCCCCTCAAGGAAAACATATTTTCTCATGCAATTTCGGTCAGTTTGGAACTGAGAAATTTGGGTAGCTACGTTAAGTAGCAGATCCAGGTTGAGAAAATGAAATATAACGGCTGGAGGACCCGACATACTGACCAAATATCACACTTATACTGGCTGTATAAGTCCGCCTATGTGATTAATACATGTGAATGTGAGACTACAGTTAGCTTGTAAGCCAATACTTGTAAAATACGTAACAAAATATGAACGCGATTCTGACTTCTTTTAAAGTTTGTATTTAGTTCATTCTAGGCCTTCGCGCCATGGAGTTTTGGAGATATGAAACAATAAAATACCATTAGAGCACATTTAGTTTTGATTAAAGCAACATTTGACTTTTCATGTTTTAGAGCGTGTCATTCATATTTGGTGATGCCTTAAACATGACTTCCGCTCATTTTAGAATTATCACTTTGAAAGTAATGCAGAAAGACATTATGATACATTTTTGGACTATTCTTAAAGAATGTAATTACAGTACAATAAATAAATGATGTAGTGCTATTTGAAAAAGGTATGACGTTACGTGTATCTTGAATAAGAATGGAGTTCCATCCATCAATCCAATGGCTAATTGGCTCAAATTCGAGCTTTGGTCTCCCTTAACTTCTACCTCCAATCATTTATATTTTTGCGCGACAAGCCTCCAGTTGCTTCACTTAAGTAGGTTTGCAGCATCTTCCTTAACACCATCCTCCCATCTTTTTTTTTTTAGGTTTTCCAACTCATCTATTTCCCATAAAACGTGATGTAAGCACCTTTTTTTTTGGTGCTCGCTCTGTTGAGAGCTTTTGTACATGGTCAGCTCATTCCAATTTCAAAAATTTAATAGAAGTGACAAGGTCAAGTTCATTGTATTCGTCGTATAATTCTTTGTTGCATCGTATTCTCCACTGATCATTAATATTTATCGGTCCAAATATTTTCCTGGGTATTTTTTTTTCAAAATTATTTAGGACTATCTCTGATCATTTAGTGAGGCTTCATGTCTCACTACCATAAGTCAAAACTGTTCTTATTAAAACTTTATATAGCCTTATTTTAGTTGCAAAGTATATGTTATTCTTCATTATTTTATGAAGTAAGTAATATGCTTTTTTACACGCTTTATATTAGCTTGACTTGTATCTATCTATGTAACTAAATCTTTCAACGCGATTTTCACCCACTTATAATCATTGGATCGACTTGAAACTTTGTATACTTGTAAAGGACCAGTGCCAATACAACAATTTCATAAATGTTTCTAATGTCCTGGCCAGAATCAGCAGAAAATAAAAATAATAAAAACCGGTATAATAGGTTGCGTACTTATCAACTTCTTACTCAATCGTTATAAGAGCTCAGTTGGTAGAGCGGTGGATTGTAGTGATATATAATTTCAATAATCCATAGGTATCTGACCAGGAGGATTTTTTAGTAGAGTATTATTTTTAGCTCATGCTACAATAGTATCGAATTTAAATATATTTACATTTTTATCTTATTCTGTAAAATATTAAAACTAAAAAATATAAAATAAATATTAGTTTAAAAAACTAAAACAACTCGCTTTATTAGAAAACCAAACTAAAAAATGAAAAATAATTTTAATTTCCAACACGCTTCAGGTAAAATTAAAGTGGTCAACAAAAAAAAAATCATCTCCAACACATCTAGAATAAAGCTAGAGTTATCTACAAAAAAATAATTTTACTATCAAAAGCGTGGGGTGCTCTATGTCAATTAATATATTTGACAATAAACAGATATTTGTAAAAGTAAAGTCTCTAAGAAGAAAACGTAAAAACCATAAAAGCACCCCATGCTTTTGAAGGTAAAATTATTTTTTTTAGATAACTCTATTTTATTCTAGATGTGTTGGAGATAATTTTTTGTTGACCACTTTAATTTTATCCCAAGTATGTTGGAAATTAAAATTATTTTTCATTTTTTAGTTCGGTTTTCTAATAAAGCGTGTTGTTTTAGTTTTTTAAACAATTATTTATTGTTTATCTTCTTTGTACTTCAATGTGTTGGTCGTTATTATCTGCAATAGATGAGCCAAGATAGTTAACATTTTTCACAATGTTAAAACCTAATTCTTTTATACTATCAGATTGCTGTTCTGTCATTGATTACATAAACCAAATCTCCATACTTATGTTAGTCTCTGGTTCTAATATTACTTACAAGTAGGGAAAAATCATTAACAGTACAAACATAAATATTATTATACACGTAGATGCACAAGATAAATAGTACACACAGTAAAAGTCATAAATATGGAGGTATTAATTCCGATTTAAAGCAGGAAATTTCTATTCAATTTCTGTAATAACAATAAAGCTATAAACCCAAAAATAATATTTAAAAATATCATCATGATCATCATCATCATAGTACATTCACGAATTTAGGCCATTTGTTGACCTGTTTCGGCCTCAAGAGAAACACCACTCAGAAGTCTTTTGAGTGGACGTCCTGGTCTTCTTCTTCCTGCAGGTTGATATCTTAACATTTGTTTGGGTATTCTGTGATCTTCCATTCGATGAACATGTTGCATCCATCTTGACTTATAATCAGAAATTTTGTTTTCTAAAGATTCCATGTGTAATTCTTCTAAGATGTCTTCATTTTTTTTGTGATCTAGTAGTGTGTATCCTGCAGTCCTCCGAAGATATCTCATTTCAGCAGATCTAAGTCTCTGTATATCCTTCTGTTTCAACGTCCATACTTCGCTACCATACAAAAGAGTTGGAAGAGCCAGTGTTTTATACACTTTCAGTCTTGAATGCTTTTGGACTAACTGTGGCTTGAAGATAGAATTTATTAACCCTAAAATTCTTAAAAATTTAGATATTTTTGCATTTACATCCTTTTCTTCTTCATATGAGATATTGCATCCTAGATATGTAAAATTATTCACCTGCTCCAAAATGTTATTGTCCAGTACAATTTTACTTCTGACAGGATCTACACCTTGAAATGCCATAATTTTTGTTTTTTCTGTAGATATCTTTAATCCATATTCTTCTGTAATTTTGTTAAGTTCATACAGACCTTTCTGTAGATTATCTTCGGAATTTGCTATTATTATTTGGTCATCTGCAAACAATAGGGTGTTTAATTTTCTATTTTCTGATATTCTTATTCCAAATTTATATGTTTTGTTCCAGCAACATATTACTTCATTGATATAAATTGCAAAAAGTGTTGGGGATAGGGGGCAGCCTTGTCTCACACCACGATTTATAATTCCTTCTTCAGAAAATCTGTTATTTAATTTAATCTTTATGGTGTTGTCTTTGTAAATATTTTGTATGTTCTGCCGAAGTAAATTTGGTATATTTCTGTCTTCCAATATATTTAAGAGTTTTGATCTCTTGACTGTGTCGAATGCTTTTTCAAAATCTATGAAAGCAAAATGTGTATCTAAGTTGAATTCTCTTCTTTTTTCAAGCAATAGTTTAACAGAAAATGCTGAATCAATACAAGATCGTCCTTTCCTAAATCCATTGTGACATTCCATAAGGAATTTTTCACTGAAACTTTTCAATTTTCCATTTAAAATGTCTGCATAAATTTTGTAGCATGTGTTTAACAAACTGATTCCCCTATAGTTCTCCATTTTTCTCTGTCTCCTTTCTTGAACAGGGGTATAACAATGCTTGTCTTCCATTCTTGTGGTATATCTGCATTTTTGAATACATTATTAAAGAAGGACAACAGTCTTTCATGGAACTGTCTGCCTGCATATTTGTACAATTCAGAATTCAAGCCATCTGTGCCAGTTGCCTTCCCATTTTTTAATTTCTTTAAACTATTGTTCAATTGTTCCAATGATATTATGGAATCTGTTTCATTATTATTTCGGAAAATTGTATCTTCATAGCTATTGTCGGTCCAAAGACTTTTATAATAATTGAAAAAATCTTTTGTTACTCCACAATTAATTTTGGTAGATTCTTTAATATCTTTATTCAAATGTTTTAATATTTTGAAGGCATTAGGTTGGAGCTTATGCAAATCTGATTCTAAATGTGTAACAAAATTTAACCATGTTTTCCTATGTCTCTTTCTTATTTCCCTCTTAACAATAGCTCTACAGCGTTTGAATTCTATTTCATTTTCTACTGTTTTTGTGTTCAAATATTTTTTATAAGCTGCATTTTTTTCTTCAATCAATTGTTTTATTTGATCATCCCAGATTTTTAGAGTTCTATTTCTTCTTTGTTGTATATTTACTTTTCCTAAAGTTTCATTAGCTGCATTTTGAATTATCATTTTAATGTTTTTCCATTCTTCTTCGACATCATTACTTTCTGGAGTTGTAGCCATATATTGCTGAATTCTTCTCGAATATAACCATTTAATGCTGTCATCATAAAATAATTTTACCTTGTACTTTTGTTCTATGTTCTGTTGTTGTTTCTTCTTTTTTAACCATCTTGGTGGAAATCTTATTTTTGCTTCTACTAGGTAGTGATCTGAACCGATATCATATCCTCTGTAGGCTCTGACATCGAGAAACAATTTAAAAATCTTATTATTTGCAATGAAATAATCAATGATTGATTTTGTGTCCTGACGATGCCAGGTATACTTATGTATGTTTCTATGATTATAAAAGGTATTCGTTATTCTCAGTTCATTGTAGATAGCAAAATCAGTTAATCTTGTCCCATTCTTATTGTTGGTTGGTTCGCCAAATGTTCCAATATTATTGTTGACTTGAGCATTGCCCACTCTGGCATTTAAATCTCCTATTATGAGAATGTAATCATTTCTATTAATTTTGCTATAAATGTCTTGTAATATTTTATAAAATTCTTCATTGTCTTCTTCACGGCCTTCCTCTGGTGCATATACACCAAGAACTCTCAAATTACCTCTATTTATTTTCAGTCGACGTATTTAAAAATATACCCACTATAATACAGTAATTCAATCTAAAACATAGAGGGATAAAAAAACTAAAGGAAAATATATGTTTTCAGTTCATTATCTTTTGCCTACTTGGCTCTTCTCTAAGAATCTAAAAATTAGTATTTTCAAAACGATAGTCTTAGCCTGTTGTAATCTAGGATGCTAAATACGATCTCTAACGTCAAGGGAAGAACATTTGCTAAAACAATATTCGAATAAAGGATCCTGAAATAAATATTCCGTCACGTAGGGATGAAAACGAGAATGGAGAAAATGTCATAATGAGAAACTGTTTAATTTCTATCTATTCGCATTACAGTCAGGGTTTATTAAGTCTGGGAAATTGAGATCATTAGGAAGTAGTAGATGAGAGGATATTTGGATGGATCTTAGGAAACTGGATATTGAATATATAATTGGAATTGCTTGGATGAAAACAGAGACCAATAAAATGCCTTGTGAATAAGCCTAGAATGTGCGTTTCAAGCAAGAGCATAATTTATTTAGTTAAATCGTAAATATATATTCTACAATTAGTACAAAAAATAGTGAAATAATTTGAGAATGAACTGACCTGTATGTATTGTTGTGGTTATTAGGAGGACTATTTGATGATAAAATAGGGATATACGTAATGTATATAAACTATTTCCTAACAAATTAGTAATTATTGCATGGAATCATAGTTATATGCGTGTAGTTGGACACTGCAATATTACTTGTATTAACAGAATAAATGAAGAGGTGTTCGAATCACTGTTTCCAATTCACAGAATTGAATTGTATTATTTATTTATTTATTTATTTCATAACTAATATTTAAGCCTCGGATTTTAGACTAAAATTATTTTGTTTCTGAAGAGATAACATAATATGAAGTTGTACTTACACATCTTATATATTTATATGATCAAAACTGGTGATCCTATAGTGTCTAAAAATGCCTAAATTAACGTTAGACTTATTTTGCCTATATTCCTAAAACGGGCTCAACTGCACTTCTACTAGCGCTTGATTTTTCAGTTATATTGTTGTAAACTATAGCTCTTCTTCTGTATTTACTAAGATTACTTAATATTTTAAACTTTTTCAAACAATTTTTATAACATTATTAGGCAATTTTGAAGTATTTATTTAAATATACAATTCACCATATAATGACACTGTTAGACAATATTGTGATGCTAACTGCTATTTTCTCCACAGAGTATATTACTTAGTCTATTATTTTTCTATCGCTGTTTTGGGTTATCGCTGGTTGGATCAGCGTTAGGGAGTGATAAGTAAGTGTACACCCATTTTTAATAAACTTTTAGTAATTTTAATATTATCAATATTTTTTTAACATTGATTTGGGGATTTATTGCAAATATTGGTCATTTAAATTTCATAGTGACTGATAGTAATCGAGGATGATAATCGATATGTGGTTGGATTTGGGTTATTGCTGTTTCTACAAACTCTGGCGCATGCGCACTGTAGTTCTATAGGACTTTGAAAATATTTCACGCTAGTATTAGTGCAGTTTTCCCCTATTTCACGCTAGTTTAAGTGCAGTTTTTCCCTAAAATGTTTATATTTTATCACTAAATCGAATAAAAATGAATCTTATTCAGAGTAACTAAAATATTTACATAACCTTTTCGTTTTCACTGTCTTGAATATTAAACAGTGGATACAAGAGTTTACCCATTTCACATCGGGTGAAAATTTTATATTCTGTAATGTTTGCAACAAACTGGCGAGTTAATTTACCTTTAAAATACGTACCTACTTAGTTCTATGTGTTTAATACGCAAGCCTAGTATTTTTCTGTGTTTACAATTTTAAACATACTAAACGAAAAATGCTAGCCAATATTTAATAATTATTTTATAATACACTATATTTAATCTAATAACATTATATAAATTTGAAGCTTTATAAGTTGATAAAAATAATGATAATTAATAATATAGGCCTATTTATAATTATCACGCAAAAAAGACTGATATCACTGTAATTTTAACGCAACCGTATACAGTACACACACACACCACACACACACACATATATATATATATATATATATATATATATATATATATATATACGAGGGCGGATCGGAAAGTAACGCACAATAATTTTTTTTCTGCATTGGTATTGCAGCTAGAATGTTGAAATTTCACAGAGATATAGTTTGAAGTTTTCACTACAGATGGTATTTTTTTCTCAGGTGCACCTCTTGCGAGAGAAGCTTGAACTATGCAACAAAGATGGCGCGCATGCTACAGTCGTCCACCTGTGAGGAACAGAGAAGTGTTGTTCAATTTTTGTGGGCCAAAGGGCATAAACCCAGTGAAATTCACAGGGACATGCGTGGCGTGTATGGGGATGATTGTATGGACCGTAGCAATGTCTCCAGGTGGTGCACATTCTTCCAAGAGGGACGCGTGAACCTTAGTGATTCGCCACGCTCCGGCCGGCCGACAACAGCAGCAATCCCACAGAATGTCAGAGGCATTGAGGCGGCAATTCTGAACGACCGGCGTGTGCAACTGCGAGCCTTATCGCAGAAGTTCAACATTTCCTATGACGCGGTGTACGATATTGTTCATGAAAATTTGAAATTCCGTAAAGTTAGTGCTCGCTGGGTGCCTAAGAACCTGACAGACGACCACAAGGGCCAGCGAATGATGGCAAGCTTGGACCACTTAACGCGGTACACCGCACAAGGACATGACTTTCTGGAAGGAATCGTCACAGGTGATGAGTCGTGGGCGTACCACTACACGCCCGAAAACAAAGCAGGCATCAATGGAGTGGAAACATGCTGGTTCCCCAGTAAAGAAAAAATTCAAAGTGACTCAATCTGCCAGGAAAGTGCTTGTGACAGTGTTCTGGGATATGCATGGTGTTTTATTGGTGGACTTTGCTGAACACGGGACCACTGTGAATGCTGCGGCCTACATTAAAACTTTGGTGAAGTTGCGTCGTGCCATTCGTGAAAAACGTCACAACATTAACGTTAAACTTCTTCATGACAATGCTCGCCTCCATGTTGCTGCTGTCGTTCGTCAGAAAATCGTCGAATTTGGTTGGGAGGTGCTCCAGCATCCACCATACAGTCCGGATCTTGCACCATCGGACTTTCATCTGTTTGGTCCCATGAAGAAATTCCTGGCCGGCAAACGCTTTGAGACAGATGTGGAAGTGAAATCAGCAGTGCGCAGATGGCTACACTCCAACCAAACGGACTTCTACGAACAGGGCATATTGAAACTGGTAACACGATGGGAAAAATGTGTTGAGAAAGTTGGTGACTATGTCGAAAAGTAGGTAAAAGATGTAAGTTCATTTGTGATTTTTTCCCTTTTTTTTACTATTAAACTTTAAAAAAAAATTATTGTGCGTTACTTTCCGATCCGCCCTCGTATATATGGCAGAGACGTATGGGATAGCAACGTCAGCTATCAATAGTTTAAATACCACAGTAATTATAATAATTTATTAGAATTACAGAATGCGCCTTGTAAGTAGGTCAAGGATGAGTTGGGAGAATAACATTTACAATGATCTGAGGGAGGTAAATTATATATTTACATTATCTCAGGATAGTTAGTTTTTATAATTACTGAGGTATTTACACTGTTGAATGCAGAAATATTCATGGGTACTGTAAATAAGATTTAAAGTCAATGTTTTGACCGTTCTTTTAAAATCGCAAATACGAAAAATGTTCTTTATGTAATCTGGAGTACTCTTGGATGTAGTACTTTTTAAAGATTCCACTTGAGTTTTACTTGTTTACATTAATTTAGATATAATTGTTATTAGAATTTGTACGATAATTAATAAGAGATATACAACTTGCAACTTATATAATTATGTGAATTCCAGTAAATAAACAACTGAACATACACTATATTGTGTTTATGGAAACTTGTAATGTCAATTAAAGTGGCCCCTACACGATCAATATTTACGTCAATATCCATCCATAGTAATTCTGTCCGAAGGCAGATCCTTCACTGCAATCATAGCATTTTCATGCTATGCTTGCGGCTTTACTAGGGAATTGTAGGTGTGGTAGCTTCCCGTTGCGTTCCACACTCGTGAAGGATGATGATGATAATGATAAGGACCGTTTCGGCCTTAAAGTGTTCCTGACATTTGTCTTACAGGTGAGGAAAAATCCCGATAAAAACCTCACCCAGAAAAACTGCCCTGACCGGGGATCGAACCCGGACCCGCTGCGTGACAAGGCAGCACGCTACCTCGAGACCAATAATTGACTTTCTACAATAATATTGAGCGTCTGTAGATCACATTGAAAGAACGCGCAATATATTGAGTCAATCAAAGACAGTTTGATTTTTATTGTGCAATCTAGTAAATATTGCGTGGTCTATTGGCAATATTGTGCAATTCTAGTTCAGTTCTGTATTCTGTTATCTTATTATTTCACATGTTGACTGAACAAATATCACCCGCGAACTAATTTATTGAGCAATAAAATTGCACTGTGTGGGTTGGCCAAGTAATACTATTGTACAAAATACTGTGCAATATATTGACGTAAATATTGATCATGTAGGGGCCGCTTAAAGCTTATCGATTGTTTATACAACCTATGATTTTATTTGTTTTCAGAACTCGCCCTATTAAGATATAAAATGACTCCGCAAGGTAAGTTGTGCGTTAGTACTTTAAAGAAACTTGAGGGAGTTACAGTTGTTTAATAGAATGGGAAACCGACAAAGTCGTGCAGCGCCGTCGCCAGGTGAAAGATCGTGGATATCGGAGCCAGGAACGCAGCGTAGAGCAGTTCAGCGATTTCAAGAAATACTGCCTCGACAACAAGCGGCCGTGCAAGAACGAGCATCACAAGTACCACGACAAGCGCAAGTACCGCAGCAAGAGGTAGAAGGAGCTGTGGCTCTGCCATCCACCTATGGATCAATTCAACAGCCAGAAACGGTAAATATATTTAAACAAAATATACAGGAATAAAAAAATTCTCAATTTTGTTACCGGATTTTGTACAATCGCTCTATCAAAACAAAATGCAGAATCTAGTTTACTTAGAGAAGGGGGCACTTGGAGAAATGGGCAATAATGCCCTCTTGTGGGTGCTGGAGGCCTTCAGGGAGCGGTAGAAAACGTACTCAAAGAAAATCGGAGGGGAGGGGGCGTTGTGGCTCTCTAGGAAGGTGATGGATTAAAGAAAATAAAAAAGAAGTGGAAAAATGTTTACCATATATTTGGAACTAAATTACTTAGTCATCCGAAAAAGTATACTGTATACTTTGCTCTAATTTAAATACAAGTTTGAACAATTCAAATTGTTTTTAAGAGCGCATTCTTAAAAACAATAATTTATTATTATGATTTTAACAGATGGTAATTAAAAAACTTAGGAGGGGATTAGATTTTTTGGCTCAACTGCACTTCTACTAGCGCTTGATTTTTCAGTTATATTGTTGTAAACTATAGCTCTTCTTCTGTATTTACTAACATTATTTAATATTTTAAACTTTTGCAAATCATTTTTATAACATTATTAGACAATTTTGAAGTATTTATTTAAATATGCAAATCACAATATTGACACTGTTAGACAATATTGTGATGCTAACTGCTATTTTCTCCACAGAGTATATTACTTAGTCTGATTTTTTTTATCGCTGTTTTGGGTTATAGCTGGTTGGATCAGCGTTAGGGAGTGATAGGTAGGTGTACACCCATTTTTAATAAACTTTTGGTAATTTTCATATTATTAATATATTTTTTAAACATAGATTTGGGGATTTATTGCAAATAGTGGATCAGCGTTAGGGAGTGATAGGTAGGTGTACACCCATTTTTAATAAACTTTTGGTAATTTTAATATTAATATATTTTTTAAACATAGATTTGGGGATTTATTGCAAATATTGGTCATTCAAATTTCATAGCGACGGATAGTAATCAAGGATGATAATCGATATGTGGTTCGATTGTGGGTTATCGCTGCCTCTATAAACTCTGGCGCATGCGCACTCTTCTTCTATTGGACTTGGAAAATATTTCACGCTAGTTTAAGTGCAGTTTTACCGATTTTTTATTCTTAAAGTGGGCGATGGGCGAAATAAGTTTGAAAAGGTATGTCCTAAATCATTTTTTTTCCGAAGGGAAAGATTACATTGGCTTACGTAATTTTTTTCTAAATATACTACAGTACAAAAAAATAGCATTTAAAATAATTTTAAAAATTGATCTAATAATACTCACTTACTCACTGGCACTATCGAACCCGTAGGTTCATGGCCGCGCGGACATAAGCTCTCCATACATCCCTATCCTGAGCTAATGCTTTCCAATCATTCCCTGTATAATCTACTTCCTTCAAATCATAGTTAATGTTGTTCTCCCACCTCATTCTTGGTCTACCAACTGGGCGTTTTCCCTCTGGCTTTCCTACAAGAAGCTTCCATGCACGTCTTTCATTCCCCATACGTGCAACATGTCCTGCCCATCGCAGTCTACGAGACTTTACTGTTCTTATTATATCTGGCTTCCTATAAAGACCATGTAGTTCATTGCTATGTAGTCTCCTCCATTCACCTGTCTGTTCATCTCTCTTTGGTCCAAAAATTTTCCTAAGAACTTTATTCTCAAATACTCGTAATCTCCTTTCCTCCCGTAAAGTAAGAGTCCATGTTTCGCACCCATATAATATAACTGGTAGAATAATAGTTTTATATATTTTCAGCTTAACGTTTTTTGAAAGGAGTTGGGACATCAAAAGTCTCTGCAATGCATAATAGCATGCATTTCCAGAATTGAGCCTATGTTTAATTTCTTTGTGCGTCTCATTCCTATTTGTGATTATTGTTCCTAGGTATTTGAATTCAGCCACTTCCTCAAAATTTCCCTCATTTGTCATTAGCTGTCCATTTCCATTGATCTAATAATTACCGATTTAATTTTAAATAAAATTTTCGCCAATTAATTCAAATGGTTATAGTCGCACAATAACAAAATTTAACGGGGATATATAAATAATCTTTGATATGGATGGGGTCTAGCATACTGTTCTGGATTGGAAGAAACTTATCAAACCCGTTTTATTTAACGTACAACTGGCTTCTCCCTTCTTTATTATAATGCAGTGAATTTCAATCTAATTATTTTTAGTGTCTTTAGCTGATAAGATTCTCCATCTTGTAATAATATATCGGCAATTGATGTAATTATTGGTTGACGAATATTACCTTTCAATTCATAAGCGACATATAGTATGGACAACATACATTCGTACACATAACTTTAAACGTGCAAAAACTAATACAGAGTGCCTAACATTTTTACTGTTCAAGGCTACTAAAGCTATTCAGGCTATTGTATACCAAGAGTCAACATGTGATTGTTCAGAGAGAAGAAATGGCTGCTAGCTTTGTTAGCCAACATGATACTAATTTCCGATTCAAGATTGCGTTATTTTATAAATTGTATTATATATCTATTCCTTTTATTACATATTCTAAACTTGTTTTATCTCGTTAGGCGACAAAATGAGCACATTAGTGTACACCGGATTAGTTTATATATCTGGCGCACCATAAGGATAAGTGAACTACGTATTCTGTTTCATCAGTTACTGATGCACGTTTTCTTTTGTAAACACAGCGATTTTTAACTCGATTATCACAACTTCTCATTCAATTTTAAGCCATTTCTCAATTTTGTTTTAGAAATAAAGATACAGGCTATATTTTCCTCGGGAAATTATTCACTTACTGCAGCACTAAGAGTTTTACGGTCTTTATTTACATTTATGTAGGTGGACTCAGGCATACAATCTTAAAATAAGAATGGTATTAAATTTTACTAGTTAACTTATTTAATTAAGTCTACTGTTATTTAAAGTATAAGAACAGTTCACCTGATTTCATAAAATTAAATTTTATTAAATTTATAATATTCCCTAATCACTTTCTTTGATAATTAATGTGGTCACAAAATTCAGTATGGATGTACTATGCAAGTCAACCGCTGTGGTCTCGAGATAGTGTGCTACCGTGTCACGCAGCGGGCCCGGGTTCGATTCCCGGTCGGGACAGGGTCCTGAAAGATTTTTTCGGGGTTTTTTCCTCCGCTATAAGGCAAATGTCAGGAAGCTTAGGACCCAACTGTCCCCGAAAACCTTCGGCCATGATCATCCTTATTATCAACATCCTTCACAGGTGTGGAAAGCAACCGGAAGCTATCACACCTACAATTCCCTAGTAAAGCTGCAAAGCATAGCATAATGCTATGATTGCTGTGAAAGACCTGCTCTCGGACAGAACACTATGGAATGGTACTATGTAATTCAAAATTTCGTGGTGGTTGTGGGTGTAGTGTAGTATTTGGTTTATGGGATATCAGAATTGACATTTAGATTCAAAATTTTATTTAAGCCTAATATCAAAGTTTTTATAAATTTTGACTTCTGTCCATCATTAAAAATGGAAGAACTCGTTTCAGAATTATTACGAAAAAGCAATTTTAAATTATTAATTTAGGATAAAGGGAAACTCGTTTTAATTCCTGCAAATTTGTATAACAATTGAATATATTTATTGGATTGTCATTTAACGGCCTTGGATAAAACTGGTTGAGAGTTAAAAAAAGTAGGTGTCAATCACCTTAAATTTTCCCTCCAATTTAAATCTAACATTTAAATAAATTTTACAGTAATGGAAATTTGCAAGTTCTATTAGTACCAAATTCACAACTAACTTACTAAACGTTTGAATATCAAAACTAAAATCGTCCCATAGTTTAAGATTCAGTACAATGAATAATTCTTAAAAGCTAAATTAATTTTGAAAAATAATGAATTATCGAGCGTAATATGTATAAAACTGCATTTCGAATATAATGCCCTTACATGAATGTTTAACATGAAATACTACACTGCTCAAAAAATTAGGGGATATTGTAGAATAACCTATTAAGAATATGTTTTTAGGAACAGTATTAGATGCAATCACTTTCTATTACTCCAAAAGAATGTAAACAAGAGTTAGAAGTCATTACGTAACCTCTGTACCACACGAGATGTCCGAGATCCTGATTAGGACTATGGCAAACAAACAAAGCAACATTAACATGAGTGAAAATGTTTCTTTCGTATGGTGTATGGTCTCCTCGAACGGCCAGCACTGCCTCACACCTGTGTGGCATTGATGCAATGAGGTTAGCAATGAGTTCTTGGGGGGTACGTGGTCACTCTTCCATAAGAGCAATGTGCAGCTCTGGAACAGTTGTGGGAGGTGCTGGTCTGCCTGCAATGCGTCTGCCTAATGCATCCCACACATGCTCAATCGGATTTAAGTCCAGGGAAGAAGCTGGCCATTGCATATGCTCGATACCCTCCACTTCCAGCATGTCGTCCACCAAGTCAGCTCTGTGGCGTCGTGCATTATCGTCCATAAAAAGAAAAGAATCACCTATGGCACCAGCATAAGGCACGACAAAAGGTCGGAGAATCTCATCTCTATACCTTACCGCAGTCAAAGTACCACTTTGGATGACGTAGAGGTCCGTACGTCCACCACTACTGACTCCTGCCCACACCATCAATCCACCGCCACCATATGGGGATCTTTCATGTACAAAAGCTGGATTGTTTCGTGTCCCTTTTTCTCTCCAGATGAATACACACCGACTATCGCATTCCACGTTGAATCGCGACTCATCAGAAAAAACTGATCTCCATTCAGCATGCCTCCACCCACGATGTTCCTCCGCCCAGATTCTGCGATCTCTACGGTGTTGTGGAGTTAACCTGGTACACACCATGGGCCTGCGGGCAGAGACGACTTCCATGCAGTCGATTAGGGACAGTTTGAGTTGACACCCTGCGTCCTGTTGCTGTTTGAAGTGTATTTCGCAGTTGAGTTGCATTCTGCTGTCTATTCCGACGGGCTGTTAACAAGAGGTAACGGTCTTCTCTTGCTGTTGTTGCCCTTGGTCGACCTTGTCCGGCTCTTCTGTGAACAGTATGTTCTTTGAAAATGATTCCAAAGTCTGGAAATCACGCTTTGAGACACCCCAATGGCTTGTGCCACCTCTTGTCTGTCCAGCTTCCATCCTTCCTATGGCCCTTCAAGCCATTGGTTCAGGTAAATCACGTTGTCGAGGCATCACTGTCCCTAAGGCAAGTCATTCACTAACTGAAAACTGGACTGGATTTAAAAACAGCAACAAAACATTCACCCCCACACCACCCTTTCACATCAACAGTACAGACACTGCCCTCTGATGTGGTACCGAGGTTACGTAACAACTTCAAACTCTTATTTACATTATCTTGGAGTAATAGAAAGTGTTTGCATCTGATACTATTCCAAAAAACATAGTCTTAATAGGTTATTCTACAATATCCCCTAATTTTTTTGAGCAGTGTATATGACGTATTTCAAATTCCAAGTGCCATTTATTGAAGTAATACATCTAAAATTACGAATACAATACCATAAATTCGATGGATTGAGTAACCCCTAATTAAAATTAGATCGATAAATGGTTGAAGTGTG
The DNA here is from genome assembly GCA_030220185.1 of Diploptera punctata. Classification (NCBI taxonomy): domain Eukaryota; kingdom Metazoa; phylum Arthropoda; class Insecta; order Blattodea; family Blaberidae; genus Diploptera; species Diploptera punctata. Next base: position 187,593 of record JASPKZ010002342.1, read on the forward strand.
TAGGACCGACAATAAGGAGAATCATTGATTGGCATTACTCTTATTAATTTGTATTTGCTTTTGCACAAATGAATCGGTAATGATTGTGTATGGAGTAATTTATTTTTATCATAAATATTAATCAAATGTATCTTCAAGTATACGAAGTTAATTGGGTTAGTGTTCGAATTGTACACTGCCACTCAGTTCTTGAAATATTGCCTCAGGTCTTCTTCACTGGGTATTCCAAATTTTCTTCATAAACTAAGCATAGTTCAACAGTTTAATTTCACGTATTTGGTTCAGTTGTCTGAAATGTGTTGAGGATCCGATCAGATAGTGTGTGTTGTAGCTCTGAAGAACGTAATATGAATTGAACAGATGTATTTAAATTCTTACGTGTAATTTCTATTTGAATTAGAAGGTAAGAAATACACATCGAATTGCCGACGTTTCAATAACGATAGATGGCTAATGCAAAATCTATTATATACCGGTACATCAATCAGCACAGGTCTCGAGTTCGATTCCCATGCAGAAATGTTTAATAAATAATTTCTCATCACAGATCTAGGGTATGTTTTTTTCTGCAAAAATACTACTAGCCTCCAAACTCCATGGCGCAACAGGCCTTGAAGGCCTTTGGCCTACTACTTAGCTGTTGGCCTTACATCCACATTTGATTATAGAAGTAGGCGATCACAAGTCAGTTTAGGGATGACATGTGGTAGCATGTCGGGTCCCCAGCCGTTATAGCCGGTTTTCTCAACCGCTACTTATTGCCGCTATCCAAATTCCTCATTTTTGGGTGAGCACCGGTCCCATACTGACAAATTCTATGAGAAATGTTCTTCCCTAATGGATACCTGGACCAGCGCATGTCCCATAGCTCTGCACCAAGGCATTTTTGCCTTAACCACTCGGCTACGGTAGTCTACACAATATATTTTGTATAATATAATGGATATAAAGACCGCAACATGAAACAGGAAAAAAACACGCGTTTGTGAAGTATTTTACAGAATCTCGAAAATTAAAACCTCGCTGTCGCTCGGTTTTTAAACATTTTTCTCGCTTCTCTAAAACCACTTTCCAACTTCACATCGTAATATATTGTATGAAAATGTTGATTATAAATTAATATTTTAGTTAGGTATAACGTAATTATGAATTTCGATAATTCTGAAAAAAAATCACTTATTTTAATTGCAGGATTTTCTAGGCCTATTGATTTTTTGAGCTTCTATTAATATTTCCAACCAGTTAATCAGTTAGATTTAAAAACTGTAAAGTGTAAAGTGATCCCACAACAGGCCCGGAGGCCCTTGGGGTAGTAGGAGGTTAAGGCTCCCACTTTTTTCTAGACAATCGGCACTTTGTCAGCCGGGTTGTCAGCCCTGCGTGACGGCCGCCTTTACTCTCAGAACAAGCGTCTGGTACTCATTTCCGTTAGAGGCTGAGTCGACCCCAGTGCCATAGTGCCGCCAGAAGGTTTGGGTCAGTTTAAAAATCCTGACCCCAACGGGACTTGAACCCTCGACCCTCCGGCTTGTAGCTCAGTGCCTTAACCACTACGCTACGGCGAATCAGTTAGATTTATCTAGTATTATTTTATAAATTATAATGAAATTTGACGAAATTGTACAAAATATGAAATAATACAAATTTTTACAACACTATAATTTCATCATCATCTGCATTCATGGATTAAGTCTGTTGACCCGTTCCGACTACAGCCCATCTCTTTCTAGGTCTGCCCACATCTCGGGTGCCTTTAGGTTTGTATTTTATTTGTTTTGGATATCTATCTTCATTCATTCTGTCTGTGTTGCTTCCATTTTTGTCTATATGTATCTATTTTATCAGTTATTGCAAATATTTCAAGTTCCTGTCTTATTTCTGTGTTCTTACTTTAATTTATAGCGCATTTATAACACAGATACTAGTTCTAGGTACATAAATTAACCATATTCGCAAGTTGTGAAGTTTTGAAGTCATCCTGTCTGGGTGTTACCACTCCACCTTCCCAGTAACGTTCTATCACTTCCCTGCTTCTTCCTTTCATGTGACAGACCATTAGGTCTAACGCTTGAAGGGTCTGCCCAAAGATCTCTTGCCTGGTGGCTTATAATTTAAGATTTGACGTGGTATTCTTGTTCTTCTCATTCTTCTTACGTGAGATTTCCGGTTGTTTCTGTATTTTTGTACATATTCCATGATTTATTCTGTTTGTAATTCTCTGAGAATTCCTTTTATGGTCTGTTCTTGAGTAACCTGCAGTATGTCTCATAAATTTCATTTCTGCCGCAGTTGGTCTTTGTTCATCTACACTGCGAATTGTCCAGGCCTCACTGCCGTAACATAATATGGGCCTGGCCAGGTTTTATAAATTCTAGTTCGTGTGTATTGCTGTACTGTGTTTGGCTTGAAAATATTTATAATTCCTGTTACTCTGTTAAATGTTTTAATTTTTTGATAAAATATTTGTACTCTTCGTATGTAACTTGGTATCCGAGGTAGTTAAATGTGTTAGTTTGTTCTAATATTTTATTATTAATAAGGATTTTACTGTGAACTGGGCATTTTCCTAGGAAAGCCACGACTTTAGATTTTTCTGTTAAGATTTCCATGTTGTAGTTTATTGTAATTTGGTGAAAAGAGTGGGCTGAACATTATAGGTCATCTTCTGAATTCGCTACAAACAATGTCATCTGCAAATGAAAGGGTGTCTAAATTATATAATCTATAGTGCCATGTGGTTGTAGTCTCCATTCTTCAATAATTGAGTTCATGTATATTATGAAGAGCATTGGTGAAAGACCACATCCTTGTCTAACTCCTTGACTAATTGGTCTGCATTAAAACATTTTATTTACGATCTTAACTTGGATGTAATTATCCTTGTAAAATAATATATACTGTACATACAGCTTTTATCAGTTGGCCTGGGATTCCATCATATTTGAGGATTTCTAATAATTTGTTTCCATTTACTTTGTCAAATGCCTTCAAGTCAATAAACGCCATACGTTTCAATATTAAACTGTGTTTTTTCTATTACAATTTTAATAGTGAAGTATCTATATCTACAGGATATTCCTTTTCGGAATCCATTTTGCGCATGATCTAATATATTGTCATAATTAGTTAATTTTGATTTAATTAACTTGGCACTTCCCTACTGAAGGGTTAAAGTGCATAAAATTTCTTAAATATATTTTACAGATGTTAAAACTATTTATTCACAGCCTTACTATTTTACCAACATTATTTATAAATGCATAATAGTACAATTATATATTTTAAATAATTCAGTAATACAATTGGATTATTTGTTTGCATTTTCTGACGGTTTTCAATGAAAATATTACAAATTTAATTGAAGCGCATATCATTTTGTACCTATCATTTTGAATTAACAAGCAAGATTTTTCAAAGTGATTTTTTTCGGCCTGTTATTTAACTAAATTTGCAGTTCATAAATCAGGGTAAAATATATTTGTTTTAAATAGCCTAGTTAGAAGATTACATTTTCTAAATTTTATTTTTGTTATGGAGCTTCTTGTATTATAAATCTAAAAAAAGTCAGCACGAAGACGTGTTTTAAAATTGTAAAGGTTTTAACTTCATAGAGCACGTTCACGAATCTCCATCACTTACTTAGGTATGATTTAATTGCGATATTTATAAAATAAGCCCTAATAATATCTGAAAATTAAATGATATTTTTCAATGTTAAATTGGTTTTTTCCTTAGTTCTTTTATCGTATAATTTCAATTGAAATTAAACATTGGGCACATAAATAAATTTAAGAATGATTATATCAGTTTTTTCACTCTGAAGTAATCAGCATATAAATTTTAAATCTTAAATATGAGTTCAATTCAATTCGATATATCTATTTTTTGGCCTAATGTATTTTCAGTACTAATAAAACCGTTGAGGTGGAGAGTCATAAAATAAAATAAGTTAAAATACCTTCTTAGGTAAAATCCATCGTCCTCAACTTTTAACAATCAATATTATTATTATTGACTCTATAGCCAGTCAGGCCAAAACTAAGTCCAGTTTTTTTAAAAACTAAATTAACGCTACATGAGACTATTGCCAATATATATTTCGACAATGTTTAATTCATAACATTATCCCAAATTATGCCAAAAAATAAATAAAAGCTACTCAGCCATAAAAACAAAAAATAATGCAGAAATTAACTGGATAAAAAATGAAATAAAATTCTTATATATAAAGAAAAAAACTTACAATAATAAATTATATTATCTTACACAACAAGCAAGTAAAATATATGGTAAATGTTGGTAAAAAAATTAAAAGTTGAGGACGACGGATTTTACCCAAGAAGGTATTTTAACTTATTTTATTTTATGACTAATGTATTTTATACAGTATTTTTAAAAGGTCTCTACAAAATTATGTAATTGCCAAGTAGTTAGAGGGACTTTAAGGAAGGAAAACCATTATCGGCCATTTGTAGCTATATGAAAAAAAATAGTGAATAATCAAACTTCATGCTGAGATCTGGAAAATCAAACCTATTGCTGAGATTTTATATAGAACACGTATGGTGTGTTGTATATACAAGATTGGGTACAGTTGCTCCCAATATTTGATTTGACCTAATAGCATGTCATTGGTCTTTGGTTTATCTTTATACAAGGTGCGGCAGAAAAAAAAAATACTCATTTTAAATTGCCTGCCATTATTGGACACGGCTTCCTAGAGTTGATATTGGTACCAATGCATAGCGCAGTTCAAAGCTTTGCCAGTCAATACGGAGCGTTTGGTCACTGTTAGTTTGCAATATAAACGTTTTTGAAGTGTGGTAGCAGTGTCGTACGGATACAGCGTTTGTTCTCGCAACATTTTAACATTGGTTGGAATGATAAAGTTCCGTCTCGGACATAGATTACGAAATGGGTCCAGCAGTTCAGAGCAACAGCATCTGCAACAAACAATAAGCCACCTGGTAGGCCATGTACGGTTCGCACCCTGGGCAACATTGCAAGAGTAAGAGCTGCTTTCGCAATGTCAACTGGCCACCCAGTTCGCCCGATTTATCGGCTTGTGATTTTTTTCTATGGGTGTTCCTAAAATCCAAAGTATATGCAAACAAGCCAACAATTCTCAAAGACTTGAAAAACAACATTCACGCCAAAATCGAGCTCATAAACAGGGTACACTATTCATTGAAGGTTTATGCCGTTGTTGCGGGTTCGTGACCGAAGTTACCATCGCCACCAATGGTGGAAACCCAAAGGTCACAATTTACAAAACGTGACGTGTGTAGTTAATGGTAGGATGTGTTCTTTCGAACAATGTACCGGTAAAAAATAACGTGTAGTTTTATTTCTTCATGCCTAAATAAAATATTAACAATAGGTCATTGTTTCTACCGCACCCTGCAGAAAGAAAAGTTATATATATATATATATATATCTTATATTAATATTACTCTGAGCTGAATTAATACTTACGGAACATTAATATAGCATGCGACGAGTTACGGTACTTTTTTTTTTAATTTATGTAAAAAGGGTTATTCTAATCTGGCTCAACTGCAATTATACTGGCGCTTAATTTTTCAGTTGTATTGTTGTAAACTATAGCTCTTCTTCTGTATTTACTAAGATTACCTAATATTTTAAACTTTTTCAAACAATTTTTATAACATTATTAGGCAATTTTGAAGTATTCATTTAAATATACAATTCACCATATAATGACACTGTTAGACAATATTGTGATGCTAACTGCTATTTTCTCCACAGAGTGTATTACTTAGTCTATGATTTTTCTATCGCTGTTTTGGGTTATCGCTGGTTGGATCAGCGTTAGGGAGTGATAAGTGTACATCCATTTTTAATAAACGTTTAGTAATATTAATATTGTTAATATATTTTTTTAACACAGATTTGGGGATTTATTGCAAGTATTGGTCATTTAAATTTCATAGCGAGGGATAATAATCGAGGATGATAATTGATATGTGGTTCGATTGTGAGTTATGGCTGGCTCTATAAACTCTGGCGCATGCGCACTGTTGTTCTACAGGACTTGGAAAATATTTCACGCTAGTTTAAGTGCAGCTTTTCCTTCTAATTTTACAGTGTCTAGTTTTGAATTAGGTTATCTTCAAATTTATATTTTTTATTTCAATCCCACTTCAGGAAATTAGGGTCAAATATTAATGGGAGCAAGTAACTTTATGTACAGTGTATGTATGGGTTTATTTAAGGAGTAAGCAAATTAAATTTGGTTTTTTTTTTAGGAAATGGAATCAGAGCAGGAGGAGACTATGCCCAAGCCTCTTGTGCCTCCAGAACTTCTTAAAGAAGTAAAGGGATTTGTTTACCACGAGCCGGATCTGGTCTTGCATATACACAAAACTCTAGGCGAACTTGAGAAAATTGCACGTAACATAGATTCTACAAAGACAAACATTAGGGCATCCACAAATGAGCTTCTGATATTGTACAACAAAACTACTAATGTTTTCAAGGATTATGATCCTATAGATGAGACAATCGCAAGGGCGATTCAAAAACTCGATGAAAATGTGAATGTTCAAGACGAAGTCACTAATGGGTTCATAGCTGCAGCTGAGAGCATACATCGCTCCATTCAAAGACTCAACCTACAAATTTCTCAAATGACTTCTGCAGTGATAAAAAAAATGCCTACATCCGCCCTTGTAACTGAACCATGACAAAAAATTTGAAACGGTTCTGAATCCGTTAATTCAACCTATAATTCATTAGTGTATTTTGTAATTTGCTAATAGCAATCAACACAGGATAAGATTTAAAAGTGACGACTACAAAGTCAAAACTAATTTTCATTTGAAATTAATTTTAAATGCTGTACCGTCGTTAGGGGTTATATTGATAGGTTTTATTGTGAAACTGTTGAGCAACTTGTTAGATAATGAATATTCTTAAAAAACACACACAAATAAATGCATTAATCAGATTTTCTTTATCTTTCACATTACATAAATTAAACAATTCTGTTGATTAATACTTCAGGGAAAAAAGTGCTGTCAAAATTATTACCGGAGTTACTTCGATAATTCTTGCATTCAAACGACATTATCACCCCTTGTATTTGTTATAACGCGTTTCATAGCAGATTCGGAACTTCTTTAATATTAGTAAGTTCAACAGCCTCTATTGACATGTGCTTTCCAAGGAGCATAAGTCTTGTATGGTCGATAAAATCATCCTTAAGATTCGCACATTAGTTACTCTAGGTGAACACTCGTAATGTCTGAAACATTAAAATTAGGTGTACTTTAAAATACAGATATCTCACACTATCAATTTCGCCCGTGTTTACAAAGAAAATTGGTGTCCATACTATAACCTCAAAATGTATGCCAAATGCCCACAAACGTCTAACTGAATTTTAAAGATAAATTTAAAATTGCTCATGTAACTATACTCGTCTTGGTGTTAGTTTTGATGGTCTAAAATTCGTCTGATCCACGTCTCGAACAAGTTATTCACAAAATGTTTATTTTTCTCGCCTTACCACTCAGACTTTATATAGGGCACTCGGCAATTTACGATAGGATTAAGAGATCACAACACAAAAATTGTGCTCGAAGATCTTAGGCGAGAGTTTGTGACCCATTAATATGGTTAACAAAGTAATCACAATTTAATATAGTAACCTCTAATAACGGTACTGTAAATTAAAAATTAGTATTTAAAAGCACACGGATTATCAATAAATAATATTAAATTATTAGTAAAAATTTTATAATTCTGTAAATTAAAAATCTTAGTTCTGCACATAATCTACTAGTTTTCGATTCTTAATGTAGGCTACAAACTGCTGATACTTTGTATTGTTTTCTTAGCGAAAGTTCGATGTTTTAATGTTGTTAAATGCTAAATTTTACTTAAAATATAAATTATTAAAAATAAAATTGTACTATTTAAATGCATGCGTTTATAATGAATAGTTGTTCAAACAATGTAAAAAATGTTAATTCGTAGTTAATTTGAAACAATAAAATGATTCGATATTGTCTATTGACTTCATTTACTTCAGAAATCTTAAGTAATAATTCGTTAAAAGATATTTTTGGTTCTATACCACTATCGATATGGAATAAAACAATTTTCTTTAAGCAATGTTATTACCATTTTATTTAAATTATTTATTAGAAATGTTTGATTAATAGAATATTTGGGTATTTCAAATAATAGTTTAAATCGTTAAATTATCTTGAACGTTGATTATCCTTGGTGACAGTTGACGTTCGCTGAAATGAAGTAGTGAAACATGAATACTTATCAATAGAGCCCGGATTTGTATGCAAATAAAGTACTAAATATGCATGGAAAATGTAGTAATATGCACCTTAAATATGAAAAAACAGGTAGTGATAAAATCAAAGAACTTGTTTACTGTTTTACCTTATTCCTGGCTGTTACAGTAGATAATGAACCTTTTCATGAGGTTTTCTTGTTTGAAGCTCCTTCATATCTCGGTGAAGAAGGATTTGTACAATGAAAATGTATTTTCTACATTACATGATGTCATAGGTGCATGTGAAAAACAGAAGAGTTCATCTTCAGTGAATTCTCTTCGGTTATAATGTTTTTTCTCTCTTCAGTATCACCAGAGAATTTTGCTAATTTGTCAAATTCTATTGTAGCCAGGATTTTTGTTTAGTATTTCACTAACGATAAGCTTATCAAACGAGATTTTTAGCCCATGGGTATTCCCCTCTTGCACAGATGTAAATATACACGTTACGCTTATATCCAATTGAGTGTAGAGACTTTATTCATTTTAGAATATTAATTAATAATTAATTGCTAGTAATTAGCTGAAGGGAAAATTATAATTTAATACCACATTTAAGAGAACTATGTATTTATACATTAATAATCTAAAATAAGTATTTTCCCCCGGAATATGCCTTTCTATGCATTATCAAATACCGCTCAAATTGTCTGTGAGGGGGACCACTTAACATGTAAATCATTTCCGCATACTTCTTAATGCGTAAAACAAAACATGCATTTCGCATATAAATCCGGGCTCTACTTATCAGTAAAATTATTTCCTACCGAACGTCGACCTCCACCAATGACTCAGTGAAGGTTTTATATTGGACTCGGTATTATAGTTTCCAGGCGGTATCAAAGGCAACTGTTTCCCTCTGGTTTAAAAACTACATTGTTACTGCCAGGCAGAGGCTTCAATCACCAAAAACTGGACGGTTCTCTCCCAATAATGTCTTCTTATTATAATTGAACAAACTACGTTTCCAAATCAAATCCATGTGAATCTTAACAGCGTTGCAACTATCCTTTTGCAACATTATTATAATATAGTATGTTCGTGTCAGTGAAAAAAAAAAGTGGCAACGGCGCTTGATGTGCTAAATGCTTATCCGTGCAAAATAGACCTACTTAACCACAAAGCAAAGCGCCTGAAAACTAAAACAATGAGTTCACTATATGTATTTCATATCGATAGTGATATAGCCCCAATATCTTAAAACGAATTATTTTAACCCTCCTTGTTAGATTTTTAAAAGTGGAATACCTCCTTTCCTTCCTGCTTCAATTTATATATATATATATATATATATATATATATATATATATATATATATATTTATATTGGGACCTCTGTCTGTGTATTTCTGGTTACAAGATAGCAGATTTTGAACAATTTAATGAAACATTTACAAATAAGTGTATCATGCAATGTATATAGTGAAAGTATGAGTAATTCTAAATATTAACTTGCTAATAAGGTTTATAGCTGGTCTTGGCGCAAATTTTGAGCATGACTGAAAGAAAATTATTGCTCTTCCTACTTTTCATTATAAGTAACATCAGACATTTTATTACAAAATTTAGTTTGTCATTTGAAACTCTCGATCTTGAAATGCTTAGGTAAGATTTTTTTCTGTAGTTTTCTATATTTAAAAGGTATTGTAGTCCCATTACAGGCCTTACGAGGCTCCTGGTGTATTAGGAGGTGAAGGATTCCGCTTTTTCTAGACAATCGGCACTTGTCAGCCGGGTTGTCAGCCCTGCGTGACGACCGCCCTTACCCCAATACAAGCGTCTGGTACTCATTTCCGTTAGAGGCTGATACGACCCCATGACTCCAGAAGTTTTTGAGCAGTTCTAAAAATCCTGACTCCTCTTGGACTCGAATCCTCGGCATTCCGGCTTCTAGCGTATTTGCTTAACCACTTCGCTACGGCGTGTCGTCCCAACCTTACATATTTAACATATGTTAAATTGACTATTTAACTCATGCACCAAATGGGAGTCAATGACCAGTCACATTTCAATGTTTTTATTTACAACCAATCACAGTCGCGTTTCGCCTAGAATTTACCAACTAAAGTTTAACATAATAAAGAAAGCACCTCCTTCTTAACATTCTCAATAGGTCATAGCATTATTTTGCAGTGACTGACTCACCAAGAAATATGGCTACCAGACTGTATATATAGTGCATGGATGTCAATACATACCGAATGCGGGAGTTAATATAAAAACATTTGTAGCAATTGATTATACCACCAAAAAAAAATAAACCACTGTTCGCACTTTCTTGAATGTATTTTTTTCCAGAAAAATAATTGTCCTATTTACATCATAGGACATCAGAAATGGATTAATATACAGTTTGATGTTTCATTTTTTTCTCCACTAGTGCATTCTTACAATATTGCGTTCCTTTGTCAATAAATAATATGATCTGGTTGCAGTGACGAACAAAAGAAGCAAATGAAGCGTCCCAATCGTTTCTCATTTGTTTTCAAACATCGCCGTTTACATTAAATATGTAAATATTTTAAAATAACAATATTTAAATAATAATTTGTGAGTAAACAGCCTAATGTTATTCGTTAAATAGTCCTAACAAATGCTACTCTTGATTTCCAAATTATCTAGATAAATTGGAAATCACTCGTGGCATTACTTATGATAAATTAATATCTCCTAAACTTAATTTGTCACATTTAATATTCCCTAAATATTCATAGGAAAGGTTGACATTGACTGTCAATGTCTAGCTGCACTAGTTAATTTTTATTACCCTTGTTCACATATTCATCTCACTACAAGGAGCACTTCGCATTGACAACAGCTAGAAAGATTAACTTCGATTCTCGGTTACTTGCTCGAAATTGACAATACTGTTGTTTTTATGAACTCCAACCAATTTAAAATTTTAATTGTTTCAAGTAAATAGTAAATAAAATATAAACCTTTAATAATTTTTATTTTAGTTTCGAGTAAAAGCGGTAGGAAATCAAATTTTCTGTATCAGCCGATAATTGTAACGGAACTCTGACCACGGACCACTCAAATGACATCTATACGAAAAGAAGTGTAACTAAATTAGTATGGTTCGAATTCTTCCCTGTAGGGGGAGAGAGCCTAAATCTGTTGAGGGAAACATGGGCTTACAAGAAGACAATGCTTTACCAAACTTTCATTGTTGGACAGAAAGTAAGCAGGAGGTAAATTTGTTGCATTGCCAGTCTTAATGTTCTAACAAATTTATGCTAAGAATACTCTCGATTGCATAATAGGAGTAAATACCACTCTTAAATAAAACAAATCGTGGTTCGTGTATCACAAAATATGACAGTTTTTATATAGTAATAAAAAATAAACTCCCGTACTTGACATATGCTTGTTTTTTTATATTACTAAATAAAATAATTAAGCATACTATTTTTTATTATTTGGAACAATATTATCTCGAGATTTTCCAATGTGCTTTTTTTTCTTATAAAAGCGGCAGCGGGAACCACAAGCGGCGATCCAATGTTGTTTATTAGATCTCCAGTACATGCTCATTAATTTAGTAAGCCGTGCTGCTTCCATAGAGTAGCCTCTTCTACTTCACAAGAAGAAGGAGAGAGGGATGTATTCACTCTGTGCTTCACACCAACGCTTTTATATCTACAATGTTACTTTCTTTTTATTAAATACACTTCTGAGCTAAATTCTAAACCTATTTATAATTCTTTTAGAAGTTAATTCGTACAGTTATGTTGTAGACACGAAATAGAATGTTAATAGCTTAAAACAAGTACAAACAACCCTTAACGGACGCTTCTCAATAAAGGACATTTTAAAAATCCCCCTTTAAAAAACATTGGCTCTTCTTCTTCACTTCACGGACTAGGCAAAATGCCTGATCCGCCTCACAGTTGTTCTGTTCATCTTTTCACTGGCCTTCCTTCATTCCTTGAACCTATTCGCTTGTAGTTAAATGCTGCTTTTGGTAATCTTGTTACGTTCATTCTTTCTACATGTCTAAACCATTTTTCTCTATATTGTTTGATTTTATCATTTAGTGGTGTTATGAATACATAGTTCTTTATATAGATTTTTTATTGTTTTATAGATTATTTTAATTATTCGAGCAAAGTCGTTTGAGATGGAGTTTAGACATTCAAAGTCTGTTGAGATAGAGTATAGTTCAGAGCAAAGTCTTGTTTAAGCTAACTGTAAACATTCCTACATTTAGTTCATTGGAATGTTAGTTGGTACAGTTAGGGTGAATTGAGGTCATTTTTAGTATATAACACTTGAGAAGTGAGGGTCTCGTGTCTGTCTGTGTGTGTAAACGGCTGAAGGGTAAGTTACCGATCATTTTTCTTAATAATGTAGTCCATTTCTTTTATATTTGTATCAAGTACCATTAACATTTTTGAAACTATATGTTAGAAAAGGGATATAACATTTTTAATCATGTAGATTTGGTTAGATTTAAAAATTCCACAACTCCCTCTTCTCAACCCCCCCCAAGAAAGTACTGTAGTTTTTAATATAGGCTTAGACTAGATTTAGGGCTAGAGATATTTAGGATTTCTAATTATTTATACTTTAGTAATAAAATAGTTTAAAATAAGACTCCATCTGTTTATTTCAACACATGTATAACTGTACATCCTCATACTAACGCTCGGCTAGATAAACGCTACCAGATTTTCGAAGTCCCGAAGGTCCTTTAAGCCTAATAAATCCAGTTGGGTTTATAATAAGTGGATATATATTTAACTCTGTTCATATATTTTCAATATTTATTCGATCCATTCTTGTGCAGCCTTTTGTTCATTTCTAAACTTTGTATTCTACTTTGTAATTTTTTGGTCATTACCCCAGTTTCACTCTCATAAAGTAATGCAGGAACTGCCAATATTTTATAAAACTTCAATCTACCATCATTTCTTGTTTTGTTCTTTAATGTTACAGTAAATTCTTCCCAATAGCGGACATGCTTAATAACGGAAGAGGACACTAAAACGTATCCCCGAACGAAAATTAAAACTTCCGATTAACTGATAGCGCGAGAAGTGAAACATTTATACTGTACATGCAATTATTTGCAACAATGAACATTATCGCACGTTTTAACATTATAGCACATTTTTTAAACTTGAGTCTCGTGTTAATGTGAATACCATTTTGTGTCTTAAAAAAGGCACGCCTTGCTGGAATGTTACAAAAACGCGAACGATTAACACTGAATGTAAAGGTAAAGAACATCAATCTCCACGAAAAGGTAAGAAAATTGAAACAGTAATTTTAATTAAAAATGTTGGAGAGAGGCTCCGTTTGACGTCTGCGGTTGATAAACGTATTGAAAAGACAATTCTAAATGACTATCTTGTCCAGAAAAAAAAAGATTGTTTCAAGCTACCCTTCCAGAATTTACATTTAGCCTAGATTCGTAAAGTACAGTCCCTTAAATTATTGTAGTAATTTGTTTAGACATATAATATGAAACTGTAGGCCTATACTTTAATACTGTACCATTAAGTTTTTAACGTAGTATTGCACTCAAATAAAGACAAATGTTTACTAATTTACGCATGAACTGTAATCTTCTTTCTACCACACTACTGCATGTTGTATAGTATTTTTATTTACTTTTCTGAATAGCGGACATTATTTTTCCCATAGGTGTCCGTTATTCAGAAGTTTTACTGTATTTCAATAAGACATCCGGAGAATTTAAGGTAGGCCTATCTTTCATTCAGCATTGGGACACATTTTTCATAAGTACGGAGTAATGCCACGAGCGATTTCCAATTAATCTAGAGGATTTGGAAATCAAGAGTGGTATTTGTTTAGAACTATTTAACGAATAAAATTAAGCTGTTTACTCACAAATAATTATTTAAATATAGTTATTTTAAAATATTTATATATTTAATGTAAATGGCGATGTTTCAAAACAAATGAGAAATTTTTGGTTCGTCTCATTTTTTCATCCACTGCAACTAGATAATTGTATTTATTGCCAAATAGGTTCGCAATATTGTAAGAATGCACCCTACTGGAGAAAAAAATTAAGCACATCAAACTATATATTATAACCAACTTTATAGGTTATTATTTTTTTAGGAAACTCAGTAAAATCATTATTTAAAAATACAATTATTGAACATACAATTATCAAATGTGTAGTTCGAAGCAATCTGTTCATTATTTGCTATATTTAGCGTATTTGTTAGAGAGTCGGTCTCTGCAAAATAATGCTCTGATCTGTTCAGAATATTGAATAGGAGGAGCTTTCTTTAATATGATAAACAGAAGTAGATAAATATCGAGGTGAAACACGACTGTGATTGGTTGTAAAAGAAATTTCATTGAAACATGATTGGTCATTGACTCCCACTTGGAGCATGAGTAAAATAGTCTCTTTAATATAATACAACTGTAATAAACATATTTAAGGTAATTATCTTTATTGGGATTAACCTAAAATTTCGGATTTAAATTACACCGTTAACGAATAGAATCCAAAATCTACGTACTTGTTGGAAAATTATAGAGTGTAATAAATGAGTACCTTGTTTATGATCATTTTAGGTATTAACATAAAAAAAGAGAAGAATAAAGAAGGAAAAAAGTTAGTCTAGTGAGATTCGTCTTGCTATCTAAGGAGTTCGATTCCGTCAAAGGTATATACAAATTTCCTTACTTACTTACTTACTCACTCACTCATCCACTCATCCACTGGCACTATCGAACCCGTAGGTTCATGGCAGCGCAGACATAAGCTCTCCATACATCCCTATCCTGAGCTAATGCTTTCCAATCATTCCCTGTATAATCTAATTCCCTCAAATCATAGTTAATGTTATTCTCCCACCTCATTCTTGGTCTACCAACTGGGCGTTTTCCCTCTGGCTTTCGTACAAGAAGCTTCCATGCACCTCTTTCATTCCCCATACGTGCTAAATGTCCTGCCCATCGCAGTCTACGAGACTAAACTGTTCTTATTACATCTGGCTTCCTATAAAGACCATGTAGTTCATTTTTATGTAGTCTTCTCCATTCACCTGTTTGTTCATCTCTCTTTGGTTCAAAAATGTTCTTAAGAACTTTATTCTCAAATACTTGCAATCTCCTTCCCTCCCCTAAAGCAAGAGTCCATGTTTCGCATCCATATATTGTAATTGATATACGAATTTCCTATTGAAGGAAATTTGAGAACTCATAAATAAGAAAAGTTTGTAATTTTCATGTCAGATGTGTAGCATATTAAGTAATTCTTGTAAAATTCATGAATCGTATCGTGATCGGAGAAATAGGCGAAATTAACAGATCCATATATTGTAACGGTAGTGGTTACTGTTAGACTTGCTTATATTTTGTATGGCTCTCAGAATGTGTTTATTTAACATTTCAAAATTGACTGCTATTATTCCTCCAATGAATAGAGTGGAACAGAACTGCACATATAAGCTTTCACAAGTAGTCCAGGAATTTTAGTAGAGTGTTTTGATATAAGGAATCCATATATAATTAAGGAACAATTCGCATTTTAAAATATTTTGTGACAATCACTTTTCACTGGATGTTAACATTCTGTTGAATTAACAACTATAAAGTTATGCTGATGATGTAATACTATTGGCCGATAGCGAGGAGATACTAAAGGACAACACGCACACACTATTGAGTAACACTAAGAAATTAGGACTGGAAGTAAATATCAATAAAACTAAATATATGGTCACACGTGGAAATACATTATATAATGGAAATGGACAGCTAATGACAAATGAGGGAAATTTTGAGAAATGGCTGAATTCAAATACCTAGGAACAATAATAACAAATAGGAATGAGATGCACAAAGAAATTAAACATATGCTCAATTCTGGAAATGCGTGCTATTATGCATTGCAGAGACTCTTGATGTCCCAACTCCTTTCAAAAAACGTTAAACTGAAAATATATAAAACTATTATTCTAAAGTACAGCCTTTATTGGATAAGGTCACGAATTACAGACAGAAATGGATTGATCAAATAGATGGAATGAGTAAGGAGAGATATCCATTGTTAGCAAGAAATTATCAAGCAAGAGGAAGACGTGATGTTGGTAGACCTAGAAGAGGTTGGGCTGATGCATTATGAAGTCGGAACGGGCAATTGCCTAATCCCTGGAGTGATGATGATGATGATGATTATTCTACCAGTTATATTATAAGGGTGCGAAACATGGACTCTTACTTTAAGAGAGGAAAGGAGATTACAAGTATTCGAGAATAAAGTACTTAGGAAAATTTTTGGACCAAAGAGAGATGAACAAACAGGTGAATGGAGAAGACTATTTAACAATGAGCTACATGGTCTTTATACTCGTAGGAAGCCAGATATAATAAGAACAGTTAAGTCTCGTAGACTGCGATGGGCAGGACATGTTGCTCGTATAGGGAATGAAAGACTTGTATGGAAGCTTCTTATAGGAAAGCCAGAGGGAAAACGCCCAGTTGGTAGTCCAAGAATGAGGTGGGAGAATAACATTAACTATGCTTTGAGGGAAGTAGATTATACAGGGAATGATTTAAAGCTCATGATAGGGATATATGGAGAGCTTATGTCCGCGCGGCCATGAACCTACGGGTTCTATAGTGCCAGTAAGTAAGTAACGCCAGTCCTCGGTTGCACAATCAATCAGTCGTTACACAGGTTTCTCCTGCCTTGAAAAAAGTTGAAGTATCGCAATTGTTCACACCAGATGCCCAGCTGATGTTACATCAATTTTTTAACTTTTCTTTGTAATCTATCAGAAACATCGAGGTTCTACGGGTCTAGAATATCGTTGGACTGTAATAAGATGCTGTTCTGACAGGTATGTCCAACAAATTAACAAAACATTAATCTGTAATAGGTCAACGGGACCATAGATTCCTTATAACAAAACACTTGGACATCCCCAAACAACGTGTGAGAGTTGATCAGTAGAGTACTCTCTTCCACTCTGTATATATTAATAGTAAAAAAACAATACGGAAAGCAATAAATGAAAAACACGTATAATAGATAAAGGAAAATTATATCTATGTACATTGAAGCAGAGCAAAATTGAAAAGGCTAATGGAAGATGATGTGTTACACTTAAAGAGATTATATTATAAATAGTAAAATCTGGATGTGACGCTGCAGCATAAATAATACTTCCATGGATACAACTTTCCGAAATACTTTACAACATGTGAAAATATTTTTTTTCTAAGTTCCAACTATACACCAAGCGCATGCGCCAACAGACGTGAAGTGGTTTACACTATGGAATCATGGGATGCAGGCAACATATTCACGATATTTTAACTTGTTGCCAACGAACCTAAAATCTAATCTAACTCAATTTAAGTACTCTAATCTGTGAAATAATGCACGCTGATTTTATTTAGTGTACTTTAATTTGTACAGACTCTATGATGGCTGCACTGGAACACACAATATTCGTCAAAATCAATATGGCTTCCACATCTTCATGTGGTTCAATATCGTGAAAAATATATAAAAATAATCGTCAGAAAATATGTAAAAGTCATTGTAAATATTGCAAAATAATTTAAAAAATGAAACTATAAAAATAAAATTTGATAGGAGTTTATAAAGTAATTTAAAAAGTCTAGTCACATGTTGTACAGTTTCACATAACTTTCTCTCAGCCGTCTTAAAAAACCTATCCCCCTCACACATAACGTTGTACTGTATATGTACATAGCCATCCTTATAGAGACTTTTAATTCAAGGTTCAAGGTATATTCATTTCAATGATAGTTACTTGCCCAAGAAAAGATCCTTCGCACAAAACTCAGCATGAATCACGTCTTATTTTTAGTTTTTCTAAGGCATCTAACAATTATTGTTCCTCATTGCTTTCCGATTCAGTGGGTCCCACGTGGAATCCTTCCAGACCTCACTGAATCTCAGAGTTACATATAGGTTACATGCGAGTTTTTGACTTAGAGACAAGAAATCTCCATTTGTATTGGTCTCATACAGTATATTAGTAAAGCTCACCCGAAAATAAGATTTAACGAATACAATATTTAAGAGGAAAACTTATTTAGATAATTTGGAAACCTCGTATTAAATTTCTATTTCTCTAGAATTGAATATTTTCGAGCTTAATTAATGATCGTAATCATTAATTTCAAAACCTTCATAATTCACAGGTTTGCAATTCTAGCAATCACGACTTAGATGGCAGTACAAGGAAAAATGCGTCGGTAAAATACAATAACGTTTTAAAATGATATGTGAAGGTAGCAATATGAGTAAAAAAAAGTATCTACTCTGGTTGTATATTGTAATTTGTATTCATTGTATACTTTTAAATACGTACATATTTCTTCTTTTCGTTAAAAATCTTCACTTCTTACGCAAAAACTTATTAGGTAATATATATTCTGAAGGTTTTTAATTTAAAAAAAGAAACGTTTTAAGAAAAATGCAGTTCTGAATCCCCTTCATATTGAAACAGTTAATGAATTGGCATGCAATAAAACATCGCGATAAATATTTTATCCATTGGCCTACCTGAAAATAAGCTTTGTTTGTAAAAAATGTTCATTGCCAACATGACGTAAAATTCAACTGATTTTATTTTAGCAACTTCACATTCACGAGTTACCTGTCTATGACATGAACATTTATAAATAACATATTACGTCTGTTTAAAATTTAAGTTGCAGGATGCATCAAACATTTAAATTTACTATAAAATATTTTGAATAGTTTTATTTTCATAATTGTTACTTTTTGATTACAATAAAATGTTTAATAATGCCAAATATTTTACTAAAATAACTAAAAAAACCTATTCGATATAGAAACCTTTCTAAATCAGTTTAGACTTGACATTCGAATGTAAGTAAAGTTTAATAATAAATGAGAAGTTCAAAAACTGTCTTAATTGAAGAAACAAGTTCTATAAGGGTGAAAAGAACAAGTATGATATTTATTATAAAGAATGTTAATTAAAGTAAATTATTGCTACATAACTGTGGGCTGCATGATCTTTATGAATATCTAGATGTAATGAGAACAATTAAGTCTCGTAGACTGCGATGGGCAAGACATGTGGTACGAATGGAGAATGAAAGAGGAGGATTGGAACTCCTTGTAGGAAAACTAGAGGGAAATGACCCAGTAGGTAGGCCAAGAATGAGGTGGGAGAATAACATTAAGCATGATTTGAGGGAAGTAAATTATACAGGGACTGATTGGAAAATATTAGCTCAGGATAGGGATAATGGAGAGGTTATGTTTGCGCGATAGTGCGTTTTGTCGTACTTACAGCAATGGCGACCATGACTGAAAGTTCAACTTCCTACATTTCAGGGTTGACAACCTAAATAACTATACAGTAATAAAAATAAGTATACTGTAATATTACATATTACAAACACGCGTGTGGGAAGTAAAACCACTGCCCTCAATGTATACTACATACAATATAGTATATACAAAAAGTAGCCAAAAGGTAGTGCTAATAATTGAACTGAACTTTATTTGAAACAATATAAAACAATAAATACGTACTTGCCGCCATTTTATCACTAAATTGGTCTCACGGCCTATTGTTGTTTCAACTAACAAACATTGCCCACACTATTAACGTTAGTCAATAAACAACTATTGTTTATAATTTATATTTCCAACAAAGATGTTATTTTACTATTATTTATTATTTTGAAAACACCATAATGTGCAACGCACGTTTGTAAAGTGTTTTACAAAAACTCGGAAATTAAAATCCTTGCTATCGCTCGGTTTTTAAACATTTTCCTCGATTCTGTAAAAACCACTTCCCAACCTCGCATCGTAATATACTATTACGAATTCGTTTCTAAATCCCATCCTTAGTTTCATATCAACTCATCTGTAAATCCTAAATAAATGCCAGATTTGGAATTCAGATTCGTAAAGAAAAGTGTATACTTAATGATGATGTTTGCAACTTATTTAAATACCCTGTTGGTTCTTGTGCTATGCTTAAGTGATTTACCATTAAATTCTATTGAAATTACTTAACCTCGCCATCGAATACACGTGTTTATACCTTCAAATACGTAATTTCAATGTAATTTGTGTCGGCTGGTGTTTACTTAGAGATAAGTCAACAGAAAGCAATATATTCCACTACATTTCATACGTCCATACAATTGGTATAACTGTATCCAGCGACTTTGTAATGCCACTTTAGTTCGCGATTGCTATCTCTCTATTATATCTATGTGTGGGGAGAGGGGTACATAACCAAAAGCCAACTCAACACCTCTATAGCAAGACCACTTGTACATTTATTTCTTTCTCTATAGTTGATGATGTAGATACACGATTATGACCATTACCAATATCAAACTAGTAATGGCTGTATCACATTAGTTCCATTTGATAAACCTCTATATAGATTTACTCTTGCCTAGATATGCGTTCAAAAGCCTAACCGTTATGCATAAGGTCAGCAAATTATCATTTTATGATTAGGGGAGGATATTTAGCGAATGTAATACTAACACTTTCGATTTGACCGAAAACCTGAGTACAGATTCAGTGGTTCTAATTCCATTTTATACCAGCTCAATGTACTAAATACATTATGATGACATAAAGAAAATTGTTAGCATTTCGGATGCCGGTTTGTTAGACCAAAGTGATATAATGGAGTATAGTGAATTCGAATTTAATGCCACATATCAACACAAAGAGCTTCATTAATGGTGGATCTGTTTAAGTAATGGAATTACATTTTTGAAATTTATTTGCAAATCCCTATTTTAATAATATAACCATCAAATAAAGCAGAAAAATAATACAGATTTTTTTCTTAGCTTAAAATAGTTAACAATGTCATATATTCATTATCAGTACAATTTTACATTGTCCGACATTCAAAATAATATAGGCCTAATATGTTAAGATATAGTTCAGATAAATTTTAATATATACGAACAGCCATTCGAGAATAAAAATTGGAAATCATATAACAGAGGGATTTACTATTACAAAAGGTTTAAGGCAGGGTTATAGTTTATCTCCAACTCTATTAAAAATTTATCTCGAAAGAGTACTAAGAGACTGGAGGAAAAAATGTCAAAAAATGGGCATACCAATCCAAAATACATATGTGTATTCACTAAATTTTGCAGATGACCAGAAATTAATAGCACAAGACCACGATGACATAGAATATATGGCTAAAAAACTAAAAGAAGAATATGAAAAATGGGGACTTTATATAAACATTCAGAAAACTAAATATCTGCGTATAGGAGAAGAAATCTTCTTCTTCTTCTTAATTTCCTGGTTTAGGCAAGAGTTGCCTGTTCCGTCTTCACTAATAGATCTAAGACCATCTCTTCCGAGCATGTCCGACATCTCTTCTTCCTCTTGGAAAATAATGGAAGAGTTAAATATTTTAATATAGGAATATTTTAAATTGAGAGCAAGGAAATGAGACAAGGGAGTAGATGTAAGCGGTAACCGAATGTGCCCCAAGGAAAATTCCAGGTACTCGTTTTTGGGCTCAGGACTACTTCTTCCACTTTCCCATCTGCCATTACAGATGCCTCCCTGGAACTACCTCGATCGACTTCCTCCAGAGTACTCTGTATTTCGCCATCCTCCTCAATTCACTTTCCTCTTTTCCTTGCCATTCCTTCAATATCATCCTTATATAACTTCCTCTGTCTTCTATGATTCTTCTTAATTCCGTTCTTGCTTCAAATTATTGGTTTGATTTCCGTCCCTCTTCCGTCCTTAGTATGTGTCCATATCATTTTAACGTTTCTGTAGGCTTAATCAATATTTGGTTTAATTTTTTTATTCTTTCATTTCAATTATTTTCTTATCCAAAAAATTCTTTATATTAGGGCTTATTTTGTGGATTCTTACTGGCCAACGTTCATTCCTATGCAGGAAGATTGGTTTTATTATTGACTTATACATTTATAATTTAGTCGTTTGCGCAATTTGTTTTTTCCCACACATTATGCCACTTATTTGAAAATAAACCTTGCTAAGCTTTCTAGTTCGATTTTAGTACTTTTTTTTAGTGTTCCATTTTTATAACAATTGTTTCCAAATAAGCCTACTCGTATGATATAACTTGTTACAATTGACTTCCATTTTATTTATTAATATAAAATTATAGAATATTCACCTGAATGATATCCAATTGATTTTCGACTCATGTCATTTTCAGGACTCCTCTGGATACAAATAAGCAAAATTAACCTCCATCCATCCGCATTCCGTAATCGAACTCGCACCTTAGAATCAGGATCCATATATCCATAGTAATTCCCCCGAAGGCAGGTCCTTCACTGCAATCATAGCATTTTCATGCTATGCTTGCAGCTTTACTAGGGAATTGTAGGTATGGTAGCTTCCCGTTGCTTTCCACACCGGTGAAGGATGATGATGATGATGGCCATATGATTTCGAGGACCGTTTGGGCCTTAAAGGTTTCCTGATATTTGTCTTACAGGTGAGGAAAATCCCCGATAAAAACCTCACCCAGGAAAACTGCCCCGACCGGAAATCGAACCTGGACCCGCTGCGTGACAAGGCAGCACGCTACCTCGAGACCACAGCGGTGGACGGAATCAGGATAATGTGTTGTAATTTCAGTTAGGCTGTTGTAAATTAAAATTTTATTTTACATATATCTATTACTGGTATGTGATTAATATTTTCAGACGCTTGAATAATATGTCGCGTCTAATATTCTAAATGCTATACGTTTGAAGTTTGTATATGTGTGTAGTGGTGGTTTTTGTAAAAATATATTTAATTTAATTTAATTTTTAATTAAATATGAATGATCGGTAACGGTATAATAATTACTGATAATGGAAGTACATCCCAAAATATGTCTTAATAAATTAAGAATCCACGAGAGAGTTCTTTCGGCTGCGGGATTTGAAATTAAACTAATTTCGTATTCTACCCTATGAATCAGCTTTCTCGAGTATAATATCTCGAAAATTAACACAAAATCTGTTTTTTTCCCATATTATGTCATACAGGATAAAAATAATGTATCACCCATCCTATTATTAATATAGTTCTTATAAAAAATAATTAGTGCGATTTGAAATATACTTTAAAAAAAGGCAATAGATTTTTTAGATTTAGATTTAGATTTATTTACTCTGGTAGAGTTAAGGCCATGAGGCCTTCTCTTCCACTCACCAGGACAAACATATATTACATCAGAATATAACAATCTCAATTAGCTCTAATATTAAATACTAAATAAAAAATTGATCAAAAAGATAATATCTATTATATTACGATCTATAATGCAACTACTTAATGTTAGTTAAAATTAAGACTAAAACTAATAATAAAATGTATAAGGAGCAAGACATATTAAATTGTCCCTGTCTAATGTATATAAAAAACAAAGAAAAATAATGAGATATAGAAATCTAATTTTACGATTGTACAATATTTAAAACAAAACAAAATAAAATATTTGTTAATCTTAATATTATTTTGACTATTTAACTCATGCCCCAAATGGGAGTCAATGGCCAATCACGTTTCAATGAATTTTGTTTTACAACCAATCAGAGTCGTGTTTCACGAAATATTTATCAGTGTTAAATTTACCATATTAAAGAAAGCTCCTCCTTTTTAATATTCTGAACAGGTCTGACCATTATTTTGCAGTGACTGAGCCAATAAGAAATACGGCTACCAGATCGTATAAATAGTGCATAGATGCCAACACATAGCGCTTGCAGGAGTTAATATAAAAACATTTGTAGCAATTTATTATACCACCAAAAAAAAAAAAGAAACCACTGTTTGCACTTTCTTAAATGTATTTTTTCCCAAGTAATAATCCAGAAAAATATAATTGTCAAATTTACATCATAACGACATCAGAAATTAATTAATATACAGTTTGATGTGTTTCACTTTTTCTCCACTAGAGAGCATTCTTACAATATTGCGTTGCTTTGGCAATAAATAGTATGATCTGGTCGCAGTGATAAATGAAATAAGCAGATGAAGCGTACCTATCGTTTCTCATTTGTTTTCAAACATCGCCGTTTACATTAAATATGTAAATATTTTAAAATAACCATATTTAAATAATAATTTGTGAGTAAACAGCCTAATTTTATTCGTTAAATAGTCCTAACAAATGCCACTCTTGATTTCCAAATTCTCTAGATAAATTCACTCCTCACTTCGTGAGTCGTGAATTTATCGATAATTTGGAAATCACTCGTGGCATTACTTATGATAAATAATTTAATTTATTAATTATTAAAAGAATATTTTTATTTAATTAATTTTTTTAATTTTTTTTAATATTGTCTATCATCTGATGTCTTTTTTCTGCCTATAACTTTCTTTCCATTGACCATTCTTTCTAGATTAGATTAGATTTATTTTTAGATTAGATTAGATTTATTTAGCCTGGTGGAGTTAAGGCCATGTGGCCTTCTCTTCCACTCACCAGGACAAACATATATTACATCAGAATATAACTATCTTAATTAACTCTAATATTAAACACTAAGTAAAAATTTGATCAAAAGATATACTATCAGTGAGATATATACGTTAGTTTGTTATTAAATATTTCTTTAGTTTGTTTTTGAAGGATGTTATAGTTTGACAGTCTCTGACATAGGGCGGAAGGGAATTCCATGTTTTGGCAAGTGAGACCGTAAAATATAATGAATAATATACAGTGTGATGAGGAGGAATGTAAAGGACAATGTGTTGATGGGGTCGAGTGTCAAGATTATGTGTGTTCGGATAGTCTGATGAAGCGGCGTGGTAAATAATTAGGCGATGATGTGTGAAGTATTTTATAAAGTATGGATAGGGAATGGACAGTTCTACGATCTCTTAGACGAAGCCACGATAATTGTTCCAGGGACGGTGTAACATGGTCAAATATGCGAATACCACAAATAAAACGTGCGCAAGAATTATGAACACGTTGAAGTCTTTGAGTGAAAATAATATTTAAGTCTGTAAAATCCTCCATGGTATCTTTACCTTGTCGTGGAGTGGCTTGCGTGCTTAAATGATCCTGAGAGCTATGCCGGCGGTATCATTGCTGCTGATAGGGTTACCCATGCCGGACTGGTCGAAGGTGATAAGCCAGACGAAAAAAGTACCTTGGGCGAAAGAGTGACGATCTTTCACCGTAAAAATACAACCGTCAAGAAATGCGGACATGGGTTCATCTGGGGTAAAATTTTCCGGAGGTCAAATAGTCCCCCATTCGGTTCTCCGGGCCAAAGGCTCAAACACAGGGACATATTCCTAGGAACATGGAATATTAGGACTTTATACAATAGCGGGGCACTAGAGATATTAACGCGGGAATTAGATAAATCGCCCTTGGATATAGTCGCTTTACAAGAAGTTAGGTGGTCAGGAGAAGGTAGTCAGGAATCAGGAAGCTTTGCACTATTCTACGGGGGTGCAGAAAGACCTGCATTTGGAACAGGTTTTTTGGTTAGAAGGAGGATCCTATCCGCTATCCGAGATATTAAGTTTGTTAGTGATAGGATATCATACATAATTCTAAAGGGTAAACAACATGATTTTATAATTGTAACGGCCATGAACCTACGGGTTCGATAGTGCCAGTGAGTAAGTAAGTATGTAAAAAGAGTGTCACAATAATCAAAATGGGGCATTGAAAGTGTTTCTACTAACACTTTCCTAAGAGCGAATGGCAGACAGTTTCTTACGCGATTTAATGAATGTATTATTGAGAAGACTGTTTTGCATGTATGGTTTATTTGTGTATTCCAATTTAAGTTGTTGTCAATAAATACTCCTAGAATTTTTACTGTCTCACTATAAGGGATTTGAACTCCATTTAGTGACACATGCGAGACTGTGTTTAGGTTAATTGTAGATAATAGTCTCTAAGGGTGCAAACTCTACTAGCGGCAAACGGAGAACTACAACCATTACATGGAAATTAAAGTGTCCAATCAAACCGTCTGTAAATCATAATTGACATAAATGGATAAAAACAACAATTTTTGTGACATAGAGCGTGTCTATAGTGTACTGTCCTTGTAGTATAATAGTAGGCAACAATATTATAGGCCTAAATGTAATGTAGGTTACGATTTGTAAATGGGCTTACTGTTCGTAAAAAGTCGATTGTTGAATTTGTATACCTATAGGAAGAAAACCAGAGGGAAAACGCTCAGTTGGTAGACCAAGAATGAGGTGGGAGAATAACATTAACTATGATTTGAGGGAAGTAGATTATACAGGTAATGATTGGAAAACATTAGCTCAGGATAGGGATGTATGGAGAGCTTATGTCCGCGCGGCCTTGAACCTACGGATTCGATAATGTCAGTGAGTTAGTTAGTTTTAGCGGTCAAATTAGTGCTACCTATTATAAAAATGTTCCAAAATAAAGAATCGATTTTCGAAGAAACTAACAAAGTTTGAAATTTGATGAAGATTATTTCGGTGAAATTATTACGAATATAAAAACGATCGTATTGACATCGGCCACAGAGTTTACAGAAGTGGCTGATGGAATATCTGATTCTTCAGTGTTCGGAAACTCATCTGCTGATGCTAAAAATGTTTGATAACTCAATTACAGTACTTCTGTTTTTATCAAATTGACACTCCTCGGTCGTCAGCAATCAATTTACCTTCTAACATTCGCTTATGCTTGCATATTTGCTAAGTCAGTGACTATGTTATTTAGTTCAAAATGCAACATAATCAATCTGTTCGAGAATGAACATAAAGTAACTACAAGGTTATTTGGAAGAACTACTTTGCATTATCAAACAAATCCATTTTTGGAATTAGCGGGTCATTCATAAATACTAGATTACTTGGACATCAAATACAGATACAAAAAACTGAGCAAACACCTTTACTATTCTGTCGTTATCGTAGTAGACCTATTGTCTTGTCTGAAGTAATTGGCTCAAAACACTACGTAATCTAATATATAAAAATTAATGTTTGTTTGTTCGTACTTTATGCATGGCAATACCGTTGATCCGATTGTGATGGGGCTTTTAGCAAAATGTTCCCGGGTTGAACATAGGCTATAAGAGAGTTGTGATACTCAACTCCTACACCCTTAAAAATCGCCCTTTGTAGTGGAAAACGTGAAGAAAGTAGCTCTTTGGACGCTTAAATTGTTTATGCTGCCTAAACCATAAAAACTACACAAAAATTAATGTACACAGAATTGAATATCGCAAAAAGCTCTACAAAAAAGTCCGCGACAGCATATGTTTATCTCTTACGAATAACTCACAATAACCATTTTTGTCTTTCATTGATGGCAAGAAGATCGAAGACAAGTACGTAGATTCCTGTGCAAGCATAGCAAGCACATGGCGGGTATTCTTTTACGGATAACTCACAATAACGAATTTTGTCGTTTAGCTCATTTATGCCAAGAAGATCGTGAAAAGTAGATTCCTGGGCAACACCGGGTAATCTGCACGGGAAATCTTAAAATAATTACGATATACATTTATAATTATTTTTCATTTTACTTATTCAACTAATCATAAGAAGTACATTAATTTATGTCTTTCAGATCATTTATGCCAAGCTGACCGGGATGAGTAGATTCCCGGACAACGCCGGGTAAACAGCACGGGATATCTAAAAATAATTACGATATAAATTTTTCCTCTGACGTATTTAACTAAACATAAACACATTAATTTTCATTTATTTAGGCGTAGCCGGATATTAGCTGGTTTGGTAATAAAATTAATGGGTCAGTAACTGCTGCTGATACGACACAGGAATGTAATTTAAAATATGGTTCATATATGATGGAATATAGCTCAATGTTATTAGGTGTTTTGAGTCTTCTTCTTCAACTTCAAGGTTAGGCTGTAAGCCTGGGCCGATTCAAAACATATCCCTTCATCTGTTCATGGGGCGTCCAACGTAACGTTTACCTCTTGGAATATACAAGCCTGTTTTGATAGACGAGATGACTCCATTCGACGCATTGAGTGTTGAAAGAAATTCAGCAACTAGCAAATAATATGAGAAAATAAATCAAATAGGATATTCTGAATCATTTATTGTTGGTTCTCCGTTTAATGACCAATGATACTAACGGGTGTAAAGGAGATATATTTGCAGAAAACAAGCATTCGTTTATTATTGTAATATTTCAATGGAATATGTGAAAAAATTCAAGACTTCCTGTAAGGTATATATATTAATTGGTGTTTCCCGTATAATGTATCATATTTATATTATTATTATTATTATTATTATTATTATGGTATTGTTATTACCCTATAAAATGTTGTTTGTACATGCCATTTACATTGCTACATTTATTGTATCTTTAAGTCAAATGTTTATTTGTATTTGTATTTGTATTTGTGCTGGTTGAGTGGAAGAGAGGGTCTTATGGCCTTAACTCTGCCAGAATAAATAAAGTATTATTATTATTTGAAACTTAGATAATATGCATATTTATGAATGGAATAGATACGAAAATAAGATATGTATATAAAAGATACGCATACTAAATATTAATCATATGTGGATTATTATTAGTACAGTAAAACTTGTTGTATCCGGAACGTGAATAATGCGGAAATCTGTCTAATGTGAACAGATGTATTGGTCCCGGCAAAATGACAGAATTTTATGTGTATTTATTTCGTATAAAACGGAATCTGTCTAACGCAGAAACGGAAGGATATTTCTACACGATTCGCGGAAAAAATTTTTATAAGGCGGAAAGAGAGAGCGAGAGAAAGAGAAATAAATTAGTTTCAACTTCATTGAATTCCCGTTAGGCGAATTAACAATAAGTGATGATTTCTGCCGCCCGCGCCGGATGAAGTAGAGTTTATACCTGTATCTGGAATTTTCTTGCAGCCTCTTTGCTTACCCGTTTTGCGAAATACAGGTTCGTTTGACAAATATTTGGCGTGTGACATCTGTCTTATAAGTAACCAGTGCACTGTAAAATCCTAAATTAGTTTAAGATCTGAGACTGATTGTGTACATATCTTTCACAGGTAGCGTTCTGAATTTAAGGAATAAAGATGGCTAAATCATATGTATCATTGTCATTAAACGAAAAGGTGAAAGTAATTGAAGATAAAGAAAAACAAACTCTCTGTACGCGAAATAATGACTAAATTTAAATGTGGAAAAACCCAAGTTTGTGAGAATTTAAAGCACAAAAGAAAAAAATCAACTCAAGTTCGTGAGATTTTAAAACACAAGGAGAAAAATAACGAATGAATGGATGCAAGGAAATGGTCAAATGAAGAGTAAAAAAAAATCAAGCTCTAGCTGTTGCTATATCCCTAGGGAATAACGATTTCAAGGCAACTTCAGGTTGGTTATGGACAGATTTAAAGACGACACAATGCAGCGTGGAAAGAAATTTGCGGGGAATCAAAGGCTATGGACGAAAGTATAGTTAGTGAGTGTAAACCGAAACTACATACTTTAATTTCAGGATATGAGGCTAAGGGATAATTTTAACTCTGACGAAACGGGACTGTTTTTCGCGCGTTACCGTCGAAGTCGTTCATACATACTATACTTCACTTTCCAACGGCAGCGGAAGAAGAATTAATCCAAGGTACATAAAAGTGCATATACGGTGCTCTATAATCTAAGATTGGTTAATATTTTTAACAATACGGAATGTTGTCTAATGTGGAAAGAAATGGTCCCTTGCGATTCCGCTTTGAACAAGTTTTACTGTATATGATTAAAAATCAACACAAGAATCTAGTTTTGAAGATTATATATTAAATCGGAAAAGGTTTTCAGCAATCACCACAATAAATAATGGAGTATATGATTTTATAAATATACCAGCGTACCGGCAAACGTTGTCCTGCCTGAACTTTCAATTCTCATGTCATGGGCGGACGATAAAAATATGTTACTTTTTTACCATAAAATTCAGCAATCAGGACATTAGATATTATTAAATAAGTTCGCAAGAAAACCTCTTACAGCCTTCTATAAACATTAGAATTGTACCCTCCTTTGCAGATAAATATAACAATTAGGCTATATTAGAGTGAAAAAAAAAGATAAATTGATGAGAGTGAGTCAAAACAGTTTATTTTTTTAGCTAGATTTCACTTCTGACCCACGGTGCACCGGTCCCATACTGGCCGAAATTCCATGAGAAAAATTTCTTCCCCCGTTGAGACTCGAACCAGCGTAAGACCCGTAGTTCTGCGCCAAGACTTCTTGCCTTAACCACTCTGCTACGGCCCGAGATTATTGGTATCAATGAAAGACAAAAATTGTTATTGTGAGTTATCCGTAAGAGATAAGGGACTCTTGGTATCAATAAAAGACAAAAATGGTTTTTGTGAGTTTTCCGTAAGAGATAAACATATGCTGTCGCGGACTTTTTTGTAGAGCTTTTTGAAATATTCAATTCTGTGTACATTAATTTTGTGCATTTCTTATGGTTTAGGCAGCGTAAGCCATTTAAGCGCCCAAAGAGCTACTTTTTCACGTTTTCTACGACAAAGGGCGATTTTTAAGGATGTAGGAGTTGAGTATCACAACTCTCTTATAGCCTATGTTCATCCCGGGAATCTCCTGAACATTTTGCAAAAAAACCCATCACAATCGGATCAACGGTATGGCCGCGCATAAAGTACGAACAAACAAACAATCATACAAACAAACAAACATTTATTTTTATATATAAGATTTATGTTAGTATTCATTTGATTTTTCCACAAAAATAGTTATTAATAAATCTTCATTGAGTTGGGTTTTAACACCACCGATTAGGTATATTAATATAGTATGTATTAATAATTTCATATGAGAGTATTTCTATATAAAAATAAATTTATAATACTGCAATAAACTAACACGGTCATGTTCTTTCGAATATATTTTGAATCAATTGCATCTATTTCTTTTTTATCGATTTATATTTAGTGTTATAAATAATATCACGTTATATTCCATGATATTTATAAAAGTTTTAAAATAAATCAGCTTTCTATAAATTCAACCATTGTTAAGAGAAATTTGTTTGCTATTCTCAACCGTGCTCATTATTTCGTATTTCATAATGTAAAACATACTTTGTTTCGCATACAGTATAATATGCTTGTCTCTGTGTGTATATATATAAACAAAACCTGATAGTTTGAAAATGCAGTAGCTAGCTTCATTTTATAGCTAGTAATATTCATTAAACATCGGAGACACAGTGGTAGCCAGCCAGAAAGCAATGAAAGCACCCCTCCCCAACCTTCTCTCCGTCATCCAGTCCAGTCCAAAATATCCCATTAACCAACTGTACGCCTACCCCCTAGTTATAATAACTATGTAAAGCTTCTAACTTAATGACAAAGTAGATCTCGTCCTTTAATGAGATGAATGAATCATCTCCAATGGTATTATTATCATAATGATCGTCATTATGAAGATACACACAAGGATGCAGAGTACAGGGGGAA
The DNA here is from genome assembly GCA_030220185.1 of Diploptera punctata. Taxonomy (NCBI): domain Eukaryota; kingdom Metazoa; phylum Arthropoda; class Insecta; order Blattodea; family Blaberidae; genus Diploptera; species Diploptera punctata. The sequence continues at coordinate 219,390 of JASPKZ010002342.1, forward strand.
GAGGGGTTGCTTTTCATATAATACAAGAATTATTAGTCACCATGATTATATGCTACGTCTAATGATGACACTTGTTATATTGTCTGAATTTGAAATTCTGTTGACATTCGTTGACGTAACCCTTTTTTGTTTATTTTCTTTCATTTCACATTTTATGCTGTCCTTTTTTTAATCAGAGCTTATGTGAATCTATTTATTAAAGGGTGAAATGAATGGGGTTGAGTCACTGCTTGATTAGTATTCACATAAAAAAGAAGGATATTTAATCCCCTGTAGACAGGAGAGGGACGAATTTAGACTTCGCTGTTAATTTATGCACGTGATAGAAGTGACTCATTGAGTAACATATTTTGTATCTGTATTTATTTGTATTAACGGTACCTTCACAAGTAAATATATATTTTCACATTTTACTAGAAATAATTTAGCAAACGTTTCTGTTTTGTAGCCGTATTTTATAATTTTTTAAAAAATTCAATGTAATTATGTGGAATGAAAATGATTTTTCTTATGTTCAATTTAATGAACTATTCTTAAACATAATTATAAAAACTTAATGATACTAATTAATTACTTCATTCATAGTGTTCTGCTCAAGAGCAAGTCTTTCACTGCAAACTCAGGATTCTCCACTCTTACCTTAACTCAGCTTTCCATTTTGTATCTGCATACAGACCATTTATTTTAATATGTCTATCATCTGATGTCTTTTTCTGCCTCTAACTTTCTTTTCGTTGACCATTCCTTCTAGGGAATGATACTAATAAAAGGTAATTAATGTAATCTTTAATCTTGACGATAAAGTGGCATCTCTAAGGGTATAGGTCACGTTATTTAACTTATTAAAGACAGTGAGCGAAAAAAAGTCACTTTCTATACCATTATCAAAACAAAATATGGCGCCAAGAAGCTTTAATGTAAAAGAAAACATACACAATGGTTGACTCTCAATATTTTGTAAAATTCTACACAATTATTATTATTATTATTATTATTATTATTATTATTATTATTATTATTATTATTATTATTCTTAAATTCTAAATGAGCTCGGGGCTCTTTCATGTATTAATGTTCTCTTTTATTTCTAGTCACGTATAGTAATATTATTAAATTTCTTTAGATTTCTCTAAGTATTACGTGGAACGAATGAGGAATGAAAGAAGAATATGGTAACTCCTTGTAGGAAACTAGAGGGAGAGCATTCAGTAGGTAGGCCAAAAATGAAGTGGGAGAATGACAATAACTAGACTTGAGGGAGGTGAGGGAGGTATATTATACAGGGGATGAATGATTGGAAAATGTTGACACGGGGTAGGAATGTATGGAGAGGTCATGTCTGAGCAGCCATAAACCTAAAGGTTCGGTAGTGCCAGTGGATTATTTAATTTTGTTAGTTATGAGAAAAATGAAGGAATGAAATTTTAAAAAACAGGATCAATTTCACCATAAATCATAACTCTTAATCATTAATATGATCTAACACGCTAAAATACTTCAGGGTCTTAAAAATAAACAAAACTGAATTATGATACACAAATAATACAGTTGGATATACCGGTACTATATTTACCGATAGAATAGTGTGAATTTAAAAAAATACATTTTATTCAACGATGCTCTTAAACAACCCATTATCTCATTATCATCGCAATTCACTGTCACTGATTTCTTTATCTCAGGAGGTAACTTATAGTTTAGAGTATTGTATAGTAAAATAAAATATTTTTTTTAGAAAATTAACATAAAAAAGTAATTATTAAATTGTAATTAATTAAATTAAGAATATTCTTAAGGTCAGTTCTTCAAAACATACTATAATAACAATGTAAATTTGTGCAGTAATCATTAACTCTCAGTTTTTCAAATTAATTCCAGTTATTATATAAACTTATATGAAATAAGAGCAAATATAAACAAAACAATAAACTTCTGTAAATTTTAAAACAAGCCCCTAACAAAGGTACTGCATAACAGTGAAATAGTAGTCAACCGGTCTTCAGTTTGGTAAGAAATAAACGAAAGGACGAGCAAATAAACCGTCCGCAGTTGGATTTGAACTCAAGATTTTGGGGTAGTAACCTACGTTCTATCTGTCTTGATCACAAATGTCGATTGCCATTGATGATTACCCTTGTTGCACAGATTCATATCGGTGTTCAACGCACTTGTATGTACATAATATCGCAATATAATAATCTCATAAAAATAAATCGAAATAACTTATTCCCACGATGTGGCAAGCAACGGGAAGCTGCCACATCTATAATTCCCTAGTAAAGCTGCAAACCATATCATGAAAATGCTATGATTGCAATGAAAGACCTGCCCTAGGGCAGAACACTGTAAATAAAAGAAAATATTTGATTTCTGCCAGTTCTTCAAAATTCGCCATATTTATTATTAAAATATAATAATGTATTTATATCTGTGAGGATATATTTAATTTTATTGATATTTACTTCCAGCCCTAGTTTTTAGTGTTGTTTAATAAAAAACGTGTGTTGGCTTTTATTATTTCGTCACTACCGCTTAATAATACTGTATCATCAGCCAGTACCAACAGGAGATTGGTAGAATTGAATTGTACGACCATCTTTAATCTATAAAGATTTGATTCTATGTTCTAGTGCAAAATGTAATAGCAGAGGAGTTTAGTGCATCTCCATGGTACATCCCATTATGAAATTCAAATGTATCTGACAACTATTTTCCTTCCTGCACTTTTGTCATTTCAGCATGTTCAAATAGATAGGCTATAACTAACATTTTAGGAATTCCGAGTAATAGTAAGATACTATACAATTTCTCCCTCTTAATTAAATCGTACGCATTTTTAAGTCAATGTATAATTGTTTTACATATTTACAGTAACATCATATTCCCATTTATTTTATGGAATTTAACTTAGAACTAAATATCTTATATATAGTCGATCCATTTCATCTAAATCCACACTGATAATAATAAACTATTATTTCGTCAATATAAGGAGCTATGAAATGCTCGTATAGTTGTTGCAGTCGTTTTATTTCCCTTTTTATGGATTGGTCCAATTTTTCTAGTCATTTAGAAGAACGTCTTTTTCGTAAAGCAAACAAATTAATGGTGTATCTTGACTAATCCCAGGCTGCTTTTATAGGTTCTATTTGGATTTCATTTGAACCTGACGCTTTAAGCATCTTTTCTATTGCCGTTTTAACCCATAATATTCTCGGTTAGGTGACTAATATTGTTTGCAAATCGCCCTCTTCGATTTCCTGTTCTTCATATACTTTTAATAGCTGACTAAAGTAATTTTTTATCTATTTCATATATTGTTACAATGTACTAGGTACTTGAATTAATTAATATTTCTTTGGATATATATGTAAACATCCAGCCAGGCTACAGAATTATATCTCAATTATTCTAATGATCGAAAAAAAATTGACGTGGAAATGTAATTAACAAAATAGTTTGCAAATTTGAAATCAAGTGTTTTAAGACTCTTATAAAAATCAAAGTAAATAATTCATTATTTATAAAATAACCTTTAATATTGTAATCTAATTCAATAAAGCGATTTTTGAGGTACCGGTATAGAATGAAACAGATTTACTTAATCCGCAGCTTCGAGATGAAGCAATCAAGCGGTTTAAATTGATTGGACTTAATAACACGATGTTATTTCAGTTCTTTTTAAAGAGGAAAGAGGTTCACCTGAAATTAAAATTTGTAACATGATTCCAAGTAATCAATAGTCTATTTGAGAAAAAATGTTATATGATACATCTTCGTTAATTACTCAATGTTGTATTTATTTCTAAATTATCTACCTCAGATATTTATATACGAATACGCACTTAGTTGTAAATTAAAATTCGCTTCAAAAATAATCAGCATCGATATCGAATGAAGCAGAATATAGTAGTTAATGTAATAATTCCCACGAATCATTAAGTTGCTCCTGGTGTATTGTTCAAAATCTTATAATTGGAATCAAATACATATGCATATAGTAGAATTAAAACCTGGTCCAACAGTTTGTTAAACCACTGTCTACTTTACAAGAAACCATCTCTTTAATATCTACAAACCGTTATTTTCGTCACAAAGTCTCGATATATAATTTGGCTTTCCACCACCACTTTGAATTCTCCAAAATTGTCACAGTGGGATTGTTTCTCAAACTAACTAACTTACTGGCACTATCAATCCCGTAGGTTCATGGCCGCGCGGACATAAGTTCATCACACATCCCTATCTTGATCTAATGTTTTTCAACCGTCCCCTGTTTAATATTGTATTGTATTGTATTGTATTGTATTGTATTGTATTGTATTGTAAGCCCATGTTTTCCCTTTACAGAGATTTAGGCACTCTCCCCCTACAGGGAAGAATTTGAACCATACCAATTTAGTTACACTTGTTTTCGTATAGATGTCAATTTTGAGTGGTCCGTGGTCAGCGTTCCGCCTCATACTGACATCTAGGAAACCAAGGTAGTACTAGGACGGGACAATTCGGTAAATTTTGCTTAGATGCCTTTTCATTCAGGCTTAAGGATTTTTTACGAGCCTGAAAATCTTCAGACTCGGGACCCACGGCTAAAGTCCCTCCCTGAGGACTTGCTCCTTGGATTTTTCCGTCCTAAAAATTCCATCGACCCCGGCCGGGTTTGAACCCGCGACCCTCGGGACCAGAGGCAAGGAGCATAACCACTAGTCCACCGCGGCCGATCCTGTATAATATACTTCCCTCAAATCATGGTTAATATTATTCTCCCACCTCAATCTTGGTTTACCAATTGGGCGTCTTCTCTCTGGTTTCCCTAAAACAAGCTTTCGTGCCCTTCATTCATCCTCATTCGCGCCACATGTCATACCCAACGCAATCTAAGAGACTTAACTGTTCTTATTATATCTTGTCGCCTATAAAGATCATGTAGCTCATTGCTAAGTCTTTTCCATTCCCCTGTCTGTTCATTTCTCTTTGGTCCAACATTTTTCCTCAGAATTTTAATTTCAAATACTCGTAATCTTTTCTCCTCCCTAAGTAAGAGTCCGTGATTCGCATCCATATAATATAACTGGGTGAATATCAGTTTTATATATTTTCAGTTTAACGTTTTTTGAGAGAAGTTGGGACAAGAGTCCCTGTAATGCATACTACCATGCATTTCCATAATTGAGCCTATGTTTAATTTCTTTGCACACATTATTCCTGTTTGTAATTATTGTTCCTAGGTATTTGAATTCAGTCACTTCTACGTAATTTCCTTCATTTGTCGTTAACTACCCATTTCCATTATAGGCCTGTAATATATTTTTATGTGTGAATATGAGTACATGTTTAGTTAACTCACTACAGTATTTTAACCATAGTTCTTTCACCTGCGTACAGATGTATGATTTACAGCTGGAAAGTGGTAAAGTGTCCTTCGTAGTGGCGTGATCAGTAGAGTCCATACGTTTCAATATGCCAATCTGGATTGTATTTCCGATTAAATAGGATAATTTAAATTTCTACCGTAAGTCTGGTCGTGTTTCCGTTGCTTTGAATAATCCCATTCTCTTTTTGAGGATGGCCCAGTGTACAAGTAACACCTGTCCAAGAAGGTCCGCAATTATGAACCTGTTTAATATGTGGGTCACAGTTCCTTCTACTTTTAGTGGTTCGAAGGGCTTGGTTTGGAAGTTCAACACGGAGGATAGGGGTGAGGGGGAGGTGTAAGTTGTACAAAAGTAGAGAGGTCAGAAGAGAATTAAAAAATGAAATAAAATAGATGTAAGGTAATACTACAAATATAAGATAAATGCATTGCACTTTAGCGTTATAATTCTTATGATTTTAGATTTTCTGGTGAAATGTCTGTAACTTTAAAATCATATTTTACTTACCATAGTTTACTCAGATATTAGGGTCTATGTTGAAAACACTGAAACAGAAAAAAAAATACTGTATACAATAAAATCAATAAATATGTAAAATCGTTTAAAAACTAAGATAGTCCTAATTTCAATTGTTGATCACATTAGCATGAAAAATATCAATAAAATAAAAAGTTAAAATGTTAAAAAAATCACAGTAAGATGTTTACAACAATATCCCTAGAGTTTGGATATTGGAAAATAATAATTTAATATTACTTCATAAGTCCACCGCTGTGGTTTCGATGTATCGTGCTGCTTTGTTACGCAGCGGACCCGGGTTCGATTCCCGGTCGGGACAAGTTTTCTAGGTGAGGTTTCTTTCGGGGTTTTTCCTCACCTGCAAGACAAATGATAAGAAACATTTAAAGCCCAAACGAACCCCGAACCATCATATGGCCATCACAATCATCATCATTTATATTCGCCTTAGATTAATTTTAGGATTAAGGACTCTTCTGGCGCACCACTAATATCATCATCATCCATCAAGTCATCGGGGCACAGTAACCCTGCCTTTCAATGCCCCAATCTCAGAAGTGAGTTACAATTACGCCAATGTCAGCAGATAACACCAGAATATGTCGAAATGACAAATCTGGGGAATTGGATAAACATATATTACTTCATAAACCCTAAAAAATTAGGCAAATAGTTTTTAAGTAGATCGTATCCATAAACCAAGGAGAAGAATATTTGTGAAAGGTGGCTTTAGCAGCAAATCACAAAATAAATTGTATTTCACTTAAGATTCTCTTATATATCGAATCTCTACGAGTTCTATCCACGAGTTCATTATCCTTCCAAATACATTCATGCTCAGGTTTTTTATTTTGTTTTTATCCTGAATGAAAAGATAGCATGATAGCCATTATAAATCGCGGCAGATCAAAACTCTCACAAAAAAATAATCAACGTTCGTTTATAGTGCTAAAACGGAAATATACATATTTTTGGAGCGCCGTCTAATTTTCGATCAGTTAACATGTAAGGTAAAGCGAGGAGAGAAGACGCACTCTTCAAAAAAAGTATTCTAAATCGAAAAATTGGAGATATATTTCATAATGAATACTCATTAATTAATCAATTGAGTTGGCGTTTACTTGATGAAAATCCATATTTATTAATTAAATAAAAATAAAACGTAGTTTTATTTGATTTTCATATTTATTATATAATTCAGTGACAGCTGTTTCGGTACACTGTACCTTCTTCATACATGTTAACAAATTATGAATTGTGTTCCAACTGATCTAAGCAACAATACAACAATGTTTATTTAATTTTTTTAAATTTAACAAAGAGGATTCATTCAAATCAAGTTGAGAATTTAACAGTTTTTTACTGCTTTTAAATTTATTAATTTCTACAGCCTCCAAAAGATCTAACTTCTTACCCTTATCACAAATATGTAAAATTCCAAAATTTGGATCGAAACAATGATTAAATTGGAATAGGTGGTTAGCATATTTTGAATTTTCTAAATTTCTGTTATATGCTCTTATTTTTATTTAATTAATAACTCATTAATTAGTCTGTACATTTTTGCTTTGTTAGAAAAGTAAGCTTAAGTTAAAAATATTTTCATTTAGATTGAATTTTAAAGAACTTTTAAAAGTATATATGGGGATAGGAGAGTTGCCGCTTAAGTTTATTAGTCATAAATTGGAAATAACAATATTACCGTACGTACTATAGAGTCACAACTAAAAAAAAAACATTGGTATATTAAAAGACTCGCTTTTGTACATTTAAATGGCTTATGCTGGCTAAACCATAACAAATACACCAAATTAATGTACACAGAATTAAAAATCTAAAACAAATCTACAATAAAATGTCCACGGCAGGATAGGCTACGTCTATCTTTTACGGACTATTTAACTCATGCCCCAAATGGGAGTCAATGACCAATCACGTTTCAATGATTTCTGTTTTACAACCAATCAGAGTCGTGTTTCACGAAATATTTATCAGTGTTAGGATTATCATATATTAAACAAAGCTCCTCCTTTTTAATATTCTGAACAGGTCTGACCGTTATTTTGCAGTGACTGAGCCTATAACAAATACGGCTACCAGATTGTATATAATAGTGCTTACATGTCAACATTTGTAGCAATTGATTATACCACCAAAAAAAGAAACCACTGTTTGCACTTTCTTAAATGTATTTTTTCCCAGGTAATAATCGAGAAAAATATAATTGTCATATTTACATCATACGACATCAAAAATGAATTAATATACAGATTGATGTGTTTCATTTTTTCTCCACTAGAGAGCATTCTTACAATATTGCGTTCCTTTGGCAATAAATAGTATGATCTGGTTGCAGTGATAAACAAAAGAAGCAGTAGAAGCGTACCTATCGTTTCTCATTTGTTTTCAAACATCGCCGTTTACATTAAATATATAAATATTTTAAAATAACTATAGTTAAATAATGATTTGTGAGTAAACAGCTTAATTTTATTCGTTAAATAGTCCTAACAAATGCCACTCTTGATTTCCAAATTCTCTAGATAAATTCACTCCTCACTTCGTGAGTCGTGAATTTATCGATAATTTGGAAATCACTCGTGGCATTACTTATGATAATTCACAATAATCACTTTTGTCTTTCAGTTCATTGGTGCCAAGAAGATCAAAATAAGTAGATTCCCGGGCAACGCCAGATAATCAGCACATGATGTCTAAAAATAATTACGATATAAATTTATAATTATCTTTCTTTTTGTATTGTAAGCGCATGTTTTCCCTTTACAGAGATTTAGGCGCTCTCCCCCTGCAGGGAAGAATTTGAACCATACTAATTTATTTACACTTGTTTTCGTATAGATGTCATTTTGAGTGGTACGTGGTCAGCGTTCCGCCTCATACTGACATCCAGGAAACCAAGGTAGTACTAGGACGGGAAAGTTCGGTAAATTTTGCTTAGAGGCCTTTTCATTCGGGCTTAAGGATTATTTACGAGCCTGAAAATCTTCAAACTCGGGACCCACGGTTTAAAGTCCCTCCCGGACGACTTGCTCCTTGGATTTTTCCGTCCTAAAAATCCATCGACCCCGGCCGGGTTTGACACGCGACCCTTGGGACCAGAGGCAAGGAGCATAACCACTAGTCCACCGCGGCCGATTAATTATCTTTCTTTCTTTACTTATTCAACTAAAAATAAAACACATTTCATTAATTTAGACGTAGCAGCTCACGTCGGGTGATATATATATATATATATATATATATATATATATATATATATATATAAACTTCACCAGTTCATTTGTATTATCCATATTTAATTCGTTTGAATAATGTAACGTTTGAAATATGCTACTGTGCAATAATTCCATTACATAACGGTTTAAAAACCACAATAGGAAGTATAATATATTAAAAGTTAAGCAGTTAAATTATTATTTATTATTTAATTCATCATTATGTTTCCCCTAAAATGTGACAGAAACCATTGTTTTAGCAGTTAACCAACATGAGTTTTTTAGAAGTACATTTAGGAAAGTGAAATTATATAATTTTTTCAAGTCATTACAGTTGAGTTAAAACTGGGTTTTATTACCGTGCTCTTCACTTTCTGAGAATTATCATGTATCCTAAATTGGAGGGGATACTAAGTGGTAAAATATTGTGGATGATATATTTAGTTTTCCGGGTGAACATTGTGAGTGTCGCGTGTATATTACCTGCATCATGTGAATAGGACAGCATTATAATAGGCAGGGCTTTATTCCGCCCAAAGTGAAATTACCAGCTACTGGTGTGTTACGACCAGGACTAAAACCGGCTAAATTATGACTCGCTTACCGACTGGGACAAATGTGTTTATTGTTGTTTTCTCTGAAACCATATACACAGATTCTCTCTCCCTTTATAGAGGCCAGTGTTTGGAATATTAACGCGCTCCGCCCATACGACATAATCAAACTTGTTTACGATTGCGGTTAAAATGATATTTTGAACTGGTGGTTAAAGTGCGGAAATCTGATGCTAGAAAAACTACAATTAAATTATATGAAGACTTGTTATAATAGGCAAGTTTATGTGCCTACACTTTTAAGGGAATACGCAATCACCTACATTATTAATATTATTATTATTATTATTATTATTATTATTATTATTATTATTATTATTATTATTATTATTATTATTATTTTAATTAATTAAAATGAATGACAGAAGACATATTCCCAAAAAGAACGCTACAACGGATGACACTTGTTAGAAGACGAAGAGGAGGGCCAAACGTAACGTGGATTGATGGTGTTTTGAGCAGCATGAGGAAAAAAGGATTGGACGATGGAGATTGGAATGACAGAGAGATGTGGAGGAGAATGACAGTAGATTAATTTGATGCAGGAAGATGTGAAACACTGTGAAACTTGCTAAATAAATAATTTCTTCTTTTTCACTTTACGGGCACGGCAAATTGCCTGTCCCGCCTCACAGTTGTTCTGTCCATCTTTTCACTGGTCTTTCTACATTCCTTGAATCTCTTGGCTTGTAGTTAAGTGCTGCTTTTGGTAATCTTGTTACAAATAAATTATGTAATTATTTTTCTTGTAAGCCCATGTTTCCCTTAACAGAGATTTAGGCGCTCTCCCTCTATAGGAAAGAATTTGAACCATACTAATTTAGTTACACTTGTTTTCGTGTACATGTCATTTGAGTGGTCCGTTGTCAGCGTTCCGCCTCATACTGACATCCAGGAAACCAAGGTAGTACTAGGACGGGACAATTCGGTACTTTTGCTTAGATACCTTTTCATTCAGGCTTAAGGATCTTTTACGAGCCTGAAAATCTTCAGACTCGGGGCCCACGGTTTAAAGTCCCTCCCGGAGGAATTGCTCCTTGGATTTTTCCATGCTAAAAAATCTATCGACTTCGGCCGGGTTTGAACCCGCGACCCTCGGGATCAGAGGCAAGGAGCATAACCACTAGTCCACCGCGGCCGATTAATAATAATAATAATAATAATAATAATAATAATAATAATAATCATAGTACATTCACGAATTTAGGCCATTTGTTGACCTGTTTCGGCCTCAAGAGAAACACCATCCAGAAGTCTTTTGAGTGGACGTCCTGGTCTTCTTCTTCCTGCAGGTTGATATCTTAACATTTGTTTGGGTATTCTGTGATCTTCCATTCGATGAACATGTTGCACCCATCTTGACTTATAATCAGAAATTTTGTTTTCTAAAGATTCCTGTGTATTCTTCTAAGATGTCTTAATTTTTTTGTGATCTAGTAGTGTGTATCCTGCAGTCCTCCGAAGATATCTCATTTCAGCAGATCTAAGTCTCTGTATATCCTTCTGTTTCAACGTCCAATAATAATAATAATAATAATAATAATAATAATAATAATAATAATAATAATAATAATAATAATAATAATAATAATAATAATAATAATAATAATAATAATAATAATAATACCGGTAATAATAATAATAATAATAATAATAATTATTATTATTATTATTATTATTATTATTATTATTATTATTATTATTTCGGTTATTATTATTATTATTTATTTGACAGTCGGCCCCGGGGTCTAGAGATTATGTTCCTTTCCTCTGGTCCAGACGGTCGCGGCTTCAAATCCGGCCGGAGTCGATGGATTTTTAGGATGAAAAAATCCAAAGGAGAAGATTTTAAACCGTTGGTCCCGAGTCTGAAGATTTATCAGGCTCGTAAAAGAACCACAAGTCTGAATAAAAGAAACTCTGTGCAAAATTTAACCGACGTTCATCCATCTAATAAATAACTTAGTTGCTTACTAGATGTCCCATTGAGGCGATGTGCTAACCAAATATCCCTCTTTGACATCTGTAGGGAAATAAGATTAAGTAAAAGCTTGGTTGAGAAACTTCCGCTAGAGAGTAGTCGTGTCCTCATGCGGGAAATATGGGGTATACACGAGGACATTATATTATTTAAGAGATTTATGCAACTGGTTTCGTTTTCCTCTTCACAATTTCCACTTTCTTCTGTCTAAATATTTTCTTCTAATCCCCATCCTTTCATGACTTCCTGAATATCCTTCTACCAATTGTGTTTTAAATCGTTAAATTCTCTTTGTCCCTGGTGAATGTCCTACAGTATAATGTTAAAAATCCTTCTTATAAAATGCATTTTTCTAAGAATCTACTAATACCAAGAGAATACAAGTTTTGTAGGAAAGCTTTGGCTACAATTTGACTACAGTTGAAAAGACTTCATGAAATTGAAATCGAAATAAAAACTAGCAATGATGGAAAAAATTCATTAATCTTCTTGGAAATAAAAGTGAGTGATTGAACCGAAAGTGCCTTTCTGCGGTTCAGTATGGTATCTTTGTTCTCCTCCCTACTACAGAACATTTATGAAATATGCCAATGTCCTGTGTTCCTTGTGCCTACCCCTCCCCTTTTCATCCTTTCCGCCGCGCATCTCTATGGCGCATATCCCCTCTACTTGCGAACCTTTATATACACTGTACTCTTACCGAACATGATCATTCGATCAGCCTAGCAACCGGCGTTTTGGTTATTTAAAGACGGATTCAAAGGTGGAATCCAGTTCCAGCTCACCATGCGACTGGAAGGTTAATATGGTGGTCTATATAGACAAGTTGATGGTGGCCGAGAAGAGGTCTGTTTTGAGTTAGTCCAGCTATGTACGGAAGAAGTGACTCCTAAAGCTTGGACACGTGTGTGAGTGTGGTATTATGTATGGTATGTTATTTCTTCAGTTATTTTTACAGCTACGCTTGGTCGTTTGATCAAGAATTCTCTTTTGTTATTAATTTATTGTTTTATTTAAAACCAACTTGTTTATATTAAAAGGTTATCTTTTTAAACAAACGCCCCTCAGTTATTATTCTAGTAATAGTAGTTGTTCACTCTCCTATACAAAAATCACTCATTGTATGCTTTTAATAATTTGTATCTATACATGTATATATGTTCATCAGGAAAAGAAAGATGAATTAATAGCTGCCTTTCATGGGCCCGAGGCGAGCTGCTTTCTTACTGATAACTTCTTCGAATATCAGTCAGAACCACGTTAATAAATGCAGCAAATTACAAAGCCCGATCCCGGACAAGTGTTACGCTGTGCGTGGTTTGCTTTCTAAACCCACAAATGGTAGCAGTAGCGTAGTGTGGTTAATTTACAGCACAAATGGTAACAGAGCGCTGGTATCTTGCCAGCACAAGTACGGTAACTTACCTACAAATGATAGGCAGAACGTGGTTTTGTTTTCTTAAAAAAGACAGCACATGATTACTATGATCAGTAATATAATAATTGCATTTGTTCTGAATGATATTAAACAAGTCAAGAAATTTATATATCTAGGATCAATCTTCGATGAAGAAAATTCATCACAATCATGAATAGAAAAAAGTAATAACAGATGGACGAGAGTAATTGGCATGCTAAACTCTGTTTTATGGAGAATAAACATACTTTACAGAACAAAGAAATCTATTTATAAGGCCATTGTACAAAGTATTATGTTATGTGGATCAGATACACGGACAAGGTGCCAAGCTAACAACTTATTAGCAACAGAGATAGATTATTGGAGAAAGATCATCGCGGAAGTCCAGATTAGAAGAAATTAGAAACGTTGAAATTATGAATATTATGAAGCTATAAAAGCATTATACAAAGGATCTATTTCGAAAATAAAAATTGGAAATCATATAACAGAGGGATTTACTATTACAAAAGGTTTAAGGCAGGGTTGCAGTTTAACTCCAACTCTATTCAAAATTTATCTCGAAAGAGTACTAAGAGACTGGAGGAAAAAAAAAATGTCAAAAAATGGGTATACCAATCCAAAATTTACTTGTATATTCATTAAATTTTGCAGATGACCAGGTATTAATAGCACAAGACCACGATAACATAGAATATATGGCTAAAAAACTAAAAGAAGAATATGAAAAATGGGGACTTTATAAACATTGAGAAAACTAAATGTCTGTGTATAGGAGAAGAAATGGAAAATATAATTTTAACAATGGAGAAGAACTAGAACCTAGTATTGAATGCACTTATTTAGGAACAAAATTAGACCATTCACGCGATAACATAGTGGAAATTAAAAAACAAAACAAGCAATAAATGCTTTAAGCTCTGTTTGGTGGAGCAAAAATATTACAAAAAGTAGAAAATTACAAATATATCAAACCATAATTCAGAGCATTTTAACATATGGTGCTGAAGTCTGGCAAATTCCTACCAGGGAAATGAAAAGAATTTTAAGTACAGAAATGGATGTTTTAAGAAGATCAGCTGAAAAATATAGAATGGATAGAATACGAAATAAAGAAATAAGGGAAATTATGGGTGTAAGGGAGGAGCCGGACATCATAGACATTATAGAAAAGAAAATTTTACAGTGATATGGCCATGTCAAAAGAATGCCAGAGCAAAGATTGCCTAGAATTGTTATTGAATGGATCTCAATAGAAAGGAGGAAGAGAGGAAGACCGAAGAAAACTTGGATAGAAGGACTACAAGCAGCTATGAATATCACAGGATTGGAAGAAGATTAATGGATGGGCAGAGAGGAATGGCGTTTGGTTTCCGGAAGACGGCGGTACTGCCATGATACCGGATGATGAAGATGATGAAAGTTGAAAGATTAAGATAGTATGGACACCTGGTAGAATTACTAAAAAAATCTTGGAGTGGAAAATAGATCGGAAAATAAGAAAGAGAATCTAAAGAAGGTTGGATGGATGATGTGAAAAGAAGTATGAGTGAAGAGGAGCTTACAGATGAGGATGTTCAGGACGGCCACACATGGAGAATGTGAATTTCTTGAGGGTAATGGAAAACCACTAATTTTAGATAAATTCCGTAAAAAAAATGTTCTGAAATAATAATCTCAACTTAATATTTCATACTTAATTAATTCCATTTTATTTTATTGATACAGTACACTTAATAATATAAATTTATAAGTAAAAGGTAAAGTATTCCCACTACAGGCCTCAGGAGGCCCTTGGGGTAGTGGGAGGTTAAGGCTCCCACTTTTTCTGGACAATCGGCACTTGCTGTCAGCCGGGTTGTCAGCCCTGCGTGACGGCCGCCTTTACCCCAGAACAAGCGTCCGGTACTCATTTTTCGTTAGAGGCTGAGTCGACCCCAGGGCCATAGTGCCGCCAGAAGGTTTGGGTCAGTTTAAAAACTTCCTTAAAAGTCCTAAGTTGTTGTTTCCAATAATGCAATATAAATCCCAATTCACTTAAAAAAAATAATTCTGAAATTTATTTTTAACAACGGCAGTGTACTTAAATATATTATAATCTCAAAAATGAATGTCCATTAGTTTATAATACTAGTTTTAAACTATGCATTTTGTCTCACAATTCGTTCATTCCACATAACCAATACTTAATTAATTATTTCAACCGTAGCATTCATTAGCGAAAACTTAGATCTGTAAAGTGGGCAATTTTAGTATTCCTATTATTAACAATTTTATACAATTGTTATTCTACATTTAAATATTCACTGTGAGTCCAGTTTAGTTGTAAAATAATTAATATTTTATAAAAATCTTACTTATAGGCTATTCAATCCAAATATATAATCTTAAGGAAAATATCATAGTATTAATGTGACCATTTAACTCATTCCCCAAATGGGAGTCAATGACCAATCACGTTTCAATGTATCTTGTTTTAAAACCAACCACAGTCTTGTTTCACCCGATATTTATCAATTAAGTTAATCATATTAAAGGAAGCTCTTCCTTTTTAATATTCTGAACATGCCAAAACATAATTTTGCAGTGACTAACCCTCCAAGAAATACGGGTACCAGATTATATATATAGTGCACAAATGTAAACAGATACTGCTTGCGGGATATAATAGAAAAACATTCGTAGTAATTGATTATACCACAATAAAAAAGAAACCACTGTTTGCATTTTCTTAAACGTATTATTTCCAAGGAATTTACGTTCCAGAAATATATAATTTACATTATAGGACATCAGAAATTAATTAATAACCTATACTGTTGGCTATAAAGAGTTTAATGTGTTTCATGTTTTCTCCACTAGGGTACATTCTTACAACATTGCGATTCTTTGGCAATGCATAATATGATCTGGTTGCAGTGATGAACAAATGAAGCATAACAAATGTTTCTCATTTGTTTTCAAACATCGCCGTTTACATTAAATATATAAATATTTTAAAATAACTATATTTAAATAATGATTTGTGAGCTAACAGTTTAATTTTATTCGTTAAATAGTCCTAACAAATGCCACTCTTGATTTCCAAATTCTGTAGATAAATTGGAAATCACTTGTGGCATTACTTTCCCTTAATATGAATGGGGAAATGTTAAAGTAATATCCAATTTGACTATCATATAATCATATTCTAAGAGAATAGGCGTCAAATACATTTTCTCTATTTCTTAAAGATTTATTTTTTAATTAATAAATGCAAACTCCTTAATTACTTCACCAAATCTCCTTTCTACTTCTTGTCTCACAATGCTCATGACACTATTAGAATGCATTTGTGATGGAGTTGGGCTGTTACTAGAAAAATGCTTTAAGAGTAGTTCGCTTAAAGAGTAACAGAATTACCATATAAAACAAACTTTTTCCCATCAGAAAAGATAACACATTCCTCAAGTTCATTAGAAGTTAGAGAGACGAAGTATCCTGTGAGACTCATACATTTTTTCCAAGAAACGCATCCTTCAAGCTTATTATTATACCATCTGGACAAATTCTAAACTGATGTTTGACACAATGTACTAGCTTATGGCCCGAAAAAAATATTTTTCTTGATTCGTATATCGTCTGGATATTGGTCTTGTTGTGTAATCAATAAAACCCCAATAATTTTCTATTGGCACATTTAATGAAGTAAAAGCATTAGAATATAATGTTAATATTGCTTGGTAAGCCATCTTATATTCCTGAAATTAGTAAGAAAACTAACTTCTCGTGAATAATGTGCATTACATGATTGTATACAATTGAAACGTAAGGGGCAGACAAACAAAAAATTCGTTATTGATCGGTCAATCTATTAGGGTTTTTTAATTATTTATTTATTTATTTATTTATTTTACCTGATGGAGTTAAGACCGTATGGTCTCCTCTTCTACTTCACCAGGGTTAAATAATACATATAATAACAATTATGAATTATCTACATGTTGATTAATGGTAAATAATAGATACTTACTTACTCACTGGCACTATCGAACCCATAGGTTCATGGCCGCACGGACATAAGCTCTCCATACATCCCTATCCTGAGCTAATGTTTTCCAATCATTCCCTGTATAATCTACTTCCCTCAAATCATAGTTAATGTTGTTCTCCCACCTCATTCTTGGTCTACCAACTGGGCGTTTTCCTTCTGGCTTTCCTACAAGAAGTTTCCATGCACGTCTTTCATTCCCCATACGTGCAACATGTCCTGCCCATCGCAGTCTACGGGACTTAACTGTTCTTATTATATCTGGCTTCCTATAAAGACCATGTAGTTCATTGTTATGTAGTCTTCTCCATTCACCTGTCTGTTCATCTCTCTTTGGTCCAAAAATTTTCCTAAGAACTTTATTCTCAAATACTCGTAATCTCCTTTCCTCCCTTAAAGTAAGAGTCCATGTTTCGCACCCATATAATATAACTGGTAGAACAATGGTTTTATATATTTTCAGCTTAACGTTTTTTGAAAGGAGTTGGGACATCAAAAGTCTCTGCAATGCATAATAGCATGCATTTCCAGAATTAAGCCTATGTTTAATTTCTTTGTGCATCTCATTCTTATTTGTGATTATTGTTCCTAGGTATTTGAATTCAGCCAATTCCTCAAAATTTCCCTCATTTGTCATTAGCTGTCCATTTCCATTATAAAATGTATTTCTACGTGTGACCATATATTTAGTTTTACTGATATTTGCTTCTAGTCCTAATTTCTTAGTGTTACTCAATAGTGTGTGCGTGTTGGCCTTTAGTATCTCCTCGCTATCGGCCAGTAGTACTACATCATCAGCATAAACTAACAGCTTATTAATACCATTGAGTTGTAAGCCTTCCTCATTCTCTAAAGATTTAATGGCATGCTCTAGTACAAAATTAAATAGTAGAGGAGATAGTGCATCTCCTTGCTTTAACCCATTCTGGATTTCAAAAGTGTCTGAAAACTGTTTGCCTACACGCACCCTACTCGTTGAGCCATTTAGACACATTCGAATAAGTTTAACTAACTTTTTAGGAATTCCAAACTCCAGCAGGATACTATATAACTTCTCCCTTTTAATTGAATCATATGCTTTTTTGAAGTCTACATATAGTTGATGTACAGTACCATTATATTCCCATTTCTTTTCTAAAATCTGTCTTATACTAAAAATCTGATCTGTTGTAGACCTGTTTTCTACACAATATAAAGTTGACAAGGGAAAGAAAGAAAAGTAATAATAATAATAATAATAATAAGTACAAGAAGAAGAACCTATAATTAGTTAAAGTAATTAGGTTGGTAAAGCGTCGATGAAAAATCCAGAGTTATTCAAGTCCTGAAAGACAAAAAGTGTAATTTATCGCACTCTTGAAATTTTTTTAAAAGACTGTCTTAAGAAAACCTATGGTATTTGTAATTGCTTCGAATACTGTGATCTACAAGTTTTACAGCATCTGGTATATTCAGTAGATTTACTACTGAAGTTGACACAAATCATGATTATCAAGGCTAAAATTGTTCAGACATTGTTCATTCGACAAACTGTCTAGATTCAGAAGTTGAAATTGCACAGATCTTAATATTGGGACTGCTCTCTTTTTAGCCGGCACAATTCTCGAACGTCTGGTGCAATTTTAATCAAATTTGGTATACATATTAATTATAATCTGGAAACGTTGTTTTAAAGGGTAACAGTCCCCTAGCACATCTAGCAAGAAGTGGGGGGTTGAAATAAAAAAAAATCACAACGATCCAGTAAACTCTATAAACATATGAATTAGTGGTATGCATATAACTTATAATTTTGAAATGGTTCCGTGGGGAGTAAGAGATCCCCAACATACCTATGAGAAGGTAAAAGGAGCTGAAAAAAATAATCACACCAATTACTGATATTAGTGTCGAATTCAAAGTTTTCGGGCTCCTTAAAACAATTAGTTTAGTCCCGGTGATATTTAAATCCAAATTTGATTTCCCAAAACCACTAATAGGCGAGAAGGTGTAAGAAAGGATGAAAAATAAAATGTCCGAAAAATTACCGAGGTGAGTGTCGGAACCATTGTTTTGAGGGTCGTTTATCTGATTGATGACATTGTGAACGGTATTTAAGATCGAGTTTCACCCCTAGCACCCTAAGGGGAAGGGCTGAGAAGGAATGAGAAATAAAATTCCAAAAAGTGGGCGAGGCTAGTGTCAAATCCATAGTTTTCGAGATCGTTATGCTGGTATTCCCGATGACATTTAAGGCACGTTTGATCCCTAGAACGTCTAAAAGTGAGTTGAGGAGGTGAGAAGGACGGAAAAATAAAACGAGAACAGTGATAGTGTCAAATTCATAGGGGTCGGTAGTTAGCTGATTGATACAGTGAAGATTTAATGTAGGCTAAGCCCAAGTTTGACCTCTAATACATCTAGGGAGCGAGAAGGGGTGAAACATAATATGTCTAAAATTAACATGATTGGTACCGGTATGTAATCCATAGTTTTCGGGGTCGCTAAGATCATGTATTGGTCATAGTCTCGAAGACATCTAAACCTAAGTTTGATCCCCAGCATCTCCGGCGCCCATCAATGTTTGTGTCGAATATATTGTTTTCGGAGTCACTGAGATGTTTAGTGACACTTCCGACACTTCCATCTGCCTGGGTGAAAAATAAAAGTCAAAATTGACCGAGAACAGTGTAGAATCCTTGGTTTTCGAAATCACTAAGCACATTGGTGCCAAGACGACTAGGATAAATAAAAACCCAGGCAACGCCGAGCAATAAAATATTTTCTAACAAAGAAAGGAATTAAGGCTGATTTTAGCAGTAGATATTAGTACTGGCAATTACTTACTTACTTACTTACTCACTCATACTATCGAACCCGTAGGTTCATGGCCGCACGGACATAAGATCTCCATACATCCCTATCCTGAGCTAATGCTTTCCAATCATTCCCTGTATAATCTACTTCCCTCAAATCATAGTTAATGTTATTCTCCCACCTCATTCTTAGTCTACCAACTGGGCGTTTTCCCTCTGGCTTTCCTACAAGAAGCTTCCATGCAAGTCTTTCATTCTCCATACGTGCAACATGTCCTGCCCAACGCAGTCTACGAGACTTGACTGTTCTTATTATATCTGGCTTCCTATAAAGACCATGTAGTTCATTGTTAAGCAGTCTTCTCCATTCACCTGTCTGTTCATCTCTCTTTGGTCCAAAAATTTTCCTAAGTACTTTATTCTCAAATACTTGTAATGTCTTACCCCAGTTGAACCCATGTCCGCATTTCTTGACGGTTCTATTTTTACGGTGAAAGATCGTCACTCTTTCGACCAAGGTACTTTTTTCGTCTGGCTTATCACCTTCGACCAGTCTGGCATGGGTAACCAACCCTATCGGCAGCACTGCTACCGCCGGCATAGCTCTCAGGATCATTTAAGCACGCAAGCCACTCTACCACGACAAGATAAAGATACCATGGAGGGTGTAGTGTACTGGCAATTAATAAAATTAATTACAAAACGTGTCATTCCATTCTGTTAGCGCAGTTTAATCTGTCACCTTATAGCTACTTTTACTTGCCACCTGGGTCATACAGTGACACGACCTGTCGGGAGAGGGATTTTAACTATGAATCACATACAACGTTTTTTTGACCACACAAAGACACGGAGAGCCTCCCCGAATGAGGGATCAGCTCAATGTCAGGGCCTCCTCTGAGACATCACAACATTAAGACGAAACACACCATTCACACATATATTCAATCTCGTGA
Organism: Diploptera punctata; assembly: GCA_030220185.1. NCBI lineage: Eukaryota > Metazoa > Arthropoda > Insecta > Blattodea > Blaberidae > Diploptera > Diploptera punctata. The sequence continues at coordinate 240,316 of JASPKZ010002342.1, forward strand.
AAGATTGGTATGCTACGAGTTAATGGCAAATCCAAAAAACTGGATAAACTTGGGTAAATTTCTGGCAAAACGCGGAAAATAAGAACACTCATTCATGAATAAATACATGTTATCAAAACGCAAAACCATTAATTCTTAATAATCCTACATAACTTAATTCTTCTTCTTCTTCTTCTTCTTCGGCTTTCCCCCACTTATAGGTTTGCCGTCTTCAGTTTCCATTTATCTCTATCATTCCAATCTCCCTCTTCCAAATTCATATAATCCATTATATAACTTAATTAATGTATATAATGTTATTGTATTATTATATAATTGTAATAGTATTGTGTTTTATTTATGTAATTGTAATATTATTGTGTTTTATTTTAGTAATTGTAATATTATTGTTTTCTTTTTGTTTTTGTTTATATTTTTACCAAACATTACTTTATTTAACGGACTGTCAACAGTATGTACGGCTTACTGCCCGTGCGACCCATATTTGTAAATAACTTTGTATATATATATATTACTTTTAGTCTAATAAAGTCCTATTACTATATTACATATTGCATTCATACTAAACATGGCAAATATGACAATGGTGATTATGATGATCAGATTATGCTCTGGAGCCATTTTTGACTTAAAGTTTCCTGACATTTGTCTTATAGCGAGGAAAAACCCCGAAAAACCTCAACCAGGAAACTTGCCCCGACCGACGATCGAATCCGGCCTGCTACCGACAACATACCTGTCTACTCCATTGTTCTCTCTGAATTGTTATACATCTTGTACCCGTAGAAAACAGCAGTGAACAAATCGTATCATAACTGTTAAATACATTTTTTAACATGAAATAATTTACTTGTAGTTATCCTAATAATGAAATAAGCACAGATGATATTAACATGTTATTTAAGCCCGCATAATTTCTATTGCTTTTCCACACTTGTTTACTTGAAAGATTGCTTATTAATTTTACTTGACTTACTCATCGTTCGGTGAAATTTGTGTCCTTTTGTGAATAATAAAATACATGGAATTGTAATATTCAATTTTCCGACCATTTTATAATACAGTAAAACTTGTTTAATCCGGAACGTGAATAATGTAGAAATCTGTCCAATGTGAACAAATTTATTGGTCCCGGCGAAATAATAGTAATTTTACTTACTCACTGGCACTATCGAACCCATAGGTTCATGGCCGCGCGGACATAAGCTCTCCATACATCCCTATCCTGAGCTAATGCTCTCCAATCATTCCCTGTATAATCTACTTCCCTCAAATCATAGTCAATGTTGTTCTCCCACCTCATTCTTGGTCTACCAACTGGGCGTTTTCCCTCTGGCTTTCCTACAAGAAGCTTCCATGCACGTCTTTCATTCCCCATACGTGCAACATGTCCTGCCCATCGCAGTCTACGAGACTTGACTGTTCTTATTATATCTGGCTTCCTATAAAGACCATGTAGTTCATTGTTATGTAGTCTTCTCCATTCACCTGTCTGTTCATCTCTCTTTGGTCCAAAAATTTTCCTAAGAACTTTATTCTCAAATACTCGTAATCTCCTTTCCTCCCATAAAGTAAGAGTCCATGTTTCGCACCCATATAATATAACTGGTAGAATAATAGTTTTATATATTTTCAGCTAACGTTTCTTGAAAGGAGTTGGGACATCAAAAGTCTCTGCAATGCATAATAGCATGCATTTCCAGAATTGAGCCTATGTTTAATTTCTTTGTGCATCTCATTCCTATTTGTGATTATTGTTCCTAAGTATTTGAATTCAGCCACTTCCTCAAAATTTCCCTCATTTGTCATTAGCTGTCCATTTCCATTATATACTGGATTTCTACGTGTGATCATATATTAGTTTTACTGATATTTACATCCAGTCCCAATTTCTTAGTGTTACTCAATAGTGTGTGCGTGTTGGCCATTAGTATCTCCTCGCTATCGGCCAGTAGTACTACATCATCAGCATAAACTAATAGCTTATTAATACCATTCAGTTGTAAGCCTTCCTCATTCTCTAAAGATTTTATGGCATGCTCTAGTACAAAATTAAATAGTAGAGGAGATAATGCATCTCCTTGCTTCAACCCCATTCTAGATTTCAAAAGTGTCTGAAAACTGCTTGCTTACACGCACCCTACTCTTTGAGCCATTTAGACACATTCGTATAAGTCTAACTAACTTTTTAGGAATTCCGAACTCCAGCAGGATACTATATAGCTTCTCCCTCTTAATTGAATCATATGCTTTTTTGAAGTCTACATATAGTTGATGTACAGTACCATTATATTCCCATTTCTTTTCTAAAATCTGTCTTATACTAAAAATCTGATCTGTTGTAGACCTGTTTCTTCTAAATGCACATTGATGATCTCCTAGAATGTCATCAATATAGAGAGTAAGTCTGCTTACTAATATATTTGTTAGAATTTTGTACGAAGTTGAAAGTAATGAGATGCCCCTGTAGTTGTTGCAATCAGTTTTATGTCCTTTCTTATAAATTGGTACGATAATTGATTCTTTCCATTCATAATCATGTCGTTTACCCTTTAGAATTATGTATGATATCCTATCACTAACAAACTTAATATCTCGGATAGCGGATAGAATCCTCCTTCTGACTAAAAAACCCGTTCCATATGCAGGTCTTTCTGCACCCCCATAGTATAATGCAAAGCTTCCTGATTCCTGACTACCTTCTCCTGGCCACCTAACTTCCTGTAAAGCGACTATATCTAAGGGCGATTTATCTAATTCCCGCGTTAATATCTCTAGTGCCCCGCTATTGTATAAAGTCCTAACATTCCATGTTCCTAGGAACATGTCCCTGTGTTTGAGCCTTTGGCATGGGTTCCCTGAATTAGTCCCCGCCCGGAGAACCGAATGGGGGACTATTTGACCTCCGGAAAATTTTACCCCAGTAGAACCCATGTCCGCATTTCTTGACGGTTGTATTTTTACGGTGAAAGATCGTCACTCTTTCGACCAAGGTACTTATTTCGTCTGGCTTATCACCTTCGATCAGTCCGGCATGGGTAACCCTATCGGCAGCAATGCTACCGCCGGCATAGCTCTTGGATCATTTAAGCACGCAAGCCACTCCACCACGACAAGGTAAAGATACCATGGAGGGAATAGTAATTTTACGTGTATTTATTTTGTATAAAACGAAATCTGTGTAACGCGAAAACGGAAGGATATTTCTACATAGTTCATGAAAAAAATGTTTATAAGGCGGGAAGATAGAGAGAGAAATAAATTAGTTTCCACTTCATTAAATCCCCGTTAGGCGAATTAACAGTAAGTGATGATTCCTGTCTCCGGGTGAATTAGAGTTTCTACCTGTAAATTATATTTTTTTCGGCTTCACTGCACACCCATTTTGTGAAATACAGGTTCGTTTAAAAAATATTTGGCGTGTAACGTCTGTCTTACAAATAACCAGTGTGCTGTAAAATCTTAAATTAGTTTAAAGATCTGAGACCGATTGTGTACGTATCTTTCACTGGTAGTGTTCTGAATTTACGGAATAAAGATGGCTAAATCGCATGTATCGTTGTCATTAAACGAAAAAAGTGAAAGTGATTGAAGACAAAGAAAAACTCTCAGTACGCGAAATAATGACTAAATTTAAATGTGGAAAAACCCAAGTTTATGAAATTTTAAAACACAAAGAAAAAATAATGAATGAATGAATGAATACAATGAAATGGTCAAATGAAGAGCAAAAATGTCAATGATGTGTGGGAGTGTTTTACAAGTCCACGAACAAAAAATCTCTAAATTTCCGTAGCGTTACTTCAAAGTAAAGCTCTAGCTGTTGATATATCCCTAGGGAATAACGATTTCAAGGCATCTTCAGGTTGGTTGTGGGCAGTTTTAAAAGACGACATAATGTAGAGTGGAATTGAATTTTGCGGGGAATCAAAGGATGTGGACGAAAGTATAGATAGTGAGTAGAAACCGAAACTGCATACTTTAATTTCAGGATATGAGGCTAAGAGACATTTTCATCGCTGACGAAACGAGACTCTTTTTTCTCGTGTTGCCGTCGAAGTCGCTCTAGATACTACATTTGGTAGCGGAACCACATTTAATCCAAGGTATATAAAAATACATGTGCGGTGCTATATAATCGAAGATTGGTTAATTTGTTTTTTTTTATAATGCGGAATGTTGTCTAATGTGGGAAAAAAATTGGTCCCATGCGATTCCGCTTTGAACAAGTTTACTGTACCATAAAGTAGTTAAATGTGGCATAGCATGATATGAAATATAATATAGTGTGATTATAAAGTCCCAGTTCATTTTAAAGAAATCACTTACATATCGTATTTCTGTTACAGCCATTAGAAAAATACAAATATGTTCACCATTGAAGAGCGGATAGAGATTGTTTCTGCGCGTTTAAGAGGCCAGTCGTACGAGAAGTTAGAGACTGATTCCAAAGGAAACCATCACGGGAGATGTGTATCTTGATATGTTGCAACTTTTCTTACAGCCACAGTTACAGCAAGATGGTATCATTGATACAGTGGTGTTGCAACAAGATGGAGCACCACCACACTTTGCTCTGGCTATACGCGGGTATCTCATGACAGGTTTCCCAAAAGGTGGATTGGAAGGGCATCTCCTCGTATCTGGGCAACTCGTTCGCCAGACCTCGCACTCCTGGACTTTTTTGCTTGGGGGTTCATCAAGCAACAGGTGTACAGAACCAAGTTTCTTAATCTGCAAGTGCTGAAAGAACGCATACGCCAAGCGAGTGAAATGATTACAGAGGATATGTTGGTGCATGTTTTCCGGGCGACGGTGCGTCGTTGGGAGACATGTTTTGAGATTGATGGAGGTTATGTTGAACACTAACTTGATACTAGAAACTACCTTATAATTTTTGTTTTATTTGCGCTACGTTATCCACAAAATGTACTGGGACTTTATAATCACACTGTATAGCGCTATTTTGGTTTCAATCCACAGTGTTATCATTAAAGTAATCAATTAATTTGCCTTATTACCAGGTGAGATCGAATAGTAAAATCCCACATAGAATATGCGAAGGAAGAATGTTTTCTAAAGGGCCAGTAGAAGATACAAATTATAACAAAATAATTTGTATCTTCTTTTGCACCTACTAATTGTAGATCTTGAGAAAGCATACGACAATGTTGCTATAAAGAAATTATTAATTGCTTTAAGACGTATGGGAATTAAGACCATAATAATTAAAGCTATACAAAATTTATATGACAACTGCATATCTAAAATTAAAATTGGCTGTAAGTTTTCATATGGTTTTACGATAAGCAAAGGTCTGCGTCAAGGTTGCTGTCTATCAACGACTCTGTTAAAAATATATGTAAATGAAATATTAAAGAATTCGAGGAAAAAATATTCAAGCATGGGAATTCCTATTTCAAACAATAAAACTTTTTACAACTTACATTTTGCAGATGATCAATTATTAAATGCACAAGATTATGAAGATTTAGAATATATGATTAGAAAATTAACAGAAGAATACGATAAATGGAGATTAATTTTGAAAATAAAGAAAACAAAATAATTATCAATTGGTGAACCAGAACAAAATTTAATTTTGGAGACTGGAGAAACAATAAAATATTGTAGTGAGATCACATACTTAGGAATTAAAATAAATAAGAATGGAAATTATGGAGAAGAAATAAGAAATAGAAATAATAAAAAGGAAATTTACAATTGCTTACCTCAATGGAATATTGTGGGATATAAATATAAGTAATAAAAATAAAATTAATATATATCATACAATTCTTAAAAGCATCATTACTCATGGAGCAGAACTTTGGCCATTAACAACAAAAACAAATAAGTATCTTTTGGCAACGGAAATGGATTTTATACGAAGGGCAGCAAGAATTTCAAGAAGAGAAAACATCAGAAACTCAGTTATTAGGGCAAAATTGGAGATTGAAGACACTAATTTAGATTATATTAAAATTCAGCAATATCCAGTGAATGGAAGAGGATAGGCTACCAAAATGTGTTTTGGAATGGAAACCTGAGAGAAGACGAGGCAGAGGAAGACTAAAACCTCCTGGAGTCAGGAAATATATTTATACATGAAGGAGAAACATCTACAACCAGGAGATTGGATGGACCGACAAAATTGGCTATTAGGAATCGGACGATGTCAACGACATTAATCAACCGATGATCTATCTATTTGTATCTTCTGCTAGACATTCACTATTTTTTATTGCTAGTAGTACTTTTTATAAGAGGCAGATATATTACTTCCTACTATTCTGATAATCAAATAAAATTTATTTTACAACCAAATTCTTATTAATTCAAAATTACCACAAATATACGTATTTTACTGTTAATAAAAACCGTACTTTTATTAAATTATATGAGAATGATATCTGTGCTTCCACTTTCAAATATGTTATAGACCTATCACTATTCCTTTTTCATTACTATCAAAAAGTTTTGTAAATATATTAATTAGGTATTTAATCAAATTAGATCGACTAGAAATGTCATGTACAGTGTAAGCCAAGCGGTTCAAATTATTTTATGGTCTTATGGTCCATCTATAAAGTGACACCCACTAATGCCTACTGCTAGTAAATTTGAAAATTGCAACTATATTTTCCGACTTTAAGTTAATTAGGATGTCATTAATGGTAAAGTAGGCCTACTCCAATACCCAGTCTGAACATGAAAGTGTGAAGATAAAATATTCATCCCGGCTGTTATATATATATATATATGCATATACAGAGACAGAAATGTATATTATAGGTCTTGTGGCAAGTTAGTCACACAGCCTCCTGTGTAAATCTATAAATAAATCCCTACCGGTAATAATAAGCAGATAAAATTATTATATCATTTAATGAAGCAGTTACTGGACTTAGGTCATATTTATATTCAAATTGATCAGGCAAGCGAGTAGAACCTGATTATGTAGGCGCAAAGGTCATATAAAATGATCCAAAGAAGTCAGCATCAATGTAATTAAATTGCTAGTTATTAAGGAGGGTACTGTCAACTCAGGTAATGTAACCCTTTCTTTTGTTAAGACGGAAGTGGCTGACACATCATAATAACTTACTAATGACAAAATCCTTTGCTCGACAGATTGAGTAGAAATATCTTCTAAGCCTCCAGTTAACTGATTTATCGTGATAACCATAACTCATTAGCTAAATGTACAAGCGGGGGTTTTACCCTGACACAAACAACGCTAGCAAAAAGTGTGGGAATATGGCAATTTTCTAGCGTCTGAAGCCTAGGAAAAAACCCAAGCCTAAGAAAAAAAACCCAAGCCTAGCTAATGTTTGTGACCCGACTGTACGTGAAGCCAGCACGGAAAAAAAGGTCCAACCTCTGAAGGCGTAAATCGCCAATGATAAATTTGTAACACCCCCGGGATCAAAATAGGAGGGCGCATTAACCAATTATATGTTTCGTTATATGTGCCTAAGCACTGACCTTAGGTCCACTAGATCGAGGTAGTGGGAGTAACTAATTTACCTATAGGCGAGAGAGGCTTCTCCTCGTCACTTCTCGTATAAAATTACATCAAGTCACTTCTCGTGTACGATCAAACAAAGTCACTTCTCAAAAACACTTCGTTCTGAAAGTTAAATAAAGTCACTTCATATATATACAATTACTTGCAGTTTATAAAAGATAAGAATAAACTACTTTTACCAGACATTCTCTACACATTAATTCTGCCCGACGAAGTCCTCGTGGAATCCCTAGATAAGAACCTCAACTCTACCGATTACCAACCTGAGCAACCTAAGTTCTCACACATGGAGAACTCCTTCAGTATTCCTAGTGTCACTAAATCACACCTACACCTCTTCACCTCTTTACACCACCAATAACCCTTCTCCATATTGGCTCCCTAACGTGCGGGCAGAATAGGTCGTAAAAGTAATACACGAACAGAAATCAACGGCAGAACGACTAAGTCCCACGACCACGAGGCAACCAGGACAGAGAAGATGATGGCAACAAACAGGCAACCCTGGATGCGGAACGAGAAGACAGCGACTGAAGGAAGGAAGCAGTAAGTGACACAACAGCAGAATAAGCATTTTTTTACTTTTTACATATATAAGAAATCAAAATATTACAGTGATTTAACGGAAAATATATCTGTGTGTATTTATGTTGTTAAGAAGTAGGAATAGAAAGAGGCAGGCAAATAAAGATAAAAAAATGGATAGGAAACACGAAGAGATTAGGGAGAAGGCTTGTGGGCAACTGATTGAAGGAGAGAACGAAATCTTAAGGATGGGAGAGGATAACGAAGATGGCAGAGAGAACTTAGAGCAGAGCACAGGGGAAAGTATTGAAAGCAACGCAGGAGCAGAAGCTAGAGAGAAAGTAGAGGACAAGGGAAATCCAAGCACCGACACCATGAAATACATGGAAATGCTAATGTCGAGAATAGAGGAGATGGATAGAAGTAGGAAAAACGATTTAGAGGCGATGGATAGAAGTAGGAAAATGGATTTAGAGGCGATGGATAGAAGTAGGAAAATGGATTTAGAGGCGATGGAGAGGAATATGAAACGGGAACTTGAAACTTGGAAAGGACAAATGGAGATAAGCAGGGAAAAGGATGTATTTACTTTGAAAGAAACATTAAGGGATGAGATGGAAAAAAAATATAGAAGAGAAAAAAATAGAGAGCTGTAGAAGCGAAAAATAAATGAAAATCGTCAGCATGTGTAGAACTAAAGATAAATAAAATGGAACAAAAACTTATTAAAGACTTAGAGAAAACAGAAGAAAACAGAGGTGAAATAAGTCAAATGAGAAACAAGGAGATGAAGAATAGTATAATAACGCTACAACACTAACTTAGGGGAGAAACAGAAAACAGGAGGACTACAAGGGGAAATAAAACGAGTCGACAAGAATGTTGCTCTGTAGGTTGGAGAACGCGGACAAAAGGGTGAATGATATGTGTGTATCGGTACAAAAGCTAGCTGACGAACAAGAAACACTAAAACTCCAAGTAGCTCAGAAAAATTGTTGAGCAGGACAAACGCTCAGAAATAATCGAAACAATAGGTGATTCTGAGATTTAATGAGTAGGCACTAATATAGAACAGGGAAAGTGACCGAATGAAATCAGCAAAACAAATGATGCAATAAGTGTCCTCAACAGAGAAAATTAATTAGAGGATGTCAAAAAGATAGGACCCCCGAAAAATAATCGCACGCCGTCGGAGAGGAGTGTTTCCTTGACGACGGCTAACCACAAAGCACGTGAGCATACAGAAGTACTAGGGCACCCGGAGGGAGGGAGACATCGCTAGTAGTTCTGTGGTGCTTTACTAATGTTAAGCGAAACCAGATAGTATACACGGGTCAGCGCCGTACTACAATTCCTCTTTCATTGATATCCCATTGCCGGAATATCACGAAAGTGAAACAAACCCCCTCCAGTTCATTGCAGAAACTGGAAAACTATTTCAAAATTAAATGTATCCCGAACACTTGTATATGTATATTGTTAAAAAGTGCCTGAAAGGCAACAGTCTTATGTGGTTCGAGGTTACTTTATCCACTGATGCTCCATACGAGACATTTAAGCAAACATTCCGTAACAATTTTTAGTTACGAGAAACAAATGGATATAAAATACGAGATACGCAATGGGACATATGATAAGAGGAAAAACTTGACGTACAGCGAGCATTTTCTGGCCTTGGCTAAAAAAGCCAAACTTATCTCACCGAGTTACCCTGAACCAGAATTCGTACGAACGCTAATCAACCATTATCCGCAGGCAATTAGGCACAGCTTGCTAATCGCGCGCGTTAGCACATACGACCAAATGATGTAAATGCTAACTATCCTGGAAGCGGGAGACAATAGGGGTAATAATCAAAGTGTAAATAGGGAAGGAGGAAATAGCAGGGAAAATACGAGTAGGAACAACTCGAACTCCGGACCTAACCGTTCAGACGAGAGGGGGGCAGCCGCGCCCGACATACGGAAGAACAATGACCACTATCGAGGAGAGGGCAGGAGATTTAGTAATATGCAGACTAACAATAGACAATACAGGAACGAGAATAGGGACAACAATGGTTATGTTAGAGGGTACAAGGATCTCAGGAGGGACCAGAGGGGTAAAGAACCTAGGGTCAACATGATAAACATAGGGAGGAGTGCAGAGGGCCCACGGAACCAGATTTATGGAAATATAAGGGACCATAGATACATTCTAGCGCAGAGGGGATACGATTATGACCGTACATGCACAAGGCCAGGAAATGAACAACGTAATAATCAGGTATATGTAAGCGAGGACCTGGATAGAAACCCAGCGCAGACACGAGAAGGCGAAAACCAAATTGAAAGAGAGGGTCACGGATTGAATCCGAGAGCGGGTATCTATGAACCTTATGCGCAGAATGGAGGGGAGGCCAGCTCGAGTACAAACAGCGGCCGACCTTTAAACTAATACCGGATTGCGTTAAAGCAGGGCCTACCGCGATCCTTGGCAAACACCACCAACTGTGGACCATAGCGCCCGATGTTACGATTAAAAGTATCAATGTCGAAACAAAACCTATTGAGAATTTGCCTTACGTCTATGTGACGATAAATAAAAAACCACACCTAGCCCTAATAGACACCGGCTGCACGACAAACGTAATCAGTGAATCCTTCTATCACAGCCTGAGTAGGGAAAATTGCAAGATGGCTGCGATACCATTGTCGAATATATCTGCGTCGACAGCCATAGGCAAAAGTAAACAAAGGATTAAGATACAAACGATGATAAGGATAACTATAGAAGGGGTGGATTTTGACATACTATTCATGGTTGTACCAAGGCTTTCCGCCAATATAATATTCTCTACAGTAATGTTTGAAGCGTTTAAATCTGAAATTGATTTCCTTGGCCGAACTTTAACACTTAATTACGATGGGAATAAGATAATAGCCCCTATAATTGACAATAAGCTTCCAAATGACGCAATGGAGATAGACGAGTTAAATGAGGACGCTTTTTTTATCGAGAAAATAGTAATAAGTAGTGAGCTAGACGAATATGACAGTACCCTCCTGGTATGTTTTATGAGCCGCCATCTTTGTGTATATGACGACACCTTCTCCAAAAACGGAAATAGGAAGTTACCGATGAACAAAGATGCGAAAGAGCATTCCATAGGACGCGGACACTTGCGGACAAAAGAAAGAAGCGGACCAAACGCTGTAAGCACGTTTGGCACCCGTCTATCGGCGACAAAGTGCTGGTAAGGAACCACACGCTATCTGACAAATTACGCAAGGCTAACGCAAAAATGGATTTATTATGGAAAGGGCCAGGGCTCATATCCAAACAATTCGGCACACACACACGTACGAGGTAAAGTGGGCCGACGCCAGGGACAAGGTTATGGGACGTTACCACTTACAGAAACTCAGGCCATACAAGGAGAAGGCGTGAGCGCGGTAGCGAACAAAGCCTATCTGGTTCGTAGCAAACTTATGTAATGGTATGGAGAGTGACAGGAGGCAAAGTTTCAAGATCGAGAAAATAAAAATATGAATAAATTACCATGCGTGTGTTCAGAGTTTGTTTGCGTGTGGAGCGTATTTTCGCAAAATATGTATATAGGCCTAATAATAGTACAGGAGGCCTTTGCGAGTTAACAGACTGTGAAATTAGACACTAATAGTATTAAGGGTAGACAGACGGACAGTGAAAGTTGACACTCGAAAAAAAAGGAGGGGGAGATTTTTACACGTAAGAATGACAACGGAATGGATATATTACGTATGTATGTATGTCTTGCATTGTACTATATTGTATTGTGTGCACAGGTAGGCACTACCGTGATTTTGGGTACGAGATAAATGTCCATGTAAACACTGAAATTTATGCAGTACCCAGGTAAGAAAGTGGTTGTATACCGACAGAGTTTTGATTTAACATACAAAAAGTACAAAATATATAAGCTCTACATGATTCCCAAACAAAATTAAAAACAAGACCTGATAAATTATACTTAAATGCATGAACCAGTTTTTCACGGGATTCGAACTCAATACTAGCTGAGATTAGGACATAAATGAATTGTATTAGTAAAAAAAATAAATAAAGATTGTATGGTAAAGTACCAAATATAATGAGTAATTAAAATAAATAACACTAATAAAGTGATTAAATATGCCTAGATTAAAACGCTAATCGCGAGAGGAAAGGGCACAATGACTGTGAAAAAAAAAACAAATAAAGTGAAATGTCGATTTAGATATTAATCATGATAATACCCCCATATAGATGAATGTGATAAAATTAATTGAATTAGTGTGAATACATAACACATGCATGTCCACTTTCAGCTAAGATTGAGGGTGATTAATAAATTGTTGATTTGAACTTATCGATAGAGAATGGATCTATATTTTTTTTATGTTTTAATCTAATCGCTCGAGCAGGAAGCTGCGTTATCTACTTAATATAGGAAAATAAAAGTACTTGATTGATTTTAATGTTCTTTATTTTATTATTGATGAAAGAACGCTCCTAAGTCAAAAGGTTAAAATTCAGTAAAGGTTAAAATTGAGCCCAGGTAGGCTATCGTCATTGTTTAATACATGTAAGTAATTGAAGAAACTTGTACAACAATCTGAATACGAATAATATCATGATGATTATGATTATTTTGTCTAAAATAACAATCAGACAGTGTTAACATAGGAGCTAATGAGACATGGTGTAGCTCAATGCACCTTAATTGAAAGGCCGAGTGGCGGTGTGAACTTATAAAGCGTGAGGAATTTATTTGTTGATTATATTTACAGAATTTAATTTGTAGACGTGGGCCGAAGCGGCACGTCACTGTGTTTGTATAACACGTGCTATTTTGTTTGAAAATATTTGAGGGCAAGGGATCCCGTATTATCTAGTTAATGAGATGAGATGAAGTCATGATCGCCACTGGAAGCGAATGTGACAATTTGTGCGAATTTGTATTCGATGTTAATAATGAGATGAGATGAAGTCATGGTCGCTGGTGGAAGCGAATGTGACATACTATGCGATTCTGGATTCGAATGAAAATATTTTGCACGCTTAAGAAAATAACGTCGTTTGGCTGAGTAATGATATAGCCAGCTATGCTTTGGCAGAGTAAATGAGCCGAAATATGTTGAGAATAAAATAGTTAAGAATCATGAATATTTCATGGATTAATAATCATGATGAATTCGTATATATGCAATACCTATGGTGAAAAATATGAGATCAGGGTGTAATACTATCAATAATAATTGTTTATAACGATAGCACAGCTGCTTAAACGCGATATTTAGTATTTTGGTCGCAAACATATAGATCCATGTAAATAAGTCTTATTGACTCAATTTAAATTAAATTTAGCAAAACTGAAGTACTATTCGACATATGGTTTGAAGTAGACAAAACTGGTTCATCGCAAATGAATTCCCAAGCTGTAGACGCACATTATAATGTAGGTAGATATTAAGGTGTAGATGAAATTGTAAATAAACAGTTACACATGAGGAAGCAATTTATGCTATACTGGTATTCAACTAAATAGTTTTGAATGGTAATTGTATAAGCATGAATGGTTTGAGTAGACCACCAAATTTATATTAAGGGTGTATCTTTCTTTTTTCTTTATGAATATTTATCTATGCCTATATTGCAGAAAGTGAGTCTATTTAACCTCAAAGAACGTTCCCAGGTAAAAGGGATGCATATCAGTGTTCACAATCTGTACATAATTGACGTGCTGGCAACACTCTCAGGGTTAACGTGCTCTAACCAAAATATGATAGCCATTTTTTTTTAAAGGTCACTATAGCTATGATACTAGCATTATATTATGCGAGAGGATTATAAACAAATGAAAAAATCCCTTGATTTTTCCATTTGATTATAGGGCATATGTGGCAAGTTAGTCACACAGCCTCCTGTGTAAATCTATAAATAAATCCCTACCGGTAATAATAAGCAGATAAATTTTATAATATCATTTAATGAAGCAGTTACTGGACTTAGGTCATATTTATATTCAAATTGGTCAGGCAAGCGAGTAGAACCTGATTATGTAGGCGCAAAGGTCATATAAAATGATCCAAAGAAGTCAGCATCAATGTAATTAAATTGCTAGTTATTAAGGAGGGTACTGTCAACTCAGGTAATGTAACCCTTTCTTTTGTTAAGACGGAAGTGGCTGACACATGATAATAACTTACTAATGACAAAATCCTTTGCTCGACAGATTGAGTAGAAATATCTTCTAAGCCTCCAGTTAACTGATTTATCGTGATAACCATAACCCATTAACTAAATGTACAAGCGGGGGTTTTACCCTGACACAAACAACGCTAGCAAAAAAGTGTGGGAATATGGCAATTTTTCTAGCGTCTGAAGCCTAGGAAAAAACCCAAGCCTAAGAAAAATAACCCAAGCCTAGCTAATGTTTGTGACCCGACTGTACGTAAAGCCAGCACGGGAAAAAAAGGTCCAACCTCTGAAGGCGTAAATCGCCAATAATAAATTTGTAACACCCCCGGGATCAAAATAGGAGGGCGCATTAACCAATTATATGTTTCGTTATATGTTCCTAAGCACTGACCTTAGGTCCACTAGATCGAGGCAGTGGGAGTAACTAATTTACCTATAGGCGAGAGAGGCTTCTCCTCGTCACTTCTCGTATAAAATTACATCAAGGCATTTCTCGTGTACGATCAAACAAAGTCACCTCTCAAAAACACTTCGTTCTGAAAGTTAAATAAAATCACTTCATATATATACAATTACTTGCAGTTTATAAAAGTTAAGAATAAACTACTTTTACCAGACCTTCTTTACACATTAATTCTGCCCGACGAAGTCCTCGTGGAATCCCAAGATAAGAACCTCAACTCTACCGATTACCAACCTGAGCAACCTAAGTTCTCACACATGGAGAACTCCTTCAGTATTCCTAGTGTCACTAAATCACACCTACACCTCTTCACCTCTTTACACCACCAATAACCCTCCTCCAGTCTATACAATATTATTTATTTTACAATGTCCAGTGCATATTATAAATCTTGTAGGATGGTTGTGATTATATTAAATTATAGTACATACAGAGAGGATCTCCCGACCTACTGCCGGGCCAGCGGGAGAAGCGAGTTTATGACTCACAGTGAGCCGTGCAGTCGTGCTTCTCCCACTAACCCGGCCGTAGGTCAGGAGATCCTCTCTTCATATTTTATGTTGTATTGTAAGTAGTACGTTGTTTATATTTTAAAATCTAGGACCTAAGTTATACTGTGGGATCTGCAGTAAATGGTGATGGAGAGAGAAAGGGACAAAAAATGAGTACCAGATGCATATTCTGGTGGTAAAGCCGTCCATCACGTTAGTCTGATAATTCGTGCAGATTGTCTGTTAAGAAGGAAGCCTTCACCTTATACTGTCCCAGCAACTTCGTAAATCCTGTAGGAGATCACTTTACCTTTACTTAATTATATGCATGTTTAGAGGGAAAGGCGAAGAAACACTTTGTATATATGTGGTTGTGTATATGTGTACATCCATTCATACAGACTTCATACGTAGTATATTACGATGCGAGGTTGGGAAGTGGTTTTTACAGAATCGAGGAAAGTGCTTAAAAACTGAGCGATAGCAAGGTTTTTAATTTCCGAGATTCTGTAAAACACTTCACAAACATGCGTTGTAATGCCATTTATGGTATGTATTGAAACAATTACAAATATAATTCGACCAGGAACTTGACATTTTTGTTTTTTGCGCGATGGTGTTTTCAAAATAAAAAATAATAGTAAAATAATAACATCTTTGTTGGAAATATTTGCTTTCATTATAAACAATTGACAAACATTAACGGTGTGGGCAACGTTTATTAGTTGAAACAACAGGAGGCCGTGAGACCAATTTAGTGATAACATGTCGGCAAGTACGTATTTATTGTTTTATATTGTTTCAAATAAAGTTCAGTTCATTTAAAAAGCAGTGATTTGTTTTGTATAATGTATATTGATACTACATTTTGGATATTTTTTTGTACATACATTGTATGTAGTATATATAGAGGGCAGAGGTTTTACTTCCCACACGCGTGTTTGTAATATGTAATATTAGGTATAGTGAATTTTATTACAGTGTAGTTATTTTGATTGGCAATACCAAAATGTAGGAAGTTGAACTTTCAATCACGGTCGCTATTGCTGTAGGTACGACAAAACGCACTATCGCGCAAAAACATACATGAGGTCTACATACTAACAAGAAAAATACAATAACTCAATAGGTAGAACAACTGGCTGTAATCAAAACTTTGGAGAATATTGAAGAATTAAAAGGCACGAACTTACGGCATCGGATTAGCCATCTTACAAATAGAGAGCCAAATTAGATGGAGTATAAAGTCATGAGAACTATAACTCATTAGTAGAAGACATTAAACTAGAACACAACAAATGTAATAGTATATTATGATGCGAGGTTGGGAAGTGGTTTTTACAGAGTCCAGGAAAATGTTTAAAAAACAAACGATAGCGAGGTTTTTAAATTCCGAGAGTCTGTAAAACACTTCACAAACGCGCGTTGTACATTATTTTTTGCGCGATGGTGTTTTTAAAATAATAAATAATAGTAAAATAATAACATCTTTGTTGGAAATATTTGCGTTCAGTATAAACAATTGACTAACGTTACCAGTGTGGGCAATGTTTATTAGTTGAAACAACAGGAGGCCTTGAGAACAATTATTGATAACATGGCCGCAAGTACGTATTTATTGTCTTATATTGTTTCAAATAATGCTCAGTTCATTTTTAATGCAGTGATTTGGTTCGTATAATGTATATTAACACTACCTTTTGGATATTTTTTTGTATATACATTGTACGTAGCATACATAGAGAGCAGTGGTTTTACTTCCCGCAAGTGGGTGTAAATGTAATATTACAGTATAGTTATTTATGTTGGCAACCCCGAGGTGCAGGAAGTTGAACTCTCAATCATGGTCGCCATTGCTGTAAGGACAACAAAACGCACTATAGCGCAAAAAATATATATTTACTAGCGTACCCTGCAGACGTTGTCCTGCCCGAACGTTCAATTCTCATGTCATGGGCGGACGATAAAAATGTTACTTTTTTACCATAAAATCCAGCAATTTGGACATTTTTGTCTTCATGAACATTAGAATTGTACCTCCTTTGCAGATAAGTTAAGAGCCGTCATATAACAATTATATTAGAGTGAAAAAAAAAAGATATATTGATGAGAGTGAGTCAAAACTTTTTTTTTAGCTAGATTTCATTTCTGACCCACTGTGCACCGGTTCATACTGGCCGACATTCCATGAGATTTTTTTTTCAGCTAAATTTCATTTCCGACCCACTGTGTACCGGCCCCATAATAACCGACATCCCATGAGAAAAATTTCTTCCCCCGTAGAGACTCGACCCAGCGTAAGTCCCGTAGTTCTGCGCCAAGACTTCTTGCCTTAACCACTCGGCTAAGGCGCGAGACTCTTGGTATCAATGAGACAAAAATGGTTTTTGTGAGTTATCCGTAAAGCGATAAACATATGCTGTCGCGGACATTTTTGTAGAGTTTTTTGAGATATTCAATTCTGTGTACATTAATTTTGTGTATTTCTTATGGTTTAGGCAGCGTAAGCCATTTAAGCGTCCAAAGAGCTACTTGTTTCACGTTTTCCACTACAAAGGACGATTTTTAAGGGTGTAGGAGTAGAGTATCACAACTCTCTTATAGCCTATGTTCATGCCGGGGATCTCCTGAATATTTTGCAAAAAACCCATGACAATCGGATCAACGGTATGGTCGCGCATAAAGTACGAACAAACGAACAAAGATACAAACAAAACAAACATTTTTCGTATATAAGATTTTTTATCAAATCACATGTCGGACATTCTGGAAATGAAATAGCTGACTAACCAGCTAAGAAGAGAACAAAAAGCACAGCTCTGGAAGTCTCTCACAATAAAGTACCAAAAAGTGAAACCTCGAGACACTTAAAAATGAGAAACCAGAATAAATGGCTGGTAGAATGACAAATGAACATCAAAAAGAGCAATTTTAATATGCTGGAATTGGAGATTAGTTACACAAAATCCATTACTCTAAACGTATATTTAAAATATGGGTTTCGAGTACAGGTATACACAATAATAATCGGCCATTTTTTAATTGAATGCATATTGCAAACAATAGATGGTCTCACTGCATTTTTACATTGAATAATGCCATCTGAAAATAAAACAATGTGCATTGTGTTGCTCTTGCGAATTGCATTTTTTATCCCTTTGTAAGAAAGCCTACATGTCACCCCATGATATGACACATTAAGTTCTATTTTATACAGTTTTTATTCATTAGCGTTTATACCAATGCACTGCACAGACTCTGATAAAAGACTTAGTATACAACCAGATAATTCAAACAGACTAATAAAGGTTGATGAGATTTTATGAAAAGAAGTAAAGAATAAATATTTATTTATCTTTTACATAGCTTAAATTTTACAGACTGAGCCGTCTAAGATCGTTGCGTTTATGACTCTTGGTCTTTAGGTTCCAGGTTCAAATACCAGAGCCAACCGATGATATTTTATGAAAACAAGTAAAGAATAAAACTAATATAGACCGAGCCGGCTCAGATGGTTGCGTTTATGACTTTTGGTCTTTAGGTTCCTGGTTCAAATACCAGAGCCAACAATTTTTTTCCCTCAGACATCATTGTAAATCATTTTGGGTTGTGATTTAATGTATTAGAGCCTATTTTATCACAATTATCATTCCGTATATTTGTAATTGTATAACATAGGCTTATGTTCACTTCAACAGAAAATGATATACAGAAGAATATAAATTTTCAGCCTACTGGGTATAACCATAGCTTAGAGACTTAATAGAGGGTTATAATAAACTTTCTTTTTTAAATCTTCTTGTATCTTGTAAGCCCATGTTTCACTTAACAGAGATTTAGGCGCTATCTCCCTACAGGGAAGAATTTGAACCCTACTAATTTAGTTACACTTGTTTTCGTATATATATGTCACTTCAGTGGTCCGTGGTCAGCGTTCCGCCTCATACTGACATCTAGGAAACCAAGGTAGTACTAAGACGGGAATATTTGGTAAATTTTGCTTAGAGGCCTTTTCATTCAGGCTTAAGGATCTTTTACGAGCCTGAAAATCTTCAGACTCGGGACCCACGGCTTAAAGTCCCTCCCGGAGGATTTGCACCTTGGATTTTTCCATCCTAAAAAATCCATCAACCCCGGCCCGGTTTGAACCCGCGACCCTCGGGACCAGTCCACAGAAATAATGAAATAAATAAGATTTAAATTTATAAAACAAGAAAAAAACAGTTTTTTTTTCGGAATAAACAGCTACATAATAACAGTGAGCTGGATGATATTGGAAAATCAGACATAATAAGAATATTTAAGTTTGGAATACACTGTACGATTGGGAATGAAAGAGGGAAATAGAAACTCCTTGTAGGGAAACCAAAGAGGAAGCGCCAGGTAGGTAGATCAAATTTAGGTGGTAGAATAACATTAATCACGATTTGAGGAAGGTAAATTACACATGAGATAATTGACAAACATTAGTTGAAGACAGAGATATATGGAAGGCTTATGTCCGCGCGGTCATGAACGTGTGGGGTTTTATAGTGCCAGTGAGTGAGTTAGTTAAAATAAACAGGTGCTGCGACTAAGGTTATAATATAAACCTATATCAATATTAGACGCTATAAACATTATACTAAAGGTAAAATCTGTTGAATACTCTGATACCTAAATGTATGAATAAATAGTGAGTTCTGACTTAAATATATGTGTTGTCTTGGAGATGAACCCGGAGTTGGGTCGATCATTTCTTGTCCTTAAGTGATAAAAAATCTGTATATGATCCAGAGTTAAAAACCCTCTTTCAACATAATTATGGTTCCTGTTAAAAAAAGGAGAAATTAATCTAATAAAGTGAAAGGAATTGGATAAAATTCACTTCCTCGAAAATTTGAATTGAAGAAAGGCAAAATAAATAAAAGTTCAATTCGAGGTTAATGTTATGCACTCCAAATCGTACAAAATATTTAGAGAGGATGCATCTGGATCCGATGTATTTAATCATTATTACAATAAGTACTGTTTCAAAATCCTTCACGAATTCTTGGGACACACTTGTAACCGCGTTATATAACACTGCATAACATAACTCTTCTAGTAGACTAAAGTACTACAGGGTTCTTTATTTATAACCTAACTGGCACACAGCGTTTTGCCTGTGCGCGATTAGGTATGCTACAGCCGGCTTTGCTCCTACTTAAACTTCGCGTATAAAAAGTGTATAAAAGTCTTGCCTTGTAGAAGGTGCTGGGAATGTCGTCCACCCTCGGCTAAACAGGCATCATATTAGGAAAACATATTCTAATTTCCCTTTTTATCATTATTGATTTCGTACATCTCAATCATAAATCATATTTGAAGAGAAAAATTATACGCTCAGACCGGGACTTGAACCCGGGACCCTTGGTTCTCTAGACCAAGTGCTCTACCAATTGAGCTACCTGAGCAAGTACCGATCTAAACGCAAATCCTCCTCTATATACATTGTAATTCCCTTCCACCAAATGCTATGAAGCCATGCTTCTATCTTGCAAATGGCGGCTCCTTTATTAAGAAGGGAATTACAATGTATATAGAGAAGGGTGCACTAAGGAAGACAGAATCAAGAACACAGAAATAAGACAGGAACTTGAAATATTTGCAATAACTGATAAAATGGATACATATAGACAAAAATGGAAGCAACACATAGACAGAATGAATGAAGATAGATATCCAAAACAAATAACAAAATACAAACCTAAAGGCACCCGAGATGTGGGCAGACCTAGAAAGAGATAGGCGGAAGTCGGAACGGGTCAACAGACCTAATCCATGAATGAAGATGATGATGATAGAGAAGGATTTGCGTTTAGATCGGTACTTGCTCAGGTAGCTCAGTTGGTAGAGCACTTGGTCTAGAGAACCAAGGGTCCCGGGTTCAAGTCCCGGTCTGAGCGTATAATTTTTCTCTTCAAATATGATTTATCCATCATTGAGATGTACGAAATCAATAATGATAACATGGAAAAAGCCGTATTGGCTGTAATGTATAATTCCCAAATATGTCTTCTTAATAAAGGAGCCGCCATTTGCAAGATAGAAGCATGGCTTCATAGCATTTGGTGGAAGGGAATTACAATGTATATAGAGAAGGATTTGCGTTTAGATCGGTACTTGCTCAGGTAGCTCAGTTGGTAGAGCACTTGGTCTAGAGAACCAAGGGTCCCGGGTTCAAGTCCCGGTCTGAGCGTATAATTTTTCTCTTCAAATATGATATATTCTAATTTATTTGATTAAGCTGGGCCACTGTAATGTTTCCGATTTCATTTCTAATATTTTGTTTTAGTTCTTCCAATGCATGAGGATTTGTTTCATACTTTGCTTTTCAGGTTATCACGCAAGTAAAAATTACACACTGTTAGATCAGGGGAGCGAGAGGACCATACACCAGCACTAATCCCTCTATCTTGAAACACTTCCTTAATTTTATTCATGGACTACTCTGCTGTTTGAGCAGTAGCTGAATCTTGTCGAAACCACCTATACGATTTCTCTTCTTCTGTCAGTTCACGAAAAAATGGGATGGAAATGCCATTTCGGTACCTCTCTTCTGTAAGGTAAGATTGTTATACATGCTTTACGCGTTTATGTAGGAGCAAAGCCGGGTGTGGCACACTCAATCGCGCGCAGACAAAACGCCGTATACCCATTAGGTTATAAATGAAGGACCGTATTATTAGAAGATATAATTTTCAGCAAAACCGACTACTCACTAGTTTCACCGTAAGCTTTGAACAAGAACTTAAATTTCTGTCAGTTATTAAAACTGGTCCTTTTAAATTCTTAATTTCGTACCATTTAAAGTTAGAGGAACGGAAATCACTAATATATAGTTATTACGTACACATTCTATTTTAGTTAGAGTATGAATAGCATTTCTGAGTTTTCATCCTAAATAAATGAAAAATCGATCATGGTACATTTACAACACTAATGTTTTTGCTACAAAATAAAAATTCACTTCTTGTCATATACATTAATTACAATTATTGTTAATATATTCTGTAATTGCAGTAATGTATTTAATTATCTGGTCTGCAGCGGTGGTGCGTCGTGTGTTTAAGCCCGGTCGGGGTTTATGGATTTTTAGGATAGAAAAAAAAACTTTTAACATTTATGAAACACCGTTGAAGTCACTACGTAAAAGTTTAAATTTAAAATTGGTACCTGATATCTCAGTCGTTCTGAACTTTATAATTTTGTGAAATATCAAGAAGGCCTTTCGGAACATATGTTCCATCTTCTGCTTGTGTATTGGTACTAACTGTTGTTTATTAGATTTTGTAAGGATGTTTCAGGTCATTGGGTGTGGTCTCGTTAAGTAAATGTGCGTTCTTGGTTTCTTTTAATATATCAATTTCTTCGAGGAAAATATTATAGAAACATGTTATAGAAACACATCAACAATTTAATACTATCGACAACGTGTTATCGATTATTCATGAAGAAAATAACAACTTGAAAATCAATGTCCTCGACTAATTCTAAACAACCCAAGTTAATAAAATAACCACTGTACCAGCAGAAGATGGAACATATGTTCCGAAAGGCCTTCTTGATATTTTACAGTATTATCAAGCTGAGGATGACTGAGATCTCAGGTACCTAATTTATATTTTAACTTTCCAAAGAGCACGTTTTCCGGGAAGGACCCTTAAGCCGTGATTCCCGAGTTCTGGAGATTTTCAGTGGCCGTTCAAGAACCTTAAGCCTGAAAAGAGGTCTTTAAACAAAATTATCGACTTTGTACCAACCAAGTAATATCTTAGTTGGTTACTAGATGTCTCATGAGGCGGCATACCGACTACGTATAGGTCACATTTGTAAGGAAATAAGCGTAACCAAATTAGACTGTTAAGAATCCCCAAAAAGGGGAGGTCAGGCCCGAATTGGCTGAAAGAGCCGTAGGGTGGATGGATATAAATATCTTTGATTTGGGCGAGTCCCTATTATGATAAACCTATCCTATACAGGTGGTGGGGGCACGCCGTAGCGTAGTGGTTAAGGCACTGAGCTACAAGCCGGAGGGTCGAGGGTTCAAGTCCCGTTGGGGGTCAGGATTTTTAAACTGACCCAAACCCTCTGGCGGCACTATGGCCCTGGGGTCGACTCAGCCTCTAACGGAAATGAGTACCAGACGCTTGTTCTGGGGGTAAAGGCGGCCGTCACGCAGGGCTGACAACCCGGCTGACATAAAGTGCCGATTGTCTAGAAAAAGTGGGAGCCTTAACCTCCTACTACCCCAAGGGCCTCCGGGCCTGTTGTGGGATCACTTTACTTTATACTGGTGGTGGCTCTTACATCCCATTAACCACAGATCCAGAGACGTTCATTCATTGTTTACTTGTCTAGTGTGAGATTCAATGTACCTGCTCCCTGTGTATAGGGGATATGATTAAGTCATTGGAAAAAAAAATATATATATCTTCCATGGGGCGTAAGCCTACAAAAATGGAGACTTAAATAATAAATTATTGCATACAATTTTTAAAATATATGAATCAGTCAGTAATAAAATTCATTGAAATTGTATAATTTTATTGTTATTGTCGTATAAAATGTTGTTTGAACATGAAATTTACGTTGCTACATTTAATGTATCTTTAACTGTTTATAATTAGTATAGTGTATATCTATATTTGTCAAATATTTATTTTTATTTGTGCTGGTTGAGTGGAAGAGAAGGCCTTATGGCCTTAACTCTGCCAGAATAAATAAAACATTATTATTATTATTATTATTATTATTATTATTATTATTATTATTATTAATGAGATTTTAAGATATACTGTAATTCTAAAATTAGTTACCTTTTGAATAAACTATGATGTGATTTTGTTTATGTAGAGAGTTCATATTGAGTGTTCATACAATATACGAACTGGTAATAACAGTGGCAGGTTGCCGAACCCAGGTGCACATGGAGCTTAAATACAAAGTCATAATAATTAGAATATTAACTGCACTGGCTAGCTGAAAACAGGTGTTGCCTATTTCAGGATTTATCATATTATTTGTGCAATGTAAAAATACTAAGCCAATGTTAGTGTACTATAGGATGGCTGCCAAACGATTTCTCTATCATAATGTGGATTTGCATGGTTTGAAGTCAAGAATCCGGATACAATTTTATATAAAAGACTAAACTCCATAATAAATGTAGGAAGGGGAGGACACATTCCTAACACAAATGTGATTCAATTAATAACACTGGTCTACATATGGAATTTTTTTTCTGCTGCCTTAGATATTTTAATTGATATTACCTAATTAGAAGTAGCTGATTTCAAATATCTACTTAGAAACTCTTTATCACGTCACATTTTTTTTCACAAATCACAGTTAAAATATTAAGAAAAAATCTTACTTTCTAAAATTCAAGCTGCATGCTAAAAGCTTTAGTCTGATACAAAGTGTTTCATGTAACAATAAAAAAAACAACTAAATATTACAGTGCACAGGGAGTTCAGAATTTCTCTAGGTAATAAGAATCTTTCGCTTCTTTGATTTCCTGGAGTAGCTGGAATCAGGGATATCATGCTGCAAACACCAACTGTGGCCAGCAATCATATGAACCTTCCACCTGACTTGATATCTGTGTTTCATGCATGGTCTTAATATCTTGGTGCAAGCGCTCGCCCTGCTCTTTGCTTACATCACCAAGATGTGAGGGAAATTTGTTCATGTGGCTATGCAAAAAATGCAGTTTTACACTCATATTTGCTCCCAACCTCTGGTATGTTGACAGCAAAGTTTCAACTAGGGATTCATAACTGCCTGACTTGAAGTTCCAGCAAAGTTCTTTACAGCATCGGAAAATTCACACCAAGCATTCTTCTCTATGGAGTTCATGGTTCTTAAGAATCCTTCATAATTCATAAGAAGTCTTATTTCAGGACCATCAAAAATACCAGCTTTCAGCTTCTCATGTGCCAATGCAGGGAATTTAGTGCAGATATAGTTGAAGCAAGCACCGTCTTTATCCAGGGTCTTTACATACTTCTTAGGCCCTGCCACCACCCCTTGGGATACCTCGGTCGTCATGACCATACTCCCAAGTCCTAAACTTGTCCTCCCTATGTTCACGTCCACGTTCAAGAGTTCTAGGCTTGAAACCAACACCTTTAGGGACAAGGTGTTGGAGTTGCAACTGCTGGGAATTGCTGAGCTTCGTAGTCGTCAGGTCGCTCATTCCTGACGACCCCACAGTTGGTCCACGGGCTCCTTGAGCCTAGCCGGGAGGACTGCTGTCGCAGATCCACCGACCATTCCCCTGTTCTGCCTCCAGGGACGTATCCTGCAGCCGTTGTGAGACCGGCTAGGGCTTGAGTCCACAAGCCCCACAGTGTGAGACTTTAGTACATCTAGGTGCTCATCTCCTGGCGACCCCACAGTTTGTCGACGAGCCCGTAGGCTGAGTCAGGAACCAGTACAGTTGCTCCCCTCTGCACTGGTCCGAGCCGAGCCCAGCTGTGCCCCCAGGGACGCCTTCTGCTGCTGTTGTGGGCCAGCACGGAGCTCGCAAGCTCCAACAGATGAGCAAATAGTACGACAAGGCGCTCAACTCTTGCCTACCCCACTAATGGTTCACGAGTCCCTTGGACTTGACCGGGAGGACTGTCTAGCAGATCCACCGACCTTTCCCCCAGTGCACCAGCTGGGGACGTGCTTGGTTGCTGAAGTGGGTCCAGCCTGAGCATTAGTACGTCAGGTCGCTCAACTCCTGACGACCTCACAGATTGTCCTTGGGTCACTCGGTCCCGGAGTCGGCGCTAATCCCACAGCCAGAAGACCGCGCTTCCTCCTTTCTCGAGCTTATCGACCTGGTGGTAATTCCCAGCATTTCACCCGGTATTGTCCCAACCAGCCCGTTCGCAAGACTGTGCCTAGTCGTGCCGCTGCTGTGAGACAGCCCACTGAGCAATGTAGGCATCCAGGGTGCTCATCGCCCATGGTGCCCACACAAAGGTCCTCGGGATTTTAACCAAGAGAAAGGAGCTTCTGATCTCCAGTCTCCCACCGCCTCGCCACGACGGCCGCGAATCCCACTGTGGGCCGGGATAGTTGAGCTTTAGTACAACAGGGCGCTCATCTCCTGTTGACCCCACTTATGGTCCGCGAGTTCATCGAACTTGGAAGGGAGGACTGACTAGCAGATCCACCGACCTTTTCCCCACTACGCCACCGAGGGGACGCGATTTGCCGCTGAAGTGGGCGCAGCACGAGCTATGTAGTACATCAGGTCGCTCGAGTCCTGACGACATCACAAATGGCCCGCGGGTCCGGTCTGGACCTAGCCGGGAGGAATGCAAGCAAACCACCGACCGTTCCCCTATCCGCCACCCGGGGACGCGCCCTGTTGCTGTTGTGAGCACAGCTGGGGCCCGATAAACGGACCCCCAGGGGGCCTTTACATACTAAGAGTGTGTTCGGAATTTCTGCTTCATTAGACCCAACTTTATCTGCAGTGGGGGTAATAAAATGTTCTTGAGATCAAGAAGGGGTTCATACTCGATATTCTTGTCGCCAACTTGGAACAGGGCTCTGGCAGGCCAATCTTTTCTTTCCCAATGTTTTTTTCTTTCTTCAAACGACTGTACACCAGACACATGTAGCATGTGTATTTTGTATACCATACTTATTGACCTAACAGAATCGATATTATCTTCAGATCACCACACTAGAGGTGATCACTGTACTTTATCTTGCGGAGAAGTAAAGCCATAGTTTCGTCAGTTTCTTTTAGTGTTATTGAGTGTCCAATATGAATGAATGCTAATTTATTACCACTGTTCACCAGTTTACATTTCAGACTTCTCTTTGAGCTGTCAATGAACAGCCTCCATTCCTCTTAAACACACACTCACATCTATAGACTATATATATATATATATATATATATATATATCCCATAGCTTCAATTAATCCTTTTATATCGTTGCAGTATATAAGCTACTCATTTATTTCAAAATACTTTGATAAACCCTTTTCTCTGTTGAGATACGTGAACATATTCTTCTCCTTTAATCGAGAACCAAGTAATTTTGCTGACGATTTTGGCAGATAAAGATCTCGCACAAGATCGTTTAATTGAGCTTGAGTAAAAGGTCTGAACATCTTCTGTTCCTCATCACGGGGCACATAATTTTCATCATCACTGTTTAGTGTTGTTGGGATACTAGTTTTCTCATCACTGGAACTTATAAATATGGTGAAAGTAGGGATCGGAACGTCATCGCTATATGCTTCAGGTCTTATAGCTGACCGCAGGTTAGTATACTCAATTATATGTTTAGACTTCATGATAAAGCTTGATACATCAACCATAAAAAAGTTGTAGTCTTCCAAATGTTCTTGCTGTTCTCGCCATGCCATTGGAACTCCAAAACTAAAGAACTTCCTCTCTCCCTTGGTCCAATGTCAGAGGTTCTCAATACATGTCCTACAGACTTTATGTGGTGCCCCTGGTCCTCAATCTTAATATCAAAATATGCATGATAAGCATTTTTAAACGAAGTCTAATATATTTGTCCTTTGTTTCGGCAGTGTATAATCACCACAGATATAACAGAATTTATCTGGGTCGTTTTTACACTTCCGATGAACGACTGACATTTTCGCAGGAATCCGAAAATAAAAAAAAATATGAAAAATTAGATTTGTGAAAATACTGTACGTGATCATTCAAAATGGTTATTATTTTTGGATTTCCCACTCTCAAATTAACTAAGATCAATTCTTACTTTCCAGTCAGCAAAATTGATGAAGACCAGTGTAATTTATGGTAGACAAAAAGAGACAAATACAAAGGCTAAGGAAATTATTTTTGTTAACCCTTTAATTAGTAAAGCATTAATTTCTCGTGTAAGTTATTTGACCGCACTGAAAACGATATCATACATAACTAATATTATTGGTACATTGTGTAATTCTACAAACATTTAAGTAATTACTACTCGTTCGTTTTCTATCATTATTTATTTTCCAAAGTCGTCATAAACTATCTCTTCTGTCAATTATCAGATTTCGATTATCATATTAGTCATGATTTAAAATACTTTTATGTTACAAAGTTTGTTAAACGCACGAAACATTTTTTACGCACTCTTTATGCAAATAAAAATATTCAAAACAATTTTTTTTAAAACTTCATACATTTTTGTTGCAAACATTGACAGCACAGCTATTTAATCCAGAGGTTTGAGCATTTGGAGATGTAACACGCAATTTTTCGCCTTACTGGCGAATTTCAAAACATTTTACTTCCAAATTATTCGCAATTTTTCTTTTACGATTTATTGAATTTTAGTAATATGAGGATAGATAACGGATGCTCCGCTGCAATTTATATTTTGAAATTTTTATATTAGGTTATTTAAACAGACTTTTATTTCTTTCTTTTCCAACTATCTTTAATTAGGACAACGTATGTAATATTATCATCATCATCATCATCATCATGAACAAATTCGTTTTATGCCATGTGGCCTGTACGGTAAACCTAGCGAAGATGGTCTTGATCTTTCCACCGATGTTTTGGTCTTCCTTGGTCCCTATGTCCAGTTGCGGTATATTGGAATGCCAATTTTGGAAGTCTGTTTCTTGCCATTCTCCTCAGATGATTTTTCCATTCTTGTTGGTATCTTTGTATATCTTCATTTAAACATGTTACTCCAAGTTTTCCTCTGATAATAGTGTTCCTTTGGTGATCCAGTCTATTAACTCCTAACAATGATCTAAGAAGCGCATGTAATATTAATGGCGTCTAATATAAAAATGGAGGTTCAAATAACATTACAGTAACCAGTAGTCCTATTCATTTGAAAACTCACTTTTACAACGGAGTCTGAAAAAATCTTATAACATGGTTGCATTTGGGTTTCTAGCTTACGAGAAAAATATATTTATTCTTAGGGTGAAAATGTAATATTTCTCCTGAAATAGAGGTTGAAAGGAATTTTCTCATGTGATAAAATAATTAAAAAGCATATAAATTATTATCCTATCAAAAAAATAATTGTAAACCATTTAACACGAGGAATACGCAGGACAATTATTAAAAAATACAGTATTATTCGGAAAATACGATGTCTAGACATAATTATTTATTAATTAAGTCATTGCACTTAACTCTAGATTTTAAAGTAATATATACACAGTTATAACTTGGCAATAGAATTTAAAAAAACAAATATTATTTATTATAAAGATGAAATTTTATATCTAATCATTTTATTTATGAACATTTTAAAATTGAGAGACATATTTAGAATCATTGTTAAGAAATTTAAACTTCATTAAAATTAATGAAAATTTGTAATGAAGACATTTAGAATCCAGAAGGAACGATATATATATATGTCCATCCATCCATAGTAATTCTGCCAGAGAGCAGGTCTTTCGCTGCAATCATAGTATTTTCATGCTATGCTTTGCAGCTTTACTAGGGAATTATAGGTGTGGTAGCTTCCCGTTGCTTTCCACACCGGTGAAGGATGATGATGATAATGATAAGGATGATGATGATGACCGGATGAATTTCGGGGACCGTTGGGCCCTAAGCTTCCTGAAATTTGTCTTACAGGTGAGGAAATACCCTGAAAAAACCTCACCCAGGAGCCTGTCCCGACCGGGAATCGAACCCGGGCCTACTATGTAACAAGGCAGCACGCTACCTCGAGACCACAGCGGTGGATATATATATAAACCCATTCTTTAATTTGAACAAAATATTTTTCAAGTCGCCTACGCTATCTACTAGGATCAAGCTAACACTATAACAAGCTGCGATCCGCAGCATGTTGCTGTATGGATGTGAAGCCTGGAGTATCCTCGCTGCTGGGCATAAGAAAAAAGTGCAAATCATACAAAATAAATGCTTATAAATCATATTTTCGGCACCATTACGCACGAGGATCACAGTGCTTCACAATCTGGCACAGATGCCCTATATTTCTGATACAATTGAACATAGAGTCATGAATATCTTTCGACATATTGAAAATCATGAAAATCCAATTGTTCGCAATATAGGGCGTATGCTACAGCGACGTGCTGTACACCGAAACATATTTACCAGAGACCCCGACGATGGTCCATTCCCATGATATGTGTGCTGGATTCCAGCTAGAGTAGTGTGGCTCACTCCACGCCGCAGGCTTTCGGACTCTCTGCTTGTCCGGCGACGTGGTTTATGATGACCCTGGTGAGGGACCATCCTCATATTATCCATACCTGCTACGGTATACTCCGGCTGAACACATAAGCCGCGAGACACGCAAGGGCTAAGAAACTAAGCCCATACCGGTAACGAGGCAAAGTCCCACGAACTCAAATAAATAAAAATGAAATAAAACTTAATTTCAAATAAAATAATAAGGAAGATACATCACATCCAAGGAAAATTACACAAAAAAGTAACAATGATGTTTGGCCGCCAAGGGACCTCAACTGGTTCCCAAGAAGCGGCACACTGGGCAATGCTGGTCATTGCCACAAATCAGTCAGTCAGTTGAACAAAATGCAGTCTAAAACGCACAATTTATAGACAATAATCATATCTGATTTATTATTAATTTAAATTCTTAACCGATGAAAATTTCAAACCTGGGCCATAAATTCAAATGCATCTTTAATTGAGATTGAGAACTATGGGTGGAATGAAATTTTATTAATATTTATATTTGGTGAAATAATATAAATCTCCATTATATGTTTTATTTTCATTTGAGAATGTTTGTAGGACCAATATAGTTTAGGATTGTTACTTTTCACCAGAATAATTATTTCTGAATAGCATCTCCAAGTCTTTATTTTCTTTGGATTTAACGCTCTCCTTAAAAGAAGTTCTGCTGGCATTTGAGGTTATCACTTGAATTTCTCTCTTTAGTTCCTATAACAGTATTCTGTTTTAACAAGAACGTTAGAAGATTGATTGGTAGTCCCTTTCAGAATAATAATGTATTTTGCCTGATTGATAGCATTTTTACTTTATTGAGCAGGATGTAACAGATTTTGAATACAAGTAGACCATCCCTTTCCTAATTACGAGGTTTTCGTAATACAGGGTACAGAATGTATTTTTATTTATTAATAATATCATAGTGTTATAAAAATATTTTCACATACATCAAACAATCTATCTCCTGGCAGAAATGTGTGACCTCTTATGAGTTGCATATTCAGGTATTGATCGAAATAAAGTCTGAAAGTCAAAACACACACACACACACATAAATAAATAAATATAAATACATAAATATATATACAGGGTGTTTCATAAAGGATGGCGCAAACTTAAATGGTTGAAAGTACACGATAATAGAAGCAAAAATGTCCCAATAAACATGGGTCTACAAACGAGCTGTTTGCGAGATAATTACGAATGTATGGTTACAAGCCGCCACTGACGTCATTATTTGTAACATCGTACTAGGTGATTATCTCATTGGGCCACACATTCTTCCACGAAAACTTAATGGACGGAGGTACCTTAGGTTTCTGCGGCGTCATCTTCCAGGATTGCTTGAGGATGTTTCCCTTCAGCAACGTCGGAGTTTGTGGTACATGCATGATGGAGCTCCGGCACATTTTGCTGCTGCTGTGAGACGGCATCTAACGCACAGATACGACCAAAGATGGATAGGTCGAGGCGGATCTGTACCTTGGCCTCCAAGATCACATGATCTAAATCCTTTGGATTTTTATGTCTGGGGTCACCTCAAAAGCGAAGTGTACAGCACACCCGTTAACACGATTGAAGAACTGGAGCAGAGAGTTGTACATGCTTGTCAAAAATTCAGAAATGATCCAGGGGTTTTCGAAAGAATTCGACATTCATTGCAGAGGCGAGCTCAGTATTGCATCCAGATGCAAGGAAGACACTTTAACATCTCCTTTAACAGGTAACCCGTAAGTGAAGTGAACTGTGAAATGTGAACTAAATGAGATGAAAAATTAATAGTAAAGTCTAAATTCAAATAAATTTCTACTAACTGGGACGATGTTTACAATGAAGTCAGTGGCGGCTTGTAACCATACATTCGTAATTATCTCGCAAACGGCTCGTTTGCGGACCTATGTTTATTGGGACATTGTTGCTTCTATTATCGTGTACTTTCAACCATTTAAGTTTGCGCCATCCTTTATGAAACACCCTGTATATATAAATTTTAAAATTATATATATTTATGACAAATAAAGGAAGTTGTAGAGATAAATAAATTGAAAAGTGGTAATAAGCTGTTAAATTCCCAACTAGATTTGAATGAATCGCCTCTTTTAAATTTATAATAGAGATTGTTATAAAAAATGTTTCATAATTACATGTTATGTACTATAATAACAAAATTCATTCATTTGTAATCATGTCTGAAGAAGGTACAAAGTAGCTAAACAGCTGTTACTAATTTATATTTTAATAAATATGAAAATCACACAAAACTTTAGGTTATATATATATATATATATATATATATATATATATACATATATATATTATTTAGACCACCACAAACGTCGGTAAATAATCTCAATTGGGAATCGCATTCTGTTTGTACTTTTATTAAGAAATCATGCAAGACTGAAGTGACTTCTGGGAGTATGGTCACTTCGTCGTCTGACCAGGTGTAAAATACAGCTTGGTTATCTGAATATCTGCAATGCTGAGACAATAGAAGGGAACTTGTCTTGCGTAGTGTGCTCTCATATTAAAATTAGTGGCAAAACGTGCACTAGTTTAGACCGAAACAAATGCAGGGAATAATCACTAGATTCTTTCATGACGTAATTTGAGGGAAGTTGATTATAAGGGAAATGAGCAGACAGGTGAATGGAGAAGTTTACTTAACAGACATGATCTTTATAGGAAGCCAGATATAATAAGAACAGTTAATCCTCGTAGACTGCGATGGGCAGGACATGTGACACGAATGAGGAATAAAGGAGGGCATGGAAGCTACTTGAAGGAAAACCAGAGAAAAACACGCAGTTGGTAGACCAAGAATGAGGTGAGAGGATAACATTAATCATAATTTGAGGGAAGTATATTATCTCCTTCTTCTTCTTCGGTTTTCCCCCATTTATAGGTTTGCCGTCTTCAGTTTCCATTTATCTCTATCATTCCAATCTCCCTCTTCCAAATTCCTATCATCCATTATAGTTCTGATGTAGGTTTTTCATTTCCATCTTGGTCTGCCACGTTTATTTCTTCCAGGGGTGACCATTGGTATATATTTTTTGGCCATCTTTCATTTTCCATTCTTTGTACGTGGACATACCATTTAAGCGTTTGATTTTCAATCTTGTTCACAACCGATGAGGTGACATTCATTTCTCTCCAAAGGAATTCATTTCTTATTTTATCCTGTCTTGTTTTTGGAGGCTTCTTCTAAAATAATCAAATTCAACTGTTCTAATTTTATTTTTTGTACTTCCGTCAAAGACCAAGTTTCACTTCCATATGACAAAATATTCTGTATATTATACAGCGAATAATTTAAGAACATTATCTCAGGGTATGGATGTGTGGAGAGCTTATGTCCATCCGGTCATGAATCTACAGGCTCGATGGTGCCAGTGAGTTAGTTAGGCCTAGTGTTTACACAGACCGTCAATGTCACGTGATTCAAAAAAATATATTATAGAATATTTTGAAGTGAAATTGCCGGTCCGAGATGGGACGTTGAAGCTACGTATACTGTGAATCGATCTTAGCCAACGAAAGAACGTCTACCCTCTTAACATATAAGCAAGAATAAGTAGTGAAAAAAAAAACACAATCGTGAAATAGTATAACACGATGCGAGGTTGGGAAGTGGTTTTACCGAATCGAGGAAAATGTTTAAAAACCGAGCAATAACCAGGTTTTTAATTTCCGAATTCTGTAAAACACTTCACAAACGTGCGTTTGTACATTATTTTTTGCGTGGTGTTTTCAAAATAATAAATAATAGTAAAATAATAACATTTTTCTTGGAAATATTATTGCGTTTATTATAAACAATTGACCAATGTTAACAGTGTGGGCAATGTTTATTAGTTGGAACTACAGGAGTTCTTGAGACCAATTAGCGATAAAATGGCGGCAAGTAAGTATTCATTGTTTTATATTGTTTCAAATTAAGTTCAGTTCATTTAAAATGTAGTGATTTGTTTCGTGTAATGAGAATTAACACTACCTTTTATATTTTTTGTATATATATTGTATGTAGTATACATAGAGGACAATGGTTTCACTTTCCACTCGCGTCTTGTAATATGTAATATTACAGTATTGTTATTTTATTACAATATAGTTATTTATAGTCCACCACTGTGGTCTCGAGGTAGCGTGCTGCCTTGTCACGCAGCGGGCCCGGGTTCGATTCCCGGTCGGGACAGGCTCCTGGATGAGGTTCTTTTCGGGGTTTTCCTCACCTGTAACACAAATATCAGGAAGCTTAGGGCCCAACGGTCCCCGAAAATTATCCAGTCATCACCATCATCCTTATTATTATCATCATCATCATCCTTCCGGTGTGGAAAACAACGGGAGGCTACCACACCTATAATTCCCTAGTAAAGCTGCAAAGCACAGCATGAACATGCTATGAGTGCAGTGAAAGACCTGCCTGCGGGCAGAATTACTATGGATGTTGGATGGATAGTTATTTAGGTTGGCAACCCCAAAATGTAGGAAGTTGAACTTTCAATCATGGTCGCCATTGCTGTAAGTGCGACAAAACGCACTATCGCGCAAAAAATATGTTTCTACATGTGGAATAGTAGCTGATAGGGGCTATGAAATAAAAAAGTATGAACTTCTTAATAGTATTAGAAAGTAAGAACTCAAGCATTAGGTCTTATCTATAAACATTCTCTCTGTCTATATCCGGACATCCCAAGGTGGGACAAGGTGCTTCCTAGCATGAATTACATAACCAAACTAAATTAATAGCGTTCATTTCCTCCAGATACCAACAAGTGACAAATGGTTAAGTCATCGCTACAAAGCGATATCTAGTAGAAACACCGTTTAAATTTTGCTCAGTGGCTCTAATTTATTTGGGCTTGAGGTTCTTTACGTGTTCAAACATCTTCAGACTCAGGGTCCACGGTTTAAAATCCCTCCCTGATGAGTTGTTCTTGGATTTTTCTATCCTAAAAATCCATCGATTCTAGCAGGGTTTCAATCCTACATACCCGGGACTACAGCGAGAAACTTAACTCCTAGACCACCGAGGGCGATAGAAACACCATTACTTGTGCACTAAGTTGCCTATATGTTTAAAATACTGGTAACGCAATACTAATGTCTGTTGAAATGCATGTTAGTCTCACAAGGGAAATATCAACCATTAAATTCCGAAACCGTCCTTGAAATTTCTCTCAGAGAAGAGTTGTGATGCATCAGTACCGTGTCGAAAACAAATTTGCCGCTTTTAACTGCAAAGCACTAAAATCCAGCGCTAAATCTCTCATTTAAACTACAGGGAAGTAATACAACTCCTCACTTGATGGAATGAATAACCCTCACTATCTGTCGTCAGCGCCGCGTCCCGCCCCACTCCACAACTCTCTACGTCTAACAGGAACTTCCAACTGCTATGCACAGTGGACTTCTATTGCAGGATTTTGGCTTCGAAATCTGTGTCTTGCAGTTAAAAACGGCGGATATTTTTTGGGCACGGCATTGGCACATCACAATGCTTCTCTGAGAGAAATTCCAAGGTAAGATTCGGCATTCAATGTTTGACAGTTCTCTTGTTAGAAAAATTATCTTAGTACATGAAAACATAAACGTCCACCATGTTGACTCGAGTCGCAAGGGATTCTTGACATCAAGATCATCATTAGTACAATTGTTTGATTAGATGCAATTTTGATAGCTTTCTTGTTCCAACTATGTTTTGTTTTTCTCCACTTTAATTAAGGTAAAAAATACTGAATAATATTGATGTAATTTAAGGGATTTAACAACTGAGGGCTCAATTGGATATAACAGTGGGCATGAAGATAAAAGAAACAGTATTTGTTTACATGAAAAGATAAAAACTGATACTTGTTGAATGATATCTTGCACTATTGATGAATTCGAGCATTTGTAAAAAAAACTTTTTCTATTCCAGAATTTTTTGTATTTAAAAAAGCAACGGAAATCCATGCTGAAAATGTCGTTAACGATACATGCAGCTGATAGAATAGAACAGCAGTTTTGTTCTGAAATTGACATGAATGGACCCGATAATCGTGAATATTGTGGCTGACTCACACAATAGCTCAAGGACCTGGGGTATGGCAACGATAACCAATATATATTTTTTTATTTTGTCTCTCTCTCGCTCATGTCGTATGTGTATGTGTGTGCGGATGAAGCAATATGTGTAGACAATTAAATTTTCCACATGCAGTATCCATTTAATGACACTACCTGACGGTGAAACATACATACACGTACGCATTATTAGCTTCTCTGTAGCAGTGTACTGAAGATCAAACACATATGGTAGGGGCAGGAAATGCAATGTAGACGGCACTTCAAAAACACGTGTGATACACGTTATGAAATTTGCAGTCAATTTTCAATAATTTTTTGGTGTATGTTGTTGAAATTATCTCTCCTCTTTCCATTTTATTTATAAAATCCCTCTTTTTCTCTTTCCTACTGCCACTCTATGCTGATGCAGAAAACATGACCCTAAGCTTTCAATGATATATGGACCAAGTATTAGTTTACTACAATTCAAAGAGTCAATGCTAGGTTGACTCTAGAATATTCTCTGTTATGTAATAAAGTGATTAATTAATCACAATCAAATGAACAATATTTAAGGAAATAAAATATTTCTGTAGAACTCACTACCTCTGTAACTAGTGTTTTAAAATCGAAATTTCCATTTGTAGTTGAAACAAAATAAAAGAGTTAATTCAGACGGTAGCCTTTGAGACACGTTCTTGAATATACATATTTCAAATCCTGGAGCCGAATGCCGACTGAGGTTATCGCGTCGTTTCCCTATGTCATCATCATCATCATCATCATGAATAGTTAAGGCTTCGGCTTTTTACACGCTTTATATTAGCTTGACCTGTATCTATTTATGTAACGGAATCTTTGAACACGATTTTCACTCACTTAAAAACATTGGATAGACTTGTAACTTTGTATACTTGTAAAGGACCAATGAAAATACAATAATTACATAATTTGTTTCTAAAATCCTGGCCAAATTCATCAGGACACCAAAAAAATATAAACCGGTATAATAGGTTGCGGACTTGTCGACTTTTTAGTCAGTCGTTGTAAGAGCTCAGTTGGTAGAGCGTTGGACTGTAGTGGTATATAATTTCAGTAATCCATAGGTCGCTGGTTCACTCCGGCCCGAAGGATTTTTTAGAAGAGTATTTAACAAATTAAATTTTCATGGGATTCCGATTTATGACAATCAATTAAACTAACAATTTAAAAAATAAATTATAGTTTAAAAAACCAAAAACAACACGCTTTATTAGAAAATCGAATTAAAAAATAAAAAATGAAAAATAATTTTAATTTCCAATACGCTTGGGATAAAATTAAAGCAGTTAACAAAAAAATAATCTCCAACACATCCAGAATAAAACTAGACTTATCTACAAAAAAAATACCATCAAAAGCGTGGGGTGCTTTTTATAGTTTTTACGTTTTCTTCTTAGAGACTTTACTTTTACTAATATATTTTTATTATGAAATATATTAATTGATATAGAGCACCCCACGCTTTTGATGGTGACATTATTTTTTTTGTAGATAACTCTAGTTTTATTCTATATGTGTTGGAGATGACTTTTTTGTTTACCATTTTAATTTTATCCCAAGCGTGTTGGAAATTAAAATTATGTTTCATTTTTTAGTTCGGTTTTCTAATAAAGTGTGTTGTTTTGGTTTTTTAAACTATTATTTAATAATTAATTAGCTTGTTCCTGTTTCCTCCAGACGTGTCTGTAGTTTCCATATTGTCAGTGGTCGTCCAATGTCTCGTTTACCCCTAGGTGTTTAGTTTAAAGCCAGCAAAGGGATTCTGTTCTTGATCATTCTTCTTAAATGCTATAGCCAGTTTTGTTGGTATTCTTTAATTCCTGTTCTATATTTATTGCATTAAATTTTTGCCTGATGGATTCTTTTATTATACGATCCATATGTGTTACTCCCATTATACGTCTGAGAAATTTAATTTGTGCTGCTTCCAATATATGTGTATCCCTGTTTCTCAGTATCCATATTTCACTGCCAAATTTATAGCTGTTTTTGTGTGATATTTTGTTATTTATTTAGCCTGACGGAGTTAAGGCCATGTGGCCTTCTCTTCCACTCACCAGGAGAAACATATATTACATCAGATTATAAGAATCACAATTAACCCTAATATCAAATACCAAATGAAGATTCGATCAACAATATAATATATATTATATTACGATCTACAACATAATCAGTTAATAATAGTTAAGATTAAGACTAAAACTAATAATAAAATGTATTCAAGCAAGATAAATTAAATTGTTGGTAGACCGTGCCTGTCTAATGCATATAGAATACAAAGAGAAATGATGAGATATAGAAAACTAATTTTACGATTATACAATATTTAAAACAAAACAAATGAAAAATTTGCTAATTTTAATATTACTTTCGTAAATAATTAAATATATCAATTGTTAAAAGAATACTTTCAGTGAGGTATATAAGTTAGTTTGTTATTAAATAATTATTTTGTTTGTTTTTTAAAGATGTTATAATTTGACAGTCTCTGACATAATGCGGATATTATCTTCCTATATTTTCAAGGTAAATCATATTGCGGTATTTAATTACCACGATACATTTCTGTATTAATCTTACTTTCTTACTTTATCCCCCTTTTGTTGAAGTTACAAGCATTGGCTTCTGAAGACATGAAATATTTCCATAGATGAAAATATAAGTTAAGATAACGCAGAAAGTTTATATCTAAGGAGCTGACTCAGAGGTCGGCCTTTGAGAAATGTTCCTAAATACACAGTTCAAGTCCTAGGAGTGACCACTTAGACGGAGATTTTCGCATATCTTCTTTACTTTTCAAGGTAAAATATGGTACTATATTTGACTTTAATTCTTCTTCTTCTTCTACGTCATGGAATTAGGCCATAGACTTGTTTCCACATCATGAGACCGAATCCTCCATCTAGTTATGGGGCGCCCAATATTTCTTCTTTCTTTGAGTTGGTAGTAAATTCAAATTTGTGGTTTTGTTCTTTCTATATGTTGGAGCTTTATGCGCCGCCAGCATTACTTTCAGGGAGGTTCATCTGCATCTACACACTATACTATTAACTAATAAAGTATAATGTATAGTTATACATTTATGTTATGTCAATTAAGTTAATATTAAATTCAAATCGCGTGACAGCATAACCTGAGTTCACAGGAAAAGAGTTGAGGTGAACACTATATTCATTGACAAGGTGATGAACAAATTTGGACAGCATCCTAGACGTCTTAAATTTTTATTCAAACAGTAACTTGATAAAATAAAATTTCTTAATTTCTTTTGTGTATTTTCTTTCCCGACAGGGGGCGAATTTTTATTCAAACGCTGACTTAATAAAAGCGTATATCTCTTTATTTTTTTAATATCCATTATTTTTTCTGTGCATTTTCTTTCCCGACATGGGGTACAAGTACACCCCCTTTCACCCTCCTGCCGGCGCCCATGGTTTGCGATATACTACCGAAGACAGCACAGGATAGCAGAAGGAAAGGAACAAATAGTCATATCCAAGGTAAATATTCAAATAGTAATTAAATTTAATTAAATAAGTATTTAAGAGATATGGTTTAACTACTTGACAAAGGCACTCATTTTAATATTTAAACTTTT
The DNA here is from genome assembly GCA_030220185.1 of Diploptera punctata. NCBI lineage: Eukaryota > Metazoa > Arthropoda > Insecta > Blattodea > Blaberidae > Diploptera > Diploptera punctata. Next base: position 280,435 of record JASPKZ010002342.1, read on the forward strand.
TAGGAGTTATTAGACCAAGTTCATTTAGTTATGCTTATTTACCAATAAGTTGCGATGGGCAGGACATGTGGCACGAATGAGGAATGAAAGACATGCATGGAAGCTTCTTGTAAGGAAACCAGAGGGAAGACGGCCAATTAGTATACTAAGAATGAGGTGGGAGAATAACATTAACTAGGCCTATGATTTGAGGGAAGTAGATTTAATTTGGTGCAACAAACATATGTCAACAGAAAGCAAAATTCGCATATACAAAACGATAGTTCGACCAGTTATCGTACTAGGGCTGATACAACAAAAACTAAACAAATAATAAGCACATGCGAAATGAAAATCTTAAGAACTATTCAGGGGAAAACATTATTTGATAAAATACACAACACAGAAATTAGGGACAAATGCCATATTCAAGACATAACCAAATTTATTATAGATAGACGAAAATATTGGAAGGGTCATATAAAAAGAATGGAAGAAAACCGGCTTGCAAAAAAGAACTAAAGAAGATAGACCAATGGACGGGAGAAGAACAAGAGGAAGACCAGTCAAGAGATGGATAGACAGTGAATGCACATCCGAGGAGTGATTTTGGAAATAAACAGAATGAAAATCCTACAAATTAAGTTTAAGAAGAATAAGAATATTATACAGGGAATGATTGGAAAACATTAACTCAGGATAGGGATGTATGGAGAGCTTATATCCGCGCGGACTTGAACCTACGGGTTCGATAGTGCCAGTGAGTGAGTTAGTTAGTTAGTTATTTCGCAAATATGTCATGAATGGTATGCGGTCAACATACCAACCCAATGAGACATCTAGTAGGCAATTAAGGCATTACTAGGATGAAAAAGTCGCTTAGAGACCTTTTTATTCAGGCTTAAGAATCTTTTACGAGCCTGATAATCTTCAGACTCGGGACCCACGGCCTAAAGTCCCTCCTAGAGGACTTACTCCGTGGATTTTTCCATCCGAAAAAATCCATCGATCTCGGCCGGGTTTGAACCCTCGGAACCAGAGGCAAGGAACATAACTGCTAGTCCACCGTGGCCAACAATCAATTACATCTGTAGTTGAAGAATACACAAAAAATAAGATCGCATCCAACGAATCCCAGATTCTAGGATATCAAAAGCTGCTCTACGTTATAATCCAAAAGGGGGGGGAGGAACATAGGCCGACCTTTGAAGTGATGACGTGAACAACTACTTTGAGACGGAACGGACCAGGAGGCCTAATCCTTAATGTCGATGATGATTTTCCATAGATCATGAACTTGCAAATATCGAATCCAGAGAAGGACGCACTGCTCCTAGATTTATTACTGCAAAAGCAAGTTAGAGTTGACGTGGAAACAGGAAGTTATATATTAATATATTTTTTTTAAAAATCAGTATCCTAAGCTACGTAATTCTAGGTAAAATATGAATGGAAGATGGTATCGAGTTGTTATACATGAGTTGAGTATTGAAAAGGTTCGGAAAAATATTTGGTACCGACAAAAGAAGCGTCAGTGTTGAGACAGATTTGTGTATGAGAGTGAACTGTGCCGCAAATCTTGTACGTCTTTTGTAAGCACCTGGTAGCCGCTATCGCTAACATTATCTGCGTCCATTTAATAGGCTCACTTACATACGTGTTTTGTGAGCTTGCACACTAGTTTGCGTGTGTTCTCCCACAGGTGTCAGTAGTGTGTCACAACCATATGCAAATATAAAACTTACTAGTGGCTTTTCATTCCAAATATTTTATGTTACACTTGACATCCCTCCCTGGAAACTACATTGTTCTATATCCATCTTTCACTTCTGTGGGAATAGTTACTTATGTTAAACTTCTACAAGTCTTTACCGACACATGGCCGGGTGGAGGAATGAGATGCGATGAATTCCTTTACATCGAAGGTCTGTGAATTACAGGATGCTGGCCGAACATGCCTGATGCACCTTCACAGGTCAAGAAGAAATTAAACGAATTGAAAGAGATGAGTATGGAGAAATAGTGGAATAAAATGTGTGGCGGGAAAAAAACTGGAGAAATCCCGATAAAAACTAGCCCAAACTCCGCTTTGTCCACCAAGAAACACAGATGGAGAGATCGAGACTCGTTCTCGGGACCCCAGCAGTGAGAAACGAGCATCTAACCGCTTTCGCCACGTGTATTTACCAAGCTGAAATTAAATGACATAAAGGGGAGGGAAGTTGGAATGGAGAGAGTTGTTGGAATTATATTCGGGGTAACGGGAGAAATCCAGAAAAAATTGTAAAATATCAGCATCAATACCTTTCTGGAATCGCCAGAATACGAACCTGGGATCTCAATCGGGACAGCTACGCGCGCTAGCCACGCATAGGTCTATACCAAGACAGTAAATTACTTCAAATTGTCTATCTTCAACAATTATTTTAATTATCTTCCTCTCTCACTACTATTTCTTATTCCGAAAGATTACTTATTACGTTATTTTTATTTATTTTCCTAGAAATTATATTTTTGTTCCAGCTGTCAAGATCTTAACCTTTCTTATTTGTAATAAATGATAATGGTGAGATTTAAATCGATAACCTAAAAGTAAGATCAGGTTAATAATAATTGCAGTTTAATATACTAAATTATTGTCAACACAAAGACCCATGGAATATATAGTAGTTCTTCCTTCAAAGTACAATTAATTGATGAAACATGCCAAGAAAAACATTGAAATATGGAAAAATACAAAACAAATACGATGGCAAATGTTAAAAAGTCAATGTGTGTGTGTGTGTGTGTGTGTATCACAATCCAAATATAAATTCCCTAAACTAACATAATCTCAAACATTAATAGGTGTCGGTTGAAAGAATAATATTTTTCGAGGTTTTCTTTAAAAATACAGTATTAAACAAAATTACTTGAATGGAAAATATTTTCAGTATAAATACACTATAATTGTATTTTTTGTATTTAAATATAACATATGTTTGTCCTGGTGAGTGGATGAGAAAGCAACATGGCCTTAACTCCACCAGGCTAAATAAATAAATAAAAATAAATAAATAAGTTAATCCCCCCATATGTACCCAGCAGAATGTCAGGTCAAGGGATAAGATAGACGAATTCCCAATTATTGAAAATCTGTGATATATAAGAATGTCGTGCACCAAGGATGCCGCATAATTTAGAGGCAGATTACATTATATGGAACTAAATGGAATATGCGAGTATAGAGAAATAATGGAATTAATTTTTTGGTAGGATAAAACCGGGAGATAACCCGAGAAGTCCTGTCCTAGCTCCGATTCGTTCACCAAGATCCCATGTGGAGTGTCCAGGACGCCAGGATAAACATAAGTAGACCTAATAATAATAATAATAATAATAATAATAATAATAATAATAATAATAATAATAATAATAATAATAATAATAATAATAATAATAATAATAATAATAACAATAATAATAATAATAATAATAATAATAACAACAATAATAATAATGACGTTTCATCAGTAGGAAAGCGCCCATAGGAAATTCAAGAATGAGGTGGGAGAATAACATTAATCATGATTTGATTAATATTAATTATACTGGTCAACATGATTTTTGTCTCATGAGTACCAATAGTTGTACTTAATGCAGTTGTTTATCGTGTTTTCAAATATGTATTCGGAATTTCTATATCACCCACATTTTTTTAATTTCAACTTCAATTAATGGATTTAAGTAATTATTTTTTAATAAACGTTTTTCTGTCTATTTGTCCATTGTAAAATAAAACCAAATGAGCTAACTCACGAGATTTCAGCTATGGAAAAGAAATATCAAGGCAAATGGAATCCTAATATGCTGGCCGATTATTGTTTGGACCATCAAGAGGGATACTCCACAAGCAAAATATAGCAGAAAATCGTCATTTCTTACTTTCTAGGTGAGTCCAATTGTTCGAATATTGTGTAGTTACGAATGTAGAAAATATTAAAGTGTTTGAAATTATAAATTCCTGTCTCTCGGAAACCTTGTGTGGTGGAGAAAAACCGATATCATATTTGAATTCAGGAGAAAAAAATATCAGAATCACATATTTTTCTTTCGTAGACAAAACAAAAAGTTTATCTTTTGTTGCTCAGTGTTATTATACAAGGAATGATTGGAAAACTTTAACTCAGGATAGTATCAGTGGTTATTTAGATAGTTAATAATGATGTACATATATTTAATGTGAGACATCGATTCAGATTATTTTTATTTGACATAAAGCTAAGTTTTGTTGAACTATCGGAAACCCTAGAGAATATTATTTGGAATTGGAATACTGTAAGCAAATTATATAAAATAAAACATGTTATGTGGAAAAATATTTTTTATAATTTAAACTTCTTATTCAAGACTTATTTAACTCATGCTACAAATGGGAGTCAATGACCAATCACATTTCAATGAATTTTGTTTTACAACCAATCACAGTCGTGTTTCACCTCGATCATTATTGAATTCTGTTTACCAAAATAAAGAAACCTCCTTTTTTTAAATATTTGAACATACCAGAGCATTATTTTGCAGTGACTGACTCTCGAACAAATACCTTGAATATAGCAAATAATGAACAGATTCCTTCGAACTACACATATGCTAATTGTGTGTTCAATAACTGTGTTTTTAAATACTGATTTTACGGAGTTGTTTTCTAAAAAAATAATTAATAACCTATAATGTTGGTTATAATATACAGTTTGACATGTTTAATTTTTTCTCCACTAGGCTGCATTCTTACAATATTGCGATCCTATTTGGCAATAAATAATATGATCTAGTTGCAGTGGATGAACAAATGAAACATAACCAAACATTTCTCATTTGTTTTCGAACATCGCCGTTTACATTAAATATATAAATATTTTTAAATAAGTATATTTAAATAATGAATTGTGAGTAAACAGCTTAATTTTATTTGTTAAATAGTCCTAACAGATGCCACTCTTGATTTCCAAATCCTCTAGATAAATTGGAAATCACTTGTGGCATTACTTATAATAAATTGGAGATTTTTTTAATTGTCTATGTCTTCTTCTTCTCCTTGTTGCATTAGACTCAAAAGCCTCTTTCTTCCAGAAATTAAGAGACCCTCCACCTCCTTTTCGGTCTTCCAGGCGAACTCTTACCGCCTGCAGATAGATTGTCGCTTGCCACACGTACAGTATCTGTCCGACGTCATGCGAGGTATGTAAAAAGTAAAGTAATCCCACTACAGGCCTCAGGAGGCCCTTGGGGTAGTAGGAGGTTAAGGCTCCCACTATTTCTGGACAATCGGCACTTGATGTCAGCCGGGTTGTCAGTCCTGCGTGACGCCCGCCTTTACCCCCAGAACAAGCGTCTGGTACTCATTTCCGTTAGAGGCTGAGTCGATCCCAGGGCCATAGTGCCGCCAAAAGGTTTGGGTCAGTTTAAAAATCCTGACCCCACCGGGACTTGAACCCTCGACCTTCCGGCTTGTAGCTCAGTGCCTTAACCACTACGCTACGGCGTGCCCATTCAATTGTTCTCTCCATACAATCACCAATTACTTTGCGGGGTATGTGGTCCCATTCAATTGTTCTCTCCATACAATCACCAATTACTTTGATATTTAACTGGTTTGTCTTCACTTCTTAACTTACCTCTTTTAGTTTTATGCATAATTCTTTTTAAAATATTATTTTCATTTGTCTCTAGAATCTGTTTCGTTTTAGAAGCTTCCGCTCTTGTTAGAAGCATAGGTAGACACTGGAGGGGGATGACTTCTTTATAGATTTCTGTCTTGGTTTCCTTACATAAGTATTTGTTTCCCAAGTAATATAATTTATGCATCCCGCTATTCTCGTTGCTTGATTATCTTGGTATGCAACTTCATTCTGCAAAAATCCCTAGCTAGTTTATCTCAACACCTAGACATTTCATTGTCATTACTTGTTCTATTATGTTCATATTTCTGACTTACATCTTATGGAGAGTTTATTGTTAGTCATTGTTTTATAACTTTTACAAGCAAGATAGAATGTATATAATGATCTCTGGGGTCATCCTCAGCATCCGTCATCAGAACTACATCATCAGCGTAGCATACAATATTAAGGTCTTTATTATCCATTCTATATACATCTTTGAGTCTAATGTATCTTATAATTTCGTTCATTGTTAAGTTAAACAAAAGTGGACTTAATATTCTTGCCAAAATCTTATTTTCATTGGTATTCCTTCTGACATTTTCCCATCTACACTTATTCTGTTAAAAATTACCAAAAAAAGTCATTAATAATTAAAATAAACCCATTCAGCACACTATTGTAAATCGTCTATATTAAATAGAACAAATTTCGAAAATACATTTATCAATTAATAACAGTCAGGTTTTCCACGGTAAGTAACACGATTGTAAATATGAACCCAATACAAATTATATTTCTATTTTTCTTTAATTTTGAATTAAAAGTTGCAGACTTTACTTAAGTTGCTTATAACGCGGCCATTTTAATTTACAGACAAGTGCAGTAGTTCCCTATAACATATCATTGCATATGTAAGGCACTTTGTCAAGTTAAATCTGTGTGATAGGCCTATAATTCACTTCTTGACGTCCCAACTCCTTTCAAAAAACGTTAAACTGAAAATATATAAAACTGTTATTCTACCAGTTATATTATATGGATACGAAACATGTACTCTTACTTTAAAGGAGGAAAGAAGATCACGAGTATTTGTTTACAAAGGTGTTGTTTGTGAATATAGTGTGTGTAATGAGATGCAAAATATGCCGTGATCTCCCCGCTTTAGGGTCTTACAATTGCCCTCTTCGGGTTGTTTACTTATGTGTTTGGATGAGTTGTAATGAGATTTTGGGTTGTGAAAAATATATTTATGTTGTGTTATGTCTGGCCATGGAGACGTGAGATTGTTTGAGAGATTAAGGTAGTTTGAGGATGGTGAAACGAATTTTGAGTTGTATTACACAGCTCTACAAAAAAAATTGTTGCCCTGGATATCTCAGCGAATTTCTATGTTTTCAAGTGCACCGTTTACGAATATATTCATGAAAGTGCTAAATGTGCTCTAGTTTTTATGATTTTTGCGTATCTTATATCTTAAACAGTAAGCGGCTTGTTACTAATAAAATGTATGTTTCCAGTCATGATTTGATTTCTGCGCAATTTTTTCGCGTATACAAACATCACGTAATCCCCACTCTCACATCCCTTACTCCTCACATCGGCCGTGATCTCAGTTATTTGACAAAATTAAAGTACTCACGACGTGCATCTGGATATGATAAAACAATTCATCAAAGCGTTAGACAAGTGAGGAAAATATTTCAAATGCATTTGTAGAAAATTTCCTAAGATCAGTATGTAAAAGTTAAAAGGCGGAATATTTGATAATCCTCAAATTCGGCAATTGATGAAAGATGCAAATTTTATCAAAGTTATGACTGTTCCGGAAAAGCGATGCTTGGAAAAGTATTGTATTGGTAGTAGAAAATTTCCTTGGTAACTATAAAGCACCAAATTATAAAGAAATTGTGCAAAATATGTTGATAAGCTTCAAGATTCTGGGAGCAAATATGAGTATAAAGTTACACTTTCTCCACAGACACCTGGATAGATTTCCGGATAATTTAGGAAATTATAGCGACGAACAGGGAGTGCGCTTTCACTAGGATCTAAACGTAATGGAGGAACGGTATATGGGTAGATGGGACCATCATATGATGGCAGATTACTGCTGTATTTAAAAAGAGATTGTCTCCTAAAAAAGTATAGAAGAAAATCTTATAAAAGGTGTTTCACTGAAGTATAACAGGGATTTTCGACATATTTCTTTCTATTTACGTCAGTGCATACTAAGTTTTCAAAAACCAATTAACATTATACATATAGCTGTTATATGTTTGCATATTTTCCGATTTTTGTAGTGTAAAATGAAATTAAAGATTAAAAAAAAACAGAGCAAAATCTTCCAAAATCATTGATAGTTTCATGAATTGTGAGCATAAATATATCCGAAATTAATCTTATATCAAGGGCACCAAAACCACTATTGACCAGTGTTGAGTTCTAAAGAAATTGTTATGCTGAGGAAGGGATAAAACCTAGAAGAATACTGTTACATATTTATATATGTGTGTAGAAGTTGTAATGTGTTTATAGTTTACTATGTAGTGATGCTATTAGTGTTGAGTTTTGTTATGATACTGTGTAGTGTTTTTAGTATTTAAATGTGTTTAATGTAAGTGTCGTACTTATTTATAAGTATATGGAAGATAAGTAATATACATGTATTTTATTTACGATGTTGATAAGCTATGGCTGCGTGTGTTCATACATTCCAATTGACTGATTTTAAAATCGTGGTCGGTATCTTATTGAGTCTCCATGATATAACATAGGCTTAATAATAGGCCCTGTACGTAAAATAACTATATTTAAATTACTCTTTATTGGTAAACAGATGAGGACAGAGACAAAACTAAGATTACATAACATCACATCAAATACTGCTCTAAAATACGGAAGTGAAATTTGGATTTTAAATAAAAGAAACTCTCATAAACTTCAAGTAAGCCATATGCACTTCTTACGATCATTGTTAGGAGTTAATAGACTGGATCACCAAAGGAACACTATTATCAGAGGAAAACTTGGAGTAACAAGTTTAAATGAAGATATACAAAGATACCAACAAGAATGGAAAAATCATCTGAGGAGAATGGCAAGAAATAGACTTCCAAAATGGCATTCCAATATACCCCAACTGGACATAGGGACCAAGGAAGACCAAAACATCGGTGGAAAGATCAAGATCATCTTCGCTAGGTTTACCGTACAGGCCACATGGCCTAAAACGAATTTTTTCATGATGATGATGATGATGATGATGATGAAATTACTCTTTACTGATAGATATACATAGAAAATGTGTGTAATTTAAGGAGAGCTTAAACAATAATTAGTTACTATTAACTAAATAGGGGCACGCCGTAGCGTAGTGGTTAAGGAACTGCGCTACAAGCCGGAAGGTTGAGGGTCCCGGTGGGGTCAGGATTTTTAAACTGACCCAAACCTACTGGCGGCACTATGGCCCTGGGGTCGACTCAGCCTCTAAAGGAAATGAGTACCAGAAGCTTGTTCTGGGGGTAAAGACGGCCGTCACGCAGGGCTGACAACTCAGCTGACATCAAGTGCCGATTGTCTAGAAAAGTGGGAGCCTTAACCTCCCACTACCCCAAGGACCTCCCTCCCGAGGCCTGTAGTGGGATCACTTTACTTTGGGTTGTAAGGGGTAGTGACGTGTGTATAACCTCTCCTACCCAATTCTCATCCTCACCTTCTCGTGGTACAACCCGTTTTCACAAACGAGGCTCTGAGGACCGAGTCACGGCGGTATAACCGTTCCATCAGGTACTGAGTAAATGCGGTATCCTAATGTCTGTCCAGAGACTAAAAGGGTAGCAGCCCTACCACTGGACTACTTAGCGTCGGGCCAGTAACCTGCCCTAAGGAACTTCAAAACTACTTTCAAGTCTCAACACGAAAAAATCCAGAAGGAATTGAAATATGACGACCCACAGACCAGGACGCCCACTCAAAAGACTTCTGGATGGTATTTCTCTTGAGGCCGAAACAGGTCAACAAATGGCCTAAATTCGTGAAATGTACTATGATGATGATGATGATATTAACTAAATAATTATCTCTCTGGCACTATTCAAACGGGAGGTTCGCGAACATGATAGCTCTCCACATCCTTGTATAATATATCCTCGTCAAATTATAGTTAATGTTATTCTTGAAATGAATGTCAAAAATAGGAACATTAGATAATTATATCAGGGAATTAGTGTAGAGAAGAAATGGTTTCAGGCTAGAACAAACATAATTCGGAATGAAAATGGGGATATGATTGCAGATTCCATGAGTATATTAAATAGATGGAAAAGTTACTTTAATCAACTATTTTTGTACATACAGAACAGGATATTGAAGAGGATAATTTAAAGACAGCACAAATGCTAATCGCAGAACTAAGTGCATTAGAGGTTGAAATGGCGATAGAAAAATTGAAGCTGCATAAATCATCAGGTTCAGATGATATCCCAGCCGAAGTAATAAAATCAGGGGGAGAAAAATTGATGGACAAGATACGTCAGTTGCTTAATATGATTTGTGATAGAGAAGCTCTTCCAGATGAATGGAAAGAATCGATTATCTTACCAATTTATAAGAAAGGAGATAGAATTGATTGCAACAACTATAGGGGCATCACATTACTTTCAACTTCGTACAAAATTGTAACATATATATTAGTAAGCAGACTTACTCCCTATATTGATGACATTCTAGGAGATCATCAATGTGGATTTAGAAGAAACAGGTCTACAACACATCAGATTTTTAGCTTAAGATAGATTTTAGAAACGAAATGGGAATATAATGGTACTGTACATCAACTATACGTAGACTTCCAAAAGGCATAGATTCAATTAAGAGGGAGAAGTTATATAGTATCCTGCTAGAGTTCGGAATTCCTAAAAAGTTAGTTAGACTTATACGAATGTGTCTAAATGGCACAAAGAGTAGGGTGCGTGTAGGCAAACAGTTTTCGGATAATTTTGAAATCCACAATGGGTTGAAGTAAGGAAGGAGATGGACTATCTCCTCTACTATTTAATTTTGTACTAGAGCATGCCATCAAACCTTTAGAGGATGGAAAAGGCCTACAACTCAATGGTATTAATAAGTTGTTGGTTTATACTGATGATGTAGTACTATTGGGCGATAGCGAGGAGATACTAAAGGCCAACACGCACACACTACTGAGTAATACTAAGTGGGACTGGAAGTAAATATGAGTAAATCTAAATATATGGTCACACATAAACATACATTATATAATGGATATGGACAGCTAATGACAAATGAGGGAAATTTTGAGGAAGTGACTGAATTCAAATACCTAGGAACAATAGTCGCAAACAGGAATGAGATGCACAAAGAAATTCAACATAGGCTCAATTCTGGAAATCCATGTTATTATGCATTGCAGAGACTCTTGATGTCCCAACTCCTTTAAAAAAAAATATTAAACTGAAAATATATAAAACTGTTATTCTACCAGTTATATTATATGGGTGCGAAACATGGGCTCTTACTTTAAGGGAGGAAAGGAGATTAAAAGTATTTGAGAATAAAGTTCTTATGAAAATGTTTGGACCAAAGAGAAATGAACAGACAGGTGAATGGAGAAGACTACATAACAATGAACTACAAGGTCTTTATAAGAAGCCAAATATAATGAGAACAGTTAACTTTTATAGACTGCGATGGGCAGGACATGTGGCACGAATGGGAAATAAAAGACGTGCATGGAATCTTCTTGTAGGATAACCAGAGGGAAAACGCCCAGTTGGTAGACTAAGAATGAGGTGGGAGAATAGCATTAACTATGATTTGAGGGAAGTAGATTATACAGGGGATGATTGAAAAACATTGGCTCAGGATAGAGATCTATGGAGAGCTTATGTCCGCGCGGCCATGAATCTACGGGTTCGATAGTGCCAGTGAGTTAGTTAGTTATTCTCCCACCTCACTGTTGGTCTTTCTTCTGGGTGCGTCCGGTAAAACCTCTTCCATTCCCCATTCGTGTCACATGTCCTGCTCGTCGCAATTTACTAGATTTATCTCTTCTTATTACCGCAGGTTTCAAATGACGATCGTGCAGCTCACTGTTAAGTTATCTCCTCCATTCAGCCTACATGTTTATATTATTTAACTTAGTTTGGATTTTTCATATTCTCTTTATTTGACCATTAACTAATACTATCAGAATAAATAATAGTTTTAAAAAACTAAAACAACACGCTTTATTAGAAAACCGAGCTAAAAAAATGAAAAATAATTTTAATTTCCAACATGCTTGAGATTGTGTTTATAAGCTGTTAGTTTATGCTGATGATGTAGTATTGTTGGCCGATAGCGAGGAGATACTAAAGGACAACACGCACAACTATTGAGTAACACTAAGAAATTAGGACTGGAAGTAAATATCAATAAAACTAAATATATGGTCACACGTAGAAATTCATTATATAATGGAAATGGACAGCTAATGACAAATGACGGGAATTTTGAGGAAGTGGCTGAATTCAAATACCTACGAACAATAATCACAAATAGGAATGAGATGCACAAAGAAATTAAACATAGGCTCAATTCTGGAAATGCGTGCTATTATGCATTGCAGAGACCCTTGATGTCCCAACTCCTTTCAAAAATCGTTAATCTGAAAATATATAAAACTATTATTCTACCAGTTATATTATATGGGTGCGAAACATGGACTCTTACTTTAAGGGAGGAAAGGAGATTACAAGTATTTGAGAATAAAGTACTTAGGAAAAATTTTTGGACCAAAGACAGATGAACAGACAGGTGAATGGAGAGGACTACATAACAGTGAACTACATGGTATTTATGGGAAGCCAGATATAATAAGACCAGTTAAGTCTCGTAGACTGCGGTGGGCAGGACATGTTGCACGTTTGGGGAATGAGAGACTTGCATGGAAGCTTCTTGTAGGAAAGCCAGAAGGAAAACGCCCAGATGGTAGACCAAGAATAAGGTGGGAGAATAACATTAACTATGATTTGAGGGAAGTAGATTATACAGGGTATGATTGGAAAGCATTAGCTCAGGATAGGGATGTATGGAGAGCTTGTGTCCGCGCGGCCATGAACCTACGGGTTCGACAGTGCCAGTGTGTGAGTGAGTGAATGAGCATGCTTGGGATAAATAATTTTACCATCAAAAGCGTGGGGTGCTCTTTATCAATTAATATATTTGATAATAAACAGATATTGGTAAAAGTAAAGTCTCTAAGAAGAAAATGTAAAAATCATAAAATGCACCCCACGCTTTTGATGGTAAAATTATTTATCCCAAGCATGTTGGAAATTAAAATTATTTTTCATTTTTTTAGTTCGGTTTTCTAATAAAGCGTGTTGTTTTAGTTTTTTAAAACTATTATTTATTTTTTATTTTTTAGTTTTAATATTTTACAGAATAACATAAAAATGTAAATATCTTTAAATTCGATTCTATTGTAGTATGAGCTGAAAGTAATACTCTTCTCTAAAAAAACCTCCCAGCCGGATTTGAACTAGCGACCTATGGATTACAGAAATTATGTACCACTAGAGTGTACCGCTCTACCAACTGAGCTCTTACAACGAGTAACTAAAAAGTCGACAAGTACGCAACCTATTATACCAGTTTTCATTTTTTCAGTTTTCTGATGATTCTGGCCAGGATTCTAGAAACAAAATATGAAATTATTGTATTGTCACGGGTCCTTTACAAGTACACAAAGTTTCAAGTCGATCCAATGTTCCTAAGTGGGTTAAAATCGTGTTCAAAGATTCCGTTACATAGATACAAAGACACTTTTTTTATTTTCTGACGATTCTGGCCAGGATTTTAGAAACAAATACGAAATTATTGTATTGTCACGGGTCCTTTACAAGTATATAAAGTTTAAAGTCTATCCAATGTTTCTAAGTGAGTGAAAATCGTGTTCAAAAATTCCGTTACATAGATACAAAGACACTTTTTTTATTTTCTGATGATTCTGGCCATGATTTTAGAAACAAAATATGAAATTATTATATTGTCACGGGTCTTTTATAAGTATGCAAAGTTTCACGTCGATCCAATGATTTTATGTGGGTGAAAATCGCGTTAAAAGATTGAGTTACATAGATAGATACAGGTCAAGCTAATATAAAGCGTGTAAAAAATGTTACACCGTTCTGCATGTATTTTGTTTTCATTTTAGTAAATGGGCGTTTCTCAATCACAATTTCACACTGATTGCAAAAATGAAATCCGTTTTTGCGCACCACATCAGAATTTTTTACAATTCAAAATTTTATGTTTTCAATATTTTTCGTAATGTACGTACTGTAGTAATGTTACAGTATGCTTATCATTTGTTAGAAAGGCCCAATAGTTTATACTTTCAACTTTATTACTTAAAATGTGAAATAATATAACTATTATTATTTTTATATTTTATACGCTTTATAATAGCTTGAGTCCACCGCTGTGGTCTCGAGGTAGCGTGCTGCCTTGTCACGCAGCGGGCCCGGGTTCGATCCCCGGTCGGGGCAGTTTTTCTGGGTGAGGTTTTTATTGGGGTTTTTCCTCACCTGTAAGACAAATGTCAGGAAAACTTTGAGACCCAAACGGTCCCCGAAATCATATGGCCATCATCCTTATCGTTATCATCCTTACCATTGTCATCATCATCCTTCACCGGTGTGGAAAGCAACGGGAAGCTACCACACCTACACAATTCCCTAAAGCTGCAAGCATAGCATGAAAATGCTATGATTGCAGTGAAGGACCTGCCTTAGGGCAGAATTACTATGGATGGATATTAGCTTGACCTGTATCTATCTATCTATCTATCTATCTATCTATGTAACTGAATCTTTCAACGCGTTTGTCACCCACTTAAAATAATTGGATCGACTTGAAATTTTGTATACTTGTAAAGGACCCGCGACAATACAATAATTTCATATTCATTTTCAAAAACTCCTGGCCAGAATCATCAGAAAATAAAAAAAAAGTGTCTTTGTATTTATGTAACTGAATCTTTGAACACGATTTTCACCCATTTAGAGTCATTGGATCGACTTGAAACTTTGTATACTTGTAAAGGACCCGTGACACTACAATAATTTCATATTTTATTCCTAAATTCCTGGCCAGAATCATCAGAAAATCAAAAAAATTAAAACTGGTATAATAGGTTACGGACTTGTCGACTTTTTAGTCAATCGTTGTAAGAGCTCAGTTGGTAGAACAGTGAACTAGTGGTATATAATTTTCAGTAATCCATAGGTCGCTGGTTCGAATCCGGCTGGGGGAGGGTTTTCTTTAGAAGAGTAATACTTTTAGCTCATACTACATTAGTATGGAATTTAAAGATATTTACATTTTTATCTTATTCTGTAAAATATTAAAACTAAAAAATAAAAAATAAATAATAGTTTTAAAAAACTAAAACAGCACGCTTTATTAGAAAACCGAACTCAAAAATGAAAAATAATTTTAATTTCCAACACGCTTGGGATAAATTTAAAGTGGCCAACAAAAAAATCATCTCCAACACATATAGAATAAAACTAGAATTATCAACAAAAAGAAAATAATTTTACCATCAAAAGCGTAAAATTATTACATTATGTTTATACTTTCAATATTTTGGTATTAAGTTGGGAGAACAGGATAAATCGTGGTGCCTTCACAAAGTGTGTTGTAGTTGTGTTGCAGAGTTGAGGAGTTGGGAAAATGTAAAAAAAAAAAAAAAAAAAAAAAAGGAAGTCATTGCCGTTTGGTATCTCTGTGATTTGGAGGGAACCTACAAATCATGGAGACGATTGTTATTTTTGCACAGTGAAGGTAGCAGGATATAGCTAAAGATATTGTATATCCTAACATCCCTCTGCTATTCGGCCCGTACCTCATGGTCCTGATATTACGGTTCTCTTACACCCTCCCTGAATCAGATACATTGCCGTCTGCACTGAAACAGAATCTCCTGTGGATGATGAACCACATAATTCTGATCATGATAGATGTTTTAATGAAAGTGGGCTTAATGATTTAGTGAGATATTTAAATTTGCTTAAAGAATCAGCAGAACTGTTGGGCTCTAGGTTAAAAGAAAAGAAAATATTGGCTAAGGGTATATTATATTTTTTCATGGTACAGGCATCGTGAGAAGGATAATATCCTCCTATGCAATGGACCTTTTTCTGTTTGTCATCCACCTTATATACCACTACATTCTATATTTATCCATTTAAAAGTTTGAAAATTTTAAACAAAAATAATCCAGTTTTGTGCTATGGGCACTGGGTTCGTACTACCTGTGACCATAATTCTAATAGTTTCTGAAATGCATTTTTTGCGGCATTGTCGAGAATACAAAATTTTAGCATATACATTTTTAAATGTTCTGCACTGAAAATAATAGTGACCTCTCTAAATGAAGACATCGAAAGAGTGTTTTCAATACAAACTACATTTGTTTAATTTTTAGAATTTTTTTTTTTACTTTTTACCTGGAAAAAAAGTTTAATGTCTGGTTATTTAGACCAAATATTGTATAGAAATTTTGAAAACTCTGTATATTCAGTTACAAGCATATTCTAATGTATACCAACTTTCCTTGTTCAAATGTTAGCTTTTCTTGTTACTTTTCACCAGGGGAAAAAATCAGTATCTGGTAATTTAGATCAAATAGTGCTTACAAATTTGGACATTCTGTATATTTAGTCACTATACTAACATTGTTTCTAATATATAACTGTTTTCTTTGTCCACTTTTGGACATTATTACTTGTTATATTTTGCCAGTATCATAAAAATTGTAAAACAGTAAGTTACACAATTTTGGACACTCTTTATATTCAAAATATTACTTTTCTAGTAGTATGTAATTTAGCACGTTTATTAATAATTAATATAAAAAATTACTTAATTACATATTATAAACATGGATTTATAGCTAAATATAACATGGGTAAAATATGTCCTGGGTTGGTGCTCCTCGTAACCTTAAATGTTCCTAGGATTAAAAGGATTTTGCTGCAACTTATATATTACAGTCTAAGATCCGAAGAGAGGTCGACCTTCACTCATCTGGTTACCGGATGAAATATATTTTTTTATTAAATCTCGAATATAGACGAAACGTCAAGAAATACTTGCCTATTAAAATATGTTCATGGCCATCTTTAATTAAAATTACTTTTTGCGCGATAGCACGTTTAGTCGTACTTACCAGCAATGGCGACCATTATTGAAAGTTCAACTTCCTACATTATGGGGTTACCAACCTAATTAACTATACTGTAATATTACATTTACACCCACGTGCGGGAAGTAAAACCATTGTCCTCTATGTATACTATGTACAATGTATATACAGAAAATATCCAAAAGGTAGTGTTAATATACATTATACGAAAGAAATCACTGCATTTTAAATGAACTGAACTTTATTTGAAACAATATAAAACAATAAATTCGTACTTGCGGCCATTTTATCAATAATTATTCTCAAGGCCTCCTGTTGTTTCAACTAATAAACAATGCCCACACTGTTAACGTTAGTCAATTGTTTATAATGAACGCAAATATTTCCAACAAACATGTTATTATTTTACTGTTATTTATTATTTTGAAAACACCATCGCGCAAAAAATAATATATAACGCACGTTTATGAAGTGTTTTACAGAATCTCTGAAATTAAAAACCTCGCTATCGCTCGGTTTTTAACACTTCTTCTCGATTGTGTAAAAACCACTTCCCAACCTCGCATCATAATATTTTTTTTTCGGATGCTTAACCCATTGGTTATGGAACAAATATTATTTGAACCGAGAATTTGAAACATTAAGCATATGTCTAGGTAATATTGCCTATTTGTTTCTGGTTATGACTACCTGGCAAGCAGGTATAAACAGGTAAGCTAATGTAAGTGACTGCACTAATCTGTTTACCAATCGAAATACACATTAAAATAAAGAATATATAATTATAAACACGACGGTATAGTACTGCCTGCAATAAACCGGTCATGAAATAGTATACAAGTTAATAATTTTATTTAAAGATGACCATGAACATATTTTAATAGACAAGTGTTTCTGGATGTGTTCGTCTATATTCGAGGTTTAATAAAAAATATGTTTCATCCGGTAAGCAGATGGGCGAAGGTCCATCTCTCTTCGGATCCTGTACTATTATAATAGCAGTTCTCACCAAGAAACAATTGTAACCCATCCACAACATTCGTAGAAACGGTTCAATTGTAACTATATAGCTCGGAGTCGAACAACGTCAATCAGACACTATAATTAGACCACAGAAGTATTCATGTTGCACTAAAAATTGTAATGAAATCTAGAGAAACAGTGTGTTTGTGTGTGTGCGCTCGCGTATGTAGTATGCTAGCAGCAAAATAGCTTAGTCAAGGTAACCTATTCTTTCTAAAACAGCAATTATTACTGTTTTGATAGGCTATAGAAATTATGCGTTTCATACATTGCACTTCAATTAAATTTAAAGTTATGATTTATCATATAGTCATAGAAAGTCCTTGAACCTGTCGACAATGTTGCACCAAAGATAGTAAAGAAATCAAAGAGAAACTCTGTCTGTGTGTGTGTGTGTGTGTGTGTGTGTGTGTGTGTGTGTGTGTGTGTGTGTGTGTGTGTGTGTGTGTGCAGTATGCTAAAGGCATAATACTTCAGTCAAGATACCCCATTCTCTCTAAAACCTGTCCCGGATAACGACGAAATAAATCGA
Organism: Diploptera punctata; assembly: GCA_030220185.1. Lineage (NCBI taxonomy): Eukaryota > Metazoa > Arthropoda > Insecta > Blattodea > Blaberidae > Diploptera > Diploptera punctata. The sequence continues at coordinate 298,829 of JASPKZ010002342.1, forward strand.
TTTTAAGTACCTTGCAGGTGCATAACACACAAGTGTCCTGCCTCATGTCCAATTTAAATACAACAAAACTAATGTATTCAAATTAACCGAGTGTCACATATATCGTTCTACTTGTTCCAACTCAAATATTCACTTTTTTTTCAATATAATGCATCTTAAATATTGTCTGGACGTTTTGTACAGAATATGCAAATATAAACTTTTTACCACGAAATTTAAAGTAGATCGATATATTAAAGGCTTTTAACATTAATTATTTGTATTTCCCCACGTATTAATTATCTCTTCACTCCACTTCACGGCGCGACGGACCTAGAAGGCCCATGGCCTACCATCAGGCTGCTGGCCTTACATCCACATGTGTTAACTACAGAGGTAGACAATCATCCAGCCAGTGTAAGAATGTCATATCGTCAGCATGTCGGGTCCCACAGCCGTTATAGCTGGTTTTGTCAACCTGGAGCCGCAACTTATTGTAGCTACCCAAATGCCACACGATGCTGGGTGAACACCGGTCCCATACTAGTCGAAATTCCATGAGAACATTTCTTCCCCCATGGAGATAAATTAATTTATCGAGCTCAGAACAGTATTCCGAAGTGAAAATCCTATTTTCAATGACAGTATAATAATTGTATTTTAATAAGTACACATGACTTAATTAATCTTCTTCTTCTTAAACATAATTAAACGAAATATGGATCAAGACGCCGGCCGTGAAAGCCTACAGTTATATAATTTGTAGGATTTTCATCCTGTTTATTTCCAAAATTACTCCTTGGAGGAAGACGTATTGGATGTGCATTCACTGTCTATCCATCTCTTGGCTGGTCTTCCTCTTGTTCTTCTCCCGTCCATTGGTCTATCTTCTTTAGATCTTTTTGCAAGTCGGTTTTCTTCCATTCTTTCTATATAACACTTCCAATATTTTCGTCTACCTAATGACTTAATCATGATTAATTAATCTTATAGCTTTCCTCAGTGATACAGTATATATATAAATTAATCTTATAGCTTTCCTCAGTGATATAGTATATATATATATATATATATATATATATATATATATGTGTGTGTGTGTGTGTGTGTGTGTGTGTATGTATGCTATATTGTAGATTTTCGAGGATATAAGTTTGATTAAGAAAGTTTTCTTGAGTTTTCTGCATCATGGACTCAAGTTCGGCCTGTGACCACTGATTCTGACGTTTCGACATGATCCCACATGCCATTATCAAGGAATGATAGATTCGAGTCACTGATTTAGATCTTATATAGTTAACTATGCAAGACCTAAACCAGTGACTCGAATATAACTTACATAGTTAACTATATAAGGCCTAAACCAGTGACTCGAATCTATCATTCCTTGATAAAGGCATGTGGGATCATGTCGAAATGTCGGAATCAATGACCACAGACCAAACTTCAATCCATGATCCGGAAAATCTAAGAAAATTGTCTTAATCATACTTATATCCGAGAAAATCTACAATATTATGTAGTATATATATGCGAGTACATACACAGTATATTGGAAGAGCTGTTACCTTTACATAAAACAGACGAATTTTAAGAAAACAAGTTTTTTTGTGATTTTTTCTCATAAATTAATTATCATTAAGAGAAAGAAAATCATAACACAACTTGTTTTCTAAAAATTGGTATATTTTATATAAAGACACCTGCTCTTCATAAATAACATACCGTAAATAAATATACATATTGTAACGGGAAGTTAGCATGGGGGTAATATATGGACTATAACACTCAGGGTTGTGGATTTTCACCATGGGAATAAGGCGAGCAGCAAACTAAGGACACTAAGTACACTAAGGAGGCTTACGAAGACAAACACTGATGTGACGATATATATTCATTAATTAAAATGTAGCACAGGCGATCAACTGTTACATTTGTTCACATACACCATCCTGAGTTTGGATATATTATGTTATTCCGGTATTTTTACTTCGGAATAATACAGGTGCTAAGAGCGTACAAAATCGGACCGATATCAATAATATTGTGGCGAATCTATCGCGTTTTAAAATACTGATAAATACTGGTCTTTACACGACCTATACCACTATATTTAGTGGATAAAATACGAATATTAAAGGATCGCCTGTAATGCGATCAGCACACTGATACTTTTAAGCTTTACTTTAAATGTGCCATTACTTTCCGGCCTAACACTTTTCTAAGTGGCTAATACGTCGTTCGCCTGCGACCGGCGAAATATACGAGTCCGCACTGCTGCGGGACTCAATCAAAATGACCCTGCGCGGCCGTCTTACGTTCTTTTCGCTCCGCTCGGGAGTCCTTCCCAGAGCAGACTCGTCTCTCGTTATTCGGAATATATCCATACTCCTCCTTAAAAACACAATTTCCAAAACCAATATTTTCATTGGCTCGACATACAATTAACATATATAAAAACGCCTTACTCGCAGAATAATATTTACTTATGGACTCTAATTGGATATTAGGGTTCCCACTCTACTTAAACCAGAATGTCAGGGAATTCATTGGTCCAGTATTTTCAGGGTGTGTTTTTCACACGGCTGGTGAGTAGTTAGCTAACGAAGCCGGAAATTGGTCATTAATTTAAACAGAAAACAGATGGACATAGATTTTGGGCTACTGTCTCCATCTTGGCAGGGGGGTTTGGTGGTCTTCAACACCGAAGACTGACCGTCATTTATCTTAAGGGAAGGATGACTTCCATAGCCGGACAAGGGACATTTCCTAGTCGCCAGCAGTGAGACCTTTTTGAAAGAACCAATTCGCTTTGGCTGTAAAACAATTTTAGCTACACATGTGTTGATTTTCAAAACTTGAGATATAAAGACAGAAATGTCTTCTTAGTATTTACTCAAGCGTTACAAATTCAGTAAAAGGTTCTCACGAGACCTTTTTTGGACAGTGTAACTACATATTAATAAAGCCGTCTACACATGTTTAATAATAAAATTAATTAGTACAGTTATTTCTGCTACAAAATATATATATATCTACTACACCACTGAGGAGGTACATAAGATTAAAATAACAATGATTAAATTATATGTACTTATTGAAATACATTGAAATTATTGAAAATAATATTTTTACTTCAGAATTCTGTCCTGAGCACGAGAATTTATCCTTCAGGGAAATATGTTGTATTACATGCATCTTATTATCAATAAATTAATAAATTTCATTAGTATAAAATTATATCATTAGGAACATTGTATTTTAAAATACGTGTCCACAAATATAGTACCATACTTTAAACTACTACTACATCGCTTTTGATAATCGTATCTACATGAAATTGGTGACAATCAAAAGAGAAACTCAAAACGTTTTGCTCATGTTAACAATGTTATTTAACATTTTCCAATACTGTTATTTTAACAAAGTTCCAATAATGGATCATATTATAATATTATAATGATATTGTGAAAACAAATTAATGTCTGAACCAAGAATCGAATCGTGGACCTCTAGTTCTCCGTACTAGTATGCAGCCCACTAAATAGGTGCCAAGTCTGGAATGGTGAAATGGGCTGCACACTAGTACGGAGTACTAGAGGTCCACGGTTCGATTCCTGGTTCAGACATTATTTTTTCTTTTCACAATAAAATTATAATATCATGTTAACAATTGAGTATAATGGACAACAATACAGAAATTAAACTAAATTTAATCATGTTTTTTGTGGTCGATATGGGTTCGTTGTTGGATATTTAGATATTTAGATATCTGCAGCGTCACTCGTGGGGGGCCACATTCAATGTCTATGAGGTATAGCAAAAACGTTTTGAGTTTATCTTTTTATTGTCACCAATTTCATTTAGATGCGATTATCCAAAGCGACGCAGTAGTAGTAGTAGTAGTTTAAAGTATAATACTGTATTTGTGGGCACGGTGTAATATGATTATAATATTATATTTTTATTGTTTGGAGAAAAAAATAGAGTTATTACTTTTTGCGAATTTTTTAAAACTATATTACAATAGAATGCACTATACAATTATATATTTTTTTAATAAATGGCCAAAACACCGAATATATCGTAGTTAAAAAAGTGTACAAATTCACATGTCTCATATCAGCACTTTACGATCTTACATAATGGCTGGCAAATAGAATATTAAAGTAATGCACTACAGTGTTCATAAAAGTAACGCCACTTTCACCAATATAACTATAATCCGTGGCAAGCTTACCTAGAAATTTTACATGTAAACAAGGAAGGTATTCAAATAAATTACATTGGTCAGCATGATTTTTGTCTCATGAGAACCAATAGTTGTACTTAATGTAGTTTTTTTATCGTGTTTTCAAATATGTATTCGGAATTTCTCCATCACCCACAGTTTCTTTATTCCAATTTCAATTAATGGATTTAAATAATTATTTTTTAATAAACTTTTTTTTCGTCCATTTGTGCATTGTAAAATAAAACCAAATGAGCTGCAGCATATTATAGCATTCTGTAGAGAGACAGAACAACTTAGATTACAGATGCTGCCGGAGAGATTTCTCAAGTCGGATCGAGGGAGAGTGGCGTGTTGGGATCTTTTAGGACGGATCGAGAGTGAATCAAAAACATGCAAATTTTTAGGTACAGTAAGAAAATTGAGATATAACAAAATTGTAGATTAAGGATATATGTATTAACAATAAGAAGAATCTCAATATGGTCTTTGTTTTCGATCTTTAATCATGTTATATAATAAGTAGGTCTGATAAGTTGAATAGTCTGATAGTGCACTTAATGTCTGCAGGGTCGGGGGGGGGGGGGTATGAGCGTGCGGTGTGTATATGTGTGGGGGTGTGTGGGTGTATTTGTGTGTGCTTTTTTTTTCTAATTTGTTTTCTAGCATTTTTTTTTTTTTAATATTAATGTACGGAATGTGGATGAATGTAGATATGTATTATTTTGATTTAGTGCAGACATAGATTTTACTTATATGTAGCCAGTTATTGTTTTTTGATACAGGTGTATTTGTAGGTATTTGTTTATATTATTAGTTTTATTTTTTTTATTCATGGAAAAATAATGCACGTACGGCCAAGCAGGCCCGTGCGCAATGTAAATGCATATGTATTTTCTTTATTCTGAAAAAAAAGGCAATAAATTCCATATTCTATTCTATTCTATTCTACTCAGGATATTTCAGCTATGGAAAAGAGATAAGTTATCAAGGCAAATGGAATCCTAATATTATTGTTGGACCTTCAAGAGGGATGCTCCACAGGCGAAATATAGCAGAAAATCGTCATTTCTTACTTTCTAGGCGAGTCCGAATGTTCGAGCATTGTGTAGTTACGAATGTAGAAAATATTAAAGTGTTTGAAATTATAAATTCCTGTCTCTCGGTAACCTTGCGCGATGGAGAAAAACCGGTATCATATTTGAATTCAGAAGAAAAAATACTATCAGAATCACTTTTTTTTTCTGAGACTGCTCAGTGTTATCAGTACACTAGCGGACCCGGTAGTTTTTTTTTTGCCCGAACGTTCAATTCTCGTGTTATGACTGAACCATAAGATTATATTACTTTTTTACTATAAAATTCACCAATTAAGTCGTAATCAGATATTATTAAATAAGTTCGCAAGACAACTCCTCACTGTTATCTGTTTTTGCTCAAAAAGCGTGCATGATGATGTCACATAGTTGTCGCACGGAATATGTCGATAATGCAGATGACTATGCATCTGACATAAAAAATCCTATAACCCGATCGCAGCGCCACCTATTGAGTCAAAGTATTGTGAATCTAAACCATCCAGGGACCCATTCAAACATACGGTACACACAAACATTTCATACAAATCGGTCCAATCGTTCAGGCAGTTTTTACGAGTAATTTCGCATTTCAAGTAAACCTCCACTTCTAATTGTCGGATTTTACTCATTTTTGGACAATACCTACCTCGGTTTCTTTTTATACGATATACTGATTTTCGTTGTGAAACACCGAAAAATGTGACCGCTAGAGCGATTTTCCAATTTTCCCTTCAGGTGAACTCCTACACCTAATAGTTTTAGAGGGTCCAATTGTGAATATAAACCATCGAGGAACTCAATCATACACAGACAAACATTTTCTTCTAAATCGGTCCAGTCGTTTAGGAAGAGTTTAGTGACAAACGTATATACATAAGAATTATATATATATATATATATATATATATATATATATATGTTATAATTAAATCTTTAACATTGAGCAATGCAAGCTTAATATGGTATGATAAGAAAAATAAATGCCTGGACGGGATTCGAACCCGGATCCGGGTTCGAATCCCGTCCAGGCATTTATTTTTCTTATCATACCATATATATATATATATATATATGCATATAGTCCACCGCTGTGGTCTCGAGGTAGCGTGCTGCCTTGTCACGCAGCGGGCCCGGGTTCGATCCCCGGTCGGGGCAGTTTTTCTGGGTGAGGTTTTTATCGGGGTTTTTCCTCACCTGTAAGACAAATTTCAGGAAAACTTTAAGGCCCAAACGGTCCCCGAAATCATATGGCCATCATCATCATCATGATCATCCTTATCATTATCATCATCATCATCCTTCACCGGTGTGGAAAGCAACGGGAAGCTACCACACCTACACAATTCCCTAGTAAAGCCGCAAGCATAGCATGAAAATGCTATGATTACAGTGAAGGTCCTGCCTTCGGGCAGAATTACTATGGATGGATATGCATATAGATAAATATTATTCATTTTATTTGTAAATTATGTTGTGATAAAGAAGTGATGGCAGGCAATAGAAAGTATATAGAATAATTCCCTTTATATAAGTGCAAGTTATTTTTGTACATTTAAAGACTTGCTACAATTTAGACTAATCCACTATCATAAGATTTTGACGTAACTTTTTGTATTAACTGTTCAATTATTGGCTCCTCAATGTACTTTATGAAACAATTCAAACATTATTATTTCTTCTTCTTCTTCGTCATACAAGGATTAAGCCGTTGGTTTGTTCCAGTTTTATGAAAACTAGAATTATTAGAATTGTTCAGTTCATCTTCTGTGTTGGCGTCAAACATTTCTCCTTCCGCGTGGTTTATAATTCAGCAATAATTTTGGAAATCTTCCTTCTGGCATTCTATCGACATGTTCTTTCCAGGCGTTCATATATATAACTATTCGATAGATAAGTTTGAAGATATTTAGTTCCTTTCTTATATCCTCATTTCGTTTTTTTTTTATCTATCTGGGTATAACCTGCTATAATTTTTAAAAATCTCATCTCAATTGCTTCCAATCTTCGTTCTTGTCTTTTTAGTGATCGTCCAACATTCTGACCCGTACATCAATACAGAAACAGCCATTACTTTATAAAACACATTGTTATTTATTTGTTAAAATCATTAAATTCGATATAATATGAAATAAAATATTTCATGTGACAAGACTTGAAAACGGTTTTTTTTCACTTTTAATCCTTTTAACGTAAATGAATATTTCTTGATGATGATAATTATTTTTTTAATTAGAAATATTCCACAATACAGTGTTTCTCCTTCAACCTAAAGTGATTTGTCGCCAGAGGTTCCTGTCTAAAGCAACTTCTTCCCTCAAATCTCTAGCTTCCATATTTCTCTTCACTCCATCTATCCAACGTTCTCTAGGTCTGCCTCTTTCACTTCCTCCATTAGCATTCCAATTAAGGATCTTCTTTGGTATTCTCTCTCCTTCCATTCTTATGAGGTGTCCACACCATTTCAAAGTTTTTCATCTATTTTTCTAATATTTTTTTTTTCAACTTGCATTGATAATTAATAAAAAACAAAAGTAAAAAAAAATGTTGAAGGATTAAATTATTTAAAATTTCTCGCATGGGAATAGAAGTCACATTAGCTTAATAAAAGTCAGAATGTATGTATAATGAATGATTAATAAATGGCGGACTAGGCTAGAACATTAAACTGTTCAGTAAAAGAGTGTTTAGAAAAACCTATAAAAATACCCCACCTTAAGAGCAAAATTAGAAATTATTGGCTGCTGGAATGTCATCACAATTTTACATCAAAACATTAAGCTATCAATATAGTAAAATAAATAACTTCATTAGTTTTTATAAAACTTTATGTGCGTATGTTAGCAAACAAAACTGCGCCACATTTTTTTTGTAAAATAAAAGTGTAAAAAAGTACTTATTTTTTATAACAGACTGCATATTCTCTATTAAGCATACGACCTAGTTATGATTTGTATACATTTTGTTGGTACAATTTTGAAAAATGGTCGCACTTTTCATTCTATACCTGTCGTTAGTTAATGTTTGTGAGGACAAAAAAATGTATTCATAACTGATTTATAGGTCGATTCTGCAATCACCTCTTGGTTAACTTGATAAAGTGTGCCATAACATTGACAGAAATACATTAACGTGTTAACGGGCTGGAGGAGGGGGTGGTTAGGTCATGACCCCATTTAAATTCCCCGTGCTCATTCTAAGGCATGTCATTTTCTGTTCAAACGTACTCTGTAGTACTCAAATTCCCCATAAAACAACCTTCTTCATTAATTTATGAATATGCAATAATACATTCCAGACGTTTTGCTACAGGAAAATAAATACTAATGAATAAAAAGTTTCATATTACAATATTAATAATAATACAACAAATGAGCATAATGATAGTACGTAAGGCACTACAATATGGTTCATAATCACGAATTTATCTTATTTGTATATGTGAGTTGCAGATGGAATTAATATTAGTACTTTTAATTTTAAGTACATTTCTATACATGGTACACAAGGCGGCTCTATAGTAGAGTGACACAAGTCGAAAAATTAGCTTCCGACTAGTAATGAATTCGAATGACTAGCAATAATTTATCATAAGTAATGCCACGAGTGATTTCCAAATTATCGATAAATTCACGACTCACGAAGTGAGTCGTGAATTTATCTAGAGTATTTGGAAATTAAGAGTGGCATTTGTTAGGACTATTTAACGAATAAAATTAAGCTGTTTACTCACAAATCATTATTTAACTGTAGTTATTTTTAAATATGTATATATTTAATGTAAACGGCGATGTTTGAAAACAAATAAGAAACGATCGGTACGCTTCATCCGCTTCTTTTGTTTATCACTGCAACCAGATCATACTATTTATTGCCAAAGCAACGCAATATTGTAAGAATGCTCTCTAGTGGAAAAAATTAAACACATGAAACTGTATATTAATTCATTTCTGATGTCGTATGATGTAAATATGACAATTATATTTTTGTGGATTGTTACCTGGGAAAAAATACATTTAAGAAAGTGCAAACAGTGGTTTCTTTTTTTGGTGGTATAATACATTGCTACAAATGTTTTTATATTAACTCCCGCATGCGGCATGTGTTGACATTCATGCACTATATATACAATCTGGTAGCCGTATTTCTTATGGGCTCTGTCATTGCAAATTAATGGTCAGACCTGTTCAGAATATTAAAAAGGAGGGTCTTTCTTTAATATGGTAATTATAACACTGATAAATATTTCGTGAAACACGACTCTGATTGGTTGTAAAACAGAAATAATTGAAACCTGATTAGTCATTGACTCCCATTTGGGGCATGAGTTAAATAGTCTTCATTGTATCACGGCTAAAATAGATGTAACGTTATTAAATATTGCGAAATATATTAGTGTAGGTCTAATTTATGAAAATCAAGTAATATTTTTTTACATACATTGTAACTATAATATAAATTTATGCCGTAGTCAAAATGGAGAAATTAAATTGTCGAAATAAACATACATACATATTTAAAAACGTATGTTATAAAGAGGGAAAAAAATGGAGAAATGTTCTTATTTATTTTATTACATAACTTTCCTCATTAGAGGATTGCCACAAGGACAAAGTAATACAGACAAATAATTTTTGAAATTGATTAAATACATTTTGTAAATACATTAGAACATTTCAAATTGTAATTGAAGTATATTGTATAAAGTAGAAATTTTGTAGTGATGGTTTCTTAAAATTGAAATTGATCCTCTAATGGCAGCGATGGCAATTTTAGAAATATACACTCTGTCCAAATATAAGAAATTCCAAAATTTAGCTAAGAATCCTGGTGTAGTACCTCTTGCCCCGATCATCAATCCTGTGACAGTTGTACTGTCTAATTGTTATTTATCTTTGTAATAGTCAACTGTTGGCTCATATATAGCTCTCTATTCACAGTCAAATTCCTCAGGTTGGCCACTATGAGTCTCAAAACGAATAGTGGGATCTAATATCATATCAATTTTAGAAAATGGTCTAAATGCAATAATATCTATTCGTCTATTACTCCCATTAGTGGCCACACCCTGAACTTCCTCATAAACTATAATATTAAATGTATATTTTATGGAAGTATAAATTAAAGCTAGGTGTAGTATGTAAGATAAGGGTACGCACATATTCTCACTTAAAGACTGTCGGGAATGGGATTTTAAACTATCCATCCATCCATCCATCCATAGTAATTCTGCCCGCAGGCAGGTCCTTCACTGCAATCATAGCATTTGCATGCTATGCTTGCAGCTTTACTAGGGAATTGTAGGTGTGGTAGCTTCCCGTTGCTTTCCACACCGGTGAAAGATGTTGATAAAGATGATGATGATGGCCATATGATTTCGGGGACCGATTGGGCCTTAACTTTTCTGACTATGTCTTACAGATGAGGAAAAAACCCGATAAAAACCTCGCCCAGAAAAACTGCCCCGACCGGGGATCGAACCCGGGCCCGCTGCGTGACAAGGCGGCACGCTACCTCGAGACCACAGCGGTGGACTTTTAAAATTATGGACCATAAAATACTTTTTTGATCACACAAGGACATGCAGCGCCTCCCCGAGTGAGTGATCAGCTCAATGTAAGAGCCGCCTTCGAGACAAAACAACATTAAGACGAAACACACTATTCATTCACACACACACACACACACACACACATACTAAAAATGGCCAAATATCACTTTATTGTAACGGACTGTAAACAGCTCATACGGCTCACTGCCCGTGCGACCCATATTTGTAAATAACATTGTATATATCTTAATTTTAGTCTAATAAAGTTCTATTACTACTACTAAACACGGCGATCATGACAATGATGATTATTATGGCCATATGATGTTCGGAAAAAGATTGGGCTTAACGTTTCCTGACATTTTTTGTCTTACATATGGAGAAATCCCCGAAAAAAAAATATCACCCAGGAAACTTGCCCCGACCTGGTATCAAACCCGGGTCCGCTGCCTGAGGCAACGACACTACCCCCGAGACCGCAGCGGTGGACTTGCCACAATATACATATATATATCGTCCACCGCTGTGGTCACGAGGTAGCTTGCTGCCTTGTCAAGCAGCGGGCCCGGGTTCGATCCTCGGTCGGGGCAGTTCTTCTGGGTGAGGTTTTGTCGGGGGTTTTCCTCGCCTGTAATACAAATATCAGGAAAACTTTAAGTCCCAAACGGTCACCGAAATCATATGACCATCATCCTTATCATCATCATCATCATCCTTCACCGGTGTGGAAAGCAACGGGAAGCTACCACACCTACAATTCCCTAGTAAAGCTGCAAGCAGAGCATGAAAATGCTATGATTGCAGTGAAGGACCTGCCTGCGGGCAGAATTACTATGGAGTATGGATATATATATCTCCGAAAACTGTATATTTTAGCCATATTCTTAAAATATCAAAACGTCAAATTATGCAAATACAGCCTACATTTTAAATCAATCAAAAGCGGAAGTGATTTTAGAAATGATAAATTTCTTAGTTAATTATCCTTTAAAAATGAAATTTTCAGACCATTTCTTTAAAATTACAATCAAAAACTGAATTAAGTTATAAACATGTGTTAAATTGGAAATAGAAACTTTTTTTTTCTCAATAAGATAGAATATCCTAAATTAAAAATTAAAATTGAATTACAAAATATGCAACTATATAGATTATATTAAGTGAAAAATCAGACTTCAGTATATTAGAATTATTTTTACCTTACGTCCTACGCCCTGTATTCTTCATAAGGAATTCTTGATTCTTACCTGCAAAGTAGGAAAATATAATTAGTTTTTGAGCGATAGTGCGTTTTGTCGTACTTACAGCAATGGTGACCACATGATTGAAAAGTTCAACTTCCTACATTTCAGGATTGCCAACCTAAATAACTATACTGTAATATTACATTTACACTCACGTGCGGGTAGTAAAACCACTGCCTTCTATGTATAATACGTACAATGTACGAAAATTCGAAAAAATGCACAAAATTTTCGAAAAATGGCTTAAAAAATCGAAAATTTTGCTACAAAAAATATACATTATACGAAACTAATCACTGTATTTTAAATGATCTGAACTTTATTTTAAACAATATAAAACAATAAATACGTACTTGCGGTCATTTTATCAATAATTGTTCCCAAGGCCTCCTGTTGTTTCAACTAATAAACATTGCCCACACTGCTAACGTTACTCATATTTCCAACAAAAATGTTATTATTTTACCACTGTTTATTATTTTGAAAACACCATCGTTCAATAAATAATGTACAATGCACGTTTGTGAAGTGTTTTTCAGAATCTCGGAAATTAAAAAGCTAGCTATCGCCCGGTTTTTAAACATTTTCCTCTATTCTGTAAATACCATTTCCCAACCTCGCATTTTAATATAGGCCTGCTATTACAAAACGATTACATTTTAAACAAAAATGCGTTTATCGTTATCATCATCGCCGATTTATTTATTTCTACAGTAGGAAATGGGGAGCTTTATTTGTAGGCTTACTATTGTAGTTATATTCTGTTGTTGTAGGAAATTCGAGTGTAAGAGATTGGTGTAGGAAATTCGAGTGTAAGATATTGATTTTGGGACTCGAAGGCACGTCTTCCACTACAACAATAGCGTTTTCATGCTATGCTTTGCAGCTTTACTAGGGAATTATAGGTGTGGTAGCTTCCCGTTGCTTTCCACACCGTGAAAATGATGATAATAATAAAGATGATGATGATGATGATGGCCGCATGATTTTCGGGACCATTGAGCCCTAGGCGTCCTGAAATTTGTCTTACAGGTGAGGAGAAACCCGAAAACCCTCTGCCAGGAGCCTGTCCTGACCGGGAATCGAATCCGGGCCCGCTGCGTGACAAGGCAGCACGCTGCCTCGAGACCACAGCGGTAGACATATTATATTTAACGGTGAGAAATATAGAAATATAGTATTACGATCCAATGGGCATAATAGATGTCCTACACAAATATTGAATATATTAATCTTCAATAAGGTTCCGGGCACCGTATTTATAACAAATTAGCCAATTTCCTAAAATTCTGTATAGTTTATACCAAGTATGCATTATGTCTATAACATTTATCCAAAACTGGTTCATTTTCATACAATAAAAGACAAGAACAATGATTAGAAGCAGCTGATATGAGATTTTTAAGAAATATAGCAGGATATACTGTGCTGGATAAGAAAAGGAATGAAGATATAAGAAAGGAACTAAATATTTTCAAACTTACAGACCGAATAATTAAATATAGGAACGACTGGAAAGAACATATTGACAGAATACCAGAAGAAAGATTTCCAAAATTATTGCTAAATTATAAACTGCACGGAAGTAGAAGTATTGGACGCCCACACAGAAGATGGTCTGAACAATTTTAACAATTCTAGCTTTCATGGAACCGGAACGAGCCAACAAGCTTAATCCCTGGATGATGATGATGATGATGATGATGATGAACATGTAAATTAATAAAAATGACAGGTAAAATGCAGATTATACAAAGTGAAGATATCCTACACAACTAGGCCTATATGAAATTGAAATAAAAAAAATCCGGTAGTTAAAAAAAAATTCAAAAAATATGTTATGAAGTAAATTTCTGCGGTCTATCGAATAACATTGTTAGAGGCAGTCCACATATCGTAAACGGTAGGTATGGTACCCTATGTGAATTCCTCGAATTTTGTTTGGAGCGAAAGTTAAATGTTTGTATATGAAAGAAAAAATGACATAATTGACTAGGAAGGAATGCTTCAAGCTAAAGTACACATTTCTCACTTTTAGACGCAAAAGGAAATCACGAAAAAATAACAGCCTCTGGTGTCACGTAAAGAGACTTGGCCGTTATATAAACTAAAAATCATATATCTCTTTATAGTCATTGTTATTATAAATTTGACCTGAGGATACAGAGATGTGATGCCACGATAAACATTTTCATAACTTTTTTATATGCCTAACGGATGTGTGCACTCTCTTGTCAGGACATTGTTTTTTTATTTTATTTCAGACTGTACATACATGTGCTCGATATGTAATTTTACCTAAGGCTTTAATACAATATCTACGTGTCAAAGTGGAATCAATCCATTTGTTACTTCAGTTTTGTTTTCTCTGTGTTTTAACAAGCGACATCATATAGAAAAAATTGTGTTTTCAGCCTATGGCAATATAAAGTATATTTCTACTGGTTTACATGCTATTCTTTCTATATTTCTTATGCCATGTCAATGACAAATACCTGATTATACATTTTAAAATACAATGCCAAATATGATTTAACATCATCATCATCAACATCAAGTATTAGACCTGCTGGTCTGTTCCGATCTCATGTTAGAATTGGTCGATGATTTAATAATTACATAAAATTAACCAAAAACCAGGAACGAAGAATAGAATCGTCAAAAATGAGATTTCTGAGGAGTGTGACTGGCTATACAATAATGGATCGAAGCCGAAGTTAGGATATACGAAGAGAACTGAATATATTCAAACTATTAGATAGAATTACACAATACAGAGATGAATGGATAGACCACATCAATACAATGGATAACAAAACAGTTCCGAAACAGATTCTTCATTACGAACCATTAGGATGAAGAAATGTTGGAAGACCCAGTAAAACATGGATGGACCAATTCTTACTATTCAGTTCAATGTTTTCTGTCTTCTCAGATTTCGTCTAAGAATATAAAGATTAAAATTTATAATACGATCTAGCCTATGGTACTCTATGGGCATGAATCATGGTATCTTATTCAAAAGCTCAAAATTGAAACCTAAGACGAATATTCGGTCTCATAAAAATGAGAATTAAAGAAGTTGACAATAATGGTCTCCGTAATATATGCAAGTTTGGTCCAACTGGCAGCCCGAGAACCACTTGCGACCCCCGATGCCTACTTCGCTGGCCTGCAACTCAATTTGTAGAAGCCAATAATTTAGATTAGATTTATTTAGCCTGGTGGAGTTAAGGCCATGTGGCCTTATCTTCCGCTCACCAGGGCAAACATATGTTACATTTAAATACAAAAAATTACAATAATAGTACATACTAAACAATTAATTATCTGTCAAACTGAACAATATTGAAAATAATGTCTAATAATACAATAAAATTAAATACAATTAAAATTAAACTACTAAAAGATTGTATACAGAAAGGAATAACAGCTCGAATCTACTATACATAAAAAGAAAAGAAAAAATACAAAGAAAGTAATAAACTATATTGAATTAATCTATCGCTTATCATGCAAGGCATTAGGTGAATATATTGACAAATCTTAAAATGTTTTTATTAAATAATTATTAAAAAGTAATATTAACCAGTTGTTTCTGTCAATAATTTTATTTTTAATTTGTTTCTGAAAGATGGTAAAGTTTGACAGTCTCTGACATAGGGTGGAAGGGAATTCCACGTTCTAGCAAGAGAAACTGTAAAAGATTTCGAATAATAAGTAGTATGATGAGCAGGGATACAAAGGAAAATTGTAATTTGTTACATAGCAAAATATAAAAAAAAATACTCTAAATACTATTATAAATAAAATGACACATAAAATTAAATTATTATATGTTACATTTAACCGATCTGTAGTTGGAAAAATACTGTTCTTTGAGTTAGCTAGAACAGATAGATTGCACTTAGGTCAAATTCTTTACTTTTCACCCCGAACCAGTCAGAGTCACACTGTCAGGTCCTTTCACTAAATCAAAGGAAAAATAGCTTTTGAAATTTTAACAGTAGATACATTGTAGTTGTAAATTTCATTTTTGAATTTTTTTACTGCAAATATAGGCCTATTTTGACTGAATATGTGTAAATGTGAACTTTAATTACTGTAATAGCGTATTTAACTTTAATAATCTTCTTCTTTGTCGACACGGTTTAGGCTTTTTGCAAGCCTATTCCGGCTCCAAATTGCTGCTCTTTCCATCTTTTCTTTGGTCTTCCCAAACTTCTTCTTCCTCTTGATGAATAGTTGTATGCTGCTTTTGGTATTCTGTTCTCAGTCATCCTTGCTAAGTGTTTTTTCCAGTTTGTTTTTTATTTCATTATTGTTGTGTTAATTCCTCTACTTTTAATTGTTGTCTTATTTGTGAAGTGTTTTTTGTCCGTTCTTTGATATCACTCGTCAACATGATATTTGTCTCATGAATAGCAATAGTTGTACTTAATGCAGTTTTTGTGTCGTGTTTTCAAATATGTATTCGGAATTTCTCCTTCGCCCACAGTTTTTTTTTTCAATTTCAATTAATTGATTTAAATAATTATTTTTAATAAACCTAGATTTCTTCCCGGAAAATCTTGGCGCAGTGAGCGATGAGCACGGGAAACACTTTCATCAAGAGATTTCAACTATGGAAAAGAGATATCAAGGCAAATGGGATCCTAATATGCTGGCCGATTATTGTTGGACTATCAAGAAGAGGGATGCTCCACAGGCGAAATATAGCAGAAAATCGTAATTTCTTACTTTCTATGCGAGTCCGAAAATTCGAATATTGTGTAGTTACGAATGTAGAAAATATTAAAGTGTTTGAAATTTTAAATTCCTGTCTCTCGGAAACTTTGCGTGATGGAGAAAACCGATATCGTATTTGAATTCAGGAGAAAACATACTATCAGAATCACATATTTTTCTTTCTGAGACAAAAAAAGTTTATTTTTTGTTGCTCAGTTTATCCTGCTATTGGTCCTTGGATTCTGCAAGATTATTGTGTTGTCACTGTCCATGTTTCGGATCGGTAAGTAATAGTAGGAACTTCCATTGTCTTGTATAATTTCATTATAGTTTTTCCTGGCTTTATTTTTCAAAGTTATTTTTAGTGTTCCTGTTATAAGTATAAGTAAACGTATTTAATTTGTTATTTATATTTCTTTCCGAACTTTGATAATAATAATAATAATAATAAAAATAATAATAATAATAATAATAATAATAATAATAATAATAATAATAATAATAATAAATTCTAATTATATAACATAATGGTGACCCTCGATCTGTTTAGGAAAAACAAAATATCTGGAGCGTGAATTCAAAAGTGTAAAACCTCACTTATTTATGTCGTTGCCCAGTATTGCCAGAATAAATCCGGATTCAATGATACTGAGGTGGGCAGATCATGTATCTTGAATTGGTGACAATAGAAATACTCCCAACATTGTTATTGGAACATCCTTGGAAAAAAGACCATTAGGAAGAGTAATGTAAGTTGGAGGATAATATTCGGATGGATCTTAGGAAACTGACTATGAAGATAAGAAGTTGGATTCAATTAGCTGGGAACAGAGACCAGTGAAGGGCCTTAATGAATGAATCTACGGTTTCCATAAGCCAAAAAATAATAGTATTATCGCCTTACTATGATGGTTGTCCATTTATATAAAAGCGGGAGTAGGGCAACGATGTTTGATAATGATTAACATGCGGAATTATTATACTGGCGGTAGTCGGCATCTTTGTTTTTAATTATATATAACAGCTGCGGGGAAACAAAGCGAGCCGCAGGGCAACTGTCATAGTGAGGCTATTATAATGACAACAATAATAAAGCATAGAACGTGGAATAATACAAATTCTTATACTTTTGTTTCGAGAGTGAATCCTTGTGGACTAGTGGTTCTCATACTAGCCTCTGGTTCCTAGATTTGGCTGAGATTGATCAATTTTAAGGATGTAAAAATCCGCACCATGGTTTCTTCGAAAGGGAAATAAAGTCTTGCGCCCGTGACTTAGATTCACTGCATATAAAATATTCTTAATCCTGAAATAAGAGGCATATGAGGAACATTTGTCTGGCCTTTCACGATTTGAATTTAGACGCTAATGATCTAAGACGTTAAAGAGCGTCAATAAATAAAATTATTACTGAGTAGGAATTTAAGTCTCAAACATCGAAGGATAATATAATAGATTGAAACAATACTTTAGTTAAATTATCACAGGTTTGAAATAGTATATTACGGTGCAAATTAGGGAAATGGTATTTACAGAATCGAGGAAAATGTTTAAAAACCGAACTATAGCAAAGTTTTTAATTTCCGAGATTCTGTAAAACACTTCATAAACATGCATTGTACATTATTTTTTGCGCGATGGTGTTTTCAAAATAATAAATAGTAGTAAAATAATATATTTGTTGGAAATATGTGCGTTCATTATACCCTGCAACAAATTATGGAAAAAAGGAGAGAATTTAATCTCCCACTGTACATACTATTTAAGATTATGAAAAGGCATATGATAATGTAAACCGAGATAAACTTTGGCAGATACTGCATGAAGAACATATACACTCACATGTAATACGAGCCATACAAACCTTATATCAAAATTCTAAAATCAAAATTAAATTACCAGATGGAGAAGTAACAGAACACATAAACACAAGCAAAGGTGTTCGACAAGGATGTGGACTATCTCCACTCTTATTCAATATATATATTAACAGAGTAGTGCAAGAATGGAAACAAACAGTAAACAGTGGAATTTCAATAACTAGGAATAAAATAATTCAAACAATATTATATGCTGATGATCAAATAATATTATCAGATTCCGAAGATAGTTTACAAATAGCAGCATATCAATTATTCAAAATTGCCAGCAAATATAATATGAAAATTTCCACATCAAAATCCAAAACAATGGCAATGTGTGGAAAAAACATACAACGGGGTGAAAATTGAGATTGATGGAAAAATTATAGAACAAGTGTCAGATTTTCTCTTATTTAGGAAGTGTATTTGCAGAGTATAAGAGTGACATTGATTCAAAATTACAAAAATATAATAAAATGAATGGGGTATAATACGAAGACATTTTGGTAAAACAGATGAGGACAGAGACAAAACTAAGATTACATAACATCACATCAAAAGCTGCCCTAAAATATGGAAGTGAAATTTGGATTTTAAATAAAAGAACTCTCATAAACTTCAAGTAGCCAAATGCGCTTCTTACGATCATTGTTAGGAGTTAATAGACTGGATCACCAAAGGAACACTACTATCAGAGGAAAACTTGGAGTAACAAGTTTAAATGAAGATATACAAAGATACCAACAAGAATGGAAAAATCATCTGAGAAGAATGGCAAGAAATAGACTTCCAAAATTGGCATTCCAATATACCCCAACTGGACATAGGGACCAAGGAAGACCAAAACATCGGTGGAAAGATCAAGACCATCTTTGCTATGTTTACCGTACAGGCCACATGGCCTAAAACGAATTTGTTCATGATGATGATGATGATATGTGCGTTCATTATAAACAATTGACCAACGTTAACAGTGTGGACAATGCTTATTAGTTGAAACAACAGGAGCCTTGAGAACAATTATTATTGACTATTTAACTCATGCCCCAAATGGGAGTCAATGACCAATCACGTTTCAATGATTTCTGTTTTACAACCAATCAGAGTCGTGTTTCACGAAATATTTTTCAGTGTTATATTTACCATATTAAAGAAGGCTCCTCCTTTTTAATATTCTGAACAGGTCTGACCATTATTTTGCAGTGACTGAGCCTTTAAGAAATACGGCTACCAGATTGTATATATAGTGCATAGATGTCAACACATGAGTTAATATAAAAATATTTGTAGCAATTCATTATACCACCAAAAAAAAAAAACACTGTTTGCACTTTCTTAAATGTATTTTTTCCCAGGTAATAATCCACAAAAATATAATTGTCATATTTACATCATACGACATCAGAAATGAATTAATATACAGTTTGATGTGTTTCATTTTTTTCTCCACTAGAGAGCATTCTTACAATATTGCGTTCCTTTGGCAATAAATAGTATGATCTGGTTGCAGTGATAAACAAAAGAAGCAGATGAAGCGTACCTATCGTTTCTTATTTGTTTTCAAACATCGCCGTTTACATTAAATATATAAATATTTTAAAATAACTATAGTTAAATAATGATTTGTGAGTAAACAGCTTAATTGTATTCGTTAAATAGTCCTAACAAATGCCACTCTTGATTTCCAAATTCTCTAGATAAATTCACTCCTCACTTCGTGAGTCGTGAATTTATCGATAATTTGTAAATCACTCGTGGCATTACTTATGATAACATGGCTGCAAGTACGTATTTATTGTTTTATATTGTTTCAAATAAAGTTCAGTTCATTTAAAATGCAGTGATTTGTTTCGTATAATGTATATTAACACTACCTTTTGGATATTTTTTGTATACACATTGTACGTAGTATACATAGAGGGCAGTGGTTATACTTACCGCACATGGGTGTAAATGTAATATTACAGTATAGTAATTTAGGTTGGCAATCCCGAAATGTAGGAAGCTGAACTTTCAATCATGGTCGCCATTGCTGTAAGTACGACAAAACGCACTATCGCGCAAAAATATTATTAAACATCAAAATTAGACATTGTAATCTCATGTGTCAATAGAAAGCAAAATCCGCATATACAAAACGGTAGTTCGACCAGTTATCGTATATGGATTAGAACCTAGGGCTATACAACAAAAAATAAACAAATAATGAGCACATGTGAAATGAAGATCTTAAGAACTATTCAGGGGAAAAAATTATTTAATTGGATACACAATACAGAAATTAGAAACAAATGTCAAATTCAAGACATAACCAAATTTATTATAGACAGGCGAAACTATTGGAAAGATCATATAGAAAGGACGGAAGACAGCAGACTTGCAAAAAAGAGCTAAAGAAGATAGACCAATGGACGGCAGAACAGCAAGAGGAAGACCAGCCAAGAGATGGATAAACAGTGGATGCACATCCAATACGTCTTCCTCCGAGAAGTGATTTGGGAAATAAAGAGGATGAAAATCCTACAAATAAAGAATAATAATAATATTAATAATAATAATAATAATAATAATGTAAGGATATTAATCAATACTGGGATTCGAACTCGTGACCACTCAAATGCACACTGCTAACGTATGGTTTAATTTTTCTTAATTATACAAATAATGTAAAGAGCGTTTAAAGGGCTGTTAATATATTTATTTTCTCTTGTTAGAAAAAAAATAATAGTAAAAATATTTCCTTTTATTCAGTATTTTTGTATAGACGTTGGATTGAAGGAATATTAACATCGCTAGAGGGTAATCTTATTATAGGGTTTGGGTACGTCCTTACAGCTTGTTATGACATTTGTTACTTCAAACAATAGCATATGTTACGTTCAGTAATAATCCACGTTGCTCTAGGGCTTGATTAAGTTGGCTATACTGGTTCCTTCCCTTGTTTGCCATCGGCATACACATATGTAGGTGTGTTGGAGAACCAAGATAAATATACGCACCGTATATACGAATGTTAAAACACTACCAACATCATTAGAAACAAACGAAACAAGCCATACGTACAGATTTTACTATGTTTTTTATCAAATAAACATTATTAAGAGAGGAGAAACAACAGAATTTCAAATAATAAGCTGACAAGAAAATATTTTTACTGCAGATAAACTGAGTATCATTACGTTCATATTTTCATTTAATTATATTCTCTTACATTTACAGACATAGAGAGGTAAATGGTGCTGAAACTCTATTTTCACAGAAAAAAAGCAGATGCTTCTTTGTAACTAACAATGAAAATAACCCATTTTTCATACCGAAAACAAATATTTATTTAAATTATATCGTATTTAATAATCCATTCTTCATATCAAATAGTATGATTTATTTAAACTGTATTCAGTACTTTATTTTTAAAATGCCAAACATCTAATTTATTATTCTTCTATTTAAATGTTACTTTTAGTTTAGGACGTCCATAATACTTTCACTGTAAACGGGGACATGTACAAAAAATTAAAGGAAAAACCTGGGACATTTAAAAAAAAAAGGTGGGACATTAACAAAATATATAAGGAAGTTTCAAAAATTGTATGAAACAAATTATACAAATTGCACATATAAGTTATGCCTATTTTTATTGTCTATTAAAATTACCTACTCAGCTACCATTAATCAAAAACCACTAAAGTCATTGTTCATTAACGTTTAAAAATATTTATTTATCGCTGCAAGGGGTATAAAAAAATCCACCAATTAAATCTCTTTCATCTAAGTTAAAATTGTATTTCTCAACCGCCAAATACCAGAATCGGCAGGAAATCTCCGACATTGGCTGCACTGATCATGGACTGACAATTTAAAAAAATGTACCAGTTACCAATAAATGAGAGTAAAAAACAAAGATTATAGACCATACAGTGAATCGTGGTCATACAGCTGGCGCTTTAACAATCTTATTTATAATTCAATAATAAAGAACAAATGAAGTCGCCATTCATAAATACACTGACAAAGTATCATCCCAAAAGCGGGACATTTGAGCGTCCACAAGAAAATTTTCGGGACAGCGGGACATTTTCCAAAAAACAGGACTGTCCCGGAAAAAAAAGGGACGAATGGACACCCTATTTTAGATGCTTGGATAGCTGGCTCCAAAGAGTCCAGGATATCAGTAGGCTGTGCATAGTCATTATTGTCAGTATTCTATCGTCTAATGCAATTGCAACTCATGTTAATTTAAAAAAATAAAAACTTTAAATTTCAATTGCTAAATTCTCAAACGATGAAATGATGATTAAATAAAATGTATTAAGTAATAAAATTCCAACTCAGCATTCACTGAATACCTCGGAGCAGGCACATGGTATAAAAGTATTATTATTATTATTATTATTATTATTATTATTATTATTATTATTATTATTATCATCATCATCATCATTATTATTATTATTATTATTATTATTATTATTATTATTATTATTATTATTATTATTATTATTATTATTATTATTATTATTATTATTATTATTATTATTATTATTTGTAAACCTAACATTGGCAATATATCCTATAAGATACATTGATTTAATTTATTTAATTTTGTTTATAAAACAATAGAAAAACAATCGAGTAGCAACGACTTACTTTTTTTTTGTGAAATTACGCAATAATGTACAATATTTAAATAACTCAATACTAATAAAATTCATATCAAATTCCGTTGAGGCAAATAGTCATAAGATAAAAGTTACAAATTAAAATGCACCTGTTTGCAGGTGCCGTCGGCCTCAACTTTGTTAAAATGATGTATATAAAATATTAACTGGAGGCCTTTCAGAAGTTAACTTCCATCATCAGCAGGTTGACCTTCTGCTACTAGTTTTTGTTGTTGTTGTTTACGACGATATAGACTCCAAGTGCTGCTACAAACGCTTGGAGTCTACATCGTCGTAAACAACAACTAGTAGCAGAAGTCAAGCTGCTGCTGATGGAAAATAACTTCCGAAAGGCCTCCAGTTAATATTTTATATACATCATTTTAACAAAGTTGAGGATGACGGCACCTGCCAACAGATATATTTTAATTTTTATCTTATATTTAAATAATTGCCACAAGAAATTCTATGCATTTCCAATTTAACGGTAATCAGCCGCGGTGGACTAGTGGTTATGCTCCTTGCCTCTGGTCCCGAGGGCCGCGGGTTCAAACCCGGCTGGGGTCGATGGATTTTTTAGGATGGAAAAATCCAAGGAGCAAGTCCTCCGGGAGGGACTTTAAGCCGTGGGTCCCGAGTCTGAAGATTTTCAGGCTCGTAAAAGATCGTTAAGCCTGAATGAAAAGGCATCTAAGCAAAATTTACCGAATTTTCCCGTCCTAGTACTACCTTGGTTTCCTAGATGTCAGTATGAGGCGGAACGCTGACCACGGACCACTCAAACGACATCTATACGAAAACAAGTGTAACTAAATTAGTAAGGTTCAAATTCTTCCCTGTGGGGGAGAGCGCCTAAAATCTCTGTTAAGGGAAACATGGGCTTATTATTATTATTATTATTATTATTATTATTATTATTATTATTATTATTATTATTATTAATTTAACGGTTAAATATTACAACGATCTTGCAACTGAGCTAATTATTCAAATGATCCTAGAGATGGTTAGAATTATTGATCAAAAGGAATGTAATCCCTGGTTAGAATTTTATTGTCATCATCATCAACATCAAGGCTTAGGCCTTCTGGCCCGTTCCAACTTCAAGAGATTTGGTCTCTCCATCTAGCAAAGTGGCCTTCCTTGACTCCTATATCGTGTAGGTCTGTAGTTTAAAATCATTTTGGGAGGTCTATCATCTGGCATTCTTAGTAGATGTTCGTAACAATTTTATCCGTCAATTTAAAAATATTTAATTGATCTCTTATCTCTGAACTTATTTTCTGGTCCATAAGAGTGTAGCCCACCGTTGTCCTTAAAAATCTCATCTCCACTGCTCCAAAGTTTCTCCTATCTGTACGAGTCAAAGTCCAATTTTCGCTGCCATACATACTTATAGGTACAATAATATTCTGAGTACCTCTAGAATTATTCTCAGCTCCATAGGTGTTATATTTCACTCTTGTCTACGAACTTATTTAATCATATACATACATTTACAGAAAGTATAATAATATAGTCACCTCTACGGGGAGGAAATACACAGATACCCTTGAGGATGCCAGACGCAGTCTCTGGCGAAACGTCGGGAACTATAAGCCTCACGACCACAGCCTACAGCCCGAAAATCTCCTTCAAGGTCATCATATAATAATATTGTTTTCTGAAAACTAATAATTAACAGATTTGTCGCATTTATCATTATTATTGTTATTATTATCACCATCATGAGCATTTATAATATCACTAAAATATTACATTACATTATTTTTTTAGATAAATTTGTAGGATACAGAAAGTTCCTTCGGATATTACTAGAAATTTGAGTTTAATTTCGATATATGAGAGAAAACAAAGTTTTATTATTAACATGCATTATTTATATATAAAAAAGGTTTTTTCTACATAGTGGTTAAGAACTAAATTTCGAAGCATGTTATATCGTTTTCAAAACCATTTGATATTACAACTAATTGTAATAATAATAATACTGAATAGGGTGAAATATACCTATGTAGGCCTACCTTTCTGTATCCAAAGTTATAGCACTTTAATAATTTTCTCCCCTCCATTCAATCCAATCTCCTTCCTCTAATCCATTCTCCACCCCTGATCTTCGAATCTCTTGTATCCATGTAATCTTTAGCCTGCCCTTCTTCTTTCTTCCCTGGAGAGTTCAATCATATACTATTTTAGGTCATCTCTGCTCCAGCATTCTTCTGGCATGACCACATCTAACTAATTTATCTATATTTAATGAAGTCTAATATAGAATTTTTTACCTTTATTTCCTATCTGATTACAGCGTTCCAGATGTTTGCTTTTTTTAAATCCCGGTAAATATAATAATAATAATAATAATCTCTCTATCTATCTTCCGGTTTTTACAGCTGCTGCCGTCTTCCCGTGCCAAACCTCCAAAGCCTACGGTCTTGGGCATCTTCGATGCTTAGCCCTCTAGCTTGCATTACTGTCTTCATGTTTTCCGTCCATGTTAACCTTGGTCTTCCTCTTTTCTTCTTTCTGTTCGGATGCCATTCATATAGTTGCTTCGGCCATCGCTCATCTTCCATTCTTAAAACATGTCCTAACCACTTTAATTCCTTCTCCTCAATTATGCTTTCAATTATGCTTTCTTCTGCTTCCATTATGTTTCTAATTTCCTTTTTTGTGACATGTTCTAATTTAGACTTTCTGGCACTTCTTCGTAAATAATCTATTTCTAGAGCTATTAGTCTATTCTTGTAGTAGGCCTACTTATTGATTGTCCACCTCACTTCCGTACATTGCAACAGATTCCACCAATAATAATAATAATAATAATAATAATAATAATAATAATAATAATAATAATAATAATAATAATAATAGTAATAATAATAATATGATTTGTCAAAAATGTATTGTTCACTCTGAAATAAAATATGTTTTATGTTTATTGTAAATAAAAGTCCTCTTGTCTATTCTACAGTGTTCTATCAGAAAATTGTATCAGTAAGACGATACATTTAAAAAGAAATCCAAACTAAACGTAACATAATATTTATAAATAAATAAATTATTATGATACAAATTATAGTGGTCTCCATAATTTCCACCAGAATGGTCCCTAAACCATCACACTATTAGCACATAATTGTTTACGCAATTAATCATAAAACCTTGAACACTATTAGTTACTATAAACTGGTCGGTCGCTAAAAGAGTGTTTGGAATAAAGCTTGTTTTGAAATTACCTGGTGCTAATGGCCCTAATTATAAACCGCATTGTAGTACATAACATGGGTCAAAGGGTTGGTATCATATGTAATTAATAATTATACTACCTTTGTATGTGAATACCTGAATCAGCTTTTAATCTATTGACGTTTGTTTGTTGGAAGAGGGAGAGAAATTTATTTAATTACCCTAATTGTAACTATAAGCAATTAATGGCCATTGTTACATTGAAATGAGGGGTGAGGGAGGCTTGTAATACATAATCAGGTGCAAGCAACACATACGTAATAATAATTCATATCAAGTTATGCATTACTATAATAAGGTTCTAGTTCGATTTATTGTTAATTTCGTTGATGTAATCAAAGTGCCATAATTGAAATTAAAGCTCTTTGATTTTGTGCACGAGTTCCAATTTTTGTTCCAGAGAATTTAATCAACTGTTTTATAAGGTTCCAAGCAAGGAATTTATTTTTTCAATATTTTATAATAACACGTTGTTTAGTGTATAATTTAATCATTATTATCCAATTTTCAAACGAATATTTTAAATGGAATATACAGATAAAACATTAATGGGAATTTTATTTGTTGATTAAAATATAATATAGTATCAGGATATTAAATATTGCCATTATTACTTTATCAAGTATTATATTACGTTATATTATCTCGTTTAACTCCTAAACAGGAGTGTTGATACAATATATCTCCAACAAGACAAATTCTTCTAGATTATTCGCCTCCTTTCATATTTTCTCTTGATTTGCGATTTCTCTAAGTCTATCTTCATTTTTCTCTTCCTATATTCCATATAGGATTCCAATTTAAAATTACTTCTCTGGTTTTCTTAACATGCTTTCTATATCAATTTATTACTATTTTATTTTTTTGCTTTTTACTGTAAATAAAAAGGTAAAGTCAGCCCACTATAGGCCTTAGGCTTCCACATATCTGAACAATCAGTACAAGTTATCAGCTGGGTTGTCAACTCTGTATGCCAGCCGCCTTTTCCATCGGAAAATAGTCTGGTACTCATTTTCGGTAGAGGTTGAGTCGACTCCAGGGCCATGTTGCCACCAGAAGGTTAGGTCAGTTTAAAAATACTGATTTGTAGCGTAGTGTCGTAACCAAATACGATGCCGCGTTTTCCCATTTTTCCTGAAACTATGTATTTGAATTCATTAAAGGCCTTTTTTTTTAATTTCTTAGCTATGTGAAATTTGGGTCCTAAAAGAAACAATAAAACATATATAATCAATTATTGAAAGAAAACTTTTAAGAAGAATATTTGGACCAAATAGAGGAACTGTTGGAGAATCAAAACATAACGAACTAAACAAATAAATCAAAATTCAGAATATAGTAAACCATATAAGATCTCTCAGAATTGGTTGGCTTGGACATTTGATAAGAATGGGTGATCACAGACTGGTCACGAAACTCTATAAATGGAAAGCTATAGGAAGCAGAGCAGTTGGAAGACCGAAGATCAGATGGGAGGAAGACATAACGAACCATCTAAAGAAAATGAAAGTGACTAATTTGAATATGGCAAGAGACAGATTTGCATTGGGGAGGATTGTTGAGAAGGCCAAAACTTTCACCTTTGTCGCGCCTTAGGATGATGATGATATATTAGTGGATACATAAGTGATTATTTTAATGTTTCTTCTTGTTTTCATTATATTATTATTATTATTATTATTATTATTATTATTATTATTATTATTGACATGATTTTATTACTACCATTTAATTACATTTATAAAAAATTACGTTTTATGTATATTTTTTAGTATTATTGGATATCTCCAAATATTTTGAAACCCTATTTCGCCACAAAGGTATGTTAGGGCTGTAGCTTACTATAGCAATATTATACTATACATTGTAAAACATAAATATTATCTTATGATTTTGAATGATTGTTATGAATTACATAAATCGTCCATAAGTGTCTTAGAAAATACTACATATAGTTATGAATTTCATAAAATGTTTATAATAATTTCGGTTGTTAAAAATCACATTACACATTGAGGCAGAAGCCTTGTCATCATTTAAAAGTAAATTTAATCAGAATCATTTTCTTTCGAATATAGGACAATGAAATAAAACGTTTTAGAGATTGTATTTATTCTTGACATTTACAATTATGATCACTGTCTGGGTTAATATTAAATCTCCTAAAATAACTTCCAAATTTTCCATGGCCAGTCATAAATTATGTTAAAATGGAATACATTTATAACAATATAATATAAAGGAACAACGGCTCCGTGGAGGAAGCGGTTAGACGCTCGCCTCTCACCGCTGGGGTCAAGAGATCGAGTCTCAGTCACTCCATGTGGGTTTCGTGGTGGATGAAACGAAGCTTGGGCAGGTTTTTCTCGGGGTTTCTCCCGTTTTCCCTGCCACGAAAATTTAATTCCATCATGTTGTTTCATTTAATTCATCTGCCCCTGTGACGGTTAGTCAGGAGTGGTTGGCCAGCACCCATGTAGTTCACAGATCTCTATAAAAATAAGGACTTCATCTCATCTCATTCCTCTACCCGACCCTGAGTTGGACACGAGAGAGGATATATATATATATATATATATATATATATATATATCGTGTCCAAGAAAAATTACATTAATGTTGAGGCTGAGTTCACTGAAAAATATATATATTTCATTAATAATAAATCACAATAATTATATTGGATACAATATTATATTATAAATAAGAGATTTAAATGCATTTTAGTAATAACATGATATTGTAAGATTAAACATTAGTGCACAAATTTATAAAACACCTATGCAGTTCAACTATGGACACATAAAATTATCATAAGTAATGTCACGAGTGATTTCCAAATTATCGATAAATTGGAAATCAAGAGTGGCATTTGTTAGGACTATTTAACGAATAAAATTAAGCTGTTTATTCACAAATCATTATTTAACCACAGTTATTTTAAAATATTTATATATTTAATGTAAACGGCGATATTTGAAAACAAATCAGAAATGTGAGGTTATGTTCATTCACTGCTACTTGATCATATTATTTATTGCCAAATAAGATCGCAATATTGTAAGTGTGCACCCAAGTGGAGAAATGATGAAACACATCAAACTACATATTATAATCAACATTACGGGTTATTCATTTATTTTTTTTAGTAAACAACTAGTAAAATCAAGGAATCTTTTCATTATTTGCTATATTCAATGTATTTGTTGGAGAAAAATAATGCTTTGACCTGTTCAGAACATTAAAAAGGAGGAGCCTTCTTTATCACAAAAGCAGGAGCTGATAAAGAGAAATCGATAAAGAGGGAGGTGAAACACGACTGTCATTGGTTGTAAAACAATATTCATTGAAACCTGATTGGTCATTGGCTAGCATTTGTGGCATGAGTTAAATAGTCATAAATAATGCCATGAGTGATTTCCAAATTATCGAAAAATTCACGACTCATGAAGTGAGGAGTGAATTTATCTAGAGAATTTGGAAATCAAGAGTGGCATTTGTTAGGACTATTTAACGAATAAAATTAAGCTGTTTACTTACAAATCATTATTTAAATATAGTTATTTTAAAATATTTGTATATTTAATGTAATTAAACGGCAATGTTTTTGAAAACAAATGAGAAACGATTGTGCTTCATTTGTTCATCACAGCAACCATATCATATTATTTATTGCCAAAGGATTGCAATATTGTAAGAATTAACTCTAATAGAGAAATGTAAAACAAACATTAGAGGTAATTAATTAATTTCTGATGTCCTATGATGTAAACATGTCAATTATATTTTTCTGGAACGTAAAATCCTGGGAAATAATACTTTAAGAAAATGCAAACAGTGTTTTTTTTGTGGTATAATCAATTGCTACAAATGTTTCTATATTATATCCCTAAAGCACTATCTGGTAACATTCGTGCACTATATATACAATCTGGTAGCCACATGCAGTCACTGCAAAATAATGCTATGATCTATTCAGAATGTTAAAAAGGAGAAGCTTGATTTTAAAGTGATAAAATTAAATTGATAAAATCGAGGTGAAAAAGACTGTGATTGGTTGTAAATAAAACATAATTGAAATATGATTGGTCATTGACTGCCATTTGGGGCATGATTTAAATAGTCTCCATAAAATTATGGAGGAGTATACTTTTTTCACATTTCACGATCTACATTAATTAGTATACTTCGCTATGAGTTCAAACTATGTTCTTACTTAGTTATTTCATTTTTTTAAATTCATAAATTTGAATAAAGAAATGCCAGCTTAAATGGTCAACATGTGATTTCTATATCCAATATATATAACATGATACGAAAAATAAATTCCTGGACGGGATTTGAACCCGGACATCTGGATTGTTACTCCAGTGTGCTATCCATTACACCACCGGGAAAATCTAATAAATCATTTATATATATATATATATATATATATATAGATGGCAGTGAAGACAGTGTTCTCGCGACATCTAGTAATAATGGAGAGTATAATACATATATAAGTAAAATAAGTGTTTGAATTGGATTCGCCTGGTAGTGTAATGGATATCACGCTGAGGTACAGACTCAGAGATCCGGGTTCGAATCCCGTCCAGGCATTTATTTTTCTTATCATACCATATATATATATATATATATATATATATATAAAAGAAAAATAAATGTTTGTATTAGATTTGCCCGGAGGTGTAATGGATAGTACACTGGAGTACCAATCAACAAGTACGGGTTCAAATCCCGTCCAAGCATTTAATTTTCTTATCATGCCATATTAAGATTGCATTGCTCAATGTCAAAAATTTAATTATAACATATACATGCAATTTCTTTAATGACAAATGATACAATGAAGTACTCTGTTGATGACTAAATGACCATTACATCAGAAATGTATTTATTAATTTCTGATTTTTCGAAGCTATTTCAAATTCAATCTTAGAGTCTACAATATTAATTAAAAGTGTTCTTACGAGTATTATTGAATTTTTTTACAACATTTCTAATGAATTGAAAACTTTTGTATTTTATATCGTGGTTCGCACAGAAAAATGCTGGACTTCAAATAATAATATATAATCCTGATAATGCCCTTTCCCTCTTTCCGATCCATACACAAGCTCAAATCCATAATGTTATCATTGTGTGCATAAGTGGCATGTGTAAAATATTGAATTCAAATGTACTCCCTTTTATGAATGTTATAAATTATAAATAGGCCTAATAGTAGTAATTATATTCCTTCCATGCATTAGGCCTGGTGGTCTGTTATGGATTCATACCATATTTTAAGTGATCTTCTTAAGATATTTTTTATTCTAGGATGGTAATTAAAAAATCTGACGAGGGATGCGGGTTCGATCCTTGAATTGAAGCTGTTGCTGCCAACTATTCCTGTATTTAGATATATGGTTAATAACAGAAGAGGTTTTAAATTCTTCTAGCAATTTTGAATATTCATGATTGGTCTAATAACGATCACAATAATATTTTTATTATTATTATTATTATTATTAATAATAATATTATTATGTGGTTAGGATTGTTATGCACTAAAAGTGAAGATTGTAACACAATAAAGTAAAACTTGTCTCTTTTATCTTGATCCGCATTTATTATTATTATTATTATTATTATTATTATTATTATTATTATTATTATTATTATTATTACTAGTAATATTGTGTTATCTGTTTTGCATTCTTAATTTTTAGTACGTAGAAATCTTAGCCCTAATTATTACTATTGTTATTATTATTATTATTATTATTATTATTATTATTATTATTATTATTATTATTATAACAGAACAAAACAACTAATTTATATGTCCATACTAGAAAGTATAATGTTATATAGATCAGAAGTTTGGACAATACACAACAACATGCCAACAGAATAACTGCAGTTGAAATGGAGTTTTGGAGAAGAGCTGCCAGAAAATCTCGACTAGAAATAATTGAAATTGCAGAAATTAGAAAATGGATGAATGCGGAAAGAAGTATAATGGGTGAGATTGAACACAGAAGGCTAATATTGTATGGGCACGTAAGAAGAATGCAGGATGGAAGACTACCAAAGGTCATCTATACATGGAAAATTGAAAGAAGGAGCAGAAAAGCAAGACCAACAACAACCTTGAAGAATAACATTCAGAATTCAATGAGGAAATATGATGTAAGAGATGTAGACACAGAGGACACAGAACTATGAAGAACTTTAATTAAGGAAAATTTGTGGTGTATTAAAAACTGATAATCTATAAGTCCGTAGTCATTTATGTATTTTTAAAACTCATGTAAATTATTAATATTGGTTGGAGAAAACCCTCAATGATGAGGAAAATTCTCAAAATGATGATGATTATTATTATTATTATTATTATTATTATTATTATTATTATTATTATTATTATTATTATTATTATTATTATTATTATTATACAACAAAAGTTATGTTTACACGCATCTTCCTGGGATGAATATTTATACTGTTATCCTTTTTCTCCTACTTTATTTATTCTTACTCTTGAGGTTCTTTACCTTTCTTTATCCTGCAATCGCATGCTTTCAGGTTTACCTCTTCTCTTCTTCCCAATGGATTCCATTCCAAGACTCTTGCTGATAATTTTTAATCCTCCCACCATTTCACATATTTTTAAAATAATATTTTTTTCAACTTTATTCTATTTTGCCAGATATAATATTAACAATATCGATCAACAGAATAAATTAGAATAGAAAATAAAACACTTTTCTAAACTGAATTACTTTCACGAAAAAAAATTAAACCAGTTTGATCAAAGTACTTAAGTTTTTCAAGATAATGTGTTGATGGATAGGAAAACATTATATATATATATATATATATATATATATATATTTTTTAACATCTCGACACTCTTAGAAGGAACAACTAAAAATATATGATCCAATACAAAAATAGTTATTTTCTTCTTCTAGTTAGAAGAAACAAAATTATATTTATAAAAAATATTATCATTTTAAACCACACGAACTCACATGCCGTACTTGAACCTATTGCATACGGATTCACTTGCCAGAATGATAGCCACTATTGCACCTAACTCACAAGTAGATTCGAAGTAATATACCAAGCTCAACAATATCAATAAATGCAAGTTAAAAATAAATGTGTTAGGTATATTAAAATTACAATAGACCTTATTGTGACTATGTGATATCCTAGGATTATCTAATCTATAAAAATGTTTGTTTGTTTCTTCATACTTTATACGCGGCCATACCGTTGATCCGATTGTGATGGGGCTTTTTGCAAAATGTTCAGGAGATTCCCGAAATGAACAGAGGCTATAAGAGAGTTGTGATACTCAACTTCTTCATCCTTAAAAATTGCCATTTGTAGTGGAAAGCGTGAAAAAGGGTAGCTCTTTGGGCGCTTAAATGGCTTACGATGCCTAAACCATAATAAATACACAAACTTAATGCACACAGAATTGAATATATCAAAAAGCTCTACAAAAAAGTCTGCGACAGCATATGTTTATCTCTTACGGATAACTCACAATAACCATTTTTGTCTTTCATTGATACCAAGAAGATCGAGACAAGTACGTAGATTTCTGTGTAAGAATAGCATCACATGGCGGATATTCTTTTACGGATAACTCACAATAACGAATTTTGTATGTTAGCTCATTTATACCAAGAAAATAGGAATGAGTAGATCCCCGAGCAACACCGGGTAATCAGCACAATGAACCTTAAAATAATTACGATATACATTTATAATTATTTTTCATTTTACTTATTCAACTAATCATAAGAAGTACATTAATTTTTGTCTTTCAGCTCATTTATGCCAATAAGATCGGGGATGAATAAATTCCCGCACAATACTTGAACAGCACGGGGTATCTAAAAATAATTACGATATAAATTGTTCCTTCTACTTATTCAACTAAACATAAAAGCACATTAATTTTCATTTATTTAGGTGTAGCAGCGCATGCGCGGGTATTAGCTTGTATCAAATAAAATATTGAAAATATATAAATGGTAATGGATATTTTGTTATAATTTAACCATTCTACATCCTTTTGCATCCTTTTGTATTCTATTTATAATTTTAATAATTATATTATTTTCAAAATTGTTGTAGAAACAAAACTGTTTTAAACTTTGAAAATATCTAAATGATAGTGAATATTGTGTGATAATTTAACCCTTCAAGACTCTTTTCTAATAATAGTGAGCTGCATGATATGTACAGGAAGCCAGATAATAATAAGAACTGTTAAGTCTCGTAGACTACGACGGGCAGGGCATGTACGTATGGGGGATCAAAGAGGTTCATGGAAGCTTTCTTGTAGGAAAACCAGAAAGAAAACGCCCAGTTGATAGACCAAGAATGAGGTGGGAGAATAACATGATCTATGATTTGAAGGAAAAAAGATTAAACAGGAGATGATTGGAAAACATTAGCTCAGAATAGAGATGTATGGAGAGCTTATGTCTGCGCGGCTATGAACTTATGGGTTCCATAGAGCAAATGAGTTAGTTAATTAGTTTAAGACTCTTTTCTATTTTATTTATAATTTGAATATACTATATTCATAGGCAAATAATGCCTAAACCAGGAAGTGAAGAAGAAGAAGAAGAAGATATATTATTTTCATAATTAATATAGAAACGGAAATGTTTTAAAGATTGTGTATAAAAATGACAAATAAACTTTTTGCATCCGTAATAAAATGTAGGCCTATAGTTCAATAAAACTTGTTTTTAATGCCCCCAGTTTTTGTCCTTTTAGATATTTCTGGTGTTCTCTCCTGGCAATGTAACCCACTTCTGAGGTTGGGGCGCCTGGAAGGCGGGGTCATATTGCCCCGATGATATGATGGGTAATGATGATGATAGTGGTGCGCCAGGAGAGCCCCTAATCCTAAGCTTAATCTAAGATGAATATGAATGATGATGGTTGCGATGGCCATATGATTTCGGGGACCGTTTGGGCCTTAAAGTTTTCCCGACATTTGTCTTACAGGTGAGGAAAACCCCCGATAAAAACCTCACCCAGAAAAATTGTCTCGACCGGGGATCGAACCCGGGCCCTCTGCGTGACGAGGCAGCACGCTACCTCGAGACCACAGCGGTGGATACTTCAGTAAAAGTCCGTCGCCGTGGCGTAGTCGGTAGAGTTCCTACCTTCCACTCCGGCGACCCGGGTTCGATTCCCGGCGGGGTAAGGGATTTTAAATCTCCACCTTCGGTCTGGGTGTGTGTCCTGTCCCACCTCTAATGCTCAACTGAGTGCACATTTCCTATTAAAAAACATTTCAGTAAAACTAAATGACCTAATATTGAGATCTGGTAACTAAATATAATATTAGTTAAATATTTAATAGCTTTAAAAGTGCAATTAATATATGAAATATAACTTATACATATTGCATAAATTGTGAAATATAGAGGAGAAATTCGTGCTGCACTTCGAATTTGAATATAATTTATTGGCTTAGTACACACTATTGTAGCCATGGAATTTGAATGAAGAAATCAAAGTTAGGCCGATAGGATTGCAATAAAATGCATTGTATTACACACTATATGGTGTAAATTTTGTGCATTGATAACTTAATACATTCACAGGACGGAGAAAATTGTTATGTAAACCTTTAAATAAGATTTTATACAAATACAAATATAAATCGATGGTGTTTCAATTATCATGGAAACAATACATTACTTAAAATTAATTAAATGGATGCGTTAGTGAAACTCATATCCCTTAATTCACACTAAAACATATTGGACAAGTGTTTATTAATTGTTAATTATTTGAATTCTGCCTACATATAGAATTATATAGTATGGCCTTAATTACTAACTTGTTTTAACAAGCCAGTATGTTACACCACTCAGAAAGGGGTGCATGTTACCAGTTTATTTGCAGGACAGAAAACAACCACGACCAATACAAATAATAACTCAAAACAAGATTCTAAATGCATGAATATCATGCCATTTATATGCGTTTTGCAATTGTGTTCCATGATTCCGAAGAGAGTAGATTTTTAAACAAAAAAATTATAATTGTTGTAAATTACCTACTGAATAATTTTAACCTCATCTCATATCTGCACAATTAGTCAAACACCTCCAATAATTTCAACTAATGAAATGACTCAGAAAAAGTATTCTGGAGGTTCTGAATTCAAATCCCAGTAGCAATCAAAACTATCAATATAAGCTACTGCTGGCAAGGTAAATGCTGGTCTCAAATTTTATTACCACGATTCAACATTAGGATTAATTTCACCGAGCAACAAAAAAAAAGTAAGAAAAATATGTGATTCTGATAGTATTTGTTCTCCTGAATTCAAATATGATATCGGGTTTTCTCCATCACGCAAGGTTTCCGAGAGACAGGAATTTATAATTTCAAACACTTTCATATTTTCTACATTCGTAACTACACAATATTCGAACATTCGAACTCACCTAGAAAGTAAGATATGACGATTTTCTGCTATATTTCGCCTGTGTAGCATCCCTCTTGATGGTCCAACAATAATCGGCCAGCATATTAGGATTCCATTTACCTTGATATCTCTTTACCATAGATGAAATCTCCTGATGAAAGTGTTCCCCGTTTTATTTTACAATGGACAAATGGACGAAAAAAGTTTATTAAAAATAATTATTTAAATCCATTAATTAAAATTGAAATAAAAAACTGTGGGTGATGGAGAAATTCCGAATACATATTTGAAATACGATAAAAAACTGCATTAAGTGCCACTATTGGTACTCATGACACAAAAATCATGTTGACAAGTGTTATTATTTCATTTTGGCTCGTAAAAGATACTTAAGCCTGAATACAGAGACTTCTAAGCAAAATTTACCGACATCAACGTCCTAGTAATACCTTAGTTGCCTGTTAGATGTCTCTTTGGGTCATGTGTTGACGCATGCATCCATGACATCTACAAGCAAATAATGTAACTAAAAATTAACTTGGACTAGTAATTCCTTACAGATAAGAGGCTATGGCTCAACAATAGGCTACGCCATTAAATATAAAGATTATTATTTCATAATTAGTTAAAATTAATTTTCGCAATATATACAAATGCACACAATATTCATAATAAGAACCTTCTGGTAGGCCTATACATCCAAAGATTCTATACCCCATATGTTCAAAGATGTTCAAAAGTCGCAAAATATTTTTTTTCGCGATAGTGCGTTTTGTCTTACTTACCAGCAATGGCGATTATTATTGAAAGTTCAACTTCCTACATTTTGGGGTTGCCAACCTAAATAACTATACTGTAATATTAAATTTACACCCAGGTGCGGGAAGTAAAACCACTGCCCTCTATGTATACTACGTACAATTTATATACAGAAAATACCCAAAAAGTAGTATTAATATACATTACACGAAACTTTATTTGAAACAATATAAAACAATAAATACGTACTTGCGGCCATGTTATCAATAATTTTCTGAAGGCCTCCTGTTGTTTCAACTAATAAACATTGCCCACACTGTTAATGTTATCAATTGTTTATAATGAACTCAAATATCTCCAACAAAGATGGTAAAATTTTACCTCTATTTATTATTTTGAAAACACCATCGCGCAAAAAATAATGTACAAAGCACGTTTGTGAAGTGTTTTACAGAATTTCGGAAATTAAAAACCAAGCTATCGCTCGGTTCTTAAACATTTTTCCTCGATTCTGTAAAAACCACTTCCCACCTTGCATCGTAATATAGGCTATTATTATATAGGCCTAAAGAGCTACAATGCATTTTAATTTTAACAACAACAATAATGCCTCAAGTGTACAAAAAGCGTAACCATTCACACACGGCTGTGTAACAGTGCTTCTCAACTTTTTGAAACTTGAAACCTACCTTGATGAATATAAAATATCTGACGTTTCATCAATTACAGTCCATTGTAAAATAAACAATTTAAAAATTACTGCTGAATATTAAGTTGAATTACCAATTATTGAGATTATATTCAATATTTTATTAATTGTGCCTATTTAATATTTACATATGCATAATTTATCTTAAAGCATATAATACAGTTTTAGTTAGTTTTAAGCTTGCGGTACAGTTACAGTACAGTAATACATAAAAGCTCTATGCTAAATGTTATCTTATAGAGCATTTCTCAAGTTGTATCTCCCGACCCAATGTTGACTCATGACTTGGCGAAATCCTGGGTCGATAAAAATATGTGATCAAATTTAATTTTCTTAATATTCCTTAAAATTTACTCTCTAATACATTTTTTAATGTGTCAATTATTAAAATGTCTCTTATAAGACAAATAATTTCTTTACTCTACCTCTATGCACAATTCCTCACCAGGCACGGTAAATTTGGCCAGTATCTCCAGAGATTCAACATCGGAGAAAATGCAAGTTGTAATTGTGGTATTAGCAACCAAAACGTTGAATATATTATCTTTGATTGTCCTTTGTTCTGAAACGAAAGATTCGAATTCTCATGTCTTCAAAATAACATCACATGTTTAAGTGAACCACCCATTGCAGAAATTCGTATGGCAGAAAAGAATTACAGACTTTTTAATGTTTTTGTAAATAAAGTTCATAAAAAACTTTAATTTTAGATAAAATGATATAATGACTCACAACTTTGTAACAAACTATAACCCTAATGTACCTTAGGTGAAATAGGGTTTATACATTTTGGGTATTAGATAATAATAATAATAATAATAATAATAATAATAATAATATTAATAATTTTTAAAAATATTTTGAGAATTTTCCTCATAATTGAAGGTTTTCTCCAACAACAACAATAATAATAATAATAATAATAATAATAATAATAATACCTCTACTGTATTCAGTTCTGTCCAATGGCGATCACAAAAAATGTTATTTAATTATTTTTACTTTATATCAAAAGAAAATAAAATATTAAAGGTATACCTCTCGGAAGAATAAAGTATAAAGTATCTATATCAAAATAGACTGAAAGAAAAACTAGGTCATTTATTACAAAATCCTAATGTCATTGTTCTGGATAGACATAAAACACAGTATTTTAAAAGCAGCACAAGAAAGCCTTGGCTATAAATAAAAAAAACCAAAGAAATACCTGAGAACATGGAATGAGGATTTAAAGAATTTAATTACAGAAAAGAAAAATAAATTCCAAATATATTTGCAATCTAATAAAGAAGAATATTTTATTGAATACAAAAAATAAACTTTGCGCTCAAGTCTGTAAAAAATCCAAAGAAGTTAGAAGAAATGATTGGGACAAGTTTAAGTCTTTGGAACGGGATGTTTCTGGGGCACAGAGAAAAGGTTTCAAAATATTGAGAAATTTAAAACTACAAACAAATGATAAATTAAAAATACATTATATCTAAACAAGAATGGATTAAATACTATAATTAACTATAGTTTGATAATTGTATTTCAGCAATTGATAATGATATAGATTATATCTTAATTATTTTTGATGATACAAATAAAAATATTACAATGGAAGAATTAGATGCAGTATTACAAAATTAAAAAAAAACAGAAAACACCCAGGTGTCTCCTGGCACATCATTACCATCATCATCAACTCTCATATCATCGGGACAGCGTAACCGCGCCTTCCAGGCGCCCCAACCTCAGAAGTGGGTTACAAGTATGCAATGCCAGGAGAAAACACCAGAAATGTCTAAATGACAATGTGGAGCATTTGAATAATAAATACATAAATACTTTTTACTTTATTTTAATGTGTTTTATTCGTTTGAATAAACTAACAATTACGTGACATTAATTAATTCTTGTGTCCTGACCCGCTGTTGAGTTAAGGTGAGGTGCTTGGTGGTGGCAAAAAGACATTGGGTCGACACAAATATATGAATAAATTTTAATTTCATGAAATACATTAAAAATCTACTCTATCACAACTTTTTTTAAAATAATGTATTAATCATTAAAGTGTCTCATAAGACAAAACATTCGTAAGTTCATCTCTGTGCAGCGCTGTCCAACTAGCGGTACTGGAATAAATGTTTAATTATTTTCACTTTATGCATGGAAAATTGGAAGAAGGAGCAAAAAAGACCAAGAACAACCTGGAAGAATAACATTCAAAATTCAATGAGGAAATTTGGTGTAACAGATGAAGAAACAGAGGACAGAGAACGATGGAGAATTTTAATTAAGTGAAATTTGTGAATGTTTGTTGCAAACTGATAGTCTATAAGTCCGTAGTCATTTATGCATTTTTTTAAATTCATGTTAATTACTATGATTGGTTTGAGAAAAACCCTCAATGATGAGGAAAATTCTCAAAATGAATGAATGACTTTGTTTTAATGCAGGCTATTTTGTTCCTTTAAATAAACCAATTATTTCGTGACATTAATTTATTATTTAATTAGCTATTCTTCTTTGGCCCCCTAAATATTCGAAAAAAAAATGGCCCGTGAACTAAATAAACTGATCTAGGGGCTGATCTAGGGGCAACGTAATTACCTCACGCGCGGCGAACCCGAGTTGCATCCCAGTAGGGACAAGTTTCCTATTAGTATCTTTAAGATACATGTCAGGAAAATTTAAGGTCCATTAGTCCCGGAACACCATCTGGCCATCATAATCATCGAAACCATATTCGCCTAGTTAAAACGCATTGGAGATACACAATAGGGGCACGCAATAGAGTAGTGGTTAAGGTACTAAGTTATAAGCCGGAGGTTCGAGGGTTCGAGTCCCGGTGGGGTCAGGATTTTTAAACTTACCCAAACCTTCTGGTAGCACTATGACCCTGGGGTCTACTCATCCTCTAACGGAAATGAGTACCAGGCGCTTGTTCTGGGGGTAAAGGCGGCCGTCACGCAGGGCTGACAATCTGGCTGACATCAAGTGCCGATTGTCTAGAAAAAGTGGGAGCCTTAACCTCCTACTACCCCAAGGGCCTGAGGCCTGTAGTGGGATCACTTTACTTTTTTTTACTTAGATACACAATAGAAACGCGCAGACTACGTAATGGTTGCACCTGATGATTCTAAGATGAGATATGGTCCTGATAATACAGTGTCTATAAATAGGGAAAAATTATAATAAGAACATGTACTCATACTCTCTTATATTAAAGTGTTTTGTAGCTTGAAAGAAAGCTATTACGTTGATGACCAGTCTCATGGTGTAGTGGCCAGAGTTTGTGATTACAGTTAATGAGATCTCGGGTTCGATTTGGTCAGCCATAGGAATTTTTCCATAAAGGGAATTATTCCTGTGGTTGTTCATGGTCTGGAATTTAGGTTAAGTTTAGGTTAAGGACTATGCTGGCACTTCATTATCATTTATCACCCATCATATGATCGAAATAACGTAACTCCGCCTTTCATGTGCTCCAACTTGAGAAATGGGTTACAATTCCGCCAGTGCCAGGAGAAATTTCATAAAAGACAAACTGGAGGCATTGGACAAAAAAACTTTGCACAGATAAGAAACTTTACATATGCTACCTTTCTTCTTCCGTTGTACTATAACTCAAACTCGGAGTTGGCTTCTTTCACGTTCTCTCATTTATTCTTTCCAAATGTTTGCATCCAGTGTAATTATCTCATCTTCTCTAACCTCATTGAACCACCTCTTCCTTGGTTTACCGGCAGAGCTATTTCCATAAATTTCTACATATCCTATATATCAAGAAGAGTTCAAGAAAAAACTCACTACATATTTCCTTAGACAATACAATATATAACCGTGTTCCATGCATACTTTTATTATTCCATTATATTTTAATCTTCCTTCACCAAGCCAATTACTTAATCAAATTATAGGTTATTATTATTATTACTTATTATTATTATTATTATTATTATTATTATTATTATTATTATTATTATTCATTTTGAGAATTTTCCTCATCATTGAGGGTTTCTCCAACCTATCTTAGTAATCAACATGAATTAAAAATAAATAAATAAATATAAATTACTTCGGACTTATAGATTATCAGTTTGCAACAAACATTCACAAATTTATTAATTAAATAAAAATAAAACGTAGTTTTATTTGATTTTCATATCTATTATATAATTCAGTGACAGCTGTTTCGGTACACTGTACCTTCTTCAGACATGTTAACAAATTATGAATAGTTGGAACACAATTCATAATTTGTTAATATGTCTGAAGAAGGTACAGTGTACCGAAACAGCTGTCACTGAATTATATAATAAATATGAAAATCAAATAAAACTACGTTTTATTTTTATTTAATTAATAAATATGGATTTTCATCAAGTAAACACCAACTCAATTGATTATTCAGAAATTTCCCTAAATTAAAGTTCTCCATCATTCTCTGTCTTCTGTGTCTTCATCTGTTACACCAAATTTCCTCATTGAATTTTGAATGTTATTCTTCCAGGTTGTTCTTGGTCTTCCTTTTCTGTTCCTTCTTTCAATTTTCCATTCGTATTATTATTACTGTTATTAATATAATTACAATTTTTATTCATTTCCATTGTCAACTTTATATTATGTAGCCTGTTTATATCTATTATGTATCATTAATCAACATGTAGATAATTCATAACTCTTATTATATGTATACTTTAATTCTGGTGAAGTGGAAGAGAAGACCTTACGGCCTTAACTCCATCAGGTAAAATAAATAAATAAATAAAAAATAAAATACATTTCAATATTATGAAAATAGAACTTTTAAATTTATGTTATTTGCAACACTGGCAATATTATTCAAATTACATTGATTTACACATTCCTAAGTTCGTACGTACTAATTTTTGAGAAGAAAGTGCTTTTAAAATTGTAAGACATGCATTTCCTTATTTTAAAAAAAAATTGTCTATAGTACTTTAAAAAAGAGTACATTACTTTGTTTTCTTTAAAACCCACCTCGATCATTTTGAAGAGGAGTTTTTCGTGTAAAAATGACTTGAGATCTGAGCTTACTATACATGGCAACAGGTATCTCACTCTGATTCACCATATAACATAATATTTGATGGGACACAAATTTGGTTTTCAATTCTGCAGTTATAATTTATGAAACAAAGCGAGGAAGCGCACTAAATTTATTATGTTGACGGATTATAAATACGTCCATAAATATCGCATAAAACATTCCATTATGTTTTGAAAATATCAGCAGGACCTTGCAATTAGGTTTGCCAATTTTGTTACGATAATTTATTGTTGGTTTGAATACTCGTATAAAATTTACCGTTATGACAGATTATAGATGCGAACACAAATTTTATATAAACTGTTTTTTTTTCTCCTGT
This sequence comes from Diploptera punctata, assembly GCA_030220185.1. Taxonomy (NCBI): domain Eukaryota; kingdom Metazoa; phylum Arthropoda; class Insecta; order Blattodea; family Blaberidae; genus Diploptera; species Diploptera punctata. Next base: position 342,715 of record JASPKZ010002342.1, read on the forward strand.
GATAAAAACGCAAATTTAATGGTTGGTCATATTTTTATAGATGCGGTTCGTTATTTTCATTGCCGAATATGCTTACTTTCGTGAAAAAAATACAAATCATTGATAATATAAACGATATCGAAGGCACATTAAACATTTCCATGTTATCTGATTTGGTCAGTTCTGCACCAAGATAAACTACTCCTTTAGTATACTGCAGTCATAAAATAATTGTTATTGAAGGTTATGGCAGCTTCATATCTCAGTAGTCTCTGATAGATATTTTATTGTCAGTGATTATTTTACTTTTACCATCGGTATATCATACTACATTTTAGATGAAACTAACTCATAGATTGATTGCCGCTCGGACATAAGCTCTCCATACGTTCCTATCCTGAGCTAATATTTTCCAATCATCCCCTGTATAATCTACTTCCCTCAAATCAAAGTTAATGTTAATCTCCCACGTAATTTTTTGTGTATCAACTGGGTGTTTTCATTCAGGATTTCCTTCTATGCCCCTCTTTCATTCCCCAGTCGTGCCACATAATCCCGCCCACCGCAGTCTATAAGATTTTACTCTTCTTATTTTATCTGGTTTCCTATAAAGATCATGTAGATCACTTTTATGTAGTCTTCTCCATTCGCCTGTCTGTTCATCTCTCTTTGGTTAAATATTACCGCATTCGACCTGGTCCGGCACGGAAATGCATTTATCTGTGAATTCATCCATAGTAATTCTGCCCGAGGGAAGGTCTTTCACTGCATTCATAGCATTTTCATGCCTCGCTTTGCAGCTTTACTAGAGAATTATAGGCGTGGTAGCTTCCCGTTGCTTTCCATACCGATGAAGGATGATGATGATGCCCGGATGATTTTCGGGGACCGTTGGGCCCTAAGCTTCCTAACATTTGTCTTACAGGTGAGGAAAAATCCCGAAAAGAAACCTCACCCTGGAACATGCCCAGACCGGGAATCGAACTCGGGTCCGCTGCGTGACAAGGCAGCGCGCTATTTCGAGACCACAGCAGTGGACATTTGCATTATAAATAATTAAAATATATATATTATTTATATCTGCCATTTTTAATATTGGTATATTAATGAATCTTGAATTCACAGTTTTTAATATTTTATCATATCTTTATCATTGATATAAATATATGTTCATATACCTATCTTCAAGACCTTCCAACATCTATGTAGCCAGAAGGTTAATATACGTTCTATTATTATAGTAGATTACGCGCGTTATTTATTCTCAAAGTTTTGTTTATACATATGCAGTAAAACTTGCTCAAAACGGAATCGCATGGGACCAATATTTTTCCGCTTTAGACAAAATTCCGCATTATAAAAAACTAAAACTTATTAATAATCGTAGATTATAGAGTACCGTACATGTTTGTACCTTGGATTAATTGTAGTTCCGCTGCCGTTGAAAAGTGAAGTATGTACGAGCGTCTTCGACGGTAACGCGGAAAAAACAGTCCCGTTTCGTCGCATTAAAAATATCTCTTAGGCGCGTATCCAGAAATTAAAGTATGCAGTTTCGGTTTCCGCTCACTAACTACACTTTTGTCCACATTATTTGATTCTCCGCAAATTTCAGTCCACACTACATTGTGCCGTCATTTAAAACTGTCCAGCCAACCTGAAGATGCCTTGAAATCGTTATTCCCTAAGGTTTTAGCAATACCTAGAGCTTGACTTTGGAGCATCGGTCCGGAAATTTGGAGATTTTTTGACCGTGCACTTGTAAAACACTCCTTTTTTTAGCTTTCTCTTCTTTTGACGATTTTCTTGCACCCGTTCATTCATTATTATTTATTTTTGTTTTAAAGTCTCATAAACTTGAGTTTTTCCACATTTAAAGCACGCCGTAGCGTAGCGGTTAAGGCACTGCGCTACAAGCCGGAAGGTCGAGGGTTCGAGTCCCGGTGTGGTCAGGATTTTTAAACTGACCCAAACCTTCTGGCCGGCACTATGGCCCTGGGGTCGACTCAGCCTCTAACTGAAATGAGTACCAGACGCTTGTTCTGGGGTAAAGGCGGCCGTCACGCAGGGCTGACAACCCGGCTGACATCAAGTGCCGATTGTCAAGAAAAAGTGGGAGCCTTAACCTCCTACTACCCCAAGGGCCTCCTGAGGCCTGTAGTGGGATCACTTTACCTTTACCATTATTTTGGGCACTATTTTTTTTATCTTCAACCACTTTCACTTTTTCGTTTAATGACAACGAAACATACGTTTTAGCCATCTTTATTCCGTAAATTCAGAACGCTACCTGTGAAAGATCGCTTTCAAAACTTAACTTAATTAAAGATTTTACAGTGCAATGACTATTTGTAATGAATTTTATAGAAATATCCTTCCGTTTCGGCGTTGGAGAGATTACCTTTTATGCAAAATAAATACACGTAAATTACTATTTTTCGCCGGGACCAATACATTTGTTCACAATGGACAGATTTCCGCATTATTCACGTTCCGGATTAAACAAGTTTTACTGTATTATTAATGTTATCCAATCAAAATATAGGATTGTTTAAATGTCTTCGTATATGATTTCATTTTAAATTGGTCATATACAGAATGATCATCATCGATGAACAACATCATCATTTTTTTAATTCATCGTTGAGTTCTACAGCTAGCAACATCTACTGCAGCTCTACAACTACAACGCAAATTGGCTTAATAACGTCTTAGACGACAAGTGCTCCAACACCGAGTCTGACTTGTGCGGATGGTGACCGGTAGTTTAAGTGTGCCGTGATTGGTCATATAATTATTGTAATCAACCAATGACCAATTGTTAGGAGTGCAGCTAATTTTCTTGACTGGCCCTCGGGCCAGTCCATTCTTCGCCTTGGTTCCCTATTGAGCTGACAGCGTATTTTTTTTCTACTAAACTCCAGTGACGTCATTGAAAACAACAGCACAGCGTATCGTTCAACGACGCTACAGCAGTGCCCTCTGTTTCTCACGACCTTCTGGACTACTAGTAAACATCAAAACACTTTCCTTCCAGCGTTTCAGCGCTGATTCATTTTTTTTTTCTTCTGTGCTAGTGAAACATATAAATAAATAGTGTCGTTTAGTGTTCTGTGAAAACCGGGTGAGGCTCTGGTAGCCAATACCCCTCTGAGCATACGCTCAGTGAGTGCTCAGTGCGAGTGTTATCAGGTGTGGTTTGGCCACTGCATTAATAACTCTTCTACAAACTGTGAGTATTAGTGTTAAGCCCATATCTATTTGGTGTAAGTGTTCAGTGTCTAGTGCATTAAAACAAGCCATTGGACTAAGTCTTGGCGAGTCCAAGCACCATGGCGACCAGCTGTGAAACCAGTGATATGGAAGTGGTGGAAGAGGTGCGGGACTACAGCCCGCTTGAAATCTGGGAAATAGCTTCAAATCAATTTGAAGCGTATATAAAGAAACAAAATTTCAAACCAGATTCCAAATTTTCCACAGTTGCAAATAAAATTCAAGGCACTTTCTGGATCATTTCAAGTTATTTGCAAACATACCCAGAGTTCGAGCGGTCTGACACAGCCTTGGATATGACGCGGAATTACTCTGATGCATTAAGTCAACTAAAAGGAAAATCTAATGACAAAACTCAATATCTAGAAAAGATTCTAAATGCTGTACAGAAGATGGCTATGGACGTTCAAACCACTTGTTTCCTAACATATGGTGAAGAACGCACAGAGTCATCAAGTGAACATAAAAACGAAATGAAAACCAATACGAAACACCAGAAAAGAAAATGAGGAAACAATCAAATCCCAGTAAAAAGGTACCAACCGTGTCTTATTCACAGGAAGTGTCAGTTTCAAACCCTTATTCCATATTGGCTAATATGAATGAAACTGACAAACGTCCCGCATCTCAAGCTGGACCATCAAAAGAGGCTAAGGCTCCTACTGCTACAACAAATTCGCAGCCCACTGGTGTGCTACCACCTAAAAAAGAACCAAGACCGCCCCCAATTACAGTAATTGGGCAAGCTGATGCCTTCAAAATGAATAAAGAAATCACTTCTAAACTTAGTGGAGATCTCAAAGTAGTTAGCACGCCAGAAGGTCTGCGATACTACGCCACCTCAGTGGCAGATCATAAGTTACTCAAAGAATATTTTTCTGCTGTAGGTAAACAGCACTACACCTACATAATGAAGCAAGATCTGCCACTGAGGGTGGTATTAAAACGACTTCCAGCAAGTACATCAAAAGATGATATATTCGAAGAGCTTCAATCTCTTAAATACCCTATCAAGACAGTAACACAATTTCAAAAAAAGAAAACGAAAAACTAGTACCACTTCCTATCTTTATATTGGAACTCGACAATAATGATTCCGGTCGAGAAATATTCAACCTCACAAAACTCAACTATATGATTGTAGCAGTGGAGCCTTATAGACCCCGATCAGGGCTAAAGCAGTGCTTCAACTGTCAACGTTTTAATCATACATTTGCAGGGTGTAGCCTGACGCCCAAGTGCGTAGTTTGCGCAGAACCCCATAATCACAGTAAATGCCCTGTCAAGCAAGAAGCTTTGACCGACAAATCAAAACTAAAATGTGCAAATTGTGGAGCGTCAGGTCACCCTGCCTCATACAGAGAATGTCCATCATACGTTGCAGCAAAAGCTGCCTTTCTGAAACGTACAGAAAATAATTCAAATAATTCAAATTCAAACAGCAAAACATTCAACGCAGAACTTTTTCTTCAAAACCAATCAATCCAAATATTTCCTTCAGCCAAGCAACTGGCCAGCCAATTTTCAATCACAAAGCACTGCTAAAAGCCCGAATAGACAAGCCTCTCAACTCCCTCTATCAAGTCAGGGACGCGAACTTCTCAATAACTTAGAGCCATTATTAGCTCAATTACAATCTCCAATGGAGAAGTTTGCGTTCATGACAAATCTAGTAAATATGTGTTTCGGTGAATATGTGTAGGTTCCACACCGGAAGCTTTCTCAATGTTGCGGCTTTTAATGCCAATGGTGTACTTAAACAGATTCGAGAGCTTATTACATTTATACAAGAGAGAGATATTGACATTCTTCTTCTGAATGAAACTTTTTTGAAACCAGGTAACAAATTCAAAATTCCGAATTATTGTATATATAGAAATGACCGATTGAATGGTCCCCTTGGAGGTACAGCAATTTGTATTAAACAAACCATTGGCCACAGAGTGGCCCCTATACCCAGGCTTCAATTTATTGAAGCAACAGCCATCTTCTTGCCAATTTCAGACCGCGAATCAATTTATATAGTTTCTATTTACAAATCACCTACCAGACTCCTAACGAGGTACGACCTAAATGCTCTCACTTCCGTCTCCCCTAACTACTTGTTAGCGGGAGACTTCAATAGTAAACATCTTCTTTGGAATTGTCGTACCCAAAATGGATCTGGTATGATACTCCAAAATTTTTGTCAGCATCATAACATAGAAATTTCCGCTCCAAGGGAACATACATACTTTAGAAACACACATGTTGGCTTTCGATCAGATATACTGGATATAGTTCTCTCGAAGAATGTACCTATCTCTCCACACGTCACCACAATTACAGACGTACTTAACTCAGATCACAGTCCTATACTCTTTAAAATCAGTCCCACATTTTTGTTGTCCTCGCCCCCAAACATGTATTATGATCACACTGATTGGCAGAGTTACACACACATGCTTAACCAATGGGTTAAGCCGACACTCTCTGTCCAATCAACAGAACAAATAGAACACGCTGTCCTTAGTTTACAGGCTAGCATACAAACGGCCATTACACTATCTACAACACAAACAAACAAAAATGCACATACAAAACCATACGATCCTACACTCCAAAATTATTTAACTGAGAAGAAACGATATCTCAGATTATACCGTACTTTTGGCGCACCCCAACACAAACAACTTTACAATCGCTATGCTCATTTGGTGCGAAACCGATTAGAAGAAATGCGAAATGCTGAATGGGATTCTTCCCTTCAGCGTTTCACAGATGCTAAAACTCCTCCGTGGGAGATATTAAAAAGAATTAGAAGGAGTCGAGCTCCGCCTCCTCCATCAGCTATATTTTATGACGGAGATTGGGCTTACCTCCCACGGGAGAAAGCCCAAGCTCTCTCTAAACACCTAGAATCAAGGTTTCGCCCACATGAGCTCACTACACCGGCTCACGAAGCTGAAGTATACCATACAGTATGTACTTTTCTTGAGAGACCTATCCCTCTCACCCTTCCTGATATACGGCTTTCAGAATTGAAAGCCGTAATCCATAATCTACCTTCCAAACGTGCCCCCGGTCATGACCGGATACCATATTTGGCGGTAAAATATTTACCGCTAAAAGCCCTTCTCCTATTCCTTCAAATAGCTAAACTTTGTCTCAAGTACCAGTACTTCCCTGAGGTCTGGAAAAAAGCCAAAGTTGTAGCTATACCAAAGCCTGGTAAAGATCCAACCAACCCGGACAACTTAAGGCCAATCAGTCTTCTACCCGTGCTGGGGAAAGTTATGGAGAAACTCATTTTGGCAAGACTAAAAATAGAGGTGGTAGAGAGAAACCTTATTCCTACTCACCAATTTGGCTTTAGAAAAACACATAGTACTCCGCTCCAACTTGCTCGACTGGTTGACCAAGTTGTTACGGGATTCAACAACAAGAGAAGTACTTTGGCAGTGTTCCTCGATATTGAGAAGGCATTCGATACGACTTGGATAAATGGACTATTATACAAATTAATAAAATTTCAAATTTCGGCTGATTTAATTAAAATTATAGCTAAATACCTAACTAACCGACACTTTTATGTGTCGGTTAGTGGGTATAATTCTGACTGCAAGCCACTCTTGGCGGGAGTTCCTCAAGGTGCAGTCCTCTCACCGATTCTGTACACTCTCTATGTGTCAGACATCCCTAATTTTAACCGTATTAACCTAGCATCATTTGCTGATGATACTTGTTTGTATCTTCAGGCTCCATTCCGTCTATTACCTCGACGCGTCCCAATAATCCAGTCCGCCTTAAATTCCTACCATTCCTGGTTTGGTCTATGGAACATTAAGCTCAATGTTAACAAAACAAAAGCTGTTTTGTTTTCAAAGACTAGTAGACCAAACCAAATCCAACTCACCTTGGGAACTCATCACTTCCGACCAGAGCCTTCAGTCAAGTATCTCGGAATCCATCTGGATTCCAAGCTTACGTTCAAAATTCATATTCGGCATCTTATTCATAAATCAAATGCTGCAATTGCCTTACTTTATCCATTTTTCAAGTCACCTACACCATCCTCTCGGATCAAGCTGATTCTATACACAGCTGTGATCCGAAGCATGTTGCTGTATGGTTGTGAAGCCTGGAGCACCCTCGCTGGATGTCACAAAAAGAAAGTTCAAATAATTCAGAATAAATGTTTCAAAATTATTTTTTCGGCACCAATGTACACGAGGATCGCAGAGCTTCACAACCAAGCACAGATGCCGTACATTGCGACTACGATTGAAGAACGTGTGGACAAAATGTTCCAACTAATCCAAAATCATACAAATCCAATTGTTCGCAATATAGGGCATCTAATACAGCGACGTGCAATTCACCGGAACATATTTGCTAGACTTTGATGGTCCAGCTAATGAAATGAGTGCTGTATGACAGCTAAAGTAGTGTGGCTCATTCCTCTCGGTCGGCTTTCGGACTCTCTGCTTGTCCGGCCGAGTGGTTTACGATGCCCTGCTTTAGTAGGATTACACCTCATTTCACCCCCTTCCCTTTACAAATTTTTTTATAAACTGAACACAAACGCCGCTAGATATAGTGGGTTAAGTGGTTAAACTCCATCTAGATAATCACTATGGTATTTGCTGCCAGGGAGCCGCAACTGGTTCTAGTGCAGCGCACTGGGCGATGCTAGACATTGCCAAACAAAAAAAAAAATCATCATTTTACATTGAGCATTCATAGATAGTGCATCATAGGGCTCTACTAGTCCAGCGTGAATCGGCTCTGCCGATACCACATCAGCAGCTTCCGCTACTGTGAGACAACAAGAGCGTCAAAGATTGCTATTGTGCCACGACATCGAGTCTGTCTTGTGCGTGGATGGTGACCGGTAGTTCAGTGTGCTGTGATTGGCCGAAATAAAAAGTGATCCTATTGGCCAATTAAAGTGCGTGGTAGCCTTAGAGACCGGGCACGTGCCCGGTCCATTGTTTAAAGTGCAAATTAGCACTAATATAAATATTGTTTGCTTTGTGGCATCAATAAGTGTTATAGTTCAACGCAGAGTGTTTTTTGTGTTAAATTTAACCCTAGTTTTTGGTGGCAAGTGTATTCAGTGTAACTAGTATAGTGTGAACTAAGTCTTGGAATACCAAGCAAGGCATCTATGCCAGATATAAGCGGGTCAATGGATACTGAAGAACCCGGACCTCTCAATTATTGGGAGGACGCTGACGAAAAATTTGAGAAGCATGTTGCTTCATGTAAATTCAAACGAAGTGAAGGTGAAGAAATAAAAGCTGTTCCTCACCAGATCCGGGGAACTTTCATGATCATTATCAGTTACTTTCAAACCTACCAAGAATTTGAGAGGTCCAAGTCAGCTGGAGAACTCACACACCACTGCTTAGATCGACTAAACAAAATTATTGGTAAATTTGAGTCGGGACTCGACGTATTTACTAACTTTCTAACCGAATTGAGAGCTTGTGCTACTGAAATACAAAACGCTTGTTTTCTATTTCAACAGCAAATAGAATCAAAATCAGCTTCTGAACTTAGTGATGCTCCTACAGGGACTATCACTAAAGATAAGAAAAGAAAAAAGAAATCCAAGAAAAAATCCGTAGCTAAAGCAAGTAGCATACTTACCAAAAAAGATGGTAAAATTGCAAAAGAACTTGGAGAAAGAGTAAGAAATCTTGACTTTGCTTTTGGCAATTCAGGTCGATTCAAACAAACGGTGGAAGCCCCTGCTGTAGTTCCAGCAGTTGCTATAGAAAATTCTTTTTCGGTTCTTGCTGAGCCTTCTACACCAATTGCTGGAACATCTTCACAGGTAGAGCCATCTCCAATGGAGGAGAGTACACCAACCGCTCCGACAGTGAATGCACCTTCTGGTAACCCTGTTCGTATAGGACAAAGACCCCCACCAATTACTATAACTGGTCACGGGGACTTGTTCCGTATGAACCGGGAACTTATAAATATACTTAGTGAACCTTTCAAAGTAGTTAATATATCAGAAGGATTGCGGTACTACGCATCAAATCTGGAAGATTTTTCCAAGTTAAAGGAGTATTTTCGTTCCTTAAATAAGGAATACTATACTTATCAACTTAAAAAAGATCTTCCATTGAGACTAGTACTTAAAAGGTTGCCTTCAAGTACACCTCTAAATGAAATACGATAGGAAATCCTTTCACTAGGATATCCTCTTAAAGCGATTAAACAAATCTCAAAAACTGAAAATGATATGTTTATAAAGCTACCTATTTGGATACTTGAGTTAGAGAATACTCCTCAAGATCGGGAAATGAGAACTTGAAGCGACTTTTGTTCACTGTAGTTGCGGTTGAACCATACAGGCCTCGCTCAGGGCTTAAGCAATGTTTTCGTTGCCAGGCCTTTAACTACACCTTCCCTGGATTTAACCGGGCTCCGTGTTGTCTGTGCTGGGCCACACAATCATAAAGAGTGTACAGTAAAAGTTGAAGCACAGCACAACAAAAATTTGCTCAAGTGTGCAAATTGTGGGGAGTCTGGACATCCAGCCTCCTTTCAGGCAGCTCAGGAAAAATACAATCAAGTTACTCGACCGTCCCAAAACCTCAAATTCAACCTCGAACCTTCAATTCTACGCCTGTAAATCCTAATGTAACCTATACTGCTGCCTTACAAACTGGCAATGCTTTATCAAAACAAAATGTAAACAGCAATGTTCAAGCCCAGGGCCGCCTACAGTGTACTCTACCTTTAAGCGATACTGCAGAGGCAATGCTCCGGAAAATCGAGCCATTTTTGGCTGGACTTTCCACTCCTATGGAGCGGTTCCTCTTTATGAATCGCTTATTTAATGTATGCCTAGCATAGACTCAAACTTACAGATGGCCTACCAAGTAAATTGTGCGAGATGTACTCGCCTAACATAGTGAGGCTCATATTGCACCGTCTGGCTTTTGGACTCTCTGCTTGCCAGCGGTGCAGTTACTGACGTCCTATTTAGTGTGACAATGTCCACAATTTACTAAATCTGTTGATTTGCTCGACGAACACATCTTGCCGCCATATGGCTAGAGTTGAAATGAGCTATAACCCATTAATGATAGCCACAAAGGTATTTGGCTGTCACGTAAAACCTAGTAGGTTACAGATGCAGCGCACTGGACGGTGCCAAGTCACCGTCAACTACGAGACGAGACGGTCATATACAGGTAGTTATAGAATTCGACCAACAAACTTTGAGGTATTGCAGAAGGGTACTATACAAACAATTTGAGATAAATCATGATCTACGATTACTAAATAGCTTCTTAATTTCGAAACTACTTAATCCTTCACTTCAATCCTTCATTTGAGGTTAATTTTACAGAAGTATAGGGATACAAATGAAATGTTATCAAGACAAATTGCCTTCATACAATCCATTAATATTAAGATTTTTTTTCACACATGTCCCATGTACACAATTCCATAAACTGTTGACATTTCAATTCGTAGACCATGACTTCTCTCCAAACAGATGGGGGCTGAATTTGGGCTTAAACTGCATCACGGACCCCAAACACAATGCATTCGATACTAATATAGGTTATCTATTATTATTTTTATATATCACAGCTCCTCATCCACGTAGTGGTGCTAGGAGTCAATCTTTGTTTAAATTTCAACAGAATTGTCACCAATGAGCTTAGTGACCCTGAAAATTACGAGTAGCCTATAATATTTATTAGGCACGAATATTGGTTACTTTGTAAATTTTATTTTTCATTCCTCGCATCCTTATGGTTGCTAGGGATCAAACATTAATTTAAATGAGAACTTAACTGCAACCAATCAGCTCAGCGAACCCAAATATTATAGATTTGACACTAATCTCGATCACTTTTGTCATTTTATGTATTACCCCTTCTCACACCTCACCTTTAGGTGTGCTAGGGATCAAATATGAGCTTAAACAACATCGGGACACCATCAATCAGATTTAGCGATCCCGAAAAGTTTGAGTTTGACGCTAATATCGTTTTCGATAATTTTTAAATGTCATCTTCTCTCATTTTCCTCACAGTGGTGCTAGGAGTCTGAAACGACCTCTCTGTTCGTCTTTGTTTTGATTTTATATTTAATTGTATGCATTTTCTCCTTTTAGTATAGCTCGCGCACTGTAAGTTAGCGGGTCCGTGACGTCATTGTTCTATTGGGGAAACAAGAAATGAATTTATACTACTAACCGAGTTACAAATATCGATTTATCTGTTATTAGCGAAGAGGCATTTCAAATGTGATTTTATACTTAAAATTTATTCTAAGTTAAAATTAACTTATAACTGACTGTAATATTATCACGACAGGAACTTTCTCAACACTGAAACAAACAATAAAGACAGCGTTTTCTTTCATATCTATATTATGAGTTGGAATGTAGAGTGAGAGGTAGTCCTCAGGCTATAAGACGACAAATAAGTAACGGTCCCCATCCACCAGCAACAGTGCGCGAAGTATACTGTCTATGTTATCTGTTGTTAGCGTTTATAACTAGCAGCATTATTTGTATATGAATGGTATAGGAGAAAAATTAGGTAAATAACTTTCTGCATTCGGTATAAAGGAGACCCGCTGCAAAATGTAAACCAATTCAAATATCTGGGGATCACGCTGCAGAGCCGAGGGGACACTTTCGATAAGCACATCAAAGAACGCGCATTAGCGGCCAGAACAGCAGCGAACAGTATTAAAAATCTGGGTAACTATCCCTGGAGACAGCAATGACCATCTTCCGCTTAAAAATCACACCAATCATGACCTATGGACTAGAAGTGATTTGGAAGAACATAAATAAGGCAAACCTAGAGGAAATAGAGAAAGTCAAAGCACACTTTTTAAAGACAGCAATAAGCGTATCAAAATACACGCCTTCACGCCTAACATACATACTGACAAAGGAACCCTTTCTTCCTAGAAGAGCTCCGCCTGGAGCTTCTCGTACCGGCAACAGATATGTACAATGAAATACTAAGGGAACTCAATGAGAAGAGAGAACAGATATGGCCAGAGTTCTATGCAACGGATGCAATGATCTACAGGGAATGGACAGCAGCCAGACACGACCTCAGACAAACCGTGACAAGAGTCGCGGCCCATGGTTCCCACCACCGGATATGCACAACAGTGAAGCGCCATAACCCAGAAGACAAAAGTGCATGTGGGTCACACTGTAACCGATATCACCTGTTACAGTGTAAAAACATAGGAACCTCGATATCAGACTTCTGTAAGACATAAAAACAATTCCTTTTACATGGCTATTGGCTGCAATAATATCTGTTATTATTATAATACATTTTCCTGAAATCAAGGAAGAGCACTTTTAATTAGGCCTATAATTAAATTACAGAGCAACAAAAAATAAACTTTTTTTTGTCTCAGAAAGAAAAATATGTGATTCTGATACTGTTTTTTCTCCTGAATTCAAATATGATATCGGGTTTTTTCCATCACGCAAGGTTTCCGAGAGACAGGCATTTATAATTTCAAACACTTTAATATTTTCTACATTCGTAACTGCACAATATTCGAATATTCGCACTCACCTAGAAGGTAAGATATGACGATTTTCTGCTGTTTCGCCTGTGGACCATCCCTCTTGTTAGTCCAACAATAATCGGCCAGCATATTAGGATTGCATTTGCCTTGATATCTCTTTTCCGTAGCTGAAATCTCCTGATGAAAGTGTTCCCCGTGCTCAACGCTCACTGCGCCAAAATTTTCTGGGAAGAAATCTACGTTCATTAAAAAAATAATTATTTAAATCCATTAATTGAAATTGAAATAAAAAACTGTGGGTGATGGAGATATTCCGAATACATATTTGAAAACACGATAAAAAAACTGCATTAAGTACAACTATTGGTACTCATGAGACAAAACTCATGTTGACGAGTGTAATATGTACCTACTTCTTCACATGTATGCCAAACTTTGAAGTTAAATAATCCCATGACTAAACCGTTTATTTTACTGTTTCAAACTTCTGAAACATTTTTTTAAAATGGAGAATCTACTAGTATATTTAACTCCATTTCTACAAAAAAAAGCGACTTATACCTGGTGAACCCTTCTTACGCTCTGTGTTTGATTTGTCAATGTGGTTGTGCTGAAATATGTATAATATATTTTATGTTATTAGCCTCTTATTGGCTATTCTTAAAACTTAGTTATTTTACAATTTACCATTGTACAATTTATGTAAAATTACCTACTTCCGCTCATGGAACATCCTGGTAGCTTTAGTTTGTTTGACGGAAATACCCTAGGAGTTCACATCTCATTTTGCAAGACTTGGCGTTGGTTCACCACACTTTTAAGTCTGTCCTAGTGTAAGTACATGTTGGCCGCTTGTGATTTATATAACGTAAATGTATATTTCTTGGTATTGAATATAAAAAGTTATTATTTAATATCAAGTACGTATCAAGAATAAATGTTCAAGAAAAATTATTTTTTTATATTTTAACCGTGCTGTCTACGACGAAAGGGCTTAGTCCTCACCAAACATTACTTATATTAATTTTAATACCAAAGAAACATTTGTCTAACCTATGCTTATTGAAGCAAATTAAATGAAATAGAATATATTGTATTTAAGAACAAATTATGTTATTAGGAAATTCTCGAAACGAAGATCAGTAGTTCATATCTCGGACCGGGTCTTACCAGAGTGTACATTTTTATTAGTCCATCATCAGTCTAATTAATTTTTTAACACTTGACTAACCAGTTTCTCTTATCCCTCTTTTGTATATTGTAGGTATACGTGTACCGAGTTTAGTTCTAGAGTTATGGCAGAACTTATATATATATATATATATATATATTGATCATTGTAGATTATTTCCTCTGCCACCACCTCTCTACACCATAATAATAATAATAATAATAATAATAATAATAATAATAATAATAATAATAATAAATATGAGCCCATGTATGATTACGCAAAGTACTTAGAGGCGATTCCTTTGAATCCACATTTCCTTCATTTTTGGCTATGGACTTGCTTTTTCTCGTCTGTCCATGTTGTCCCAGTTTTTTTCTTCGGTTTGCTCTTAGTCAACAAGCCACTTATGCACCTTAATTCCAAAGATATCTCTGTTTAGAATATCTTCTTGAGTAAGTCCTTTTAATTTTTAAGTCTTTTTTGTCTTCACCAGTCCATTTCATAATATCCACTGGTCCTTTACTTATATTTTTGTATAATTCCATTATCTGTTTTGTAAGCCTATTTGCGTTCATTCGTTTAATATGCCCATAACATTTTAACCTTCGTTTTCTATAATGACTATGAATGTACATATTTTTATTTCCTTTTTATTTTTGAGTCTATATGTTTCACCTATGACTTGTGAAACTGGAATTTTTCTTATTTTTTTGCTTTATTTTTTTCACTATATTTTCGATATATGTTTTCTGTTTAAAATTATGATTATAATTATGTTTTTATTAACGTTACATTGAGGTAAATTGCAGTGTTAATCTATATATCGGTATTTTCAGGTCTGTCTCTTCTCAATTCAACATAAAGTAGGCGAGTTAACATGAATATTGTACATGGATATCCTTCCAAGCTTTTGGATTTTACAGAACATTCCACCAGTTTCTGCCAGAAAAAAATATTCAGAGAGTTTGAGTGGAAGAGAAATGTGATTATGGAAATATGAGACAGATAATTGACGTTTTTTAAAAACCAGTAATTTATGCGAGGAATATTGATATGTAACCCACCACTCAGTTAACAAACATTATTATATTTTTTCCATTCGAGGGAGTTTTTTTCTGTCAGATTCAAATTTCTTTGCTACCATTACTAAATTTTGGAGGATAATATTTCCAAACTAATGTTGTAAAACATTTTAGAATTCTGTAATGCATTCTAAATACGGCCATAACAAAATAATTAGATTTAAAAGGATACCTAGAACTATAGTATGATAGGAACGTCTAGTATTATAATTCAGTGGAAACAAGGTTAGCGAAATTTGATTTTTATTTTATTTCGTTATATAGGCCATAAGTTGATTTAATTAAAAAGGCAACATTTAATTGTAAAATTAAACACATAGTACACCAGTAGTTCTATGATAGTTCCCTCATCCCAACTAGAGTCTTCATAAAGTCATCATATAATTTAAACCAGAGTTTCTTATAAAATAACCTCCTCCATCTCAAAGTTCCGTTTTCAGAAGAAAGTGTATTTTCCAAGTTAATCGGTATTCTGCTAGTTTATTGACTTAGGCTTTCACAGCCGGAGTTACTATGATGATCTTGTAGAAGATTTCCGGGCTGTTGGCCGTGGTCTTGTAGTTCCCCAACGTTTCGCCAGAGACTGCGTCCGGCATCCTCAAGGGTTGTCTTGGCTGTTGGCCGTGGTCTTGAGGCTTGTAGTTCCCCAACGTTTCGCCAGAGACTGCGTCCGGCATCCTCAAGGGTCTCTGGCGAAACGTTGGGAAACTACAAAACCCTTGAGGATGCCGGACGCAGTCTCTGGCGAAACGTTGGGGAACTACAAGCCTCAAGACCACGGCCAACAGCCCGGAAATCTTCTACAAGATCATCATTCTACTAGTTGTTAGGGCAGTCTATATGAGGCATTCATTGAATGATGGTGCCAATTGCGCAGGCAATGATAAATGGTGTCAGCGATTGTTATTAGGTTCATTCCTACTCTTGAAGATCCTAATTTTACTAATTTTACGATCGTACAAGTTTTAACCTGCTGGAGTTTTAGTAGTCCCATTTTTGCTGCCTCCAGCATTTGTAACTGTCATAAACTGAGAATCATATATATATATATATATATATATATTATATATATATATATATCTAATGATATATACCCTTCAATATGAACCTCAAACTCGATGCTATTCATTTTGCAAACGATTTAGCTCTTGTGGCATTTTCCGAAAATGATTTGCAACGATCAATTTATAATTTACAAAAAATAGCTGCCAAATTTAATATGGAAATATCAATTAACAAAACTAAAATTATGGCATTTCATGGCGAGGAGCCCATACAAAGTAAAATCTGTCTCCAGAATAAAATTTTAGAGAGATCTAATCAATTAAAATATCTTGGATATTATCTCTCTATCTGGGATGAAAAGGATATCCCTGAAAAAATACTAGTTATAATAATAGTTTGGGAATTATTAATCAATTTATGAAACCATCCTTTGTACAAAAAAACACCAGATTACGTTTATATAACACCTTGGCTAGACCAGTGTTGACCTATGTTAGTGACAACATGAAAACAGAATGACTTGTGAAATGAGATTCATGCGCAGAACAGCGGGTTATACCAGATGGGATCGGAAAAGGAACACCGATACCTTAAAAGAATTGAAGACTACGCCAATTTTGGAATATATTAAACAGTACCAACTAAATTGGAAACACCATATTGAAAGAATGAGTTCAAATCGGATCCCCAAAGCTGTTTATAATTATATACCAAGAGGACGAAGATCTCTGAGCCGTCCTATGAAACGTTGCGCTGGTGGGAAATTTTTGTATAGGATCGTAACAGGCCTTAGCCTAATACTTGGAAGGAAGAAGAAGAAGAAGATATATCTAATATATAAAAATTAATGTTTGTTTGTTTGTATTTTATGCGCTACCATACCGTTCATCGGATTGTAATGGGGCCCCTTGCAGAACGTTAAGGATATTTCCGAGATGAACATAGGCTATAAGAGAGTTATAACACTCAACTCCTACACCCTAAAGATTACCCTTTATCGTTAAAAACGTGAAAGAAGTCGCTTTTTGGACGCTTAAATGGCTTACGCTGCCTAAACCATAACAAATACATGAAATTGCTATACACAAAATTGAACATCTCAAAAGCGTCTATAAAAAAAGTCCGGGATAGCATATGTTTATCTTTTATGGATAACTCTCAATAATAATTTTTGTCTTTCATTTATGCCAAGAAGATAGGGAAAAGTAGATTCCCGGACAAGCATAGCAGCGCAGAGGGGTATTCTTTTAAGGATAACTCACAATAACGAATTTTGTCTTTCAGCTCACTGATGCCAAGAAGATTGGGATAAGTAGATTCCCGGGCAACATCGGGTAATCAGCACGAGGTATCTTACAATATTTACTATATATATTTATAATTATTTATTTCTATAACTTATTCAACTAAACATCAAAACACATTAATTTACGTTTTTCAACTAATTTATACCAAGAAGATCGGGATACATAGATTCCCGGGCAACATTGGTAATCAGCACGAGGTGTCAAAAAATAATTACGACATAAAGTTTTCCTCTTACTTATTTAACTACACATAAAACACATTAATTTTCGTCTTTCATCTCATTTATGCCAAAAATCAGATACGTAGATTCCCGGGCAACACCGGGTAATCAGCACGGCGTATCTAAAAATAATTACGATATAAATGTTTCATTTTACTTAAATATAAAAACACATTAATTTTCGTCTTTCAATTCATTTATGCCAAGAAGAACGGAACAAATAGACTCCCGGGCAACACCGGTTAATCAGCACGGGTATCTAAAAATAATTACGATATAGATTGTTTCTTCTACTTATTCAATTAACATTAAAACACATTAATTTCCGTCTTTCAGCCCATATATGCATTAAGATCGGGATAAGTAGGTTCCTGGATAACGCCGAGTAATCAGCACGGGATATCTAAAAATAATTCCTATATGAATTTTTGCTTTCATATTCAACTATACATGAAACCACATTACATTTCGTCTGTCAGCTCACTTTTTCCAAAAAGATCGCGATAAATAGATCCCCGGGCAACGACGGGTAATAAGCACGAGATACCTACCTAAAAATAATTATGATATATATGTTTTCCTTATAATTATTCAACTAAACATAAAAACACATTATTTTTCATGTTAGCTCATTTATGCCAAGAATATCGGGATAAGTAGATTCCCGGGCAACGCCGGGTAATCAGCACGGGACATCTGAAAATAATTACGATATAATTTTATTATTATACTTATTCAACTAAACGTAAAACACATTATTTTTCGTCTTTCAGCTCATTTATATCATGAAGATCGGGATAAGTAGATTTCTCGGTAACGCCGGGTAATCATCACGGGATATCTAAAAATAATTACGATATTAATTTTTCCACAAACTTATTCAACTATACATAAAACACATTAAATGTCGTCTTTCCGTTCATTTTTACCAAGAAGACAGGAATATGTAGATTCCCGGCAACGGCGGGTAATCTGCACGGGGTACCTACAAATAATTACGATATCCATCCATAGTAATTCTGCCCGAAGGCAGGTCCTTCACTGCAATCATAGTATTTTCATGCTACTAGAGAATCGTAGGTGTGGTAGCTTCCCGTTGCTTTAACACCGGTAAAGGATGATGTTGATAATGATAAGGATAATGATGATGGCCACATGATTTCGGGGACAGTTTGGGCCTTAATATTTTCCTGACATTTGTCTTACAAGTGAGGAAAAACCCCGATAAAAACCTCACCCAGAAAAACTGCCCCGACCGGGGATCGAACCCGGGCCCGCTGCGTGACAAGGCAGCATGCTACCTCGAGACCACAGCGGTGGACAATTACGATGATATATATATATATATATATATATATATATATATATATATATTCCATTCACTTATTCAACTAAACATAAAAGCACATTAATTTTCATTTCTTTAGGCGTAGCAGCACACCCCGGGTATTAACTAGTGTCGAATAAAAAGTTAATACGTGAAATTAAAACATGATAGAATCTGTGTAAAGTTATTTACAGTCTCAGACTCCTGTTGGAAACTTGAGCCAGGTACCTTTAAGGTGAAGGTCAAACCAAGGTTAAATTAGATAAATTTATTGATAACATCAATTGTCAAACGGTTAGGAATAAACTTACAAATACCATAGGTAACACAAATCTACGAACCTTTGCAGAATCAAGACAACTCCACTTCCTGCGTCCATTCCACACACATCAAAACACGCGTAAACATTACTAAAACACTGCACACACGCTTAAACAAGTATCACAATTATTACAAACTTTGTTTATTAATCTTTGCACACGGCACGAACGGGTTTTATACAACGTAACGCCATCTTAATACTCAACTGTTGTGCACAACAACAAAACACAAACGCTATGCGGAGAAGCTTGTGTCGCGTTTAGAAAAGACAAGTGATCCCTTCATAACAGTTACAACCATAACATTATCTCGCAATATAATTTAATACAACCTAAATATTCTATAAAACAATTATATAACACGCTTATTTAAAATCTTATATATAGAAATGAGAGTCTGTGAGTTGGTTAGACTCAAAATTATTTCACCGATTTTAATGGAGTTTTTACATTCATTTAGATTTTTTTTAAATTAAGGTATATAACATATTATCGAACGTACTATGGGGCCGGGTCCACCGCTGTGGTTTCGAGATAGCGTTTGCCTTGTCACACAGCGGGACCGGGGTCGATTCCCTGTTGGCACAAGTTTCCTCGGTGACGTTTTTGCGAGGTTTTTTCTCGCCTGTAAGACAAATGTCAGCAAGTTTAAGGCCCCAAATGGTTCCCGAAAACAATCTGGCCAACACAATCATCATCATTCGTATTTACCTTTGATTATGTTTAGGATTAATGATTCTCCTGGCGCACCACTATCATCATCACCCATCATATCATCGTTGCACCCTAATCCCACCTTCCAAGCGCCACAACATTAGATATGGGTTACACAATTACGCCAATGCCACGAGAGAACACCAGAAATGTCGAAATGACAACCTGGGGCATTGAATAAAAAAACTATAGGGCTGAAGCTAACAAAAAATTCCATCAATGCACTAGAAAAATCGCTTTTGGACGCTTAAATGGCTTACGCTGCCTGGACCATAACAAGAAACCTAAATTAATGTACACAGAATTAAATATATCACAAAATTCTACAAAAAAGTCTGCAACAGAATATATATATATATCTCTCTTTTACGTATAATTCATAATAACCATTTTCGTCGTTCAGCTCATTGATGCCAAGAAGATCGGAATAAATAGATTCCCAGGCGAACCCGGGTAATCAGCACAGGGTACCTAAAAATAATTACTATAAAATTTGTATTTGTTTATCTTTTTACTTATTCAACTAAACTTAAACACACATTTATTTTATTTAGGCGTAGCAGCGCACGCCGGGTATTAGCTAGTACATGTATATATATATATATATATATATATATATATATATATATCATCTAGTAATAATGGAGAGTATAATACATATATAAGAAAAATAAGTGTTTGAATTGGATTCGCCTGGTAGTGTAATGGATATCACGCTGAGGTACAGACTCAGAGATCCGGGTTCGAATCCCGTTCAGGCATTTATTTTTCTTATCATACCATATTAAGCTTCCATTGCTCAATGTTAAAGATTTAATTATAACATCGATAAAGCGTCTCTGCTATAAAGTAAAATAAATATTCTCTTTATTTTGCTTACTTGATATAGTCAGCTACTAGATGGCAGTGAAGACAGTGTTCTCGCGATATCTAGTAATAATGGAGAGTATAATACATCATATTTGAAGAGAAAAATTATACGCTCAGACCGGGACTTGAACCCGGGACCCTTGGTTCTCTAGACCAAGTATAATACATATATAAGAAAAATAAGTGTTTGAATTGGATTCGCCTGGTAGTGTAATGGATATCACGCTGAGGTACAGACTCAGAGATCCGGGTTCGAATCCCGTCCAGGCATTTATTTTTCTTATCATACCATATATATATATATATATATATATATATATATATATATATATGGATAGTCATATATGTCTTATTAAGCTTGCATTTCTCAATGTCCAAAATTTAATATCATCGAAAAAGCGTCACTGCTATAAAGTATAAACATTCTCTTTAATTTGCTTAATTGTTATAGGAGCTACTAGATGGCAATGGGGACCGAGTTCCCGCTACTTCTCGTAATAATAAATAAATGTGTGTACTTGATTTGCCTGGATGAATAAGTGGTAGCGCATTGGAATATCAATCCAGAAGTCCGGGTTCGTATCCCGACCAGGCATTTATTTTTCTTATCATGTAATATTAAGCTTTCATTGCTCAGTGTCAAAAAATTGTAACATCGAAAAAGTGTCACTGCTATAAAGTATAAATATTCTCTTTAATTTGTTTACTTATTAGAGGACAGTGGAGACCGAGTTCCCGCTACATCTCGTAATAATAGAAAATATGCATAAAGAAAAATAAATGTTTGTACTAGATTTCCTTGGTAGCGTACGTGGTAGCTCACTGGAATATCAATATATATATATATATACAAACACATACAGAGTTCTTCATTTATAAGCTAACGATCACACGACATTTTGCCTGTGCACGGTTGGGTGTGCCACAGCCGGCTTTGCTCCTACTCCGCGCGTAATGCATGTATAAAAATCTACCTTTATAGAAGAGAGGTACCGAAATGACATTTTGACCCCATTTTTTCGTGAACTGACAGAAGAAGAGAAATCATATGGGTGGTTCAACAAGATTCTGCTACTGATCATACAGCAGAGGAGTCCGTGAATAAAATTAGGGAAATATCCGTGAATAAAATTAGGGAAATATTTCAAGATAGAGTGATTAGTACTGGAACATGACCCTCTCGCTCCCCTGATCTAACAGTGTGTGATATTTTTACTTGTGGAATAACCTAAAAGACCAAGTTTACGAGACAAATCCTCATACATTGGAAGAACTAAAACAAAATATTAGAAATTAAATTGGAAACATTACAGTTGCCTAACATAATCAAATGAATCATAATGTATTTTTCCGATATAATGCCTCTTTAGCCGAGGGTGGACGACAGTTCCAGCATCTTCTATAAGGTAAGATTTTTATTCATGCTTTACGTGCGGTGTTTATGTAGGAGCAAACCCAACCGCGCACAGGCAAAACGCCCGTTAGGTTATAAATGAAGCTATATATATATATATATATATATATATATATATATATATATATATATATATATATATATATGGCATGATAAGAAAAATAAATGCCATATTAAGCTTGCATTGCTCAATGTTAAAAACATTATTTTAATTATAATATCGATAAAGCGTCGCTGCTATAAAGTAAAAATATTCTCTTTAATTTGCTTACTTGTTATAGTCAGCTACTAGATGGCAGTAAAGACCGAGTTCTCGCGACATCTAGTAATAATAGAGAATATAATACATATATAAGAAAAATAAGTGTTTGAATTGGATTCGCCTGGTGGTGTAATGGATAACACGCTGAGGTACATACTCAGAGTTCCGGGTTCGAATCCTGTCCATGCATTTATTCTTCTTATCATGCCATATTAAGCTTTCATTGCTCAATGTTAAAAACATTTAATTATAACACACACACACACACACACACACACACATATATATATATATATATATATATATATATATATATATATGAAGTGTATAAACGTTAATAAAGAATATATAAAATAGTATTTATTTTAAGTATAAGTACAAGGAAACAAAATATTCGAAAATGGCTAACAAGTGAACTGTCAACCATTGCATGCGAAAACCTACCTTGAAATAACTTCCAGAGAAGCGTTGTGACGTACCAAAGTCTTCTCTTTGTCTCTTTTGACTGCAAGGCACAGAAATTGAAGCCAGAATCCAGTAATGGCAACCCACTCTGCGAAGCAGATGGACGTCATTGTTTGAACAGAGCGGAGTGGAGTGAGGCGCGGCGCGAGGACAGTAGTCAGTATTATCCAATCCACTATATCAAGAATTTTATTAATTTCCTTTAGTTTAAATGAAATATTTGTTGCTGGATTTTATTGTCTTACAGTTAAAGGGGCAAATATATTTTTTGTTACGGTCTTGGTACATCACAACGGTTCTTTGGGAGAAATTTCAAGGTAGTTTTCGGCAAGGCTGAAAGTTCCCTTGAAAGTAAGAAAATGAGAAATTTTGGTTAGTCAGTAAATATTCCATACCTTTGAGCATTACTATGAAGTAAATTAATGTAGCCTATTCACAATTTATGTGATATAAAGTATAACGTTATCTTAATTGAGTCCATATTAAATAACCTATTATGTTTACTTCAGGATAGTTTAATACTTTGAATTAAATTTAGAAAACCATTAGAACGTTATCATTTTCTTCCGATGTACAAATTTTAAGAGCCTGTTATGATATCAAAGCTGTATTTTCAATTCGTTTGTTTTTCGTACTCACGATCTCTTTCCATGAGGTTGGTAATACATCACGGTTTCTGATTTGTCCTTGGACATATGTTTAACTATATGTGAGAGAATAATAAGCTATGTTATTTTTATGGGAAACTAGATGTAATAAAATAGCTAAGTTGTACCGAAAGTGCTATTTCGGTACGAAACATCTGTACTGTTATGCTCCCTCTACAGTGAGATTAATGAACTATGCCAATTTCCTTTCTCTTTGTGTTTACTCCCACTCACCTTCCTACCCCTCCCTTTGCTCTGTTTGTACTGTGCAACTTCCCCTCTACCTCGGAACTCTCATATAGACGATTCAAGTGGTAAACTGTATAATTCATTCATTCATTCATTCATTCATTCATTCTTTCTTTCTTTCTTTCTTTCAATTCATTCAGTTAGTTCGGTTTTCGTCTGAAGGACGTGAGCTCAAGGAGAGCTGTGTTGTTTTGAGTTTGGTCCGGTAAGCGAGGGTAGGTTAGCCTAGGCTGGACTAAAAAAGGTATGCATGGGTGTTTGAGTGTGTAAAGTTTATTACTTTTGTTATTATTATTATTATTATTATTATTATTATTATTATTATTATTATTATTATTATTATTGTTTTCTTTAAACTTTAGAATGATCAAGTATAACTTATGTTTAATATATTTTTATATTTCAACTTCAGACGTACAATTGAAATATTAAATCTTATTTTAAGTAAACAAGAATGTCTAATTATTGTATTCGCTACCTATGCTACAGCTGTCTTGTATAATTCCTGTTTACGAGCTTTCTCAAGGTTACATTAGCTCCCCTTTCCCGTCTAGCTTTCATGGTTGAAAATAATATACTGAGTTTAATAACGAATCATAAATTACTACAGTGTGTTTCAGGAATTATTGTTAATTAATATATGTTAATGAATCTATATAGGAAAGATTAATCAATCTTTGCCTCTGATGGGCCCGGGCAAATAATTATAAATAGCACTGACAGTTATGATCTGGACGCTACTATAAGTGTAACTAAACATATGAGTAAATTCTCTATAGGCCAGTGCAGAAATGGTAACAGAATGTAATATCTGTAGACCAGGCGGCACAAAGTCTCGTAGACTAATGGGTAGGACATGGAGTATGAAAGAGGGACATGGAAACGCTTTGTAGGAAAACCAGAGGGAAAGCGCCCGGTAGTTAGATCAAAAGTAAAGTGGAGAATAACATTCACCCTGATTTGAGGGGGGTAAATTGTATAGGTGATGATTTGAAAATATTAGCTATGGATAGGGGTGTATGGAGAGCTTATGTCCGCGCGGCCATGAACCTATGGGTTCGATAGTGCAAATTAGTTAGTTAATCATATATGAATTATTCAATTGGTAATGATAATTATATATTCCAATTGGTTTTTCGCCACGAATTTCTACTTTCTACTCTGACACCCCGGATTCGATTCCAGAAGGGATAAGGAATTTAAAAATCCATCATTTCTTGTCACATTATCCAATGTTAAATTCAGCTGTGATTTTGATAACTGCATATTAAAGGTAGTGTGTCATTGTGTGATGGTTCTGATACCTACAGGCGTCTTGTCTAGGGAATTGGTTATATTCCCATGGTTAGAGAGGACAGAAATAATTAACTTTTATAAGATTCATGATGTGTTCCGTTGAGGTATAATTCAAAATTAAAATATAAAATTATGGAATATTCACCTGAAAGGTCCGTCTCCTCAACTTAATTATTTAACTGTAGCGCTTTCGGGACTTGTCCCATCACCGGCAGAATTCAACACCAGTTTTGAATCCTGCCGATGATGGGACAAGTCCCGAAAGCGCTACAGTTAAATATTTAATTAAGTTGAGGAGACGGACCTTTCAGATGAATATTCCATAATTTTATATTTTAATTTTGGACAGAAATAACAGTCGATTATAATTGAATATCTTGTAGATCATTTTAATTTCTTAATAAACGTATTATATATTTTAATTAATTTTCTAAAATTTTATCAATTCACTAGACATGTTTTCAGAGGTAGAAATACTGGGTGTTGACGAATGCTGACCACCACAAAGAGAGAGAGAGAGAGAGAAAACAAAGAAAAAACATCAAACTCATCCTCCTGCCAGCGTAAACTTCACATTTACGTGATTGCTTTATTTAGAGATAAAAAGTCAAAGACTGCACCGGACGGGACGAACAAAAGGTCCTTACAGTCATCTTGCTCATTATTGTGATGAAAAAAATAATAATGGTTTTAATACACTTGTGCACTCGAGGAGATTCTGGAGCATTCGTTTCATAGGGCTCAATGTTGACTGATGAGTTACTGCTATTAAAAAGCCTGGGAAATGAGATATGGAAAATATAGTCAGAGAAGGAAGGGGGTTAGAGGGGGCTGGGAAGGGGTTAATGAACAAAACAAAACAAAAAAATATATGAATGCGAGGGAGAACCCCTACCCTCTTGTCCAGATCTACCCCCCGAAAAAAAATCCATGTATTTATAGGTGCACATATTTGGATATGGCCATTGATTTTCCAGAATAAAATGCATGCGCCAGATCTGATGCTAATATTGATATCGAAATATCGAAATACAAGGGTATAAATATACTATAAAAATCTAAGGGCAGTAAGTTTTTGTTTGGGATTAGAAAATACTGCTAGGGTGAGAGGAAGGGAGTGATACATGCGATTTACAAAATAGAATGAGTAAAAAAATTGCTGTGTGATTTGTTAGAGGTCATAAATATTAATACAAAATGTCGATATTTTCTTTAAAATCACCTCATATTTGTTGGTAGCAGGGATAAATAAAATACCTAAACTTATAAATTATTTGTTTTTTTTATTGTTTAAAATATTGTATATTGAAATTTTAAAAAATGTGAAAATTAGTTGCTTTCGTCCTAAGCTACATGAATTCATACAGGATAAAAAGTAAATTCTTAGTAAAATGTAATATGAAAGCAAGGAATAAAAATGTTTAACTTGCTTCCATTCTTATGAATAATCGTTTCATGTTCCAGAGAAGTAGTAGGATTTTCAGTAATAACAAAGTATTTGTCTACAAGGATATAAAATAAAATATCTTAACATTCTCTTGAAAGGATTTGGAACAATTGACGAAGAAACATATGATAGGAATGGTGATGTTGATGAAGATTTTCGGGCTGTAGGCCGTGGTCGTGAGGCTTGTAGTTCCCCGACGTTTCGCCAAAGACTGCGTCTGGCATCCTCAAGAGTTGTCAACCTACAGCCCGAAAATCTTCATCAACATCATCATAGCAACTCCGGCCGTGAAAGTCTACGTGAATACCTAAGATAGGAATGTTTGAAGATTTTATAAACAGTGAATGAATCTGTAAAATATTTTTAAAGGACATAGGTATTGCATTCGGATGTAGAAAAGTCTCTCTACGAGGAATCATCTATTATTTTTAAAAATCTTGTTACTTTCAATTAGCATGGACAGATTGAATGGTTTTCATAATTCTCAAAAGTTTATCTTTTATAATCCACAACCATATATTACTCTCCTGTTACTCAACTCACTCTTTTATGACGAATTATTAGTAAAATAATTATTTTATTGGAATTTTACCAATAGAACAAGTGGTAAGATATAACTTCCTGGGTTACGAAATATCATATACAGCGGAAACAGATATAAATAACAAACTAAATAAGTTTAATTATACAACAGAAAAATAAAGCCAGGAAAGACTCTATAATGAAATTATACAAGACAACAGCAGTTCCTATTATTACTTATGGATCTGAAACATGGACAGTGAAAACACAACAATCTGCCAGAATACAAGCTGCTGAAATGAAATTCCTCAGACCAATAGCAGGATATCAAAGAACAGACGAAAAACATAACACAGAAATAAGACAATAACTAAAAGTAGAGGAATTATACACAACAATAGTGAAATACAGAACGAATTGGAAAGAATACTTGCCAAGGAAGACTGAGAATAGAATACCAAAAGCAGCATACAGCTATTCACCACGAGGAAGAAGTTTCGGAAGACAAAACAAAAGATGGAAACAGCAGCAATTTTGAACAGGAACAGGCTAGTATAAGCCTAAACCGTGATGATGAAGAAGAAGAAGACGAAGAAATTTTATTACATAATTCCGTTGATTGATTAAAATTATTCACTGCAAACAATCAAACGGCACATTAAGTTTGTACTAAGTCAAAAAACTTTAAAAAATATTATAATTTACCTTCAATAAATAACTAGATGTGAATCATGAACATGGTATCAATTCAAGAATTATTATGGATACCGATAGAACAGCAATATAACAATTTTAAGGCATATAATATGCAAATAACTTACGCTTTTCCATGATTTCTTTGATTACAAGTTCGGTACTTTTAAAAAAGCTGACATGAGAAATTGAGTTTCTTCAGTTTACAAAATAAATATATTTTTCGTAAACCAGCAAAACGGAACCATAAATTCGACTTTGTGAGAAATTCGCTTAGTTTGCTTACTTCCTGCGTTAAGGACTTTTATTATTTTAAATTATTAACAAGTATGTATAATTCTCATTTGTGTTATATAGGAAACTCATTTCGAGACGTGAATTAAAATAGCACTGAATTATAATATATTGCGATACGAGTGTGGTAAACACTTGATATGGACGGAGGAAAAGTTTTAAAAAAACGAGGCGCTTACGCCGAGGTATTTTTTTTATTTCCGAGATTCCGTTGTGCGTTTATCACATGGGGTATTTCATACTATTTTTGCACTATGTGAATTTATTATAGTAATTAAGGTATTAGCTAAAATATTAATAAATATAATTCAAGATAAATGAATCGGCTATATGGTTGCTATGGAGAAATAATAAGTATTGTTGGTCAAGCGGCCATCTTATATTTGTTAAAACTGTAAAACCAATGTGATTTGGGATTTATTTCTGATTATGGATAAAGTTTTAGACGATGTGAGCAGTGATGTTGAAATAAAAGAGGCGTGGAAAGCTGGATGTAATGAATTAATACCAAAATTAACACAAATTGCTGTATCACTATCAATATTTCAAAATAAATGATTTTACTTACCGCACTAGTGCTTTTGGTCATTTTAAAAGTATTGAGATTTCTTTTGTTTTCATAGCAACCAAGATTGTATGCGGGAATGTCAAATTACGATGCACATAAGCAATAACAGTAAGTATACAATATTAGTTACATAGTGCAAAAAAATTCTTAAAAAATGCCTGGGCATACATATGAAACGATCATAAAAATAAGAAAATCGCTAAATGCTACTAATAGTGTAAAAAATTGGAATGTTGCCTCTTAGCACCAAAGCCACAAATAATTGGCCTTTATCAACCTGATTTGTTTATAGGCATGCATGGATAAGATTATGTAACGATAACGTTATCATCGCCATCAAGTGCACAACACGTCGTCATAAAGAGAAACTTGTCTATACACATATACAGAACCCCTACCCTTATCCGTAACTTTTCCCAGACTGGTCCCCCTTCCACCCTCCCAATCTCCTATTAAAGTAGTAATTTAGCAGGAAATTAAGCCTCTGTCAGTTGGGCGTCCTACTGCATACATACACTGTAACGCACACAAAACTTTGTCGTCATCATATTGCTTATGCAAATGAGCTTACTCCCCCACTACCCCCACCTCCTCTTCTAACTCTGTACATTATGAGGAATGATTAGCTTGTGGGTGGGTTGTAGACGAAACAAGGGAAAATGAAGAGAGAAAAGAGAGAGGGAAGGGGGAACTATTAATAGTATTTTTCTGGTACTGCAGAATGTATCACAGAGAACAGAAATTGAATACTAACAATGTAAAGAGTGTACATATAAAACAGTTATTTAGCCCGAGAAATTGAAATGGAAGCCTGGGATAAAAAAAAATAATAAACACGAGAGTGACTGAATAAAACACTTGCTGTACATAACGAAAATATAAATGAAGACTAAAAAAATTCAATTCTGACAAAGAGATGAGTGTAAAATTAAAATTGTTTTATTCTATAACAGAAAAACATTCCAAGCTATGAAAGTATAACGTGATAAAATAGCAGAATAATATATTTGAACAAAAATACAAGTTATAAATACGTGAATTTGTACAAAACACATGAATACACAAACATCTACTGATACATACGGGAATAACCACAGCCATTCAAACGTCTCAGAATATAATTGAATTACTGGGTGAAAAAGAATACTAATCTCAAGTAGTTTTATCGTTTATAAGTTAATAATGGGAAATAACATTATGAGGCTCTTCAATTGAATAGTTGCCCCGAAAAGAGATCTAACTCACAACAATTGGAAAGTTGAGTTTTAATGGATTAGTGATGTAAGTTATCCGGAGAATATCGCGGTATGGTAGATGTAAAACTATCTCTACTGTCGTACAGACCTGTTTTATTCATTTTTAAAAGTTGACATTTAAGCTATTACTGGTCTATTTTATAGCGTTCTGCCCAAGGGCAGGCCTTTCACTGCAATCATAGCATTTTCATGCTATGCTTTGCAGCTTTACTAGGGAATTATAGGTGAGGTAGCTTCCCGTTGCTTTCCACACCGGTGAATGATGACGATGATGGCCGAATGATTTTCCGGAACCGTTGGGTCTTAAGCTTCCTGATATTTGTCTTACAGGTGAGGTAATCCATCCATAGTAATTCTGCCCGAAGGCAGGTCCTTCACTGCAATCATAGCATTTTCATGCTATGCTTGCAGCTTTACTAGGGAATTCTAGATGTGGAGCTTCCCGTTGCTTTCCACACCAGGGAATGATGATGATGATGATAATGATAATGATAAGTATGATGATGATGGTAATATGATTTCGGGGACCGTTTGGGCCTTAAAGTTTTCATGACATTTGTCTTACAGGTGAGGAAAAACCCCGATAAAAACCTCACCCAGAAAAAGTGCCCCGACCGGGGACCGAATCCGGGCCCGCTGCGTGACAAGGTAGCACGCTACCTCGAGACCACAGCGGTGGACAGGTGAGGTAAAACTTCGAAAAAAAAACTCACCCAGAAAGCCTGACCTGACAGAGAATTGAACCAGGGCTCGCTGCGTGACAAGGCAGCGCGCTATCTCGAGACCACAGCGGTTACATGTAACAAAATAGCTGTTGAAGTTAGTCAAGTCATGAGTAACAATTTATGGGTTAGATCTGTTTTGGGGGTAACTATTCAATTAATAAAATGAGTCTATGTTACCTTACCTCATACTTCATGTTTTCTAACACGGGAACTGCAGTTTTTTATGAGGTCATCCTCAGCACAGGCTGGGTTACCTCTTGAAAACTGCAGTTCCCGTGTTAGAAAACATGAAGTAGGAGGTAAGGTAACAATACGACTTATTTCATTACTTCTATCGTGTTTAAATAGTTATTTAGAAAACCCATTTCTGCAACAGGCTTGTACTAGCGAGTGGTTAAATTAGACCACGACCTCACAGAATATTATAAGACCTATACTTACTAAAAGTGCACTACACGCAGTGTTAACTGGCCTACCTCTCAATTTACATTCGAACCCCTAGCATAGTCTTGAAAGAAAACGCTAACTCTCTTGTTTGTATCAGTATTGATATAGTTTCTGTCGTGTGCTACACGTGATAATTTTGCAGTCAGTTATAAGTTTATCTTTAATTTCTGAGTACAAATTCACATTAGAAATGCCTCTTCAGTAATAATGGATGAGCCGATATTTTTAAGTCAGTTAGTAGTATCAATTCGCCTTTTGTTTCTCAAGAACAACAATGACGTCACGGAACCTGCAGTTTAGTGTGTACGAGGAAGAATTTAAATACAATATTTTATGTTTCGTCTATTTAACGAAATGTGTTTTAAAAAGAGGAATTACATTTAAAATAAGTTACAGTCAGTAGTCATTTATACGTCAATGCTTAGGTACATGTTTGAGAAGTAATTCCTAGGAACGAGAACTGAAGGTAATTTTACGTTTGCGTCTAACATTTTTAAACATACTTAATATTTGAAATGAGAATAAAAAGATTTGCTTTTGATAAAGGAAACAATTAATAGTTCAGGTTTGTAATGATAGTAAATAAAGATATTTTATAGATGATGTGTTGACTTAACTGAATCAGCGGCACAACTCCGAAGAGCCAAAGCCGAATGAACTGGCTCAATATTATTTGCTAGTTTATCACATGTTACGATATAAAGCAGTTACTCAGTTTTCTCATGAGGCTGAGTAAAAAATGTTTTTGACATATACTCAAAGAAAGTAACTAAAAGCATAGCTGGAATTGCACCCGCCAGTCACATATGCTAACCGTTATATCATTAAAATAACTAGATAAACAAATTAAACCGTTAACCTTTCTGGAATCTTTTGATGAATATTAGTAAGAACTGATATTTTAAAAGTAATTTTAAACACCGTTGTAGTAGTACCTACTGTAGGTAAAATATTAAAATTAGGCACAAAGAAATTAAATATAGGCTCAGTTCTGGAAATGCGTGCTATCATGCATTACAGGGACTCTTGACATCCCAACGTCTTTCAAAAAACGTTAAACTGAAGATATATAAAATAGTCTACCAGTTATATTATATGGATGCAAAACATGGACTCTTACTTTAAGGGAGGAAAGGGATTACGAGTATTTGAGAATAAAGTTCATTGGAAAATATTTGGACCAAAGAGAGTTCAACAGACAGGTGAATGGAGAAAACCACGTAACAGTGAACTACATGGTCTTTATAGAAAGTCAGATATAATAGGAACAGTTAAGTCTCGTAGACTTCGATGGGCAGGTCATGTGGCAGGAATGGGAATGAAAGACGTGCATGGAAGCTTCTTGTAGGAAAACCAAATGGGAAAACGCCCAATTGGTAGACCAAGAACGAGGTGGGAGAATAACATTAACACTGTTTTGATTGAAGTAGATTGCACAGGAAATGATTGGAAAACATTAGCTAAGGATAGGGATGTATGGAGAGCTTATGTCTTTGTGGCCATGAACCTACGGGTTCGATAGTTCCAGTGAGTTAATTAGTTATAAATATTTGTACCTGAGATTTCACTCGTCCTCAACTATGTACAACTTCGTTGTAAGGCCTTTCAGAACAGCTTATTAACACATGAAGAAGGAATGTGTTCCGGAAGGCCTACACTCATTCAACCCAGGAAGTTACTACAACCCCAACCACTGATTCTCCGGCCCTAAAGTTTTCACGACAGTGTTGCCGGTTTGGATATTCAGTGGGAGGGGCCGCTTTATGTATGCGGTTAGCAGACATACAGCTGATATCATCTCAGCAATTTCAAATCTTACTAGCACATTATAGCAGCGTCACGAGCAGTGATTGGTTGTGGCTGACGTGCACTCCTACATCAACCATTTCCTTATTGGCAGTAGAGAGCGAGTTTCTCCCTTTATCCCTCGTATAACCTAAACTTCAGAGCCGGACAGACCTTATGGGCTATGCCAGTGTCCCCCTACCTACAGAGGGTAGACGCTGCCAAACTCATAATAACGGTATTTGTTTGTTTAGGGAGGAGAGCAGGGGGAAGGTTAGCAGCACTTTTTCCAAAACTATGTACTATACATTTAAAAAACATAGTTTCTCTTTTAAGGCATGCAAACTAGTTTTATAGTAAATATGAGAGTCGACACTTTCACACATGATTGTACAGATCCGCAAAAGCTCAGTGACAAGTGGTAACTGTTTTTTTCTTTAAGGGGGGGGGGGGTGGCTTGGACGGCTACAACTTACAACTATGTACCTGCTGTGTTGCAATCTTCAGTTTTATATAAGGATTTCTCTCAAGAAAATACTGTTAAAATGGCAACCCAATTCCCTATTCCAAACACACAGTAACTTCCTGGGTCGAATCTGAGTGTACGAACAGTATTTTAACTGAACATTTACACAGTTGAGGACCACTGACATCTCACTTAAAACATTATGATATTCTAACCATTTATATTACTAAGAACGTTTTACGTCAAAGAGTGTAGCAAAAGATCCATCAATTTAACGGTGTTATATTCAAAGAGATAGCAGTAAAGATGATAATTTATTAAATTAAGACTATAAAAAGCGTAATAAATATGAATAATATCTCGATATTGAAGTAATTTAATTTTTTATAAAACTTTCAGCGGTAAATTTACTCTCGGTACACTAGCCTTTGAATCTGATTCTGTTATTAGAATAATTGGAGATGCTGGTATAATAAGATAAATTATTCAGTCGTCTTTCAGTCCATTAATTCATTAAATACAAGAGAATGGATGAGATAATGCAGGAAAATTGCGAGATATTATAGTCTGTTTAACAAACACCAACTTAATTCCTGTTCAAATTTGTAACATAAGCACTTGGACTATAACTTAGTAATTACTCAATTTATTATTTTAAAAGAGAAATACATGGAGTTATTTTCTCTGCCAGTAGGAATAAGCGGAAAGGATTTGGAAGAGGTTATTGTCAAAAACCATAAACTTGAAAAAATCATAAATTTAGAAGATAGGATTTTTTTTGTCTCTAATACTAAAGAAAAAGAAAAATAATTGAATGGGATGCTGCGTAAAGAATTGAACTATGCCCGAGTAAGAAAATGTAACTCCCATCTCACAATTGAATAGCCGCTATTTTATATACAATTATTAATTATTAATTCATTGAGGGTTTTCTCCAACCAGTCTTAGTAATTAACATGAACTTAAAAAATACATAAATGACTACGGACTTATAGACTATCGGTTTGCAACAAATGTATACAAATTTCCCTTAATTAAAGTTCTCCATCGTTCTCTACCCTCTATATCTTCATCCGTTACACCAACTTTTCTCATTGAATTTTGAATGTTATGCTTCCAAGTTGTTCTTGGTCTTCCTTTTCTGCCCCTTCTTTCAATTTTCCATGCATAGACAGCCTTTGGTAGTTTTCCATCCTGCATTCTTCTTACGTGTCCATACCATTTTAGCCCTCTGTGTTCAATCTCATCCATTATACTTCTTTCTGGATTCATCTATTTTTTAATTCCTGTATATATATATATATATATATATATATTATATATATATATATATATATATATATATATATAATGAGATACCTTCGGAGAATTGCACGATACACAGTACTAGATCACAAAAAAATGAAGACATCTTAGAAGAATTACACATGGAACCTTTAGAAAACAAAATTTCTGATTATAAGTCAAGATGGATGCAACATGTTCATCGAATGGAAGATCACAGGATACCCAAACAAATGTTAAGATATCAACCTGCAGGAAGAAGAAGACCAGGACGTCTACTCAAAAGACTTCTGGATGGTGTTTCTCTTGAGGCCAAAACAGGCCAACAAATGACCTAAATTCGTGACTGTTTTGACTCGCTCTCATCAATTTATCTTTTTTTTTTTCACTGTAATATAATTGCAAAGTAGGGTACAATTTAGAAGTGGAGGTTTACTTAAATCCGAAATTAAAAACTCCTGTATATTGACTGGACCGATTTGTATGATTTTTTTCTGTGTGTTTGAGTGGGTCCCTGGATGGTTTAGATTCACAATTGGACTTGGTAGGTGGCGCGGCGATCGGGTTATAGGATTTTTTTATGTCAGATGCGTAGTCATCTGCATTATTGTTATGTTCCGACATAACTATGTGACATCATCATTCACACTTCTTGAGCCACAACAGAAGGCTGTAAGAGGTTTTCTTGCGAACTTATTTATTAATATCTAATTATGTCCTAATTGCTGAATTTTATGGTAAAAAAGTAACATATTTTTATCGTCCGCCCATGACATGAGAATTGAACGTTCGGGCAGGACAACCTCTGCCGGGTACGCTAGTACATTATAAAATGGAAATGGACAGCTAATGGCAAATGAGGGAAATTTCGAGGAAGTGGCTGAATTCAAATACCTAGGAACAACAATCACAAATAGGAATGAGATGTACAAATAAATTAAAACATAGACTCAGTTCTGGAAATGCGTGCTATTATGCATTACAGGGACTCACGTCCCAACTCATTAAAAAAAACGTTAAACTGAAGATATATAATATAGTTATTCTCCCAGTTATGTTATATGGATGCTAAACATTGACTATTACTTTGGGAAAAAAGAAGATTACGAATATTTGAGAATAAAGTTCATAGGAAAAATTTTGGGCCAAAAGAGATGAACAGCCAGGTGGATGGATAAAACTCCATAATAGTGAGCTACATGATATTTATAGGAAGCCAGGTATAATAATAACAGTTAAGTCTCGTAGACAGCGATGGGCAGGTCATGTGGCACGTATGGGGTATGAAAGAGTTGCATGGAGGCTTCGTGTAGGAAAACCAGAGGGAAAACGCCCAGTTAATAGACCGAGGATGAGGTGGGAGAATAACATTAACGATGATTTGAGGAAAGTAGATTATACATGGGATGATTGTAAAACATTAGCTCAGGAAAAGCTCATGTCCGCGCGGCCATGAACGTACGGGTTCGATAGTGGCAGTGGGTAAGTAAGTATAAGTGCGAATGACCTGAAATATTAAAGAATGAATAAATGAGAATATAATAAAAATGTAATACTTTAATCAATTTGAATATACCATAGAAGAATTGGGAATGTTCAATTTGTATTAAAATATTAAGAATATTTTTTTTATTTATTATCAGGTTTTAGAATGTCTTTAACATCTACCTGTATCCATTTCACGATTCTACAGCCAATCTACTTTTGTATCCGGTTGGCTGTTCCTTAATGTTTATATATATATATATATATTAAATATTTTACGTTATTTCTGATAAACGGGGAGCTGGTCCTTTCTATGAGTATCAAACCCAACCCGGAGAATAAAAAATTTGAAGCATGGTTACCTTGTCCTAGAGCAATTCTTTCATCACAACTGAAGAACTTGTTCTGCTCTCTTTAAAAAATGGGAAAAGTGAGAAAATGAAGTAATACCCTAGGCTTCTAATACTCTAATACCATCGAGAACAAGAATTGAACCAAGGGAGGTTGAACATATCGGCATAAAGGAAGGGGTCAAGTATAAGTTATCGGAACCAATATCAGATCAGTCAAAATTTCATCCAACAGACCAGTGTACTCGTACTAGGTGAGTAGCCCATCCTGTTATTCTATCCTATTATATATGACTACTAACATCTGCAGCATCTTTAATCGAGACTTCCTCCCCTAGAGATACTGCCTTCACTAAGCTATCGAACATTCTAGTGTGATTCGTGTTTTGGCGGAAGCTGATAAAAATAAAGTATAGGGCTCCTAAATTATTTTTTAAGAACAGTAAATGAATGTGCCCTTTTTGGATAAATTATCAAATATTAAAATAAATTAGAAATAATTAGAAGTAAATGTTTGAAATAAAAAAAATTGCGAACTGTAGAAATGAATAAAGATAGCATATTGATAGAATGCTGGAAGAGAGGATTCCAAAAAGAGTGTTGTATTATATGCCTAAGGGAAGAAGACATCCGGGAAGACAATGGAAATGATGGTGTGATATGTTTTGAAGCCGGAACAGACAGTATTGCCTAATCTCTGGAATTTAGAAGAAGAAGAAGAAGAATACTAAAAGCTGCACCAGGTGAAGGCTCGGATTGGACACTAGGTTTTAGTATAGGTCGATTTTTAAGACGTTATGATAAAGGAATTAAAGAGTATTTTCCCTGTAAATAACAGCAGCTTTTCTGCAGCCTACAATTTAAATATCTTAGCAAAACATTGTCCTAAAATCCGAAATAATTAATAAAATAGAAATTTTTAACCAAATCAATTATGTAGCATTTAATGGATTCACAACAATGAGTAAATAAATCTTACTTTGAGTTAAATAGTATATGATTATTTATAGAACTAGTAGGATTGTTGCAAATAATCGAATTGTACTCGTGTTAGTAATTTTTTTATTAGATGTACACATCCATCACACATATTTCCAGATTTTTTACATGATGTATATTTCATGAAACAATATATTAACCACATTACAGCCCACTCTGTATTGCTCTTTCGTTGTAAACGCACTTCTGAAACACCTTGTAGGAACTTCACTTATTAGAACTATGATGTATTTTAAACTAAAGAAAGGTAGAAACTTGGAAAATGGTGAAGAGTATTTATGCTTATCGAAATGTTATATAGAATCTGCACTAAAGAAGACGTATTTTTTTTTTACATTTTAGTTGATGTATATTTCATGAAACGTTATATTAATTCTCGATGCAACAGGTCATCGATCTAAAACAAAGTGAAGAAGAAGAATAAGAACATCTGAAGATTAGAAGAGAATGCCTATGTAATTAAATATTTAACTATTTTGACGCAATGAATTCAAAACAGGATTTCATAACAGTTTCTTGAAAGTAGGTATAAGTTGAATAACGATATTGGATTTTATAAAGTTTCCCTCCTTTATAGCAAAATTGGTGAATGAATCTTAGGGTTTTTGGGTATAAATGCCACCTCGGGGCAAATAGCTCAGTCTCTCATTGTAAGTACGAGAATATATGTTGTAAGTAGAGAAAGCTCGGGTAATGTGGATCCTTCGGTTTGAGTGGACCCTCTTAATATCTTCTTTAATTGATGCTGCCCTCGAACAGAAAATATTTTAACTTCTTCCCTCATCAACTTGGAGGGTTCAAGGCCAGTTTCTTTTATTCCTTGTGGGAAATAGGGTTTATTAGTGATATTTATGAAGACGGCCATTTTAAAAGTTTTTCAAGCTAAGAATTAATTCCTCGTTTCTGTTATTGAATATAATAAACCTTGAAAAACTGCTAAATATATTATGTAGACGCTGTTTTAATATACTGAAGGGTTTGATTTGATATTATGTGACATGACTGCTGTATAAAATAATTAAACATAACAAAGGAATTCGGTTAATGTGGACCCTCGTATATTTTATCAGTGAGGATGCTGTTTATAAAAACCGAGCACATGATTAATTTTATTTAATGTCTTTGTAATTTTACTAAACCCAAAGACCGTCGCTGTCGGCAGATGAATGACGTGTGAATGTTATAATCAACAATAATTTTTCAAAGCATTAAATGAATATCAACGCTTTTAATTACAACCAGCCATAAATACTTTCAGATTAATTTGTGTCTGTCGGTATAAATTAATAGAGTAAATACACATAAAAATAATCTAAAAGCTAGAATGGACTCTGGGGTCGACTTTGCTCTAATATGGAGATTAAAGTGGACCTTTCTTGTAATTTAAAAATGTTTGTAAATGATGAAGATGTTATAATGTTTGAATAAAAAACAATGCTATTTCATAGTAATAAACTAATGATAATCACTGTAATTAAACAAAATTCAAATATCTTAATTCAAAGAAGAAAAACAAGAAATTCAAAATAGGTGTCCACATTATCCGAAGTTCTTCTATTAGTTTTAAACCAAACTAAAAAGTGAATTCAATCATATAACACCTGATATATGTACTCCAAGTTATGCTAGTTTTTGATTAATTTATTTTCCTGGTTCTGTCATCAAATTACAACGAATGTAGCATTAGTACCAATTTCAGTAGTCTAATTATTTGAAGTGAATTAATTGTTTCCGATGACATTTGCCCTGCACAGCATTACAAAGCAACATCTGGCGTTTCTAGTTAATTTATAGTATTCTCATTTCATTTCCATCAATGAGCGTGTGGGGAGGGTTTAAAACCAAACTTGAAATTCCCACCACCACCCAAAGATAATAGATTGCTCCATGTACCTGTTCAGGTATAACAAATCGAATGCATAAAGATCTACCGATAATCCAGTTACATTAGAAACTGTTCTCTTTATTCTTCACATTTTTAAAGTATTATCAGTAATTCCTACTTATATATAAATACTTCTTACTTTTAATTGAAATTAAATAAATATATTATAGAATGTTTTATTTATTAAATAAAATTATCAAAGTTTTATTGATTTTCATAAATATTTATTTTAATCAATATTAATGATAGCTGTTTCGATTAACTGTATCTTCTTCAGATGTATGCTATAAATACAGAAATAAATTTTCTTATTTATATAAACAAATGTAAGACAACACTTTAAAAATTAAACAAGATCAATGTATAAAATACATTTTTTATAAATTTAGAAAAGGTGATTAATTTAAATGTAATTGGGAATTCAGTAACTTATTGCTATTCTTTAATTTATTTATTTCTAAAAAAGAATTTACTTTCACCTCATAGATCTTCATCCTTCACTGTTGTTGATGATGAACTGCAAGTAACATACAGTTACATACAACAAATTTAAACTCTAATGTACAGTGTCCATTCTTTGCACTCCCATAAAATGTTTTCTAGAAAACGGGGTATGAACCCATTAGCTTGATTTTGCTACTTTTCCTCTAAAATTACATTTTAGTGTATGATGCACGGGAATTTTTTATATTCTTGGGGATGGTTCAAATTTATTAAATGTAAATTGGGGAGTGGGTTAGTGATGACAAAGATATTTTTGCATTACCCTATCTAGCTGAAACTGAAACTCTCAATAAAGGCCTAATTTCGTGTCTGGAACAAGATTAAGATGAATTTAAATTGTTAATAAACGTGAAATTAATATTAACGTAAATGTTTAGTTTAACATTCTTCAAAATGTTTCGTAATTTTATAGACGTATAACCCAATTAAAGATAAGTAATTTAGAGCTAGAATTGATCTGGGGTCATGATTCATGTTTACCGTCGACTAAGGCGGACAATTATTTCTTTTTATAACTAGTCTTTTTTTTTAATTTCATAATTTAGTTATATTAAACTTTTAAAAAGTGTTAGGATGTTACAATAACTGATAGGTGCCGCATTTGGAATGCAAGCACACATTTAATTTCATAAAAACTTCTGCACTAATGTATATTCTTCAGTACAGAAATCTGTAATTCTGTATAAGAGCAGAAGGAGCGGCGGGGAATGCAGTGGTAGGGGTAGGGTATAAGGAGCGCCATACTCATTTCCTCTACCCCACGAACCTATTTAAAATTGAGCCTATTAATTATTTTTTTTATTTCTCATACCTCCCCCTCTTCATATTCAAACCCTAACTTCCTCATTTCTCAAGTATTGCGCTTTTGTGCTTAGCATCACTCATCAACGGTTGCATCCGCTGCTTTACGGAATCACATTAGAACTGAAATCAAGTTTACAGTTAGAGTTGTCTATTATATTTCTTCACGCTAGTAATTCGTACATGTTATGCAGGAGCATGACTCAAATTTCATTAATTTCTATAAGACCATTATTTTCTCTGAAGTGCATTGTGTTCTAGGGTGCTTTAAATTTTAACCCCTTCTTTATATTATTCTTTTCATTCTCTGATATATAATTATCTTGACTATGTGGAAAAGATTTCTCCTCTTATTTATGTATTATAAAAAAAATCCCCTCAAATGTATACCTATTAGTTTTAATTATTTTTAAGGTTAACAAATTTATGAGTCCTACATATTCATTTAAAAATGAAAATATAACCGCTTATATCTTACGATGAATATGTGTTTCAATGATCATATGGAAACACTGGATTCGCATTCCGGAGATTTTGGCTCAAATCTCGTTACCTACCAATCTGACTACGGTCTTTTTAGGTCATCCTTTATCACTAAAGAGAATATGGGGAAATCTTGTTTACTTTAAAGTGTCTTTTTGAAAAAAAAAACTTCATTATTCATTCACCAAATATATTATGAAGTTTTATTGTCTTGTGTCAAGATAAACCAAACAGACCACAAATACTATGATTAACTCCCCCATAAGCATTGCCTTATAAAGGGGAATAAAATTTGGCAAACAAAAAAAATTGTCTCAACAAGATCAGACAATTACTTATAATTAGGAGATTTGTGTATATATATATATATATATATACAGAGTGTCCCAAAATTATACCGACAAACTTGTGGAACTGATAGATATCAATATTTTAAACACTTTTTGCTAAGGAAGGTTTTTCGCTGCGGCGCTTCGTTTAAGCGCTAGACGCGTTAATGTCATTACTGTCTCGCACCCAGTTGGATTAGATACGTAAATTGCATTTGTGTACAGTATGTAGGCCTATCTTTTAAAGGAAACACATGAAAGGAATAAAACAAAGACGTTTAAGTATTTACGGCAAAATCATTTAATGCATTTATCTGAATAAGGCACATAGTCTAAATCCAAGAAACAAACACAGAACACACAAATAAAACACAAACATCTAATTGTTTACAGATAATCACAGCTTCACTATTAAAAGCAAATGTTGGAACGCAGTCCCATTGCGATTAACACAAAGAGTGCATCGATGTGTCATATTCTACCGTACTCTCGCAAAGACACCAGCCATTTCTCTGATTTCGCCATAAGATCCTCTTCGGATTCAACAGGTGTTTCATACGCGATAGTCTTCATGTGCCTCCACAAAAGGAAGTCAAGTGGAGTAAGGTCAGGGGAGCGTGCCGGCCAGGCAATGGGTCCACCTCTGCCTATCCAATGATTGCCGTATGTAGCCGTAAGATGACGAGGTACTTCAGCACCAAAGTGAGCTGGTGCCACGTCATGTTGAAACCACATGTCCTGTCTGATATGAAGGGGAACTGTTTCCATTAGATCAGGCAAAATTTGTTGTAGAAATGCTAAGTAATTGTAAGCATTGAATCGGGCGGGCAAAATGTATGGTCCTATTAAGAAGTTATCCACAATACCGGCCCACACATTAACACCAAATCTCAGTTGATGTGACCTCTGAAATGTAGCATGGGGATTTTCGAAGGCCCAAACATGTGAATTCCGACTGTTAAATAACTGCTCACGTGTGAAACATGCTACACCTGTGAACATGATATGGGATGCAAACAGTACATCGTTTTCAATTTTGTCCAGATACCATTGACAAAATTGCTGTCACAGAGGCCTGGACCTTTTCAAGGTGAAAAAGGTGCAACAGTTCCTGCAGAATTCTTCCCACTTAGGTGCAATTGTCGAGCGATGGCGCGAGTACTAACTGCAGAATTGTTCTCAATGCACCGCAACACATCTTCCTCGTTCTCAGGAGTCCGTACAGAACGTGGCCGTCCTTGATCTTCTGTTCATCTACCCAAGGAGTCTCTTTCACATAGTCTACGTTCAATGCTG
Source organism: Diploptera punctata (assembly GCA_030220185.1). Lineage (NCBI taxonomy): Eukaryota > Metazoa > Arthropoda > Insecta > Blattodea > Blaberidae > Diploptera > Diploptera punctata. The sequence continues at coordinate 385,464 of JASPKZ010002342.1, forward strand.
GCAAATGTAGAGTGCGATGAGGAACTCTTCGGTTTCGGAACTGTTCTTGATAAAGCCTTACAGCCGCACGACCCGAACCAGATTTTCCACACACCAACAGCATGTCCGTCATCTCATTCCACGTGTATCTTTCCATGTTGTAAATAAACTAGTATGCAGCAGGCATTCCAGCAAACTAATGCGCAATGTCAAGGAAACACAACGATGAGAGCAAGTAAACATGCTAAACGAATTGAAGCTTTTTTTTTTTGTTTCTTTCGTGTGTTACCTTTAAAAGATACATACTGTACACAAATGTAATTTACGTATCTAAACCAACTGGGTGGTAGACAGTAATGACATTAACTTGTCCAGCTCTTAAGCGAAGCACTGCAACAAAAAACCTTCCTTAACAAAAATTGTTTAAAATAATGTAATCTATCAGCTTCCAATGTTTGTCGGTCTAATTTTGGGATATATATATATATATATATATATATATATAATTATCTTAAAATCTAATCATAGTGTAACCCAGTTACCTTAAACGGTGTATAATGGTAGCCTAAGTAAGTGATATTCTCTTGGGAGGTGATTCTATGGTCTTCATTATTTACAATGTTACTATTGAGATATAGCGATTTTAAATAGCTCTGTTAATTTCTTGATAGAAACAATTTGCGCGCAGATTTGTTTCTTTTAAGATAAATGCCATGAAACGAAAGCCACAACAATATCTATTTTTTGTAAATAATCTACCACCAACGCCATTAATTATGTAAATATATTTAAATAAACTAATAATCTGAAATATTTAAGTCTCGTAGTCCGCGATGGGCAGGACATGTGACACGAAGGGGGAAAGAAAGAGGGCCTTTGAAGCTGCCTATAGGAAAACCAGAGGGAAAGCGCCCAATAGGTAGTCCAAAAATGGTGAAAGAATAGTATTAACCATGATTTGAGCGAATTAAATTATACAGGGGATGATTGGAAAACATTAGCTCAGGATTGGGATGTATGGAGAGCTTATGTCCGTACCGCTATGAACCTACGAGTTCGATAATGTCAGTGAGTTAGTTAGTTAATGATCTGAAATATAGTCCTACTGAATTTCAAAAATATTATTTTAATAAGTGTTTTATATTCAATATTAAAATTTGTATTCTGTTACCAGTTTTTTAAAGATATTATTCTTGAAATTAAAAAAAATAATACGCATAGGCTATATATTCTTTTTTTTTGCTTGTTATCAGTCCAAGAATGAGGTGGAAGAATAACATTAACCATGATTTGAGGAAATTAGATTATACAAGAAATGATTGGAAAACATTAACTAAGGCTAGGGATGTATGGAGAGCTTATGTCCGCACCGCTATGATCCCATAAGTTCGATAGTATGAATGAGTTAGTTAGTTAATGATCTGATTTTTTTTTGTTCAATGCCACCTGTTTGTCATTCGACATTTCAGGTATTCTCTCCTGGCATTAGCGTATTGTAACCCACTTCTGAGGTTGGGGCGCCTGGAAGGTGGGGTTACATTGCCCCAATGATATGATGAGTGATGATGATGGGTAATGGCACGCCAGGAGAGGCCTTAAACCTAAACTTAATATAATGAGGTGAATATGATAATGATGGCCAGATGATGTTCGAGGATCGTCTAGGATTTAAAGTATCCTGACATTTGCCTTACAGGTGAGGAAAAACCTCACCCAGGAAACTTGTCCCGAGCGGGGATCGAACCCGGGCCCGTTGCGTGACAAGGCAGCATGCTACCTCGAGACCACAGCGGTGGTGAAATATAATCCTACTGAATTATCAAAAATGTTATTTTAATAAGTGTTTTGTATTCAATATTAAAATTTGTATTCTGTTACCAGTTTTTTAAAGATATTATTCTTAAAATTAAAATAGAATATGCATTATACATCCCGTTTTATTTTTATTCATTTTTTGTTGTTATCAGGAAATTTGCACGGTCTTTGATCCTCATAAATTGATAAAAGTGACAGAAAAATAGTTTAATAAAATAATTTATATAAACGTAACAAATTAATTCAATTAACAAACATTTTTTGTCATAATATAAAATATTATTGAAGCGATAATGTATTTTAGGAAACAGTATAAACATTTTAATTCACAAATACGTCAACAGAAGTTACTGGAAAATAAAGCTTTTAGATAAAATGCATGCTAAGGAAAACAATTTATTAAAATATTATTTTAAAAATCAATTACATTTTAATTAAGAGTTTGGAGCATTAACTGAACAAATCACTTTTGCAGTTTTTTTATTCAAACAGTTATTTTGCTTTGAGAAATTGTATAATTACCAATACTTATTAGTTATTTACGTAAAATGTTTATTTCAGACGAAAAAATAAGTTTAAAATTACTGTATCTCAAAACATGAAACATTTGAAAAACGTACGGAATATCAAATGCCAGCGACAGAAATTTTCCGAAATCGGCACAAATATTAAAAATATGTTCAAACTTACAAGGCAACTGTCAGCCATTGCATACCAAAACTTACCTTCTCCCAGAGAAGCAATGTGATGTAACAAGACCATGCCAAAAATAATTATTTGCCTATTTAACCTGCAAGGCACAGAGATCGAAGCCAGAATCCAGAAATGTCAACCCACTGTACTAGCAGATTGACTTCCTGCATGAGTAAAGAGCGGAACAAAGTGAAGCGGGACGCTGCGAGGACAGCAGGTAGTGAGGGTTATCCATTCTACCAAATCAGGTGTTATATTACTTCCCTGTAGTTTTAATGAGAGTTGTGGTACTGGATTTCGTATCTTGGAGTTAAAACAGCAGGTTTTTTTTTCTTGGACACGGCCTTTGTACAATGTTATCTCCTCAGTTGATACGCAATTTATCCTAAACAACGACAGGAAACATTTGCGCCACTCTGTTCTTTCAATCGCGCTGAGTTTCTGGTATGAAGTGGCAACAAATTATGGGCTTGGACACCGCTCCTTTCAGTCCGTTCTTCAGCATAGTGAATAGAAAGAAGTGTTAGGTGCTAGATCGGGGCTTTACAGAGAAATTTCACAGGTGTTTTCTCTAGAAAATTTAGAGTAGCTAAAACTGTGTGGCCAGAAATATGCCTTACGCCTCTCGATCCAGTAGCGTACTTGGTAGCTTTCCTCGCATATTTTGTAAGAATTATGGAAGGAAAACTATGAAACACAATTAACGAAGTAATGTCTTCTGTCCTGGGATCTAAATGATGTGTTTAAATCAGAGATTAAACTATAATTTTACGAGATAATTCATCTTTCTAACAAGCTGTTACAAAATGTTTGCTCGCTTCCACTCGCTTCTTAGCGATGAGGATGAAACAAAATAGTGTGTCAATAATTCACTTGTGCACAATGGAGCTATATCGTAAATAGTTCCAAGCAATAATTTTGTACAATTTTAAAATCGGGTTAAATCAAGAGAAATGCCTTAAAAAGCTTAGTTTTGGAGATCATGTCCCCCTCACATTAACAGTTTTTAGTTGGCTCAGGAATTTAATAGGGGTCGGATTTCTCTTTTAAAAAAAAGAGGAATGATGAACCTTCAATATCGATATCTGAAGAAAACATCGCATCTGTAGTACGAGAATATTCTCCAGTGGCCTATAACTACACACAGAGTCATCTGAAATAAGATTTCACTATTTGTAGTAGAGGTAGTATTCGAAAAAAAAAATACAAAAGTTTCTGTAAACATGATTTCTGAAATTAATCTCTTCTGAGTTGTGGCCTTATTATGAAGAGAGGCATATCTTCTTCTCCGAACACTTTGACAAAAAACAAATGAAGAAAGATTTGACGTAGATGTTTGCTACTATTTGAGCCTACGCAGCACATCTTGCTTGTATTTGTATCAATCAATGACTAAACCTATTGCATTTCGCACTACAGTATTACTCCATCGATCAAGTAAGTATTTCCATATGGCACTGGCCTTTCCTACCATTCATCGCTCATGAAAGCCTCGTGATAGGTGTCTACCGTCTACTTACGTTTCGTCACTTATTTCTTGCTCAAGTTTTCGGAGGAAAATATATGCCGCTGTTAAAGAATAAAACCATAACTCAGAAGATATAAGTTTAGGAACCGGGATAAAAATACTTTATTGTTACTTTATCGTTTTATCGAAAATGCCTCTTTTAAAAATTGACCTTTTCTTTTCACAACACTCTTTAGAGTCAAGCCTTAAGATAGATTTGGGAATTATCCCAAAAATATATTATGTCAGTTTAAGGAAGATGACAATTTAATCTAACAGGGCCATCAAAAAATAAAAATATCGATGAAGTGAGTTAGTACCGAGAAATAATTCAAATTTATGATAAAATTAAATCTCGCCATGTTTCTGAGATAATTTCAAATGTTCAGTGATCAATAAATAAAATTATAAGTCATCATATGTCGGGTCTTGGAAGACTACGACCTCCGAACAAAAGTGCAGAAATACACGAGTGTTGGGAAGAAAATTCTCATGAGTTATGACATTCTTCAGCATATGTGGACACGTGACAATAATTCGGTCGGAAATGTACACAGAGAAAAAGAGAAATATAGTTAAGTGCCTCTTGACAAAGATTTATTTTGTAAAGATGATGGATAAGTTACAACTTTGCCCTCCATTACATGAAAAAAATTTCCCCAGAGATTATGGGCAATGTGAAACTTCCATTGAGAATGGACTCAAGGGACTGAAATGTTGATATATTACATTATTTTATAGTCAGCATCTCTATGCAAAATATAATAACATTATATTATATTGCATAGATTAACCCCACCTACAGTATATTACTGGTAGCAATATTTGACATAACCGAGGACGAAAAGTTTTTTTTTTAAAGTTGCATAATAAAAATATATAAAACTGTTATTATTCCAGTTATACGGATTCGAAAAGTGGTCTCTTTCTTACTCTAAAGGCTGATAAAAGATTATGAGTATTTGAGAATAAAGTTCCTAGGAAAATTTTTGGACCATTTAGAGATGAACAGAGAGGTGAATGGAAAAGACTATTTAATAGTGAGCTGCATTATATTTTTGGGAAACCAGATGGGAAACCTGCGATAAGTAGGGCATGTGGCACGAATGGGGTTTAAAAGAGGGGCATGGAAACTTCTTGTAGCAAAATCGGAGTTAAATCGTTCAGTAGATAGGCCAAGAATGGTTGGAGAATAACAATAATCATGATTTGAGAGGAGGAATTATACAGGGATGATTGGAAAATATTAACCCAGAGGATAGGGATGTACGGAGAGTTTAATTCCAAGTTGTTTTGAACTTCCGGATTCTATAGTGTCAGTGAGTTAGTTAGTTTTAAACTAAAATCCCAAATGTGGGTATAATATGTTTTACCACTGACAATAGACAAGGCAGCCTAAAACGAATACTTTTGATTGCTATGTGGCTTAGTAATACAGTGCAGGAAATTGGTGTAAAGGCACTTGTTAGAAGTGTGAACACAAGTTTATTTACTCTTTCTATGGCATTTTTCTATCTTAACTTAGGAAGTGATTGAGTATAAAACACATACAAATAATGTCAAAAATTATTATCCATTTTCGTCCTAAAAAGTACATGAAAACTGAAACCACTCCCACATATGGCTGGAAATTAGTATCAAGGCACTTTGTGTATTTCACAGATTAAACCAAAAAGACTGAGTACAAAGTTTACAACAAAGTTCTAAAATTTAGTTGAACCTCCATTGTTCTTAATTACTTGGAAGATTCTCTTTGGTATTGACTTCATGAGGGTGTTTATTCCTTCCACTGAGATGGAAGCCCACTCTTACCGAATAGCATTTTTCAGCTCAGTCATTGTCCCAAACTGCCGTCCATTGCGATACACACGCCTTGCCATGATCCCCTATAAATTCTCAATCGAGTTTAAATCAGGACTTCTGGTTGGCCACGTCAAAAGAGGTATTTCTTTCTTCCTGAACCCCTCCTTTGATTTGGCAGACAAGTGACTGGAAGCATTATCTTGCTGAAAAATTAGATTTTCGCCTAATTCCTCATACATTCGTATCAATTCGGACTCCAGAAGCTCCTCAGTGTAGGACTCAGAATTCATCTTGGTGCATATTCATGCCAGTTTTGATCTTCCTTTAAAGCAGAATGCTGCCCAAATCATAACGTCTCCACAACAGAAGTTTCTACTCATTCTAACTTGCTCTCCATTACGGAGGTCGTGTCAGTAATACTGAAAGCCATCAAGCCAGTCCAGATTAAACTTCTTCTTGTCACTGAATATTACTTTATTCCATTCTGAGGTCCAGGACATGTGTTCTTCAGCAAAAGTAATTCTAGCTTTCTTATTTCATTGTTCAGAGGTAGTTTACTAAGACTTTTTTAAAATTTTAGGTTCTTGTCTTCTGACAGAATTTGTCTTAGTCGTCTGGCTGTTAATGACAACTTCAAATCAGCCTGGATTTGAGAAGAAAACATATTCTTACCTTTTGCTTTACGTAAAATGACATGTTTAGTGCGCTCAGACAATTTTCTTGTCCGTCCATTCTTCCCGTTTCTTCTATATTGTGAACCCAGTTTGACAAAATTATCAATTACACATCTTGAACGTCCCAATTTCGTAGCTATTTGTCGATTGGAAAGGTCCATCTACTTGAAGGCACTAACTCTTACTTTCTCTTCATTTGATAGAGGCTTTCCACGTGACATTGTACGCACTACTGACTTGTAACTGATGAACGATGCTCACAGACACGTCTTCTCCATGTAACTGCAGTGTTTTGTTTACATTTATGTATGTGTAAGATCCATAAGTTGACCTGCCTTTATACCGATTTCCACCCCTAGGAAAGCGTTTTCTTAGTTTTTACGTAATATTTACGTATATAATAAATACAAAATGTGGAGACCTGTATGAAATTATGTCCTAGATAATTATATGTAATCTATGACACACATACGGTATTTGCATAAATATTTCAGGTTGTTTTACTACTAAAAGTTAGTGGCTTTATACCAGTTTCCTCCACTGTATCAATGTCCTTACATCAACAAAATAAGAAACTCTATTCATAATTATATTTATATTATTTTATTCTTACAACGTTTAAGAGCTCATTATTATTAAAAAATCTTTAATAGATTACACTGCTCACCGTAGGCTTTTAATAAATTCTACAAGCCAATCCTTCAGGCCAAAAATCAGTGGTTCAGCAATAAAACGTATCTAACTTCAAAAAGTCGTTAAATTTATAAAATATAATTTATATTATTATATAATGTAGAATTCGACAGAGGAATATTGCTAAAATACCATGTGGAATTTTCCATAGCTTTCTCAACAAGCTATAGCTAGACAGATGTCTTCATTATATTCTAAATATAGGCAATTTCCTAGTACTTAACAATTCTCCCTTCACAATTACCACATTCAAGTTAGATTAAGGGTAGGGAACATTCAGTAATTACTGCAAGACCCCCGGTGAGGGAGGGGAAATGGCGAAATTCATGAAATTGACAACAAATTTGGAGTGGACTCTTAATAAGTATTCTGCCTAAGTCTTAGAATCAATTGGTTTTCTATCGTAGATATAGATCAACCAACTTCAGTTCAATAACAAATATAATTTTTATAAAGATTACTTAAATGCTTTGAAAACAGTTCGATAAGTAATTGTACCTGAAAATTCATATTAAGTAAATATTACCAAATCAATCAAAGTGAAGCGATTATAATATCGGAGTTTACTATAATCGTTTTAAGAAGTCGCATTAAATAAAATAAATTTTGTCCACATTAATAAGGGAGTCCCCTTAAATTTTGTTACTTGACATGAGATAATAAAATACTTTTTAGAAATGAAACATATATGACACATTTAACCTAGGACATTTTCATTATTTTAGCACAGATTTATTTAAATTTGCTTAATTCGTTTACTCCACTGCTGTGGTCTCGAGGTAGCGTGCTGCCTTGTTACGCAGCGGACCCGGGTTTGACTCCTGGGTGAAGTTTTTTTCGGGGTTTTTCCTCACCTGTAAGACAAATGTCCCCGAAAATCGTCCGGCCATCACAACCATCCTTATCATCATCATCCTTCACCAGTTTGGAAAGCAACGGGAAGCTACGACACCTGTAATTTCCTAGTAAAGCTGCAAAACATAGCATGAAATTGATATGATTGCAGTGAAAGACTTGCCCTCGGGCAGAATTACTATGGATGGATGGTAATTTGTTTCTCTTTTTTTAAAGAAGACTAATTATTAAATTACTAGCTTTTTTATTAAATTAAACGATAGTATCTACCGTTTTCGCTTCTCAGTTTTTCTTAAGAATATATTAATAAAACAATTGTATGTATATATATATATATATATACATAGTTTTGAAACTCCAAATAATTCATCGTTAATGAGTAAAATAACTAAACTTTATATTCAATAAAACCAAAAACACACATACAACGTAAAAAAAAACTCCCAAAGCAATGTTCTTTGTTGCGATTTTATGATCATCAACAACAAGGATTAAGCCCAATGGCCCGTTCCGATCTCATTATATGTCGAATTGGTCCTTCCATCTCTTCAATGGTCTTCCCAACAATCTTCTCCCTTTTGGTTTATAATTATACATTCTTCTTGGTATGCGCTATTCATTCATTCGTAATACGTGCTGAAGGTAAGCATTTTAATAGGATTTTATTCTTTCACAGAGATTAAGCATATTAAGTTCTATTCTTTTATCTTAGTTTTTCTTTTAAACTTTCCTTTGGTGTCCTGTTATTGCTCTCAACATCTTCATTTCTGCAGCCTCTATTTGTTTACTATATGCCTTTGTTAATGTCCAGGTTTCACATCCATAAGAGATGGAACTGCCAATTGTTTGTATAATTTTAAAATAGTTTCTTTTCTAGTTTTATTCAATAAAGTACGTTTAATTTTGCCACATAGATAATTGAATCGTTGTATTTTGGGGTGTTTATCTAAATTTCTGTCATTACCTAAATGACATCCCAGATAATTAAAATTCTGAACTTGGTCTATAATTACATTGTTTATCACTATTTTTGTTCTTATTGCACATTTTCCTTTCAGAGCTAATATTTTTGTTTTAGATGTAGATATTCTTAAATTGTATTTTAGAGAGATGTTATTTAAAGTATAAATGAATTTTCTGATGCTGTCATTATTACTTGATCGTCTGCAAAAAGCAGAGTACACTATTTATATTAATTTGTTCTTGCCATTAATTTATGACATGGTCCAAGTATAAATTAAATAATACGGGTGACAACGATACCCTTGTCTTACTCCCTGGTTTATTTCTATTTTGTGTTTACTAATTTTATCTCCGCAGTCTATTTTGAAATTTGATTATATAAACTCTGAATGGCTCTTATAAGGTGTTGAGGAATTCCTTTCATTTCTAATATATTCCATAATTTATTTCTACTTTTTGCGATTTTTCATATGTTAATATAGCCTTACCTTTTACTTAAAGACGCTTTGGACATAATGTCATTAGAGAATTAGATATATATATATATATATATGTTCACCGCTGTGGTCTCGAAGTAGCGTGCTGCCTTGTCACGCAGCGGGCCCGGGTTCGATTCGCGGGAGGGACAGGCTCCTGAGTGAGGTTTTTTCGGGTTTTTTCCTCACCTGTAAGACAAATATCAGGACGGTTAGGATCCAACGGTCCCCGAAAATCATCCGGCCATCATCATCATCCTTAACATTATCATCATCATTCTTCACTGGTGTAGAAAGCAATGGGAAGCTACCACACCTACAATTCCCTAGTAAAGCTGCAAGCATAGCATGGAAATGCTAGAATTGCAGTGAAAGACCTGGCCTCGGGCAGAATTACTATGGATATATATATATATATATTATAATTATATCCTTTTTATTATGGTTTGAACATGTACAAAGAATGCCACATAACAATGAAAATGTTCCTCTGCATATTTTACGTGTTTCTGACTCAGTGTTTTGCGCTGATTTCAAATATGTGATTATTTTTCTCCAAATGTCGGCGGTTCGATAGTAATCACGATTTTTGTTTTCGTTACTTTTTCAATTATAGGTATATGATTCGTTAATATTAATTTTCTCCAAATGCTAACGGTTCGATCGCATCCATGTATCCATGTTTCCTTTGTTTATGAGACTGCCGAGCAACTGCCTAACACTACACCCGACAAGTGTGGCCTTCAAGAAACGAACTTGTTCCAGGAGAAAATAATGTTCTACATGAACCTCTTATTGACGGGAAGAAGATCTTACTACTACCGCTCCACATTAAATTAGGACTTACTTACTTACTTACTCACTGGCACTATCGAATCCGTAGGTTCATGGCCGCGCGGACATAAGCTCTCCATACATCCCTATCCTGAGCCAATGCTTTCCAATCATTCCCTGTATAATCTACTTCCCTCAAATCATAGTTAATGTTGTTCTCCCACCTCATTCTTGGTCTACCAACTGGGCGTTTTCCTTCTGGCTTTCCTACAAGAAGTTTCCATGCACGTCTTTCATTCCCCATACGCGCAACATGTCCTGCCCATCGCAGTCTACGAGACTTAACTGTTCTTATTATATCTATTAAATTAGGACTAGAAAACAGTATGTTAAAGCTTTGGTTAAATCGTCAGATTCTTTGCAACATATTCGCTCTATGTTCCCACGTTTTTCTGATACGAAAGTATTTGCTGGGGTTTTTACAGGACCTCAAATAAAACAGATGCTAGAGTCCGCAGAATTGAACAAAAGATGACACCTGTTGAAAAAAGTGCTTGGAAAGCGTTTCGAAATGTTGTGCATGGCTTCCTTGGAAACAAGAAGAGTCCCAATTACCGAGAGTTGATTGAGAACTTGCTGAGCACATATCGTACATTAGGTTGCAGAATGTCAACTAAATTACATAACGTGCACTCACATTTCGATTCCTTTAGACCAAATTTGCGCGACGTGAGTGAAGAACATGGAGAACGATTCCATCAGAATCTCAAAAACATGGAATCAAGATATCAGGGCAGGTAGGATAAACATGATGGGGGACTACGTTTGGAGTTTGGTGAGGGGCAGTCCACAGCAACATAAAAGGAAAGGGCGGTCACAACTTCATTTTTAACAAATTTGATGGCCAAGTCAGTGACGCTGAAACAAAATCCCATTTCATATCATCAGATGCAATACCAACATATGCTGGCATTTATTTCATCTATATTTGTGGATACATTTTTGTATTAATTCCCACAGTTTCAAATATATTAATTTTCCATAGAACTAGTAATGCTATGTATGTGAAACTGACCTTTTTGAACTTGAAAAAACTGAGAGAACAGAAAGTTACTCAAAATTTGTTACCCAATGTAATCGTTTATTAAAGCAGATAGCCTACTTTTTTATAGACCTGAAGGCCGAGGAAATGTAGGAAGATACATTTTTGTATTAATTCCCACAGTTTCAAATATATTAATTTTCCATAGAACTATTAATGCTATGTATGTGAAACTGACCTTTTTGAACTTGAAAAAACTGAGAGAACAGAAAGTTACTCAAAATTTGTTACCCAATGTAATCGTTTATTGAAGCAGATAGCCTACTTTTTTATAGACCTGAAGGCCGAGGAAATGTAGGAAGATACATTTTTGTATTAATTCCCACAGTTTCAAATATATTAATTTTCCATAGAACTATTAATGCTATGTATGTGAAACTGACCTTTTTGAACTTGAAAAAACTGAGAGAACAGAAAGTTACTCAAAATTTGTTACCCAATGTAATCGTTTATTGAAGCAGATAGCCTACTTTTTTATAGACCTGAAGGCCAAGGAAATGTAGGAAGACCGAAATTACGTTGGAAGGACGACCTGTAACATATCGTGCTGCGGGGAGCGGAACGGGTCAATAGGCCCATACCTTGAAGATGATAATGATATTTTTTATTCTTAGTTTAACCCCTTCCTTTTAGGCAACTTTACGTGTAAAATGACACCCGGTTCTTATAGTGACAAAACCTGTAGGGGAGAATACTTAAACTCTTGATCACATACCAACTTTTTGAAACACATAAGGACATAAAGGGCCTCTTTGGATGAAGGATCAGTTCAATACCGGGACCACCTCCTAGACAACATGAACATTTAATACAAGACACACTATTCAGTCATATACTCACACTAAACAAAGCGAGTCTATTGGTATTCGGGGTCTATGGAGGCCATACGTTTCCAAATTTCAGTTGATCATTGTCACGACAGGGATCGAACCTCGGCCGGTAATTTCGAGGAAACGACATTACCCCGAGACCACAGAGGCGGATCATTTATTATATTATATTTTTTATTTTACTATATATTTCATAATTTTATATTTTAATTACTATAAAATGGTGACTATGATGAAATAGGTTCTGGTAATGGAATTCCAACAAAGCATTTGCCATGACGATTAATGATATTAACTATTGCATGTAAACAGCAAACCTGAGAACATTTATTTCAACAATAAGTTCGTAAAGCATAAAGTTGGAGATCTTGGATTCAAATCTCGGTTTAGACAATCATTTGTCTCTTTATTAGGATTGAGAAAACTCTGACAGGTCGATAGACACCGGGCTTTGAACTCAGGTCTTCCTGAGCATGAGTGACAAACACTACAACTCGAGCCAAATCGTTTATCTGACCTTAAAAATTATAAAACGTCGCATTGTGTAACAATCGAAGTATTAGCGTAAGTCAAATTTGGATCAATAATATAAAGAAAGGATGAATAGGTTTTGAACAAGTCGAATAAATTCCTAATTATAATTTATGTATTTCCTGTATTTTAAAAGTAAATATCGTTAAATATCAGAAACTCAGATAAAATATTGTAGACAACACGTTACAAAATACGCTGCGTTAACTCATGGGTCTGGGATCATGAACTTACTGATTGTTTCGTTACTAAAACTCTGATTTTGTAACTAGTTGTCTAAATAACTATTTTTTGTTCGTCTAATCATTCAATTTTAGTACTTTTTCTTGCAATTGTTCATAGGTCTACGTAAGTCTACTAAAATGCTATAGTTTCACCTTCGTTGTCATGAACTACAAAGGTGTTTTGTTATTTTAGTTATTTATTTAGACCAGGAGGCCAGACTGCTCTTACCATCGCCTCCTGAAACACCTATTACACTATCCCAGTATTATGGAGTTCAACGGGATGAAACTCTTTGGTGTTATGTAAGTTGAAGGTCGTCTTCTTGGTACGACATACCAGGTTCTACTCCCATGACCCATTCCGCAATTTTGGCATTGGAACCGTGTCCGCGAGGGGGACTGCAACCCTCCCGTTGGCTCTTTCTGCCCTTTTTTTATTGTTCAGGCTCGGAGTCATAAGCAGCACCGTGGTGGGTCCCACGCTAGATCCCCTTAACCCACATAATTTCAAAACATGTGAATTGCCAGCGAAACTATCTTTATATGAAACGAATGAATGAGAAATGACATGAAGGGGAGAGAAGCGGGGTAGAAAATGTTAATGGAATGAAATTCCAGAAAAGGGAAAAACCGCGAGAAAGATAAAAAAAATTACGATATGCTCCCCACCTATTCCTTTCTGGAACCGCCAAGATTTGAATATGGGATCTCAATCGGGCAGTCACGCACACTAGCCAGCGTCTACCGAGATGGTTACAACAATGTTAATATTATTTCATTATACTAACTAACTCTAAGTCACTGGCACTATCGAACCGTATGTTAATGGCCGCGCGGTTATAAGCTCTCCATAAATCCCTATCCTAAACTAACGTTTTCTAATCATTCCCTGTATAATCTACTTCCCTCAAATCATAGTTAATGTTATTCTCCCACCTCATTCTTGGTCTACCAACAAGGCGTTTTCCTTCTGGTTTTCCTACAAGAAGCTTCCATTCACGTCTTTCATTCCCCATTCGTGCCACATGTCCTTCCCATCGTAGTCTACGAGACTTAACTGTTCTTATTATATCTGGCTTCCTATAAAGACCATGTAGTTCACTGTTAAGTAGTCTTCTCCATTCACCTATCTGTTCATCTCTCTTTGGTCCAAACATTTCCTAAGGACATTATTCTCAAATACTCGTAATCTTCTTTCCTCCCTGAAAATAAAAGTCCATGTTTCGCATCCATATAAAACAACTTGAATAATAGTGGTACAGTATATATTTTCAGTTTAACGCTTTTTTAAAGGAGATGGGACATCAAGAGTCTCTGTAATGCATAATAGCACGCATTTCCAGAATTGAGCCTATGTTTAATTTCCTTGTGCATATCATTTCTGTTTGTGATTATTGTTCCTAGGTATTTTAATTCAGCCATTTCCTCAAAATTTCTTTCATTTGCCATTAGCTGTCCATTTCCATTATTTAATGTATTTCTATGTGTGACCACATTATTTCATTATGCATCCTCAATTTACGCTTTATGTATTTGATATACGTATTTACCGGTATCTACTAACAGTTCTACGATTAAATGAACTGCCCGAGCACGATAATTTGCTCTTTCGGATATTTAAACAATATTATATGAACACAGGCTGATTAATTAATAAATTAATGTAATGTAAATTCATGGCAATAAATATTAATAATATGAAGTTAAGTTAAAATAGATTATTTACGCAGAAGTGCCAGAAAGTCAAAATTAGAACATGTCACAAATAAGGAAATTAGAAACATAATGGATTACTTCGGGTGTATAATTTATTGATGAAAATTGGTTGTAAAATAAACTTTGTTTGGATTTTGGAAGCAGAGGAAAGCATAATTGAAAGAATTGAGGAGAAGGAATTAAAGTGGTTAGGACATGTACGAAGCCAAAGCAAATATATCAATAGCATCCGACCAGAAAGAAGAAAAGAGGGAGACCAAAGTTAACATGGAAGGAAAACATGAAGACAGGGAGCTAAACATTGAAGATGCCCAAGATCGTAGGGATTGGAGGTTTGGCACGGGAAGACGGCAGCAGCTGTAAAAATCCGAAGATAGAGATAGAGAGAGAAATTAAGTTATATAATTGAAAATAAATTCTGCAGTATTAGAGACCTAAAATATAGTGTGCTGTCTTGTCACGCAGCAGGCCCGGGTTCGATCCCCGGTCGGGACAAGTTTCCTGGGTGACGTTCTTTTTTCGTGGTTTTACCTCACCTGTAAAACAAATGTCAGGAAACTTTAAGGCACATACGGTCCCCGAACATCATCTGGCCATCATTATCATCATTAACATATTCATTAAGTTTAGTATCATCACCATCATCATCACCTATCTTATGTCATCAGAGCAGCATAACTCCGCCTTCCCCCAACCTCAGACGTGTGTTAGGCCTACAATAACGCCATGCCAGGATAGAGTAGCAGATTGTCTAAATGACAACGTAGTGGTAAAACCTCGAACAAAAACTCACCCAGCAAACTGTCCTGACCGAGAACTGAACCTGGGCCCGCTGCGTGATAAGGCAGCACGCTACCTCGAGACCACAGCGGTGGACTCAACGATATACAGTCTTCTCAATTTCCATGTCTGTTCATCTCTCTTTGGTCCAAAAATGTTCCTAAGAACTTTGTTTCTCAAATACTCGTAATATTTTCTCCTCTCTTAAAGTAAGAATAGATATACACTGCTCAAAAGAATTAGGGGATATTGAAGAATAAGCTATTAAGACTATGTTTTTTGGAATAGTATTAGATGCAATCACTTTCTATTACTCCAAGATAATGTAAACAAGAGTTTGAAGTTGTTGCGTAACCTCTGTACCACACCAGAGGGCAGTGTATGTACTGTTGATGTGAAAGGGTGTTGTGGGGGTGAATGTTTTGTTGCTGTTTTTAAATCCAGTCCAGTTTTCAGTTAGTGAATGACTTGCCTTAGGGACAGTGATGCCTCGACAACGTGATTTACCTGAACCAATGGCTTGGAGGGCCATAGGAAGGATGGAAGCTGGACAGACACAACAAGAGGTGGCACAAGCCATTGGGGTGTCTCAAAGCGTGATTTCCAGACTTCGGAATCGTTTTCAAAGAACAGATACTGTTCACAGAAAAGCCGGACAAGGTCGACGACGGGCAACAACAGCAAGGGATGACCGTTACCTCTTGTTAACAGCCCGTCGGAATAGACAGCAGAATGCAACAACTGCGAAATACACTTCAAACAGCAACAGGACGCAGGGTGTCAACTCAAACTGTCCGTAATCGACTGCATGGAAGTGGTCTCTATGCCCGTAGGCCCATGGTGTGTACCAGGTTAACTCCACAACACCGTAGAGATCGCAGAAACTGGGCGGAGGTACATCGTGGGTGGAGGCATGCCGAATGGAGATCAGTTCTTTTTTTTCTGACGAGTCGCGATTCAACGTGGAATGTGATAGTCGGCGTGTATTCATCTGGAGGCAAAAAGGGACACGAAACAATCCAGCTTTTGTACGTGAAAGATCCCCATATGGTGGCGGTGGATTGATGGTGTAGGCAGGAGTCATTAGTGGTGGACATACGGACCTCTACGTCATCCAAGGTGGTACTTTGACTGCGGTAAGGTATAGAGATGAGATTCTCCGACCTTTTGTTGTGCCTTGTGCTGGTGCCATAGGTGATTCTTTTATTTTTTTATGGACGATAATGCACGACCGCACAGAGGTGGCTTGGTGGACGACATGCTGGAATTGGAGGGTATCGAGCGTATGCAATGGCCAGCTTCCTCCCCGGACTTAAATCCGATTGAGCATATGTGGGATGCATTAGGCAGGCGCATTGCAGGCAGACCAGCACTCCCACAACTGTTCCAGAGCTGCACATTGCTCTTATGGAAGAGTGGCCACGTATCCCCCAAGAACTCATTGCTAACCTCATTGCTTCAATGCCACACAGGTGTGAGGCAGTGCTGGCCGTTCGAGGAGACCATACACCATACTAAAGAAACATTTTCACCCATGTTAATGTTGCTTTGTTTGTTTGCCATATTCCTAATCAGGATCTCTTTGACATCTGGTGTGGTACAGAGGTTACGTAATGACTTAAAACTCTTGTTTACATTATTTTGGAGTAATAGAAAGTGATTGCATCTAATACTGTTCCTAAAAACATAGTCTTAATAGTTTATTCTACAATATCCCCTAATTTTTTTGAGCAGTGTAATATACTCGAAGAATACGGTCTTATATATTTTTAATTTAATGTTTTTTTTCAGAGAAGTTGCATTTCCAGTATTGAGCCAATGTTTAATTCCTATCTGTGCACATCATCCTTGATTGTAATTATGGTTCCCAGAATGCAGATTCTTAAAAAAAAAAAGAAAAGAAAGAAAGAAGCATAGCCAGATATAGAACCCGGGACTCCTGGAATGCTAGTATCATCAATGCATCATAAAGGCAGTAGTATTAAATGCTTATATCTAAAAATTCTTACCGATTTAGTTAAAACATATTTTTGAGAATCAAAATCTCTCTTTTAAAAACTCCTACTGACGTTGAATTATTTTGAGTATAAAGGACTCAGCTTGCAGTTCTGACTTCTTAAATGATTTCTCTTAGAATTAAAAACACCTTCAAGAAACAATCAGCGGAATATCTAAATAAAAAAAGAGGCGGAGAACATTTTTCTCTCATATTTATGTATTCACAAGGTCTTCCACTTTTCCCCTTTCCCATTCTCTATTCTTCTTGAATGACTCGTCACAATTCCACCCCTCCACAACTCTTTCTTTTTGTTCACTCACTTTCACCCCTTATTCTTTGTATAAAGTATGTACAACCACCATCATCACCCTTGTTCATTTTTTCACCTAGGGCGACTCTTTCATGTCCATTGTTTTAGGTCCACTTGCATCTAGTCTTTGTTGTTCTGCATTATTTTTATTCTTCTTTAGTATGAGGGTTCTAAGTTTTTGACATGGTCAAGAAGGTTCTTATAAAAGTTATAACAATAGTGCTGTAAGTATAGCTTCTGGTGAGCTTAAATATCAAGTAGCTCTCTTTCTCTCTCGCTCTCTTTTGTATTGTGTTCGTCTCATATATCGCCTTGTCTTCTCAATGGTTTCCACATAATAATATGACATTATTATTTATCCTTATTCTTCTTTATGAATAATACAATTCACGTCAAATTATTTCCACATTAAAATCAATTATTCAAACGTTGATAGTCATTCAAGTTAATTTTGTCTCACATAATTTTAAATATGTAATAATAATAATAATAATAATAATAATAATAATAATAATAATAATAATAATAATAATAATAATAATAATAATAATAAAACTCATGATTAAACTCTGTTTTGGTGTTAATCACTATATAAAATTGAAATTAATCAAGGGGTAAGACAGGGATGCCCGCTATCTCCAGCTTTGTTTAGTATATATGTTGACCATGCTATTAAAATATGGCAAGATGTCTTAACTGAAAATTTTAAAGTAGATGACAAAGTTTTAAACACAATTTTATTCGCAGATGACCAGGCTGTTTTTAGTTCACCAGAAGATAATCTCCAGAGAGCTGCAAACAAATTATAAAAAGTAGGCAAGGAATATAATTTAAACATTTCATGTACAAAATAAAATCAATGGCATTTCGAGGAAAAAATCATCTCAGATGCAACATTGTGATAAATAATAATATTATTGAATAAGTGAAATCCTACAATTAGAAGATATAAATATAAAAATACAGAAATTTCTAAGAATGTGTGGAACAATAAGAAGAACTCTAAAGAATAAAACAACTCAGGACACTCTACTGAAATTTTATAAAGTCATGGCCGTTCCTACTATTATCTATGGCAGTGAAAATTGAACTTTGAATCATACAGATAGGAAAAAAAAATTGAGGCAGCGGAGATGAGATTTTTAAGGCAAACGGGAGACTACACTCTTATGGAGCAGAAAAGAACTTCTGAGATAAGATATAAATTAAATATTTTTAAATTGACGGATAAAATTGACCAACAAAGACAAAATTGGTACGAACATCTACTAAGAATGCCAGATAATAGACCTTCTAAAATTATTTTAAAGTACAGACCCACAGGAAACTAGAAGTCAAGGAAGACCATTTGCTAGATGGAAAGACCAAATCTCTTTAAGTCGGAAGGGGCCAGAGGGCCTAAACCTTGATGTTGATGATAATGATAAAATTGTAAAATTGAATACCTGTAAGGTACAATCTCCTAAACTTCTTAAAACTTTCTTACAATACTGTAGGACAGACTGTAGCGATTATAATTTTTAAAATTTAAGTAAGTAAAACAAAAGTAATGGCATTTTGTGGAAGAAACACTCTGCTTGTAAAAATAATAATTAGAGACGAAATTATTGAACAAGTATCCCACTTTAAATATTTAGGAAGTGATATCAGCTCCTGATATGATAAAGATATTGAACATAAAACTCATCAGTTTCAAGCTATTTGTGGCACAATAAATAGAACATTGGATTATAAAGCCCTTAAGATGCACTAGAATGGACCAGATAAGGAACGAGGATATCCGCGAAGAACTGCAGATCTACCCCATAAAATAAAAGAAAAAATATAGTTATAACATTATTCTTGTAAGCCCATATTTCCCTTAACAGAGATTTAGGTGTTCTCCCCTACAGGGAAGAATTTGAACCATACTAATTTAGTTACACTTGTTTTCGTATAGATGTCATTTGAGTGGTCCGTAGTCAGCGTTCCGCCTCATACTGACATCTAGGAAACAAAGGTAGTACTAGGACGACAAAATTCGGTAAATTTTGCTTAGAGGTCTTTTCATTCAGGTTTAAGGATATTTTACGAGCCTGAAAATCTTCAGACTCGGGACCCACGGCTTAAAGTCCCTCCCGGAGGACTTGCTCCTTTGATTTTTCCATCCTAAAAAAATCCATCGACTCCGGCCGGGTTTGAACCCGCGACCTTCGGGACCAGAGGCAAGGAGCATAATCACTAGTCCACCGCGGCCGATAGTTACAACATCTAAATATATGTACATGGAGAGAAGGGTGGGGGGAGAGAGAGAATCGTGATATAATATTTGAGGTTAAAGCAAGAAAGGAAAAAGTTTAAAAAATAATATTAAGGAAATGAAATGCAATTATTGACTCGCACCTTATACAAACTAAAAAAAGACTATAAAAATTAATTAGGTCTTAATTATTACTATAATTTATAGCCTTAACTGATTGCAATTTAATTAAGTTAGAGAGTACTTAGGAATGTTTGAGTTCAATATGTTAACAATATTAAAATATTAACAACATTATTACATGGGATAAACTCTGACTCACATTCACGCCTTCTATTCAATCACAAACATAAATATTTATTAAATCAACACAATCAATATAATTATTAATTGATATAATAGCTCTGTGCTTATAATGCATTTCATAACACTGAAGTCTCATTACAATAAGCGCTAAGTCAACGTTTGGTGAAATATCTTAATATTAGATTACTAAATGATTTTTATTCATATTTAGGGCTAGAATTTGTATGATGTTCCACTCTTATAACGATATATATATATATATATATATATATATATATATATATATATATATATATAACATGATAAGAAAAACAAATGTCTGTATGGGATGAAAACCCGGACCTCTGGATTGATATTCCAGTGCTCTGGAATTTAATTACGAGTATAACATCGAAATAAATAAGCGTCACTAATATGAAGCAAAACATTCTAATGAACTTGCTTACTTGTTATAAGAGCTACTAGATGGCGCTACTTCTCGTAATAATAGAGTATATATATACGCAGCTGACCCGGGTTCGATCCCCGATCGGGGCAGTTTTTCTGAGTGGGGTTTTTATCGGGGTTTTTCCTCACCTGTAAGACAAATGTCAGGAAACCTTTAAGGCCCAAACGGTCCCCGAAATCATATGGCAATCATCTTTATCATCATCATATCCTTCACTAGTGTGGAAAGCAACGGGTAGCTACCACACCTACAATTCCCTAGTAAAGCTGCAAGCATAGCATGAAAATGCTATGATTGCAGCGAAGGACCTGCCCTCGGGCAGAATTACTATGGATGGATATATATATATATATATATATATATATATATATATATAAGAAAAATAAATGTTTGTTCAAGATTTGTCTGGTAGCGTACTGGAATATCAATCCAGAGGTCTGGGTTCAAATCCCATCCAGGCATTTATTTTTCTTATCATGTCATATTAAGCTTGCATTGCTCAATGTCAAAAACGTTATTAAAACAGCCAAATATATATATATATATATATATATATATATATATATATTTAAAATAATAGGCTATAACATTATCAACTTGTGTCTAACACAGGGTCAGGTCAGGGGACAAGATGAAATGAAACTCATATATTTATAGAGGTTTGTGAGCGAAAGAGTATCGGCCGAAGACGCCTGGCGCACCGTCAGAGGGACGGACAATAGAAATGAATCGAAATGGATGATATGAGTATGGAGAAATAGTTGAATGAAATTTGTGGCAGGGAAAACGAAAGAAACCCCGAGAAAATCTACCCAAGATCCATTTTATCCAACAGGAAACCCACATGGATGACCGAGACTCGATTTTAAGACCCCAGCTATGAGGTGAACTTTTAACCGCACTCGCAATGTCCATTTCAATTCCCTTTTTCTACCCTTCTTTAATTTCAACTCCCGCCTTTATATATCCTTTATTATTAGGCCTATACTTATAATTTTCTCATTTATAAATCTACACTTTCAACGAGCCACGGGCTACCATATATTTAAAAACCTGAATTAATTATCATGATGTATTAGGACCTTATTTTTAATATAGAACAAATTAAGGCCTCCTCCGAGAAAACATATACATTTAAGACGAAACACAAAATTCACTAATACAATCGTACCAAACATGGCGAATGTGATGATGACTATGATGGCCAGATGATGTTCCAAGACCATTCGGACCTTAACGTTTCCTAGAATCTGTCTTCCAGGCGAGGAAAGTACCGAAAAAAAAACCACCCAGAAAACTAGACCCGATTGAGAACAAACCCAGGACCGTTATTTACGAGGCAGCAACGCTGCCCCGTGACTACAGTGTATTTATAAAACAACATTTTTTAAAGTAAATCTCTGAATTATTCGGCTTTCAATACATTTTTATTTCATTTACACACATGGAATGTATTATCTTAATGTTTCTGGTCAGTAATTATTTCACCAGTATTGCCATTATTAGGACAAGGCAATTAATGGTTTTGCATCTTTTTCTTATGATGGTCGAAACATTGCTTGCATATATGAAAATGTATGACATTAAAAAACGGATTAAATAAAAGCAATTCGTTAGGGCATTTTTTTGCATGGTCTTAACTTTTCCAGGGATATGTCATTTTTTGGCAATTATTAGGTCATTTTGAGCATTTTTTAACTTTTCCGGAAGGCTGTGTCATTGTTTTGTATTTCATTTGAGATTTTTATTATAATTCAGTATTTTTCCATGTCAATACAATTTTTTGGAATTAAGTAGACGTTTTGCTAACTACTACCCCTACTTTTCAAGGTATGTGCTTAATGAACTTCTAGGAATTTTATTCAATTTATTAGAGCTTATGCTAGCTTCTACCCCTATTTTGATTGTTAACTTCAATTCAAAATTGTTGTAAAGGTGCATTGTGTAATTGAAATGGCTTTTCTTCCATAAAAGGTACTCTAATATGTATTTTTAATACTTTTCTTTTAATATTTAGATGTTAAATTAAATTTTATGTAAGTCAGTAATCAAGTGAGTACTCAATCTAATAAATAATATTTTTAATGGTAATTATTAACTTCTTATTCGTCATTTTTTTTATTTTATTGGTCATTTTTTGTATTTTTAAGTCATAAATGCATTTTTTATTTTGCATTTTTCACCAATTTATAGGTCATTAAATGCCTTGCCCTAGACATTTTATGTTACTAAAATGTCTCCTCTTAGGGTCAATTTCACCAACAGAGGTAACTGTATTACGCCAGTTTAAGCTATGCATTATACACGAGGAAAACTGGCGTAATACAGTTACCTCTGTTGGTGAAACCGACCCTAAGTTTAAAAGTGAACTCTTCCATATCGGAAAACTAGAATGTTGTTAGAACACATGCGTTCTTCAGGTAGTTAGAAGGTAGGTAGTATTTTATTTAACGACGTGCTTTAGTTCTGGTGACTAGCGTCTCAATGAAATCTATGCTTGACATAGCTAACACATTTTGCTCAGGCCTCTTGTTTCAGTTGAGTTATTTAGTTACATTTCATTTAACGACGGTCTTTGATATCTCAGGTTATGCATCGCAATTGAAATGACCCCCAAATTTTGCTCATAAGCAGAGATGATTTATTTTAGGCTTATATGGCGTACATGTACGATACGGAACTTACGGCTTTTCGTCCTTTCTGAAAGAAGTCATACTTAGGATTTTTACGCCCTGAAAATCCTATCGACCTCTCCGAGTTTGAACTCTCAAACCTCGGAACCAGAGGCGTCCATGGTAGCCACGAATCCATCGATAATCCACGTAACAACCATTGCATCATACTTACTTTTATTTCAGTTTTAATTTGATTTATCATTGTGCACCTGTCAAGAATTAAAAAGTCACGCACTCTTTAATAGTTCTTAATTCAACTTGCGATCACGGTGCTCTTACACAATGCTTCTTCTTATTATTCATAATTTGTAGGATTTGCATCCTGTTTATTTCCAAAATCACTCCTCGGACAAAGACGTATTGGATGTGCATCCATTGTCTATCCATCTCTTGGCTGGTCTTCCTCTTGTTCTTCTCCCGTCCATTGGTCTATCTTCTTTAGCTCTTTTTGCAAGTCGGTTGTATTCCATTCTTTCTATATAACCTTTCCAATATTTTCGTCTATCTATAATACATTTGGTAATGTCTTGGATATGACATTTATTCATACATAGTAAATCTGCCCGAGGGCAGGTCTTTTACTGCAGTTATAGCATTATCATGCTATGCTTTGCAGCTTTACTAGGGAATTATAGTGTGGTAGTTCCCGCTGCTTTCCACACCGATGAAGGATGATGATGATGATGATGATGATAATGATAAGGATGATGATGATGCCCGGATGATTTTCGGGGACCGTTGGGCCCTAAGCTTCCTGACATTTGTCTTACAGGTGAGGAAAAACCCCGAAAAAAACCTCACCCAGGAGCCTGCCCCGACCGAGAATCGAACCCGGGCCCGCTGCGTGACAAGGCAGCACGCTACCTCGAAACCACAGCAGTGGACGGATATGACATTTGTACTTAATTTCTGTGTTGTGTATCTTAACAAATAATGTTTGATAAGATGCTGTTACACAATACATGTGCTTGTAAATACACAGTTGAAAAATGTTCAAAATTATGGTGTTTAGAAAGAATCGTGCAGTATCTACCTGTCGTTGAGAAGCTATAAATCGTTTCCTTTATTTTGATAATTTAAATTATAAGATAAATTACCTCTGGCCAAATTTAATTACACGGCGAATTATTACTATGTTCAATTTTACTTTTTATGAGGAATTATTTTTTTAAATAATTTTAATTATAACGATCTGCCTCTCTGACCAATTTGAATTATGGACGAATATTGCATGGATGTGAAACTTGGACTCCAACAAAAAAAGGTAGAATACAGACGGCGGAGATGAGGTCCCTCAGACAAGTTAAAGGATATACAAAACTTGATAGAATTAGAAATGAAGATACAAGTGAAGAATTAAAAGTGCAGCCTTTATTGGATAAAGTAACGAATATAAGCAAAAGTGGATTGGTCACATGGATGGAATGAGTAAAGAAAGATATCCACTGCTAGAGAGAAATTATGAAGCAAGAGGAAGACGTGATGTCGGAAGACCTAGAAAATGTTGGGCTAATGCATTATGAAGTCGAAACGGGCAACGATGACGATGATGATATATGATGAATTATGTCTATGGCCAATTTTAATTAATTGACGAATTCCTTATTGACCAATTTCAATTTTAATAGTTTTAGTTATATGAAAAATTATTTGTCTGCTTGATTTTAATTACTGACGAATTATTTTTTGATTATCTTATTTTAATTATAACGAAGTGTCTCTGTGGTCAATTTTTAAACATGTAAATAATTAATACAGTATTAATTTTTGAAAGAGAAGACAGGCTACAAAAAGCAGTCTATCAATTATATAATATATGTAAGAAATATAATATGATAATTTCAAAATTAAAAACTAAAGTAATGGCGTTCCGTGGAAAGCACCCAGTAAGAACAAAAATAGCCATAGAAGATAAGGTGTTGGAACAGGTTTCACACTCCCAGTATTTGGGCTGCGATATAACTTATGAAGAAGAATAACATATAAATAAGAAAATGCAGAAATTTCAACTTATTTATGGAACAATCAGACGAACACTGAGGAACAAAGCAAGAAAGGATACGCAGCTAAGATTTTACTCAACGATGACACTACCAGTGATGATGTATAGAAGTGCAGCCTGGGTCCTGAAGGAAAGAGAAAAAAGTAAAATTCAGGAAGCGGAAATGAGATTCCTACGTGCTGTGAAAGGTTGTACAAGAGAAGAACATATTAGAAATGAGAATATTAGGGAGGAACTGAAAGTACAACCACTTCTTCAACAAATAGAAGAACACAGAATCAATTGGATAGAACATCTGCAAAGAATGACAGAGGACAGGATACCAATGATGGCACAGATGTATAATCCTGGAGGACAAAGATCAGTAGAAAGACCAAGAAAGCGCTGGGCTGAACAAATTTGAGATCGGAACAGGCAAAGACCTAATCCGTGTAGGATGATGTTGATGATGATGAAGAATTATGTTTATAATAAATTGTTTCTGTGACCGATTTTAATTATAATGTATTATTTTATGACGAATTTTAAATATAAGTAGACTTGGATCTGCAACCAAAGTTCAACAAAAATGTACATAAAACAAGGAAAAAGGAAAAACAATGTTTGAAGAGTGTGACAGCAAATACTTATAAACTAAACAAAATATAATTTAAAACTAATCCAAGTTAAATCTGCATACGGAAAATATGAAATATCATGAAGTTATGTCTGCACGGTGTCATATGAGATATTGTGTCGCCAATTTCGCTAAAGAAAATGACAGCTTTGTCGTAATTTTAACACAGCTATCAGGTTATCCATTAAGTCTGAAGAGGCGGAATTATCAAATAACATACTTTTTGGCAAATGTTAAGCACAATACTTAGTTGAGGAAGTGCTTATATAACAGTATAAAATAAAGACTGGCAAATTCGTTGCTCATTATCATTACTAGGCATCAAGGGGAAGGTTGAGATAGCACATTTGTTAGGTGTAGACCCTACACTTGGTCCTCACCAACACAGGGTTAAGTGGAGGAGATATGCAAGACCTTTATTTCTGATGAATCTACAATCAAGACCGTCCGTAACTGGTGAAGAGCCACATCCTGCAAGAGGCGGCCCTACTTTAACTGAATAGGCGAATGTAGACAGGATTGTCGATAAAAAGCAACAACACTCTTTACCCCAAGAGTGAGTGTTGGTAAGAGTGCAGGAGAAGGAAAACTCCGAAAATAAGCTCAGGAAGAGGACTCTCGTCAGCCGAGGAGAAGGCAACATTCTAAGGGAAAAGGAACCCCAACAGAAAACCTCCGTCCTCCACATTGGGGCTGGAAACCCACCATGTAAAACGATCTTTCTCAAAAGTCTCACACGAGTAAGCGGATGATGATGATGATTATCATAACTCACCCAATAATTCTTTGCACTTTTCTCACATGTACACTTAGTTTGGACAAACTGTAGCCATTCCTGGACAACACATGTTGAATGAATTTCAGTTCCACATTTTAACAAGCAGCAGAAAAGAGGATGGATGTAAAACGCTGTTCATCAGATGTAGCGTCACATCCGCTAAAAAAATCTCCATGGCACGACAGGCCTAAAAGGCCCTTGACCTACCAGACGGTTGCTGGCCTCACCTCCGCATGTGCTAATCACAGAGGTAGACGATCATCCAGCTAGTGTAAGGGTGACATGTGGTCAGCTGTTATAGTTTGTTTTCTCAACCTAGACCCGCTACTTATTGTAGTTACCCAAATTCCTCACGATGCTGCGTAGGTACCGGTACCATACTGACCGACATGCCATGATAAATTTTCTTACCCCATGGAGACCCGAACTAGCGCAAGTCTACGAGCTCTGCACCAAGACATTTTGCCTTAACCATTAGGCTACGGCGCGGGATTGCGATCAGATCAAGGACTTAATGAATTCTCTTGGAAACCGTGTGCAAAATGTCAAAAAGCCACTCTCGATTGTGATTTGGTGCCAAAACACTTCCCCTAGCTTCAGTCGATTTAACTTGATAGTGCAGTATCGAAGCCATATTTTGAGAATCACAGCTGTACAGTGTTTCGGGAGTAGAGTAGCTGCTTTCACTGATTTTACTAATGTGATTGGAACAAACATATTATGAATATTAGTGTGAAAATCCAGTCGGAACAATCACAGTCGGTATCTCCCCTCTCTCATTCTGATGATTTCCACGCTTGTGCTTCGCGAAAGTTTCATCGCTCATTTATTGAGATGCGTTATTAATTTAACTAATAACCCAACATTTCTATTAGGTCTCATTTGATAATTAGATGCCGAGTATAAACATCCCTTAGGCCTCTGTGTTTTGATATATCGAATCCATATCCTGATTACAAATTCAACTCAAATCACTAATCGATCCCCCATGCGTCGAATTGAGCCACAAATGTTACTAAATGTGAGTTTTCGTGGATTAGTTAAGTTACTATTTTTAACAGAATAATATTTTGGCGAATTATTTACATAGAGGCTGATTTTTTGTTTCTTCATATGATAAAATAAATAAGAAAGTCAGCCTTGATGGTCTAGTACGTATATCGTGTAATTCTCTGGATCTGAGTTTGCGAGTTCGACTTCTGTTGACATCGAAGGAGTAAAAAGTTCTAGACCCCACTTTCCTTTCGAGGACAATTCATGATTCGCATGTTTGTTCAGGATTCGATCTCGAGAAAGTTCAGTAGGATGTTTCGAGCGAGGGCGCGGCTTCATTCATAGGAAAAGTTTTTAAAAAAAAATCAGCACTGAATAAAGTCAAATTACGCAATAAAATAAAGCTGTAATACTCAAAAATATTTTATGATGCTGCAAACGTTTAGTCCATATAAATGTATTGTTTATACAAACATTGGAAAATATTTAAAGTAGGACTATTAAAAAAACTGGAAACAAATAAATTATGTTTTGCGTGATAGTGCGTTTTGCCGTACTTACAGCAATGGTGACCACGATTGAATGTTCAGCTTCCTACATTTCGGGGTTGCCAACCTAAATAACGATACTGCAATATTGCATATTAGAAAACTCGTGCCGGAAGTAAAACCACTGCTCTTTATGTATACTACGTAGAATGTACATACAAAAATATAACCAAAAGGTAATGTTAATATACATAATACGAAACAAATCACTGCATTTTAAATGAACTGAACTTTATTTGAAACAATATAAAACAATAAATACATACTTACTGCCATTTTATTACTGATTGGTGTCACGGAATGCTGTAGTAGTCTTAAGGGGGTGATGGGTGAAATTTATATTTTCTGCAGTTTTTAAGGTACATACTTGATGTTTTTGTACACACATTCATGCCATAATAGGTAATATTATATTAAAGTTTCATCATTCTAGGTTTAAAGGTTTTTGAGTTATTGAAGAAAATCCATTTAAAAATTTGCATATTAAAATTGTTAATAAGTCCCATAATTTTTTGGTAATATTTTTTTTTTCTACAAGACCCCTGACTTATTTAGAACAACAGTATGTATTAACGTTTCTATATCAATGTAATAAAGGAAGAAAAAAATATGTACATCCTCTGTATATGATTTTTTTTTTAATTTCTACACATATTTTATTTTTTATTTAAAAAACTATCAATGTTGTTTCAAAATCCATGCAGAGAATTATTAGCTATAGTGTGTGGGACATGCAGTTAAATGTTTGTGCTTCTGTCATTAAATTTGTCAAACTATTTTTGATTTGAATGTATTGAAATGCAATGAAAATAAAAGTTTGAAAAAGCCAATTTGAAAGTTTGCATGCAGTTAAATTAGAATGTAGCATACATGCCCTCCTACAGTCATTAGGGAGACTTACAAGCGCCATAGGATACTGAAACTTCGCCAACTTATACTTTAAGATACGTAATATTTTTAATACAAAAAACAAAAAAATGTTAAATTTGACCGAAAATGTCGAAAATTTCACCCATCATCCCCCTTAACTAATAAAAACTGCCATATTTGTTAACGTTAGTCAGTTGTTTATAATGAACGCAAATATTTGCAACAAAAATATTATTATTTTACTATTATTTATTATTTTGAAAACACCATTGCGAAAAAAATTACAACGCACGTTTGTGAAGTGTTTTACAGAAGCGAGGAAACATTTAAAAACCGAGGGATAGCGAGGTTTTTAATTTCCGATATTCTGTAAAATCCACTTCCCAACTTCGCATCGTTTACTATGTGGTATAATGTCATAACCGTAACTCCTAATTTAATATTTATTTCTTCTTATAATAGGCATAAAACATAAGAATATCCAATAAAGTAAATGAAGAGAGCCCTAAAGACTCTCAATTATAACTTGTAAGCAGAACAAACTACTTGCACTTTTTGACCATGTGATATAGAAAACGCAGTCAACATCAGCTTAAAGAGGTTAGAAACAACTGAGATAGAACGTAAAAGAGGGGTTATGTAACATTTTCTACATGAGATCATTGCACTAATTAGAAGCCTTTCCAAAATCTGTACATATACGTGTATAATGCTCCAGTGCGTACGTACACTTGTACCAGAGAAATCCATGGGATTGGAGATGGGGAGGTGAGGTGGCAAGCTAACACCGAAACAAACCCTTCATTCGCTTAGAACCTTTCCTCCGCCGACTAGGTCAGATAACAAGTATTAAGGCTATAAAACAACGGGTATAAAATATGCTAATGAACCCTTCTGTATCCTTTCCCTTCCTCGTTTCTTGTCTCTTTCTGATTCCACTAGTTTTCTCTTCCCTCTTTTCCACTCTCTCACTCTAGACTGCAAATGATAATTAGTACACAAGCTTCCCCCTCTCACCCCATGCCTAGCGCTCCTGATGTCTAGTGGCTAGCAACGTAATTAGGTGATTAAAATTAGACCTCGCATCAGAAACTCAATTAGCAATTAAACGTGGCATTTTCTAATTACGATCGGGTCTGGACTAATTACATATAAGCCTATAGTAGACTAGAATTGCAGAGTCGGTGTACAAGGGAGATAGAAGAGGCAGTGGGAGAGAGAATAAATGAGTAAAGAGAGAGAGAATACAAAATTTCCTTAGTAACTAATGTTCTACGTAGATTACATAATATATATTGCTTCTTTTTCTTTCCTTCTATCTAAAACTATTTTCAATATTATTTAAATGAATTTTTCAAACAAATAAAATCACGTATTTTCCCCATATTCCGTTCCATTAATGCAGTTTTACTTCTTAACTTATAGGTACTTTTACGTTCCACACGCCACACGGGCCTTAGAGTGACACAACCTGTCGGGAGAGGGATTTTAACTATGGATCACACACATACTTTTTTTTACCACGCACGAACATAGAGGGCCTACCCGAATGAGTGATAAGCTCAATGTCAGGGCCTCCTCCAAGACAACACAACATTAAAGCGGAACATATCATTCACGCTAAATACGGCGAATATGATAATGATGATTATGATGACCAGATGATGATCGGAGACCATTTGGGCCTTAAAGTTTCCTGACATTTGCCTTACAGGTGAGAAAAAACCCGAAAAAATCAACACCCAGGAAACCTGTTCCAACCGGAGATCGAATCCGGGCCCAGTGCGTAAGTAACAGCGACGCTACCCCGAGATCACAGCGGTGGATCTTTTCCTCATATTAAAATAATAAAAGTTCATTACCCATTTTTATTTCGAATATATATATATATATATATATATATGCTGCCATGTCACGCAGCGGGCCCGGGTTGGATTCCCGATCGGGACAGGCTCCTGGGTGAGGTTTTTTTCGGGGTTTTTCCTCACCTATAAGCAAATGTCAGGAAGCATGGGGCCCAACGGTCCCCGAAGATCATCCGGCCATCATCATCATCCTTATCATTACCATCATCATCCTTCACCGGTGTGGAAAGCAACGGGAAGCTACCATATCTATAATTCCCTAGTAAAGCTTCAAAGCATAGCATGAAAATTCTATGATCTGTCATCGGGCAGAATTACTATGGTTATATATATATATATATATATATATATATATATATATATATATATATAAAGTAACAAAGATTAAATATGTTATAATTCCCTCATCCTAATTTACTCTCTAAAGAGCCACATTCAAATCATTCATTATTATCTGATTTTATAGATGAATTTAGTATTCATTACTGACAAAAAACATTATTGCTAATTGCAGGCATGTTTGTATGCATTATGTTGATAGCATTGGCATCTCTTCAGTTTAATGATCATAATTTCACAAATAACAACTATAAAAATAATGTTATTTATTAGGATTATATGCTGTAATTCATTCATTGTTTACTTTTATATATGAAAAATTTAACTTATAGTTAATTTATTTTCAAACTTATATTTCAGATAATATACTAGGTCCCGTATCGTACATTTACGGCACGTAAAATAAACTCAAGTGTGAAATTGAGGCTTCTGGGCAAAATTTCAATTGTGATTCTAATAATCTGAAGTCTAAACGGAATTCTAATTAAATAACTAATTAGTATTAAAATAAAGTAGTTGGTAGTAACATTTTTATTTTCAATAAAATCTAGGAACATCCAATCTGGAGGGAATATTATTAATGGTTAATAAGACTGTCACAAATTTTCAGTTTAAAATTTAGAAATATCTTATATCATACATTTAAAAATAATTCGTCATTAATATTTCATCAAATATATTTATTTACTGCTATTTTGTTTGGACATCCTTAAATAGCTTCAGTCATATGTCTAGAATATTTGGATGTATACCACTAGGCTATATAAGATTACGTATTTCTCTCTCTTATTCATGTGTTGTGAAAACTTATTGAATACTAACTTTCCATGAAGTGGGAAATTGCAATTAAATTATCAAACTCTCAGTGATAATGAAACTATATTCCATAGTTTTTCTTAAACGTTCAGGAAAACTGTAAACATCGCAATAATATTGGTCGCTTCCGGAATTTGAATTCGGGACCTACGGAATGTATGTCTCAAACGTTAATATCTTTTGTGAAATATGTATTAAAAGAAAAAATGTAACCTACAAGACGTTGAACTTATAAATAGAATGTTTTAGAGCTCCTGGTATCACTCTTTATTTTTTCTTCACTATTTGGGTATAGTAGTCGTACGAAATCGTAGGTGGTTTAGACTACAACTTTCTCTGTCTATTCTTCGGGAGAAAATATATATATTAGGGTTATAACTTTTTGGACTTTCGTGTAATAAAATATTTCCTGTGCAATGAATGGATGAACTTTAGCTCAGAAAAATTGAAACAGACTTTCATTTCACTGAGCTTCAAGAAAAGGTCACCCCCAGATTGATATTAAATATTGATATATAAATATATTTGGGGGTGACCTTTTCTTGAAGCTCAGTGAAATAAAGACCTTTTTCAATGGTTTGAAGAAAAAGTTCACCCGTTCATTGCACAGGAAATATTTTACACCCATTCACTGCACAATAAATATTTTATTTCACAAAAGTCCATAAACGTTATAACTCTAGTGGTTTATAACTTTTTGGACTCTTTGTTGAAATAAAATGTTTCCTGTGCAATGAATGGGTGAACGTTTACTTAAAACCATTTAAAAAGGCCTTTATTTCACTGAGCATCAAGAAAAGGTCACCCCTCAATCAATATTAAATACTGATATATAAATATATTTGGAAGTGACCTCTTCTTGAAGCTCAGTTTTATGAAGCCCTTCTTCAATGGTTTTAAGTGAAAAGTTCATTCATACATTGCACAGGAAATATTTTATTTCACAAAAGTCCAAAAAGTTATAACTCTAATATATATATATATATATATATATATATATATATATATATATACCATGGGACTTGAAAGTATATATTGATGAATACGTCACTGACGTTTCGTAGGTTAAGATATTTGATGGGGCTGCCAACTATGACTCGATATCAAGCCGTCCGTTGCATTAACCCCTACAGAAAGGGTACCTCTTCCGCTCTGCTGACCGTTGAGGATTTTCTCCTTATTACCCTGGAGATGGTCTTTATATTTGTCCCTTGAAGAATAGGAGCCTTATCCGCATAGTTGTACTATCCGTAGGAGTCTTCACCCGTATCCCTGGGCAGGGGCTCTCGTTATACCTCGAGAGACTGGATCCTTGACAGAAGTTTTTCATTAGTAATTTGTGTTGGAAGACCCAGTAAAACATGGACAGACCAATTCTAGCATGAGATCGGAATTTAACTTAAAGTCTAATCCTTGATGCTGATGATAATGATATATATATATATATAACATGATAAGAAAAATAAATGCTCGGACGGGACTTCAACCCGGACATCTGGATTTATATCCCAGTGCGCTACCGATTACGCCACCGAGCAAGTCTAGTACAAACATTCATTTTTCTTATATATATTCTCATTATTACTAGATGTAGTGGCAACTCGGTCTCCACTGCCACCTAGTAGCTTCTATCACAAGTAAGCAAATTAAAGATAATATTTTTACTTTATAGCAGTGACGCTTCATCGATGTTATAATTAAATTTTTGACATTGAACAATGCAAGATTAATATGACATGATAAGAAAAATAAATGCTCGGACGGGATTTGAACCAGACCTCTGGATTTATATCCCAGTGCGCTACCGATTACGCTATCGAACAAGTCTAGTACAAACATTCATTTTTCTTATATATATTCTCATTGTTACTAGATGTAGTGGGAACTCGGTCTCCACTGTCACCTAGTAGCTTCTATCACAAGTAAGCAAATTAAAGAGAATATTTTTACTTTATAGCAGTGACGCTTTATCAATATTATAATTAAATTTTTGACGTTGAGCAATGCGAGCTTAATATGACATGATAAGAAAAATAAATGCTCGGACGGGACTTGAACCGGACATCTGGATTTATATCCCAGTGCGCTACCGATTACGCTACCGAACAAGTCTAGTACAAACATTCAATTTTCTTATATATATATTCTCATTGTTACTAGATGTAGTGGGAACTCGGTCTCCACTGCCACCTAGTAGCTACTATCACAAGTAAGCAAATTAAAGAGAATATTTTTACTTTATAGCAGTGACGCTTTATCGATGTTATAATTACATTTTTTGACATTTAAAAATGCAAGCTTAATATGACATGATAAGAAAAATAAATGCTCGGACGGGACTTGAACCCGGACCTCTGGATTTATATCTCAGTGCGCTACCGATTACGCCACCGAGCAAGTCTAGTACAAACATTCATTTTTCTTATATATATTCTCATTATTATATATATAAAATTTATTTCAGTGTTAACTTTTTTAAATCTACTGTTCCTTATTTAAGATACTATGTTTTCATTAATTAAAAATTACAAAGAAATGGAGCTCTTGAATTTCTACACACAATGATTTTTTTAATCATTTACAAATCTTCATGAATCTTACTTAGTAGACACCGAAAATGTGTATGTGTGTGTGTATGTGTGTGTGTGTGTGTGTGTATATATATATATATATATGATGGAATTTCTAGAAGAGATAAATTAAACAAGGAACAATGTAATTAAACAAAATATGAATGTTCAAACTTCAATTGTCGATTTCATTTTTTAAAAAAATGGTATGGCCATGTAAAAAGAATGACGGAAGAATTCCCAAGAAGAATACTAGAATGGGTGCCATTTGGTGGAAAAAGAAGAAGAGGACGGCCAAAAGCAACGTGGATTGATGGTGTTTTGAGCAGCATGAGGGAAAAAGGATTGGTCGGTGTAGATTGGAATGACATAAAGATTTGGAGGAGAATTAGGGTATGTTAATTGGACGGAGGAAGATGTGAAGCATTGAGAAATCTGCTAAATAATAAATAAATATATTATGTCTGTCAACGCTCTAGCAGCTACAATTTTATGAAAACTAAACTCGGTATATAGCAATAAATTAATGCCGAGTTCGTTAAATAGCAATATCGTATGATTAAGACTGAGGATTTACTTTAAGCGAAAATTAAAATATCGTTATAGGGACAGCAATTTTCGATTTTTTTTTCACATTGAAACTTAGAGCGTACTACTGAAATAAAACGAGAAAGGTATTCTCCAGAAATACATTAATTCCGGCTTTCAGAAATGGAGGTTTATCTGAAAGTCTAACTTTAAAATATCGCTCTACCGTCCGACATCATTTTGTAGTAGTAGCAGAACTGTGTACATATGATATACTTAATAAAACGGAGGTTTAGTCCGTAAAACAACAAAATCGGTTCTTAAATTCGACCTACTGAGGAATTCGCTAAATTTACGCAGTTCCTGTGTGATGGACCTTTTTAGTAACTCCCCAGCGGAAAAAGAAAAAAAAAGTATATTCGATGGATTTAAAACATGTCAACTCATTAATAAATTCCCGATTTTACAACCGTTGTAAAACACATTGTCCCGCGCCGTAGCCGAGTGGTTAAGACAAGTTGCCCTGGCGCAGTGCTACGGAACTTGCGCTGGTTCGAGTCCCCAAGGGGGAAGAAATTTTCTCATGGAATTTCGGCCAGTGTGGGACCGGTGCCCACCCAGCATCTTGACGCATTTGGGAAGCTACAATAAACAGCAATTCCAGGTTGAGAAGACCAGTTAGGGTGGGGGACCCGACATATTGACCACATGTCACCCCTACACTGGTTTATGATCGTCTACCTCTGTGATTAACACATGTGGACGTGAGGCCAGCGGCCGGCTGGTAGGCCAAGGGCCTTCTCGACCATTCGCGCATGGAGTTTTTTTGTATAACACATACAGCTTTATTATATAGGCTACTGTAGGCTTACATACGATGCATCTGTATAAATGTATGCTTGTGATTTATAAACTTTTGAACCACGTAACATATATTTTTGAAAACTCGTACAAACTAGTTTTCAGGTATGGAAAATGTTTAGTCGCTATCTATTATTCTCTTAAACCATTAAGTGTAGGAGTTCAGTTGAAACAAAAATTATAAAATCCCTTTAGCGGCCGCACTTTTCGTTGTTTCACAACACTGCTCAGTATATGTTATTAAAATAAACCGAGGTAGATATTGGCAAAAAATCAGAGAAATCTGGTTATTAGAAGTGGGGTTTACCTGAAATAATTTATTTTAGCAACCGCCATGTTTGGTTCGTCACAATGTATAGCATACAATTTAATTAACCCGTAATTTTCTTTCAACTTATTCAACTAAAAATAAAAAATAAAACATAGAGGCCTATAATTTATTTAGGCGTAGCAGCGCACGCCGGGTATAAAAATCCCCAAAATGTGACTATTACAAATGGTTGTTCAAAAATCAGAGAAATGCAGTTATTAGAAGTGTAGGTTTACCTGAAATACGAAATTAAAAATTGATTGTAGCAACCACCATGTTTGGTTCGTCACAATGTATATACCATACAATTTAATTAACCCGTAAATTTCTTTTAACATATTCAACTAAAAATAAAAACACACATTTCATTTATTTAGGTATAGCAGCGCACGCCGGGTATAAAAATAATCGAAATACCATCATTAGAAATGGTTGTTTACCTGAATTCCGAAATTAAAAATTCACTCTAGCAACCGCCATGTTTGGTCTCTTGAAGTGTATAACATATAATTTAATTAATTCTTAATAGGCCTATTTAATTTATTTTAGCGTAGGAGTGCACACGCCGGGTATTAGCTGGTAATATTGTAAATTATTACTGTATATTTTATTCTATTATAATATTATATTCGTTATTACATTTTTATTTTACAGTCACCCAATTAAATGGAAATGGAGCTATGGAACTATCAGAAGTCTATCTCATATGTGAGGGAGTTGATAGAAGATAGTTTGAAATCTGAAACAGCTGAACCGAGAACTATGATGCTAATGGCCATTAAACTGATAGAAACCATCCCTTATTTGATGGCAATAAAGTGATATCCAATTAAATTTTCGAAATTGATCACGTCAATTGTCGGTACCGGAAATGTATTAGAGGTGTTAGTTAATATCTCAGGTTGTTACGTGATGTTCATAACTAATCAATCATTTTGCGGTTAATATTAACCTTGTTTTACCTGGATACTAGTTAATTAAATCATGAATATTTTAAGTTGAAAAATTGTCATCAGAAAATGAGTCATAATTTCGTGTTGTCAAAGTAATTATGAACCACCATGTTATTTTTGAGAGACAGATAAACCAGTCACGGGATTTTCCAAACTGGAGAATTTAAGCACAATACAAATAGAACTCAAAATTGAATCACTACATTGAAATGTAATCGTCAGTACTTAGCGAGTAATTATGTATAATTCAATGAACTATATAACAAGTGACATAAGATTAATGCTATATTAACACTGTCAAATTAGACCAGCCTCGTGGGCTAGTGGTCAGCGTTTCCGAGTGTTGTTAATGAGGTTCTGGGTTCGATTCTCGATCAGACCATAATCATTTTTCTTCAAAAGGAATTATTCCTTTGGTTGCCCATGGTTTTAAATTTAAGTTAAGTTTAGATTAAGAACTCTTTAGGCGTTTCGTTATCATTTATCAACCATCATATCATCGGGGTAACGTAATTTCGCCTTCCAGGTGCCCCAACTTATGAAATGGATTACAATTCTGCCAGAGCCAGAAATGTTATAAAGACAACTGTAGCATTAGACAAAAAGTGTAAAATTAGATATAAAAATATATGTATGCTTTTTTGTCTGAAGGTCTTTCAGGATGTACATTCCCTCATCAGCAGGTATTTCTTCGCTACATTTATTGATGTTCTCGATGCTGGTCTTGTTATAGAGTTGTAACGGAAACCTACTAATGATGGAATATATATTCTGAAAGGCCATCAGACAAAAAAAAAGCATACATGTCTTTTTACAGTTGAGGACGACCTAAGAAGGTACATATTTTAACTTTATTTTATGACTCTCCACCTCAATGAATTTTATTAGTATTGATTGTAAAATTAGAGTTTTAATGTTTTCGTCTTCTTTACAAGAAATATAAAAAATAAAATATAATATAACAGAGCTGCTCCGTTTAAGAAGTTGCATTAGTTAACTAGTTACTTATATTTTTTTGTTTAAACTAAGTAACCCACTGGTCTAAGAATAGATGGGTAGTTGATGTAATGGGTGCTATACAATTATTACGAAAAAAATTGACCAAAATCAATCCAAAATAGAAATTAAGGGAAGAAAACCGCTGAGAAGAGTAACAATTCTACAGAGTTGTAGCGCCTTAAGTAGAAGAAAAGAACTAACTCACTGGCACTACCGAACCGTAGGTTTATTGTCGTGCGGACATAAGCTCTGCTTACATCCCTATCCTGAGCTAATGTTTATCAGTCATCCCCTGTATAATTTACCTCCCTCAAATCTAGTTAATGTTACTCTCCCACCTGATTCTTAGCCTACCTACTGGGTTTTAATTTTGTTTTTTTTTTTTTACAAAGAGTTTCTATGCATCTCTCTCATTCTCCATTCTGTCCATTGGTAATCATGTCCTTTAACACATGGAAAATATAGTGATCCTCCCGTTTAGACTTTCAGTAGTATCTAAATGCCTATGCGTGTCTATTATGTCAAGTGTTGTGTTTACTGCTGAAGTTCATTGGTTTAACTCAGATAAATCTGAATTATTTTCCTATTTTGAAAATACATACACAAAATGCAGTTGCCTTCACGGTAAAATCCCACTTTCAGCTAAGGAATATTTATCTAACTCACTGAAGAATTATTGTTTTAACAATTTAAGGTTTTATAACAGTGTATTCATATTTAAATATCAACATTAATGTAATGTATTGCTGTATAAAGAAGACAATAAGGCAACAGAATGTCGTTAGTTTAGCGAGTCAGAAATCCTGAGACCGTACTGAGACTGTTCAATCCAAAAAACATGAAATTAGCAAGCATTACTCCTTCAAGATTTTCAATCAATTGCGATGTTTTAAACCTTCACGACTGTACCAGGAAATAAACTAAAGTACTTGTGACGCAGACCTGATGTCATAGGCCGTACTTCCGAAACACGCCTATCTTATTCTTGGCTATGTAGACTAATACGTATTAATTATTTTTTGCGCAATAGTGCGTTTTATCGTACTTACAGCAATGACGACCACGATTGAACGTTTAACTTCCTATATTTCGGGATTGCCAACCTAAATAACAGTACTATAATATCATTGCACACCTCGTGCGGGAAGTAAAACCACTGCCCTTTACGTATACTACGTACAATGTATATACAAAAATATATCCAAAAGTAGTGTTAGTATACATTATTCGAAACAAATCACTGCATTTTAAATGAACTGAACTCTATTTGAAACAATATAAAACAATAAATACGTACTTTCCGCCATTTTATGACTGATTGGTGTCACGGTCTGCTGTAGTCTCAACTAATAAACATTGCCCGCACTGTTAACTTAGTTAGTTGTTTATAATGAACGCAAATATTTCCAACAAGGATGTTATTATTTTACTATTATTTATTATTTTGAAAACACCATCGCGCAAAAAATTATGTACAACGCACGTTTGTGAAGTGTTTTACAGAATCTAGGAAATTAAAAACCTCGGTATCGCTTTGTTTTTAAACATTTTCCTCGCTTCTGTAAAAACCACTTCCAAACCTCGCATCATAATATAGCCTAATATTCAGGCATTGTTACTGTTTTTGATAAGATACAATTTTATGACCTATTTAATGCAACAGGATAATATGAACAGATAATTTTTGCGTAAGTGATACATTTTATAGCCTAGCTTGCTAAGTTTGGGTAAGGATCCATCCATAGTAATTCTGCCCGAAGGCAGGTCCTTCACTGCAATCATAGCATTTTCATGCTATGCTTGCAGCTTTACTAGGGAATTGTAGGTGTGCTAGCTTTTGGGTAAGGATAATACCAATAAAATCAATATTAAAAACAAAATGCTGAAGAATTTATTTTTATCTCGGTCCTATATAAAGGATGAGGATTATTTCAATTAATTTTAATGACATATCGATAAAACAGTGAACCGAGTCCTAGTATTTAAATTTCAATCCAAAATTTGTTTTTGATGATGGAGAAAAGCAGGATAAAACTGCAGTCGCCTCAGCCTCCTTTCGGTATATCTAAGAGGCCTATTGATATATGAGGTTTGAAATTATTCTGCAAATATTTATTTACGTAAGTTAATATCCCCCTTTTTTCTCAATTTCCCATATTCCTCATCACACATACACACCCAGACCCAGGTTGAGATTTAAAATCCCCTATCTCGCTGGGAATCGAACTGCGTAACAGAGTAGAACATAGAAACATTATCGACGACCCTTTGGTTTACAGACTGTTTGTTCAATATTGTACCCTTACTTCTAAATCACTCGCATGCAGCATCAAACATTTTTCTGTCATTTTGTCAGATGAATATAATATTATTTGAACAAAATCAACCATTACTACAAAAGAAATTTAAAGGGCTTACATAAATTAGCCAGTTTACTTAAACTTTCATAGTGACTTAGAATATATATCCATCCATAGTAATTCTACCCGAGGGCAGGTCTTTCACCGCTATTATAGCATTTTTCATGCTATGCTTTGCAGCTTTACTAGGGAATTATAGGTGTGGTAGCTTCCCGTTGCTTTCCACATCGGTGAAGGATGGTGATGATAATGATAAGGATGATGACCGGATGATTTTCGGGAACCGTTGGGCCCTAAGCTTCCTGACATTTGTCTTACAGGTGAGGAAAAACCCCGAAAAAACCTCACCCAGGAGCCTGTCCCGACCGGAAATCGAACCCGGGCCCGCTGCGTGACAAGGCAGCACGCTACGTCGACACCACAGCGATGGACAGAATATAATATATATATATATATATATATAGGGCCTATAGCATGTTATTTTCTGATATCCTTAATTTTCCTTCAGCATAAAAAATTAAATGTAAATTAATCATAATTTGCCTATAGTTCTGTAAGGACTTTTTCCATACGTAGATTCATGCAAATTACAGTAAATCTACCTTAAATATAATTTTGTTCGAAATGAAATAAGTATAAGTAATATAATCGATTTAATGCACATAGACTATTATTGAAAATATTTTCAAATATTCTATACCACGCATTTTTACCATTGTCTTCTCTATATAGGGATAATAAATAATTAACGGTATATTTTGTTTATGGTAGTATATTTATTTATCTATATATAATGTACACTATTATTTATTCTTTAATTAAGTTGCCTTAAACGTTAGTTCTTAATTGGTTTTCAGTTTAAGGTACGTCGTGGGAGGTCTCGACAAGGCCTTAATGTTAAAATGGCACTCATTAAATCTGTCTAAGGCAGTGTTCCATTTATCTAATTAAATTAAATAATAAGACACATCTATATATATAAACATTGAAAATTAAATTTAAAATGCAGACCTATAAAATATATTTATTAAATTAAAAAAAAACAATAAAAATCTTTTAATACTCATCTAATATATAAAAATTAATTTTTGTTTGTTTGTTCGTACTTTATGCACGGCCATACCGTTGATCCGATTGTGATAGGGTTTTTTGTAAAGTGTTCAGGAGATTCCCGGAATGAACATAGGCTATAAGAGAGTTATGATACTCAACTCCTACACCATTAAAAATCGTCCTTTGTAGTGGAAAACATGAAAAAGTAGCTCTTTGGACGCTTAAATGACTTACGCTGCCTAAACCATAACAAATAAACAAAATTAATGTACACAGAATTGAATATCTCAAAAAGCTCTACAAAAAAGTCCCCTACAGCATATGTTTATCTCTTACGGATAACTAACAATAACATATTTTGTCTTTCATTGATGCCAAGAAGATCGAGACAAGTACGTAGATTCCTGTACAAGCATAGGAGCACATGGCGGTTATTCTTTTACGGATAACTTACAATAACGAGTTTTGTCTTTTAGCTCATTCATGCCAAGTAAATCGAGATAAGTAGATTTCCGGGCAACACTGGATAATCTGCTCGGGGAATCTTACAATAATTATTATATATTTATAACTGTTTTTCATTTTACTTATTCAACTAATCATTAGAAGTACATTAATTTTCGTCTTTCAGCTCATTTATGCCAAGAAGATCGGGATGAGTAGATTCCCGGACAACGCCGGGTAAACAGCACGGGGTATCTAAAAATAATTACGATATAAATTTTTCCTTCTACTTATTTAACTAAACATAAAACACATTAATTTTCGTATTTCAGCTCATTTATATCAAGAAGATCGGGATAAGTAGATTCCCGGGCAACGCCGGGTAATCAGTACGGGGGTATCTGAAAATATCAATTTATAATTATTTTTCCTCTTACTTATTCAACTAAACATAAAATCACGAGGAAACTTTCGAGGAATTCAATTTTATCCTATCAACCAAATACTATTCTGAAACAAAAATATTACGGTGTGTTTCATCTTAATGTGTTGTGTTGTGTTTGAGGAGACCCTGACATTGAGCTGACCACTCATTCGGAGAGGCCCTCCATGTCCTTGTATGGCCCAGAAAGTATGTATGTGATCCACAGTTAAAGTTCATCTCCCGTCAGTTCGTTTTCCATCTTCTTGTGTGGTCCAAAAAGTATGTATGTGATCCATGATCCATAGTTAAAATCCCTCTCCCGACAGGTCGTTTCACTCTAAGGGCCTAGTGGCATATGACACGTAACAGTACCTATAAGGCGAGAGGTTAAACCATGTTAATGGAATGGAATTATAATTAATAACAACAAGAATTAATCGTTATCTCAGTCAAAAAATTAATTTATTCAAGTCTACGTAAAAACAACCATGTCAACCTTGTGTGAGAACATAGAATTAATCAAAATTATAAAATGAAATGGGATGAGATAAAAATGTCACACAAAGAAAATAATTACCACAAAAGATTGATAGCAGAAATGACCTATATAAAAAAGAACAAAATAAAATATTGAATAAACAAAAAGATTTGAGTGAATGATGGGTAACATATAATTCCTAATTAAAATATTTTAATCATAAATTGGAATTTTAAATATGTTAATTTAAATTTGTAAAAAAAATTGCCTTGGTGATGATAACTATGTATTATAAACAACTACATCGAATGTCGTGAAAATGATCTCACACAATGAGATTGAAACGTTGAATTGAATAAATTATATTTTTGACTGAGATAACTATTAATTCTTGTTGTTATTATTATTAATTATTCTCAGGAAATAATGTCTATAAAATATATTAAATACGAATTATCATTATCATTATTATTATTATTATTATTATTATTATTATTATTATTATTATTATTATTATTATTATTATTGTTCTGAAATAATTCTCCTGCTACTTCATTAATTTTGTTTCTTATTCCTCGTACATTCCATGTGCCTATATTCAATGTCCGTTTTTGTTGCTTTTGTCTTTCGTACTTTTTTCTGTCCGGCTTTGACTGATTTGGTCTTTTAGCATTTTTTTTTAATGTGTGGGGAGCTGGCCCACAGCATAAACCCCCAACCTGGAGGACCAGGAAAATTTCTGTCTGGGTTTTCCTCCCATAGCCTTTGAAGATCCCTCTTCATCGCAAGGCAGCGTTTCTCTATTTCCCTTAGAGATAGGGTTGCCTCTTCCGCCAGATCCGCTGTGTTGAAGGACTACTTCTGCGCCGACTCTGCCGTTGAGGTCTTCACCGTAACCCTGGCTAGGGGCCCCTACAGAGTACTATCAGTCGGAGCCAACTGAACCCTGGTTTTTTAACGAATATACTTTTTACAAGAATACACTAATAGCTCTAGAAATAGATTATTTACGCAGAAGTGCCAGAAAGTCAAAATTAGAACATGTCACAAATAAGGAAATTAGAAATATAATGGAAGCAGAAGAAAACACAATTGAAAGAATTGAGGAGAAGGAATTAAAGTGGTTAGGACATGTTTTAAGAATGAAAGATGAGCGATGGCCAAAGCAACTATATCAATGGCATCCGGCTAGAAGAAGGAAGAGAGGGAGACCGAAGTTAACATGGAAGGAAAACATGAAGACATTAATACAAGCAAGAGGGCTAACCATTGAAGGTGCCCAAGATCGTAGGCTTTGGAGGTTTGGCACGGGAAGACGCCAGCTGTAAAAAAAACCTA
This sequence comes from Diploptera punctata, assembly GCA_030220185.1. NCBI lineage: Eukaryota > Metazoa > Arthropoda > Insecta > Blattodea > Blaberidae > Diploptera > Diploptera punctata. The sequence goes on from JASPKZ010002342.1 coordinate 430,001, forward strand.
AGATAGATAGAGTATTATATATTATTATTATTATTATTATTATTATTATTATTATTATTGACATTAAAATAAAATTTTATCTTCTCAAATGAAATGGTGAATCGACTAGTGAATATGCCTGGTGAATATTCACTCTGTTGGAGTATTAAACATGTTTGTGCTATTACCATGTGACTTGCCCTATGACGAATGTAGTTTGAAGAATTATAGGTATAATGTAGAAATCCAATTATAAAAGCAGCATACATTTTTAGTGCAAATTTAATTATTTTGGAAATTTTCGTTATTAAATTACTTTTGTTTGCATCTATCTCTTTGATTCTTAGAATAAATTTTTAAAAATGTAGCAAAGCAGATTATATAAAAAAGAATAAATCGCAATAATAACATAAATGTATACTGAAGTGATCCTAAATCCCAGAGTTAAATACAAAACGTTAATAGCATTAAATGATAATTAAGTGAAACTAATTAAAACATGAGGGAATGCATATTAATAAAGTAAACCATTAAAACAAGAGAGAACTTTATGTTTTTCCACCCTCCACATTTAAACTTGCAACGTTAATATTAAATCAGAGGATTTGTAACTAATTATTATGGAGGTTAAACTAAGTAAATACGTACCTCTTAAAATGAGATATTCACAGTGACTACAACAAAGTAGCTTATATATTTATTATATCCACTATCATTACAATCTAACTAAACAGTATCCTTTGTCGTTTAGAACATATTGTTTCAACTGTTTAATTTTTGTCTCAATGTTTTTCGTATCTCTTGGGTTTCTGATTCTGTTACCTAATCCTGATTCAAGATAAATTACTATTGGAATAAATAAATAATAATTTTAAAAAATAGTCCACCGCTGTGGTCTCGAGGTAGCGTGCTGCCTTGTCACGCAGCGGGCCCGGATTCGATCCCCGGTCGGGACAGTTTTTCTGGGTGAGGTTTTTATCGGGATTTTTCCTCACCTGTAAGACAAATGTCAGGAAAACTTTAAGACCCAAACGGTCCCCGAAATCATGTGGCCATCGCAATCATCATCATTCATATTCATCTTAGGTTAAGCTTAGGATTATGGACTCTCCTGGCGCACCGTGATCATCATCATCACCCATCATATCATCGGGGCAACATAACCCCGCCTTCCAGACGCCCCAACCTCAGAAGTGGGTCACAAGTACGCCATGCCAGGAGAGAAACCAGGAATGTCGAAAGACAAACCTGGGGCATTTGAAAAAATAATAATTTTAAAAACTAAAACAACACGCTTTATTAGAAAACTGAACTAAAAAATGAAAATTAATTTTAATTTCCAACACGCTTGGGATAAAATTAAAGTAGTCAACAAAAAAATCATCTCCAACACATTTAGAATAAAATTAGAGTTATCTACAAAAAAAATAATTTTACCATCAAAAGCGTGGAGTGCTCTTTATCAATCAATATATTTGATAATAAACAGATATTGGTAAAAGTAAAGTCTCTAAGAACAAAACGTAAAAACTATAGAAACCACCCCACGCTTTTGATGGTAAAATTATTTTTTTTGTAGGTAACTCTAGTTTTATTCTAGATGTGTTTGAGATGATTTTTTTTGTTGACCACTTTAAATTTATCCCAAGCGTGTAGGAAATTAAAATTATTTTTCATTTTTTAGTTCGGTTTTCTAATAAAGCACGTTGTTTTAGTTTTTTAAAACTATTATTTATTTTTTATTTTTTGTTTTAATATTTTAAAGAATAAGATAAAAATGTAAATATCTTTAAATTCGATACTATTGTAGTATGAGCTAAAAGTAATACTCTTCTAAAAAACATTCTCCCAGCCGGATTTGAACCAGCGACCTACGGATTACTGAAATTATATACCACCGGAGTTCACCGTTCTACCAACTGAGCTCTTACAACGATTAACTAAAAAGCCGACAAGTCCGCAACCTATTATACCACTTTTCATATTTTTGATTTCCTGACGACTTTGGCCAGGATTTTAGAAAAAAAATGAAATTAATGTATTGTCACGGATCCTTTACAAGTATACAAAGTTTCAAGTCGATCCAATATTTCTAAGTGGGTGAAAATCGTGTTCAAAGATTCCGTTAGATAGATACAAAGACACTTTTTTTTGTTTTTCTGATGATTCTGCCCAGGATTTTAGAAAAAAAGAAATTATTTTATTGTCACGTGTGCTTTACAAATATACAAAGTTTCAAATCGATCCAATGATTTTAAGTGGGTGAAAATCGCGTTGAAAGATTCAGTTACATGGATACAAAGACACTTTTTTTGTTTTTCTGATGATTCTGGCCAGGATTTTAGAAAAAGAAAATTATTTTGTCACGGGTGCTTTACAGATGTACAAAGTTTCAAATCGATCCAATGATTTTAAATGGGTGAAAATCGCGTTGAAAGATTCCGATACATAGATAGATACAGACCAATCTAATATATAGCGTGTAAAAAATAAACCAGATTGAACGGGTGTAGTTTAAAGTACTCAATTGTCCATGAAAAAGAATATTATTTGCTCTTTTACGTATGTCGCCTATTTGCGAGAAGAGTTAACTAAAAAAACTGCCGAATTTGAGTTATTAGCACTATATGAAGGACAAAACTCCGTTTTACATTCTGGAAGAACAACATAAACTATTGTATACAATGAGTTGTTCTATTAATTTCAAACCTTTAAATGCATCATCTGAAAACGTATATTCTTCTCGCTAATGAGCGATGTTAAATTTATTGACAACATGCATTCTTTACTTTTGGTTTTGTTTTACTGTATTAGTATTATTATTTTAATATAATGAACTAAATATTTAATAAAAATTATATAATCAGAAAATTTAAATTCATTAAATGAATATTATTAAAGTACACACTTGAATGAGTGGAATTGTGAATGGCTACTGATGGATGATCTAACTAGTTTTGTGATTCATGTATATATTTGGTGGCCTTCTATTTCAGTTGTGACTATTGCATATGTCATAATAACATACAATAATGATTTCATTTTGTATAATATATAAATGAAAAATTTGTTCAAACTAATAATAATAATAATAATAGTACTACTACTACTACTACTAATAATAATAATAATAATAATAATAATAATAATAGTAATAATAATAATAATAGTAATAATAAACAATAAAAATATAATAACACTGGTACTTTGTAGCTAATATAAGATACATCAAATAGAAATTTATTTTAGAAGTACTATAAAAATATTAGTACGGTGCGTTCTAATGCTATCTATTAAATATTTCACGCTACGGGGTTTAGAGAAAACTTATAGATGACATTAATGCGGTTTATTTTTAAATTACGCACTATTTGATGTAATTTTAATTACATTGAGATAACAATATGATAGGCGAAGTGTACTTGTATTGTGTACACAGACAATATTATGATGACTATTTAACTCATTACCCAAATGGCAGTCAATGACCAATCACATTTCAATCAATTTTTATTTACAGCCAATCACAGTCGTTTTTCGCCTCGATATTATCCATTTAATTTTATCACTTTAAAATCAAGCTCCTCCTTTTTAATATTCTGAATAGGTCATAGCATTATTTTGCAGTGACCACATGTGTCTACCAGATTGTGTATATAGTGTACGAATGTTAGCAGATAGTGCTTGCGGGATATAATATAAAAATATTTGTAGCAATTGATTATACCACAAAAAAAAAAGAAGCCACTGTTTCAACTTTCTTAAACGTATTTTTTCCCAGGAATTTACGTTCGAGAAAAATATAATTGACATATTTAGATCATAGGATATCAGAAATCAATTAATAACCTATAATGTTGGTCATAAATGTCTTCACTAGGGTGCATTCCTACAATATTGCGACCTTTGGCAATAAATAATATGACCTGGTTGCAGTGATGAACAAATGAAGCATAACAATCGTTTCTCATTTGTTTTCAAACATCGCCGTTTACATTAAATATATAAATATTTTAAAATAACTATATTTAAATACTAATTTGTGAGTAAACTGCTTACGTTTATTCGTTCAATTGTCCTAACAAATGCCACACTTGATTTCCAAATTCTGTGGATGCATTCACTCCTCACTTTGTGAGTCGGGAATATATCGATACTTTGTAAATCACTCGTGGCATTACTTATGATATAATAAATTATATTTATAGTTTAGGTTACATTAAGTTACGATTTCAGAATTAGACCCTATTTAACTATTTATAGTTATTTAATTAAATAAATATCGATTTATGAAGTAAACGCCAAACCAATTGATTAATTTATAGTTAGTTATGAGTAAGGTTTCTTTCGAGGTTTTTCCTCACATGTAAGACAAATGTGCCTAGGGCCCAACGGTCCCCGAAAATCATCCGGCTATCATCATCATCATCATCATCATCATCATCATTTCACCGGTGTGGAAAACAACGTGAAGCTACCACACCTATATTCCCTAGTAAAGCTGCGAAGCATAGCATGAAAATGCAGTGAAAAACCTGCCCTCGGACAGAACACTATAGAATAGTATATAGTAGTTAAGTAAATCTATACACAGTATTCATCTAACTTAATCCACGCAGAGGTAAATAATAACTCACATATGCTGAGTATATTATGTATGCCTATGTTTGAATTTTATTTTATGAATTTTACTTAAAATATTGGTACAGCGGAGCACAATTTATGTAACAAAATATAGTATTTATATTATATAATATTTATATAATATTATAAAATTATATTATATGTGTTTTAATTGCTAAAAATGTATATTATAGTGCGTTTGGTTAGTTAATGGACTCTACCACCGCAAGTTTTTAAATCCGTAATCACATGACACTGCAATGGAAGGAGACGAGTTACCTGATGTTTCAAAATTGTGACAACGATAAAACATTCAACGATGAAAGAGTCCATTTTGCTATCTTTCGTTGCAATACTAAGTTAATAACTTTCCTTTAACAACATATTTTGACCAATTTTTTAAATATTATCTATCTATTATGTATGCATAAAAAGCTGAATAATATTAGCTACTACTGTACAAACTTCAATCAAAATCCAAGAATGGAGTATATATGTATTTATTTCTCCTTTTTATGATATCTGCTCTTTTCATTTTTTTTTCTGCGTCTATCTTTTGTTTTGCAACGAAACCCTATGACATACATAATTTTCCAGATACCGGTACCATTGACTGGTAAGTTGCACAAGATTTTTTTCAAAGATATCAAATAGTATATTACGATGCGAGATTGGGAAGTGGTTTTTACAGAATCGAGGAAAACTGTTTAAAAACCGAGCGATAGCGAGATTTTTAATTTCCGAGATTCTGTAAAACACTTCACAAACGTGTCTTGTACTTTTTTTTGAGTGATGGTGTTTTCAAAATAAGAAATAATAAAAAAATAATAATATCTTTGTTGTAAATATTTGCGTTCATTATAAACAATTGACTATCGTTAACAGTATAGGCAATGTTTATTAGTTGAAAAAACAGGAAGTCTTGAGACGAATTATTGATAACATGGCCGCATGTACGTATTTATTGTCTTATATTGTTTCAAATAAAGTTCAGTTCAATAAAAATGCAGTGATTCGTATCGTATAATGTATATTAACACTATCTTTTGGATATTTTTTGTATATACAGGGTGGACCGCTCGAATGGACCTAATTTCAATTGCTTGTTACTGGCAAACGGTTGAAGATAGAAACTTAAAACAACGTTCATAGTACAGAAAAACTCACCAAGTTTCGAATCCTGTCGGTAGATGGCACAAAGATACGTTTCTCGTTCTTAGATTTAATTGTTTGTGAAAATGGCGACTCCGCAGATGAAAGCGCAAGCTGGACCTAATTTCAATTGCTTGTTACTGGCAAACGGTTGAAGATAGAAACTTAAAACAACGTTCATAGTACAGAAAAACTCACCAAGTTTCGAATCCTGTCGGTAGATGGCACAAAGATACGTTTCTCGTTCTTAGATTTAATTGTTTGTGAAAATGGCGACTCCGCAGATGAAAGCGCAAGCTGTTTTGTGGTAAGCGGAGTTTAAATCAATCATTAGAGTTCAAAGGGAGTTCCGGCGTGTGTTTAACCGTGATGCTCCAACTGCTAGAAGCATAAAGAAGTGGCGTGATACATTATTAGCTACAGGATCTGTGTTGAAGAAGCATGGTGGTGGTCGCAGAGCATCCGATGAAATGGTAAGCAAATGTTCAAGCCGCATTTGAGCGAAGCCCCCGGAAGTCATTAAGAAGAGCTTCGCGGGAACTTCAAATACCAAAATCGACATTACAACGGATTGTCCACAAACGCCTCAAACTGCACGCATATAAAGTGCAGTTAGTGCAACGTCTGGAGCCGAATGACATGCCGAAACGAGTGGAATTCGCCAATACGATGCTGGACCGTCTCGGCGCTGATCCTGACTTTATGACCAAGATTTTCTTCTCGGACGAAGCCAATTTCCATTTGTCAGGCAAGGTAAACCGGCATCATGTTGCGGATCTGGGGATCGGAGAGAGGGGGGGGGGAGAATCCTCACGCTATTTCCAAGAGCATGTTAGTGATAGTCCCGAAGATGAATGTGTGGTGCAGTTTGTCACATAAATAAGGTCATTGGACCGTTTTTTCGGCGCCCCAGAAAACGGTTCGTGGTACCACATATCGTGACATGCTGGAGCAGTTCTTCTTTCCACAAATTGAACAACTGCAGCCATACCTAACACGTTTCCAGCAAGATGGGGCTCCGCCCCACTGGTCCAATGAAGTTCGTACGACTTTGGACAACATTTTCCCTGGCCGTTGGATTGGTAGGGGAGGACCAATCGCGTGGCCCCCGAGATCTCCCGATTTAACACCACTGGATTTCTTTCTCTGGGGCTATGTCAAAGATAAAGTTTACACCACCCCAGTCAAAGACCTTCGTGATCTTCGTGAGCGCATCATAGAGGCTATTGAGAACATTCCAGAAGACATACTCCAACGTACTTGGCAAGAAATTGTTCATCGCTTTGATATCGTCACAGTGACTGCTGGGGCTCATATAGAGATGTGGTGATCTGGATATCAAAACTTGGTGAGTTTTTCTGTAATATGAACGTTGTTTTAAGTTTCTATCTTCAACCGTTTGCCAGTAACAAGCAATTGAAATTAGGTCCATTCGAGCGGTCCACCCTGTACATTGGTCGTAGTATACATAGAGAGCAGTGGTTTTACTTACCGCACGTGGGTGTAAATGTATTATTACAGTATAGTTATTTAGGTTGGCAATCCCGAAATGTAGGAAATTGAACTTTCAATCATGGTCGCCATTGCTGTAAGTACGACAAAACGCACTATCGCGCAAAATAGTGCGGGTTGGGAAGTGGTTAGGTTCGCTCGGTTTTTAAACATTTTTCCGAGATTCTGTAAAACATTTCACAAACGTGCATTGTACATTATTTATTACGCGATGGTGTTTTCAAAATAATAAATAATAGTAAATAATAAGATCTTTGTTGGAAATATTTGCGTTCATTATATACAATTGACTAACGTTAACAGTGTGGGCAATGTTTATTAGTTGAAACAACAGGTGGCCTTGAGAACAATTATTGATAACATGGCCGCAAGTACTTATTTATTGTTTTATATTGTTTAAAATGAAGTTCAGTTCATTTAAAATGAAGTGGTTTGTATCATATAATGTATATTAACACTACATTTTGGATATTTTTTATACACATTATACGTAGTATACATAGAGGGAAGTGGTTTTACTTACCGCACGTGAGTATAAATGTAGTATTACAGTATAGTTATTTAGGTTGGCAATCCCGAAATGTAGGAAGTTGAACTTTCAATCATTGCTGTAAGTAGGACAAAACTATCGCGCACTATCGCGCAAAAAATCTATTAAACTGATAATAAAATCTTCCTTGTACATACTTAACATTAATAGCCTCAATGCTTTGCGATTAAAATAATTAATAATTGTCTTTTTGTTTTCGCGAAGGCTTCCCAAGATTTCATTTCTCCGTTTCTTACGCAAAAGCCTTCCTACTACACTCCTACATAATTCAGTAGCTTTTCTTGTTCTTTGCTCCACATTGGTAATGTAAATTATTGTGCTAACATTTTTAACGTCTTCGCAATGACATTATAAATACTCGTGGATAGGAAATGTTAGTTATTTTATTTTCGCATGTAGACCTAAAGATTTACCTCTATCTCGAAATAAACAAATAATAAGTATTAACCAAAACAAAAAAACACTGAGATTAGCAGATCCATTCTGCTATATTTTATGTACTGAGCTGAAAAACCGCTGTAGAGGATGGAACGGACGAAAACAAAGCAGCTGGTAGACGTAGTACAACTGCAGGAAAAAATCGTACACATTAATCCAGAAATGTTGACCTTGAAGCTTCCATCTCGAGTCATACTGTTTTTTAAGAACAGTTGTATGTTTTGAAAATGTATAATACTTCTGCCCCAACACGCTCACCCGACCCCTGGCGTTACTATAACAACAGATGGTTGCTAATATCAGCATTAAACAGTATATAACATCGCATTAATAAATAATGGAACTATACATTTTGACTTTGAGATGAGAAAACAATATATACCAGCGTAGTACTCTAACAACAGAGAGAAACAGAAGGATTTCAAGGTCCAAACAGGTTAAATACTTATGTATCTCCCTATAACGATACTATGGGGTTAGTTACCGTTTTCCAACTCTTTTCTTGAAGGGAAAACGTCAAAATGTTGGCGGGAGTAGTCCATTAACTGTTCAAACGCACTATAGTTGAGGTCAATGTTGGTTTGTTATTACATAATACTTCAATGCCATTTTCAATAATAGTATAGTCGGCCGCGGTGAACTAGTGGTAATGTTCCTTGCCTCTGGTCCCGAGGGTCGCGGGTTGAAACCTGGCCGAAGTCGATAGATTTATTTAGGATGGAAAAATCCAAGGAGCAAGTCCTCCGGAAGGGACTTTAAGGGAGGTGATGGGTGAAAAAATGGCATTTTTTTTGTTTTTTATACTACAAAATAGCCTAATATATATGTTGGCAAAGTTTCAGAGGCCTATGGCGCTTCTAAATGTCCTAAATTACGTCAGAGTTAAAAGGCTGCGCCAGTTAAATGCCACCTGCATGCAAATCTTTAAACTTGTTTTTCCACACTTTTATTTTCACTGCATTTTTGTGCATTCAAAATTGAATGGAATTCAGAAATTTTGTCCTGGAAGGCTCAAGTTTTTACTGCATGTCCTAAAAACAATGGGTAACAAAGTAGTGCATGGGTTTCATGATTGAAGTAGTATTTTAAGAAATAAAAAATAAAATCTATGCAATTATTTTTTTTGCAATTTCAGGCGTGAGTTACAACATTATGTTTGTCTCCCTTTGTATTCACATTATAAGAATTCTAATGCATGATGTTTTTATAAATATTTTAGGGGTCTTGTAAAAACAAATCAGACGTTTTACTAAAAAAATTGTGGAACCCATTTAATTATGATATACGGCCTATGCAATTTTTTTTTAAATATAATATTTAATAACTCGTAAAATAAATGTCTCACAAGCATGACACTTAAACACATTATTATGTATTATACAGTGCATGTTTGTACAAAAAATCAAGTTTCTAGCTCAAAAATGTAGAAAATAGAAATTTCACCCATCACCCCCGGGATCCCGAGTCTGAAGATTTTCAGGCTTTTCAATTATCTTTAAACCCGAAAAAAGAGGCATATAAGCAAAATTTACCGATCTCCTTAATTCTAGTAACACTTTAGTTGCCTACTAGATGTCTCATTGGGTCGGTATGTTGACCGCATACCATTTATGACATCTTTAAGGAAATACGAGAAACTAAATGAACTTGGTGTAATAACTCCTAACAAAGGAGAGGCTAAGGGACCACATTGGGCTGTGCGCCATTCTAGATGTAGGTACCGGTAACAGTCTCAGATATAGGCAGGGAATTGTTTTAATATTCATATCGAAGATATATGATTCACACTTCGAAGTTGAGCTAATATCTTCAATATATATCTTGTTTACGTTCACCGATTTAAAATAAATTATATTTAAGTATAAATTATCATGGTTATTGCCTGGATTTATTATGTCTGAAAAATATAATCCTACAATGAGACGTTTATGTAAAAATACATTTAAAGCTAATCTATGGTGCATGTAATGTTTCAATAAATTAAAATGTAATGAACGCACAACTTAATATTTTTAATTCCATGGATTACTTTTCATTTGATCCCTCCTGCCATGTTATTTTTGCTCCATTTACTGCATTTTATAATTCATTCGCTGCGTACGCAGGTTAATGACAAAAAATGTGATAATTCACATTGAGTTGAAACACACTTCACATCTTCATCACATAAACATTTAGGAAATACAATGTTGTTTAAATTAACACATTCCCCACTTTTTACATGTGTTCACAAGAGATGGATGTTTCATAATCTCAACGAAAAGAACGTGATGTGGTTCTAATAATGTTTATTATTTTACACAAATATGTTAATTGCATTGCCTCCTCAAAACTGGAGGAAAATGCTTGCACATCTTACGATTATAAATATCTTAATCGAAAAAAATTAATATAATAAAATTTTATTCCATTTTCAACTCAACAACTTGAAAAAAATAATAATTTGGACCGTTAATAGTGTTCCATGTAATAGTTCATTCCTGATACTTTTCTCACAAAAGCTTCAAGGTAATTTCGAAAAATAAAATAAAACATCAAAGGACTACTCTAGTTACTTTCAACCTGTCGTACTTTTGAATCTTTTAGGTATTCGGATAGTTTATAATCATGCAACTTAAAGAGATAGACTTGACGACTGTCTATTAATTGTCAAGATGGTGGGCGGTTGGTCCTTCTTTCTCTATCAGCTACTCCAGGCACCGGCAAGAGAGCAAAGAGTAGCAGAACAGAGCAAGAGCTCTCTCTACGGGTCAATAATATGTGATGTCACAGGCTATGGGCAATGGAGATGGGTTTTAAAATCTAATAAAGTAATATATACATAAACATAAAATAAAAATGTAATTCAAGTTGCAGTTTCATTTTGTTCTGTGTTGGACTGTTATAAGTTGCTCATAAATTATTTCTGATCAGTATTCTTATTGGCTGACAGATTTCCAAATACATACGCCCATAGCTTAACCCCTATGTATCTATAATAGCGTAACCCAATGTTGAACCATAGCCTCTCCTTTGATAGGAGTTACTAGACTAAGTTGGTTTGGTAACCTTACCGCTGTGCTGCCTTGTCACGCAGCGGGCCCGGGTTCCATCTCCGGTCGGGGCAGTTTTTCTGGGTGAGGTTTCTATCGAGGTTTTTCCTCACCTGTAAGACAAATGCCAGGAAAACTTTAAGGCCCAAACAGTCCCTGAAATCATATGGCCATCATCATCATCATCATCCTTATCATCCTTCACCGGTGTGGAGAGCAACGGGAAGCTACCACACCTACAGTTCCCTAGTAAAGCTGCAATAATAGCATGAAAATGCTATGATTGCAGTGAAAGACCTGCCCTCGGGCAGAATTACTATGCATGGATGGATTTGACCATAGATGTCATGGAATGGCATGCAGTCAACATACCGGCTCAGTGAGACATCTAGCTGGCAACTAATGTATTACTAGGATGTTGAGATCTGTAAATTTTGCTTAGAGGCCTTTTCTATTCGAAAAATTGTCAATATAAGGCTGGCGGACAGTACAGTAGCCATCTAAAAATGTCGAACTTTGCGTTGACTCTTCTTTTGATTTGATTGATTTGATTATGTTTGCATTATCTGATTTTTTATTTGTTACGTAAGTATCGATCAGCCAAGCGTGGAACTAACGTTTCTGTTTTATTACTTCTAATTAAGTCACTATAAATTACACTGGTCAACAAGATTTTTGTCTTATGAGTACCAATAGTTGTACTTAATGCAGTTTTTTTATCGTGTTTTCAAATATCATCATCATCATCATAGTACGTTCACGAATTTAGGCCATTTGTTGACCTGTTTCGGCCTCAAGAGAAACACCATCCAGAAGTCTTTTGAGTGGACGTCCTGGTCTTCTTCTTCCTGCAGGTTGATATCTTAACATTTGTTTGGGTATTCTGTGATCTTCCATTCGATGAACATGTTGCATCCATCTTGACTTATAGTCAGAAATTTTGTTTTCAAATATGTATTCGGAATTTCCCCATCACCCACAGTTTTTTTATTTCAATTTCAATTAATGGATTTAAATAATTATTTTTTAATAAACGTTTTTTTCGTCCATTTGTCCATTGTAAAATAAAACCAAATTAGCTGACTCAGGAGATTTCAGCTATGGAAAAGAGATATCAAGGCAAATTGAATCATAATATGCTGGCCGATTATTGTTGGACCATCAAGAAGCATGCTCCACGGGCGAAATATAGCAGAAAATCGTCATTTCTTACTTTCTAGGTGAGTCCCAATGTTCTAATATTGTGTAGTTACGAATGTAGAAAATATTAAAGTGTTTGAAATTATAAATTCCTGTCTCTCAGAAACCTTGCGTGATGGAGAAAAACCGATATCATATTTGAATTCAGGAGAAAAAATGGTCATCATTATCATCCTTATCATTATCATCATCATCCTTCACCGGTGTGGAAAGCAACGGGAAGCCACCACACCTACAATTCCCTAGTAAAGCTGCAAGCACAGAATGAAAATGCTATGATTGCAGTGAAAGACCTGCCCTCGGGCAGAATTACTATGGATGGATATACTTTAGGTCTAATATAGAACTAGGTATTGTAAATGTTAAAAAAAATTGCTTGCAATCCCATACATGTATTTTGTGATAGTATAAATGTAGGGTACTAGGAAAGAACCAGGTAAGTCATTTTTAGTCGAAATTGAGTTTAAGGTGCTAGTAGATTCTCCATGAAAAGGAATATTTTTAGAAGTGCTGAAACGGTAAAAGAAACATGACATTAGAAGATTTCGGGTTATATGGCCGTGATCTATAACTGGTGTTTTTCAAGACGTTTCTCTCTCTGCTATGGAGGGCATCCGAAAACTTCTAATATCATGATTTCCGGCCGTGAAAGCCTGCACCTACAGTAAAAGCAACAGTTTAGTCATGGGCTTGTTTACTTCAAAGTTTGGCATATAGGTAAAGAAGTAGGCCTATGTACGTTGCATAATTAAAAATCCGTTTTCTAGGTTAAATGGGAAAGTTACTTGCCTGGTATTTTCCTTATAGGGGCCTAATCTTAAAGAATAGAATATTAGTTCGCTATTATTAGACGTTCACGATAAATATTTTGTCCTATTGTGAGTTTAGTTCCATCATCGGTATGCACGGCGGAGGTACACCCCAAGAGACGGTTGAGGAATAAGAGATTTCGATCGGGCAAATCCTACATCTGCGACTGAAGTGCACATTGTACCTGATAGATAGATAGATAGATAGATAGATAGATAGATAGATAGATAGATAGATAGAAAGCTCTGCGGCCATCACTTAAATGTTGGCGGTGAGCGATCCAATTTGGTTCTCCTTTATAGGTAGAACCCCGGGTTCCTGTAAAATGTATTAGCCTCGGTTTAAATTTTGAATTTAAATTGGACGTTTGAAATAAGACAGAAACCTGATCAATTGACAAAAATATATATAAACTCTAAGACGCGATATGCCTAGAAGACCCTTGGCCTAACATCCGGCTGCTGGTCTCACATTCAAATCTGTTAATCATATTGCCTATTAGGAGTGACATATGGTCAGCACGTAGGGTCCCTCAGCCCTTATAGTTGGTTTTATCAAACTGGAACTGCTAATAATTGTAGCTACCCAAATACCTCATGATTCTGGGTGGGCACCGGCCCCATACTGGCCAAAATTCCATAACAAAATGTCTTCCCCCATGGATCTCGAACCAGCGCAAGTCCCATAGATCTGTGCCAAGACAAATTGCCTTAACCATTCGGCTGCAGCGCAGGACTAAAAAAAGTCATGGCGCGATAAGCCTATAAGGCCCTCGGCCTACCATCCGGCTGTTGGCCTCACATCCACTTGTTAATCACAGAGGTAGACGTTCATGAAGCCAGTGCAGGGGTGACATGTGGTCAATATATCGAGTACACCAGCGTTTATTGTCGATTTTCTCAACCTGGCCGAAATTTCATGAGAAAATTTCTTCACCATGGAGATTCGAACTAGCGCAGGTTTCTTAGCTCTGCGTCAAGGCTTCTTGCCTTAACCACTCGGCTACGGAGTGGAAAGAAAATTGCGTATGGTAGTATGAAATATCCGCAGTTAACTTTTTTTTTACGAAAAAGTAGCAAATTTGAAGATGAATAGATTTAGATATCTGTGATATTTCTATAAAAATGCATGTTTAACTTTATTAATTCAAAGTGAAAAATTGTATGTGTATTGGATGGGTTGAAATTGCAATATTGTAAGTTATTTTCGTTAGAGCTGTAAAAATGTAACCATTGTATTATAGAGATTAATTCATGGCTCGTGGTTAAATTTGGATTCGGGCGATCAGGCGACACCCCTTAAACGAAAGTGCTGTAACACTTTAATTCCCGAATTTATTACAGTGCATTTTACTTTATGTTAATTTGTGAAACTAATCTGTCTTACACACTGTAACTTTAACCCAATCCGTATTATATTCCCAAATGCAATGTGTTTATTATAAATCAAATAGCTTTAAAGTTCTGAGTGAGCAAGTGAACTGTATGTTTATGTAAAAGTTGTTTTCAGAGGATGTTTTAAGTACATTGTCGGTGATAAGTCATAGTTGCTTGTTTCTTACAGAAAAGGTTTATTGACGATTTGGTTGTGTGAAAAACCAAATTTCCATGACCTTAAATGTAGTACTACTTAGTTAAAAAATTATGAAAATGAATGCAAACTAACTGATAGAACAAGTAATGTAGGGACAAGTTTTATGTGTACGGGGCTTTAATTCAATACGGATGCCATAATACAATCTCTTAATATGTTAGACCTTGGACTCCCATCATTAGAATAGATGTTTCGTCTATTAGAGACTCTGCTACGTAGACGGGGGTGGGTGAAGGGTGGTACGGGGGAGGAATGAAGGGGGAGTTAAGAGGGACTAACCAAGGCTAGCTGGGTACTAATTTACCTCGATTGAGGCAACATTACAGATAGTATAAAAGCACATTACGGTGTGTTGTTATATACTATTAAGGCTATTCATGCTTTATTAACATTAATATATGTAGTAGCCTACATTAAAGGGAGTCAGTTTGTAAAACCATGCTCCGAGTTTTAGCATTGCAGCACAGTATAGAGAGCAGAGGGTGAGTGGATAAAAGCGGTAAAGGGGTGTGAAATTATCAGGATATAATGAATTTGAACAGTGAAAGCTATCGATGTATTTATTCGCTTACATTAGCTAATCAAAACCTATATCCAACATGATACAACTTAATCTGTTGAAAGTTTGTTCAAAACTTCATATCGGATTCAATTAAGAACTTCAAATACAGTTTCATAAGTCGACATGGGGATGATTCTAATTTTTTAATTTTGTTTCAATAATATTAATCTCAAAACTAATTCCTAAACATTTTGTCGGCCAATACGTTTTTGCAATAAATAAATAAATAAATAAAACATTTTTTTAAATCCACTAAAAAATGGAATTTAAAAAATCATAAACTGTAATGAATTTAAACCGATTGTTATTATCTTCACTCAATAAAAATACACCGAATAAATTCACAAGAAAGAAAAAAAAATTATAAAAATTATCTTTCAAAAAAGGCAAACGCTCTGTTGGGATAGGTTATGTTAGATTGGGTTTAGTTAAATTGGAACCGATTAAATTTGCTATAATTAATACAAAATAAGTGAGTAATTATGCTATTGCATACTCAACATTGCAGAATGTATTATAATCGAAGCATTGTTTAGCATATATTTGAATTTATAAAGAAACGAGTACTTTTAAGAAAATAGCCATAAAACAGGTAGCCCGGGCGGCAAATTGTCTATGAGCTAGAAGGCCCGTTTATCCGAAACAGCGGAGAGTGACAATCTTTATTCACTCATTCATGAACATAAGTTTCTTGGATAAACACTCAGCTTTCTCTCTCTCTCTCTCTCTCTCTCTCTCTCTCTCTCTCTCTCTCTCTCTCTCTCTATATATATATATATATATATATATATATATATAGCACAAAATCAAAATGTATACTGTATGGGGGATTCGAGGAGCAGCACCTATTAACAATACAGTTAATAGAATATACTTATAACAAAGGAGATGAGAAAATACGTGGCTCAGACTTTGCATTTGAGATTTGTATTACAAGATCCTACATCAAGTCAACATGACTTTTTTTTTTGCATAAACGTCCTCAGTTGTCAAGGGAAAATGTTAGGTTTAGATTGCATTACCATTAATACATATTTTAATCGTTAATCCGTAACTAATAATTAATTTCATTTGTTTACAATTTTCAGAAAACATATAAGCAATAATAAAGTAGACATACGGAACCTATATTTATATCCAAATATTTTAGTCGCGATATGACTAGAGGAGTTTGAACTAATTATAACAAATATCAATGAACGGTTTGGTAGAGACGGTAGCGGTCGAAACTCGTATTAGGAAGTAGTATTATCAAATCCTGAGTTGACCAATCTGACTGAATTTTATTTTTATTGATTTTGTTCAATTATTGACAAAAATATGTTGGAATTCTATTAGCACGATTCACTTAACCTTTATAACTATTTTCATAATTCTGGAAATATAAATAACTATAAATTTGTACAAGAACATAGGCCTATACACAGTAAACTATCTTACATAACCTCCCTACCAACCCTGTCTCTGGCCCTGGCCGTACACCTAACTTTGCCGTTAAGCACCTGCCAAATTGTCCTCTCATACAACTCCTTCTAACAGTAAAACTTTGCTTTAAATTCCACTATTTTCCTCAAATATAAAAAAGTGGCCACTCACTATTCCTGAACGTGGTAAAGATCCATCCAATCCAGATATTCTGCGTCCAATCAGTCTTCCACCAGTGCAGAACAAAATACTGGAGAAACTCATTTAGGCTCGACCAAAATCTAAAGTATTGGAGAAAAACCTTATACCTAAAAATCAATTTAGTTTCAGAAACCCGGGCAGTACTCCACCACAGCTCGCTATACTAATAGATCAGATCGTCACGAGCTTCAACTCCAAGGGATGTACAACGGCGGCATTTCTTGACATTGAAAAACTTTGGACACGATCTGGTTAAAAGTATTAATATCGTATAATTAATGAATAAAAATTCAACCTTGTAGCCTTCCTAATTACAATTATAGCTAAATATCTTATTTATCATCAATTCTATGTCGATTAGTGAGTAGTATAGTTCTAACTGTGATCCTTTTGGCGGTAGTTCCACAAGTTTTTTTTTCTTTTTTCCAACCCAATTCATGTGTTGGATTTCACTTCCTTCTGTTACATACATACCTCCTCCTTTTCAGGTGATACCTGTCTATACATCAGACCACCCTTTCGTTCCTTTCTACACCGTATCTACGTCCTTCAAACAGCCCTTAATTCCATCCATTCCTGGTTTAGTCTATGGAATGTCAAAATTAATGTGGATAATACACAAGTATTTTTTTTATTATATCTCCAAGACGAACTCCCATCATATTCAGTTCGGGAACTCAACAACTGCGTCTTTAGCCTTCACTTAAGTATCTTTGGTTCCATTTGAATTCCAAGATTATGTTCTAAATTCATATTCGGCACATTAATCACAAATCAAATGCTACAATAGCGATTTTAAGAGTTTTATAATTTTATAAATT
Source organism: Diploptera punctata (assembly GCA_030220185.1). Taxonomy (NCBI): domain Eukaryota; kingdom Metazoa; phylum Arthropoda; class Insecta; order Blattodea; family Blaberidae; genus Diploptera; species Diploptera punctata. The sequence goes on from JASPKZ010002342.1 coordinate 447,899, forward strand.
AAATTGGTTGGATTATCTTAATTTTTAAAATTATTTTATCCAATCTTAAGCCACTTACACTTTATTATAAGATCAGGTTAATACTATATAAACGTTTGATCCGCAACTTGTTGATGTATAGTTGTGAAATCTGGAGTATCCTCACTGCTTGTCATCAGATCATACAGAACAAATGACTCGAAATCATATTTTCTTCTAAACCTACACACGATAATCGCAGAGATGCACAACCTACCACAGATGATCAATATTACGTCAATTGTTGATCATCATACCACAAAATGCTTCATTCCATCATTGCTCAATCTAGCCCAATAGTTAGCAATAAATGGTATATTATACCACAGCGACGAGATGTCCCCGAAATATATTTATCAAGTCTCCACTTATGATGGATCAACAACTAAATATAGCTGTGCCCACAGCTGGAGCAACATGGCTCGGCTTGAGCTGGAGCTCATCGGCACTGCGGGTTCCGATGCTCTGTTTCAGGGTTGCAACACGTCATTTCACGCTAATTTACGCCATCTCACGGCTAAAAACCGACACCGCTAAATATTCGAGGGTTAAGTGACAAAACTCCTTTTAGATAGTAACAAATTATTAGCTGCCAGGGAGTCGCATTAGGTTCCAGACGCAGCACAAAGGACATTGCTAAGTCACCGTCACCTCTTATTAGTAATAACACTGGGCAACAAATTTTCACTTTCAGAACATTGCACAAACTTTGAGATATGCCCTAATACATTTCAGGTGTGCTGAAACTGAATCTGCAAATGGTTTCCTTGTATCACGTCAGGATTTTTTTTTTAAATAGAGATTAGTGTAACGCTCAATGCACAATGGTTTTAAGAAAACTTCTTGTATGGTGTTTTAAGTAAAAATAATAATGCAGTCACTGTTTGAAATTACTAAATATTGCAAAATTGTTAATTTAATTGTCAGCTTAAAACACAGTGATAAAGAGTGCAGTTAATCTTCAGAATTGAATGTGATTTTTTTTTTTTGCATGTGAAGTTTTTTCTTGTTGTTTTATATACACTTCTAGGAGTTTCCCTCTTCATCATCCAACAATAGTCGGTGAGCATTGTGTGCCTTGGTATCTTCTTTCTAATTCCTTGAGATCTTGGTGCAATCTCTTCTCATGTTCTTCACTGTAGTCCCCAAGATTCTCGGGAAAGTAGTCCAAGTGAGAATGTAGCGCATGTGGACCTTGAGACTCATGTTGCATCAAAAGTTTCTTGAATGCATTCAACATTTTATTTACCAAGTTTTTGCAATCTGGGTCCTTTATATTACCTAGAAACTTTATAACAATGTCTCGGAATGATTGCCATGATAAAAACTCTTTAGAATTCATATTACTTTCAAAAGTATCATCACGAAGCAGCTTCCTGATATCCGGGCCTGTAAATATACCTTCTTTCACTTTTGCATTGCTTAAACCTGGGAACTTTTCACTAATGTACAAGATGCAATGTCCTTCCTTGTCCAAGACCTTGACATATTGTTTCATGAGCCACAGTGGAGAGGAGGTAAGTGAACATCAGATGCCTCAATAAGACTCTTCTTCTTAATGATTTTGAACCAACATTCCATTGTCTTCGGGGCCATTCCTTTTTAATCCAATGTTGTGCCTTTGCCCGACTGTCCCACTCGCAAATGAAACACGGCTATTTTGTATAACCTAACTGTTGACCCAACAAGAGTGAGATAACTTGGAAATCTCCACACACTTGCCATTTATGTTCTTCATATTTTGTCTTAGTGAACAGTAGTTTCAGATTTCCATAAGACTCTTTGTGAATCACTGTGTAACCAACTTGAAGTGAAGCGTATAAATTCCCATTATGTAGGACACACTTCAAACTGCGTTTTGACGCATCAATAAAAAATCTCCATTTTTCTGAGTTCAAATCTGGATTCTGTAGGTATTTTCACCCTAGAAACAAAATTAAACTTAAACATAAATATAAATTTGCAAGTATTGTGAAACATGTTTGTTTTTTCAGAAAGTTACACATAATGGAAATTCGTTAACTATAATTTCTGAGGAAATGTGATATGATAGGATTTTTCTGAGTTCAAATCTGGATTCTGTGGGTAAGTTTCACCCTAGAAGAGTTCAAAAGTTCTATGTAATGAAATCATTGTTGCCCATTGTAATTAGTACGTTTTGTACCAATGTATATATTAAAAAACACAACACAGAAATAAAACAACCATTAAAAGTAGAGGAATTAAACACAACACAACACAACACAGAAATAAGACAACAATTAAAAGTAGAGGAATTAAACACAACAATAGCGAAATTCAGAACAAACTGGAAATAACACTTAGCAAGGATGGCTGAAAATAGAATAACAATAGCAGCATACAACTATTCACCACGAGGAAAAAGAAGTTTGGGAAAACCAAAGAAAATATAACAGCACCAATTTGGAGCTGGAACAGGCTAGTAAATAAGCCTAAACCGTGATGAAGAAGAAGAAGTATATATTAAAGATGTATGTTAGGCCTATAAGTCCCTACATTCCTACCCAGACACACTATAAAATAGTATATTTGTTTTAAAAAAGTAAAAAAAAAATACATGTATATAAAACGAAACCAAAATATCACATTTTTCCTTAATTTCACATCAATTTTGACAGAATTATATCATGGGCTTATATTAAATTGAAGTCATTAATTGTGATTTATAAAAGCATATTTTTGTCCATAGGTATACAAGAGAAAAAAATATCAATTCTGCAGAGTATATTGTAAACATGTTATGTTATGCAGTAGACCTGAGAAACCCTCAAGCTACTAGCTTAGCTTATACGTAAACAAAACATGATGACTACGTGTTAGAAATAAATGGTGCCTACATAAAGTAATACATCTTAATAAATTAACCAATACTGTAACGGTGAATACAAGACATTGAACAATATTCATTATTATTTATATAGAGCATTTTTCATCAATGTTTTAACCTCCCTTTGTTTCCTTGGGGCTGATAGACGTATATTGACAAGGGAAACATACTTTAAACCACATAATGAGCAGATTTTCTATAGATCCTTTTATAATTATTTTTAATTCCGATTTAGGAAATACATAATGCCCTATATCTCATCAAACATTTAAATTTCTATATAGAAAATTAAATATTCAAAATAGGAAAATGACTTATGTAAGTCCAATAAAAATATATTCTTATGTTTTTTTTATTACAACAAAATTCTACTATTACTGGATAAATGAATAGAAACATTCCAACATAAATTAAAATTACTTAAATTTTTCAATAGGTAGGGTCTGTGGTTAGCAGGACGATAAGCAAATTTCCGAACACAGGATAAGACATCACAAAACATGGAGCACAATCCAGATCTAAGATGGATATTTAAAATCCACTATCCCGCCGAATCTCAATCGCCAGAGTGAAATGCATGGAAACTACCGACCGCACTTTGAAAAAAATATTAGTTTAAGAACTACTAGGCCTATAAGTATTTACTTTGTTTACCATAAAAAATATTTTTAGCTTTTTTTTTCACTATATACGTTCTTGGTTTAGAAGAATGCATATCGAGATACAAGAATGGTGGAGGTCAAATTTTTTTATAATACTAAGAACCTCGTTTTATGAAAATATAAATAGTGTCCACAATGGATTTCATGACCTAACAGATGATGACTGATGATGGTAACTATTGACGATGAAATAAATTATGAGTTGTTTTAACTTAAATTGTGGACGAAAAGTATTTTTAAGAAATTAATAGTTATAATACAATGGTTATAACAATTAATTAAATTTGATAGATTTAAATGAATTTCAAAACTTTTCGGAAGAAATTTGGAGTATACGGCTAAGTTATCATTAATTAATTCAGCATAATAAACATCTTCGTCTTCTTTTTCTTATCATGTGATACACCTAGCGGTCTGTTACGGTCTCAATCCAACGTTTGAAGGGTCTGCCCAATGATCTCTTGCCTGGTGACTGGTAATTTAAGTTTTGACGTGGTATTCTTGTTCTGCTCATTCTTCGTACGTGAGATTTCCAGATGTATCTGTATTTTTGCACATATTCCATGATTGATTCTGTTTGTAATTCTTTGAGAATTTCAGAATTCCTTTTATGGTCTGTTCTTGAGTAACCTGCAGTACGTCTCGTAAATTTCATTTCTGCCGCAGTTATTCTTTGTTCATCTACACTGCGAACTGTCCGGGCCTCACTGCCGTAACATAATATGGGTCTCGACAGTGTTTTATAAATTCTTCGTGTGTGTTTGGCTTGGAAATACTATTTATAATTCCTGTTCCTCTGTTAAATGTTATAATTTTTCACTAAAATCTTTATTCTCTATTTATGAACATAAGAATTATTAATAATTCGAAATTAAATTATATCGTCTATTTTAGCATAAAATATAATTATAAGATTTGTTCGATAGTCATTGCCCCATATATATATAGTTCTTTTAATGAAATATTAATTTGAAATATTGGTTCTTACTGATTGAAATAAGATATTTATTAAACGAGTGGTCTACAAACAGAAGTAAATACAATCAAATGAATGCTTTGTGGGTTTGAAACGATCTATAGCACTTTATATTTTCAGACGTGTTATATATGAGCAAAAAAATCCACAATTTATTTACTTGTTTTTTACAAAGGCTATATTTCCCCGAAACACAAAGGAAGTTATTTGAAATTATTGCTTAGGGGATTCTTCATTCAAACTGAGAAATAAATATAGATTTACATAAATGGAAATGCCATTGATTACAAAACGAATTTCATTTCATATAAAGAATTCTTGTACCTTATACCCACCTGAGCCTATAGAGGGTAATATATAATCAATTCGACAACTAACGCACCAAAAATATATGCACGAAAAAATCTCTTGCAGCTAAAAACCATAACTTAATGCAATGCTTCTGTAACCGTCCATATATTACTAAATGGAGGCGTGTGGTCCTTTTTTTTTAAATCGAGAGAGATGACCAATCTAAAAAATATATATATGTCACTGACTGTGTAAAAATACGTATATTCAATGGTGTAATGTATAGTTAAGGCTATAACTATTGATATGCGGGGTTATGGAGATATACAGTATAGGCATATAATAGAATGGCATCACTAGCTATAAATGGAAAATATTGCAAACTGTACTTTTTTTGTAACGGGAGAGCGAAATAAAAAAAAAGGTTGGAGATAAAAATGTGTGGGAATGATAATTATTGTGAAATAGTGTGTCAGTTGTTTCGGGCATCGTTATTGTTGATGGACTTGGCTGTGGTGGGGATCGTTTTAATTCATATATAGGAGATGGCATAGGAGTGAGGAGGGTTTTTTTTTTTGCAGTTACCTACAGACTGTTGTTTTTAATTTAAGTGAACAAAGCGGGGGAAAGCAAGTCAGAATATCCTCAATTTCACGATAATAGCTATGAAATAGCATTTAGAAGTTTTATATTTCATATCTATGTCTATTACTAACTTCTATTGAATTACACAAAGATCGTTGTTTTTTTGTTGTATTCTTATTTTAGATTTTAATATTTCTTTTAAATTTCATTCTGATTTGTAGAACCTGTAATACAATGTCATAGCACAAAGCTAGACCTTGGTTGTACACTGTTGTTAGTGTTTAGGTTTTTATTGGGTGTTCTATACAAGCAACATTAACTTATTTAATTTCAATCAATTTATTCACTACGAAATTGGGACTGGAAGTAAATATCAATAAAACTAAATATATGGTCACACATAAAAATACATTATATAATAGAAATGGACAGCTAATGACAAACGTGGGAAATTTTGAAGAAGTGGCTGAATTCAAATACCTAGGAACAATAATCACAAACAGGAATGAGATACACAAGGAAATTAAACATAGGCTCAATTCTGGAAGTGCATGTTATGCATTACAGAGACTCTTGACTTCCCAACTCCTTTCAAAAAACGTTAAACTGAAAATATATAAAACTATTATTCTACCAGTTATATTATATGGATGCGAAACACCGACTTTTACTTTAAGGGAGGAAAGGAGATTATGAGTATTTAAGAATAAAGTTCTTAGGAAAATTTTTGGACCAAAGAGAGAAGAACGGACAGGTGAATGGAGAAGACTTCATAACAGTGAATTACATGGTCTTTATAGGAAGCAAGATATAATAAGAACAGTTAAGTCTCGTAGACTGCGATGGGCACGACACATGGCACGATTGGGGAATGAAAGACGTGCATGGAAGCTTCTTGTAGGAAACCTAGAAGTAAAACGCCCAGTTGGTAGACCAAGAATGAAGTGGGAGAATAACATTAACTATGATTTGAGGGAAGTAGATTATACAGAGGATGATTGGAAAACATTGGCTCAGGATAGGGATATATGGCGAGCTTATGCCCGCACGGCCAAGAAACTACGGGTTCGATAGTGCCAGTGAGTTAGTTAGTTATTCATGAATACATTTACAATGTATTATCACATCTTTCAGTGATCAATGTTATATAAATATTTTATAAATTCACAACAAATTATTAATTGGATTTTTGAAAGAACATTTTTAAGTAGAATATTTGTACCTAATAGAGGAACTGATAACTGTTGGAGAATAAAAACAAATAAGAACTGAACAAATTAATCAAAAATCAGAATATAGTAAACCATATAAGATCTCTTAGAAATGATTGGCTTGGACATTTGATAAGAGCGGATGATCAGAGACTGGTCAAGAAAATCTATAAATGGAAACCTATAGGAGGCAGAGCTGTTGGAAGACCGAAAATCAGATGGGAGGATGACACAATGAACAATCTAAAGAAAATGAAAGTGACTAATTTGAATATGGCAAGAGACAGATTGGTATGGAGGAGGATTGTTGAGAAGGCCAAAACTTTTACCTTTGAAGTTGTCGCGCCTTAGGATGATGATGATGATTAATTGGATCCTGGGAATGAATACCCAATCCTTAAGCCACACCAGAATATCCTAGGTTATCGGTTCTAACAAACACGTTTTTAACCGATAAAAAATAGTACAACTTATTTTGTTCCATTACTGGAATTTAGAAATTTCAGTTAAAATAATTTAGGAGTAATTTAAATTTATTTTCGATTTGAATATTTATACTCTTTTATATATGTTTCCTTTATTGTCGTTTCTGTATTATATGTATTATTATTATTATTATTATTATTATTATTATTATTATTATTATTATTATTATTATTATTATTATCTTTTCAGTCATGATTTAGTGTGAGAGTCATGAACATTTTTTAGTATTTTCAGATGTAGTTTACTCTATGAATTCGTGTATTTTCTGCAAATACAATTGATTATTTTTTTAATTAATAATGGTTATAAGGATTAATAATGGACCATTGTATCGAAATTCCAACCCAACATTTGTCTTACTGACTGAGAAAAACCACGCTGGCGTGATTAGCTACTAAGGGGACAAACATTATATTCGACATTGTCTGTGAACTTGATTTACTGTGCTTTTTATCTTATTTTACTACTAGAATCTTTAAGACCTAAAGTCATATGCTGTCTACTTTTTTACAATATTATAGAATGATGAAATGCATTCTCGTAATGCATTTCTAACCAAACATTTGTCTTGACGACCGAGGAAAACCAGAAAGAGAAACATCAGGTTGATCAGACCCGAGAATTAAGGTAAGACGGTAGGCCAAAATTTGAAGAAAAAAAAAAGTTTTGTTTTTTTCATAATTGAATAGTCTGTTCCTTTCTGAACATTCCTGTATATGATTTTTTACTGGAATCCAATTAAAAAGTGCGTTAATTATTTTTTTTAAAACAATTGACAGCTGTCTGCCTGTAATATCATTATACTTTAAACGTTGTTTTCTCGAAAGTGAAAATCTTCGAACATTTGCCCCATTATCTTCAGGACCTGTTAGAGATATTTACATGAAATTTTCACATTCAGTAAACCTAGTTTTACTAAAGCTGTGGAATCACAATCATGATGATCTCTTGTATAGATTCTCACTTATAATTTTTTTAATTTATTTTTTAAATAAAAGATAGACTTGTGGCAAAAAAAAATATATATATATAGGACATCAAGATTTAGATACAAGTCTTACTGAGGTTCAGTGAACTTTACAAGCCTCATTTGATATGCTGTAAACTTGCATTACAATCCACCTAGTAATTCCTGAGAAAATGGGTCTCAAATTAATATGTTTTAACATTGATAGGATAGGGCCTACCACGTCACCTTAAACCCGGAATCTCCTGAATACGAGTCTCAAACGTTACTGGAATCATTGTTCCAGTCATAAGAAGGGCTGGTATCTCACAACGAGAAAAGCTTTAGTGATAATTAAATGTATATAGAGGGTAAATAAAATCATAAAAAAATAAACATTCACAATTCCCTCGTAAATATAAATTAAACCCCATGAGACTTTTATTTTCCTAACTTACTCTCCGAAGTTAATGGACAAAAATGACAACATGGCTTCCTACTATTTTTTAAATATTACATCCTGGCTATATTTCATATGCACATAAATATATAAACACCTAAAATTTATCTTTTGAACAGATTTTTATGGGAAGTATATAGGTACATTAACATATTAGTTCAGATTAGTGCTGAGTGTTAGCAGCATAATTTTCGTTATAGAGTTTGGAGAGGGAAGACTAAATATCCACCAAGGGAATAGCTGAACCCTCATCCCTAAAAGGCACATAGTACATAGGTCAGATTAATGTAATGGTTGAACATGAGGTACTAGTAGATTAATGGCCGCAGCACCCGGCTATCTGTAACCTTCCCAGAAAAGACACTATGCTATCATATGCTATATTTCTGCCCATAATCTCGTAACAAGATCCCTTTATTCTACCTCTGGAATTACATTTTAAAATTAATTTACAGCACACCCTTTCATCAAAACATATTTATAATAATATTATCCAAATCCATTAACTTAGTTTAACCTCTCAACTTAAACGTACAATCCACATGCAACACGCATGTGGGGGGGGGCGATGGAGAGGGATTTTAAACTATGGATCACATACATATTTTCTTGATCACAAAAGGGCATGAAGGGCCTCCCTGTATGAGTGACAAGCTCAATGTCAGGGCCTCCTCCGAGACAACACAATATTGAAAGAAAACACTATTCACACATATTATAATATTGTAATATATAGCCTATATCTTTTCTATCAGATTGTTTTGTATTAAAAACATAACTAAATAAAATAGTAGCAGTGTTTACTGCATTTATATAATTTGATGCATTAAGACCATGTGGTCTACTTATCCACTCTGTCAGGACAAAAATATGTTACATTAAAACAACAATCGCAAAACATATGTAACACTTAAATATATGATCTAACAATAATATCATTATTACTAATAACATAATATCCTCAACTCGTTTCAAATTCAGGATCGAGTCGAGGGATGAGATGAGATGACGCCCCTGTATTTCTGGAGGGCTGGGAGAGACAAGGGTGCCGACCGACCACATCTGACGCACTGTAACAAGGGCGGATGAACGAAATGGAAAGAAATGGATGAGATGAGTATGGAGGAATGGTGGAATGAGATTTTTTGGCAGGGGAAACGGGAGAAACCCCAAGAAAAACTTACCCAAGCACTGTTTCGTCCACCACGAAACCTACATGGAGTGACCGAGTCGATTTCGAGACCCCAGCGGCAAGCCCATGGAGCCGCCTAATATCATTAATAAAAAAACTTATGAGACCCATAGGTTCAATGCCAATCATTAAGGACTTCCAATGATCTTTAAGATCCATTTAGTTATCTACGATCCATCCAAATACTATCCTCTAACGTTCCTAACGGTCTTTTCCGTAAGAGTTTTTCTAATACAAATTTTGAAAGCATTTCTATCTGTCACCAATTTGAACTACATGACTTGCTCATCTTAATGTTCCTGACTTAATAACACTGGCATATTAGACATATTAGATAATAATGCTTTTAAAATATTGAAGTAAAAAAAAGTATGAGTAAAACAAGGGGATTCTCTTAGTCCACTGTTGTTTAACATCGCTCTTAATGAGGCAATTAAAAATATTAAGAATATGAAAGGATATAAAATGGGTAATAAGGAAATCAATACTTATCTTAAGCGGATGACATAGTATTAATTAGTGACTTATGATAATCCAACGTCTGTTGTATAGATTTATATATTAATGCCAAAAATGCAATATGAAAATTTCAACTGAAAAATCAACATCTTTAGTGATATCGAAAGAAGTACGATGATTTAAATTATAAATTGATGAAAAAATTATTGTTGAGAATATTTTATTATTATTAATAATTATTGGGACAAGGCATTTAATGACCTATAAATTGGTAAAAAATGCAAAATAAAAAATGCATTTACGACCTGAAAAATACAAAAAATGACCAAAAAAACAAAAAAATGAGGTATAAGAAGTTAAGATTTACCAATAAAAATACTATTTATTAGATTAGGTACTCACTTGATTAGTGAATTAAATAAAATGTAACTTAACATCAAAATATTAAAAGAAAAGTATTAAAAATACATATTAGAGTACCTTTTATTGCAAAAAATCAATTTCAATTACACAGTGCACTTTTACAACAATTTTGAATTGCAGTTAATTAAAGTAGGGGAGAAGTTCTAAGAAATTGAATAAAATAGCTAGTTTATGCACATACCTTGAAAAATAGGAGTAGTAGTTAGCAGAACATCTACTTAATTCCAAGAAATAGTATTGACAAGGAAAAATACTCAATTATAATAAAAATCTCAAATCAAATACAAAGAATGTCACAGTGTTCCGGAAAAGTGTAAACAATGCTCAAAATGACCTAAAAATTGCCAAAAAATGACCTATCCCTAGAAGTTAAGAAAATGCAAAAAAAATGCCTTAACGAATTGCTTTTATTTCATCTGTTTTGTAATGTTATACATTTTCATATATGCAAGAAATGTTTCAACCTTCATAAGAAAAAGATGCAAAATCATTAATTGCCTTGCCCTAATAATTATATTTTATATATTTAGGTACAGAACTCACGAGCAATGGAAGTTTACAATCAGATATCACGAAACAAATGAACAAAGCAGCAGGGATTGTGGGATCAATGAACGATGTAATTTGGAGGAATAAATGCCTAAAAACAGGAATTAAGTATGAATTTATAAATCTGCAGTACGACCTGTCATTATGCGTGCTTCTGATTCAAGGGCCGAAAAATCCAAAACTAGAATGTTGCAAATACATGAAATGATGCTATGGTATAATAAGAAATGAATAAATTCGGAGCAGTGTGAAATTCAAACAATAATTAAGTAACTAGTAATTCAGACAGACCACGACAAAGATGGAAAATCTCAGTTCCCAACAGGCTATAAGCCTAGAATCAAGAGAAGATGATGAAGAAGAAGAAAATCATGATTCGAGTTATGGAGGTTTACCATTCTCATCGCTTATAGGCACGAAAATCAGTCTTAGGATCCTATATTTAATATTTTTAGCTTGTTTTCTTTCCTTATATCACACCCATGCAGTTCTAATACAAGTAAGATTATCGTTTTATAATTTTAAACTTTAATTTATAATGAACAATTACACGATAATAATATTAGTAATAATACAATTAGTAATACAATAAAATATACAAAATATTAAAACAATAGACACTAAATTGTATGTAGACTATATAACACACACACATACGTATGACATGATAAAAATAAATGCTCGGACGGGACTTGAACCCAGACCTCTGGATTGATACCTCAGTGCGTTTCCGATTACGCTACCGAGCAAGTCTAGACAAACATTCATTTTTCTTTTTAATATATTCTCATTATTACTAGATGTAGCGGGAACTCGGTCTCCACTGTCATCTGGTAGCTCCTATCACAAGTAAGCAAATTAAAGAGAATATTTTTACTTTAAGCAGTGACGCTTTATCGATGTTATAATTAAATTTTTGACATTGAGCAATGCAAGCTTAATATGACATGATTTCCATAGTAATTCTGCCCGAGGTCAGGTCTTCCACTGCAATCATTGCATTTTCATGCTATGCTTTGCAGCTTTACTAGGGAACTGTAGATGTGGTAGCTAAGAAAAATAAATGTTCGGATGGGACTTTAACCCGGACCTCTGGATTGATACTCCAGTGCGCTTCCGATTACGCCACTGAGCAAGTCTAGTACAAACATTCATTTTTTCTTCTCATAACACACACACACACACACACACACACACACACACATATATATATATATATATATATATATATATATATATATAGAGAGAGAGAGAGAGAGAGAGAGAGAGAGAGAGAGAGAGAGAGGGAGAGAGAGAGGGGGACAGCTGGAAGGAAACATTAATAAAACTAAATATATGGTCACATATAGAAATACATTATATATTATGGAAACTGACACTTATTGAATAATAAATGAGAGGAATTTTGAACAAGTGGCAATATTTACAAACAGGAAAGAGGTTGCAAAAAGAAATGAAATATAAGCTAAATTCTGAAAACACATGCTATTATGAATATTAGGGACTCTTGTAATCCCAATTTCTGTAAAAAAAAAGTTAGACTGAAAATACAAAAAACTGTATTCTTCCAGTTATATTATATGGAGTCTTATAATAAGATATAAGAAACTACGAGTATGTGAGAATAGAGTTCTTACGAAAATTTTTGGAACAAAGAGAGACTAACAAACAGGTGAGTGGAGAAGACTACATAACAGTAAGCTATATGAACTTCATGGGAAACCAGATGCAATAAGAATAAACTCCAAGCGCGACAGGCCTAGAAGGCCCTTCGTCTACCAGCCGGCTGCTAGCCTCACATCCACATGTGTTAATCACAGAGGTAGACGATCATAAGCCAGTGTAGGGGTAGCATATGAGCAGCATGTCTGATCCCCAAGCCGTTATAGCTGGTTTTCTCAACGTGGAGTCGCTACTTATTAGCTACCCAAATGCCTCCGGATGCTGGGTGGCCACCGGTTCCATATTGGCCGAAATTCCATTTCTTCCCCCATGGGGACTCGAACCAGCGCAAGTCCCGTAGCTTTGCGCCAAGGCTTGCCTTAACCACTCGGCTACGGCGCGGGACGCATAAGAATAGTCAAGTCTGACTATTATGGAACGAAGTTGTCCTGGTAATAACGACTGTCATCATTAATTGTTCTCATATATATATATAAACAGAAAAAGGTGATATACGATATATATATATATATATATATATATATATATATTAGTAGTAGGACTTTATTAGACAAAAAGTAAGATATTTACAATATTATTTACAAATATGGGTTGCACGGGCAGTAAGCCGTACGTGCTGTTGACAGTCCGTTACAATAAAGTAATAATTGGTACTAGTGTAAAGAAAAATAAACAACAAAAAAAAGCAATAACATTACAATTACATAAAAAAACACTATAATATTACAATTAAATAATAACACAATAGCATTATACACTAAAAAAATAATAACATTACAATTACATAAAGAAAACACAGTAATATTACAATTAAATAATAACACAATAGCATTATACATTAATTAATTTATATATAATTATTAAGAATTAATGTTATTGCATTTTGATAACATATATTTATTCATAAATGAGTGTTGTTCTTATTTTCCGCGTTTTGTCCAGAAATTTACCCAAGTTTATCCAATTTTCTGGATTTACCAATAACTCGTAGCATGCCAATCTTTCCCCATTTGAATTTAGAAATCTTTCCGGTAATAACTGACGTCTCCAATATTCTAAATCATTACATTGTCCTAATATATGTATCTCATCTTCAAAGTTCCCGCACATTGGACATATTCGCATATCGTGTATATATATATATATATATATATATATATATATATATATATATATCGTATCACCTTTTTCTGTTTATATTTTTTCTTTACCTCATTTTAACCTCTCACTTTGTAGGTACTTTTTACATATCACACGCAAACCGGGCCTTATACAGTAGTCGCACGACCTGTCGGGAGAGGGATTTTAAACTTTGGATAACACACATATACTTTTTTACCACACATGGACATGGGGGCCCTCCCCGAATAACTGATCAGCTGAATATCAGGGACACCTCCGAGAGATCACAACATTAAAACTAAACACACACACATTCATACTAAACATGGCGAATATGACAATAATGATTACGATCGCCAGATGATGTTCGGGGCGTTAAAGTTTCCTGACATTTGTCTATTTATATTCTCAAGACGTTTTATAGTTCCCCAGTATATAATGAAGCGAAATATGATTAATGAATTCGTGTATTAACAACTCGTATTTACTTCAGTGTATACTGCATAGCGTGATATCATCATTATTAAAATTGATAATTTATATATTTTGTGTACTCCGCCTCTAACTGAAATGAGTACTAGGCGTGTATCATTGGACAGGGCTACCATCTTGAGCCGATTGTGGGAGTCCTAATCTCCTACTACCTCTACTACCCGAAGTCCTCCTGAGATATGTAGTGGAATCACTTCACCTTTACATATAAATTATAAAATTCTTGACTTCGATTACAATTATTTGAACATGCGTTATTGAATTATTTTAATTTAATATTCACGCATGAGAGGTCTCGGGTTTGACCTTGATTTTCACTTTATTTTAGGTTTCCTCAGCTGACAAGGCAAGTTGCTGGTCGGAATTTAATTGATATGAGCTGTTAATCTTAATAATAATAATTCTATAATGTTAAAATTAAAAATAGCGAAAGAAAGAGAGAGAGAGAGAGAGAGAGAGAGAGAGAGATACATCCTTTCCCGATAGGTCGTGTCCCTATACGGACGGTGTGGCGTGCGGCATATAAAAGTGTCTACAAAAGGAGAGGTTAAACAATATGATTATAAAGTGAATTTTTAATTATTTAGGAGTTATAGAAAGTCCTAAATACAATAAAAGTCTACGGATCCCCAATATCTAATATATAAAAATTATGGTTTGTTTGTTTGTTTATTTGTTCGTATTTCGTGCGCCGCCACACCGTTCGTCCTATTTTCATGGTTTTTTTTTTTGCAAAATATGCAGGAGATTCCTGGGATGAACATAGGCTATAAGAGAGTTGTGATATTCAACCCTTCACCCCTAAAAATCACCCTTTGTTTTAAAAGAACGTGAAATAAAGTCCTTATTTTGAAGCTTAAATGGCTTACGCTGCCTGAACCATAACACATATACCAAATTAATGTACACAGAATTGAATATCTCAAAAAACTCTACAAAAAAGTCCGGGATGGCATATGTTTATCTTTTACCGATAACTCACAATAACCATTTTTGTCTTTTCATTGATGCCAAGAAGATCGGGATAAGTCGATTCCCGGACAAGTGTGCTCTGCCATACCGTTCATCCGATTGAGATGGGCTTTTTGAAAAATATTTAGGAGATTCCGGGGATGAACATAGGCTATAATAGAGTTGTAATACTCAACCCCTTCACCCCTAAAAATAACCCTTTGTAGTGAAAAACGTGAAAAAAAATCCTATGATGACGCTTAAATGGCTTACGCTGCCTAAACCATAACAAATACACCAAATTAATGTACACAGAATTGAATCTCTCAAAAAACTACAACAAAGTCCGCGACAGCATATGTTTATCTTCTACGGATAACTCACAATAACCATTTTTGTATTTAAAGAATATCGCGATAAGCAGATTGCCGGGCAAACATAAACAGCGGACGGCTGGTGGTAAAAACACATTAACATTTATTTAGGAGTAGCAGCGCACGCTGGGTATTAGCTAGTATTTTATAAAGTAACTCACTATGCCAGAGGAATATTTATAAATTGTAAGGTAAAGAAAGAAAGAGATAGAAAAAACAAATACCGTTTGAATAAACACTTGTTTTAAGTGTAACAATTAGTGTAAAGTTTAAGGTGATAAAATATTGATAGTTAATTGAATAGTTGCTCAGAACAAGTTAATTTTACATTGAAAAGGTTGTTGCGGCACGTGGGACCTTTCTACATATAAAAATCAACTTAAAAAAAAGGGGGTTACAATCTTGTTCTGGGCGGATATTCAATTGTAAAACTGTTACGGTATTACCATGAGAAGTTGAAGTTCACGGTCTGACGTGTTAAGTTCCACGAGGTCAAGACCTAATGGTCAGCGTGAGTGCTGTTCTTTTTTCCTTGCAAGACAACATGGTAACAAGCTTTCAAAATCAACTACACTGAACATGCGACTTATGTATGTTCGTATGGTAGTCAATTTGTAACTCGTTAACCCTTCTTTACAGTTCACTTCAATAGCAATAGTCTTGGACACGTATTAACAATGTTAACAATTGAAATATGCTAAATAATTTAAATATCAAGAAATGCAACATGGTATCATCATTCAGTTCATCAACTGCGGCTAAAATCACTGTTTCGTTAATTTTGACAAAAGTATATAAATTTTGGTTCACTGCTGCGGTCAAGTGTGTTACAAATACATAGGTTTTTTGTACATAGATATTTAATTATTTCATAGATTATTTTAATTATTCCATATAAAAACAGTTTTTGAAAAAAAAAAAGCATTAGACATATTATATTTCAGGACAGAATTTTGACTTATGGCAGGAACAAGTATTTCAAGGCTAACTGTAAAACTTTGCATTTAGACTATAGGAATGTGTAGTACAGTTAGTTGTAGCTGTAGGTCAGAAGCTTAGTACATAACCCTTGCAAAACAGGGGACTCGTGTCTGTTGAAGCAGTGTTCTGATGGGTAAGTCTGCATACAATTTTTCTTAATATAATGTACCTAGGACATTTAGAAAGGGAATCAAGTAGTTTAAATATTTTAATACTATTTTTCAAAGTTTAAGAGTATTAGATAATTATTAAAATGTAAATTAGGGTAGATTTATAAACCCCTTCATCTCCCTCTTTCGAATCTCAAGAAAGTTAGAATGTAGGTTTTCTTAATATAAGTTTAGATTAGTTATTTAGGGTTAGAATACTTAGGTTATTGTAATAATTTTTCGCCAGAAAAAAATAATTTAAATTAAGAATTCATTTATTTATGTTCGAAAACACGCATGCCTTTATAACTAATACATCCACATACTAACGCTCGGCTAGAACCTCATGCTACCAAAAATCCAAGTCCCTAAGAAAGCCAACAGTTTGTAACAAGTAGGAATGTCATTATCTCACAAGGAAACTGTCAAACATTGCATGCCGAAACATACTTTGAAATTTCTTCCAGAGAAGCGTTTTATGATTGTGATAGGTCTGTGTCCAAAACAATTTGTATTGCATCGTTTTATACTGCATCGGACTTAAAATCCCAGCGGCCAAAGCTCTCATTTAAATTTGGGGGACGTAAGACAAACTCATGGACTCTTGGGTATTTGTCAGGTTATTTTACATTTGTATTTTTATTCAGCGACCTGCCCGCCGAGCTGCGTTTCGCCTCACTCCAACTCCGCTCTTACTGAGGCATGGGGTCCATTTTGGTTCCATACAGTTGGTTACCATTGCTGGAGTCTGGCTTCGATTTCTGTCTTTTCGAATGTTTAAAAAACGGTCGATTTTTTTGGACACGGACCTTGGTTACATCAACACGCTTCTTGTGGTAGAAATTTAAAGTTTAGTTTATCGGCATGCAATGGTTGACACGTTTCCTTGTCATGACGAAGCGAATCCGGGGGACACGTTACCTGTGCCGGGTGAGGTTTCTTCGAGATTTTCCTCCCCATTAAGACAAATGTCAGGAAACTTAAAACCCAAACAGTCCCCGAACACAATCTGGTCATCATAAGCATCTACATAATTGTTGTATAAAATAAATGTAGTGAGTGAATGGTGTGTCTTCTCATAGCCCAATTGTTCGGACGTGAGTCCTGCATTCAGCTGATTCTCTCTCATCCGAAGAGGACCTCAATGTCCTTGTGTGATCAAAAAAGTATTTGATAATCAATTGAGTTGGTATTTACTTGATGAAAATCCATATTCATCAATTAAATAAAAATAAAACTTACAGTTTTATTTGATTTTCATATTTATTCTTCTTCTACTACAAGGTTTAGGCTATGCAGCCTGTTCCGGCGAAGTTAAAAGTGGAGTCAATCTTCTACGTGGTCGGCCAACATCTCTTGTTCCTCTGGGATTATACAGGAAGGTTCTTTTTGGTATTGTTTCGTTGTTCATTCTCATTAAGTGTTCTGTCCATTTCTTATTATTTTCGCTGATTTTATCTTCAATTTTATATATATTTAATTCTTCTCGTATAGTTTCATTCCTTATTCTATCCGCTCTTGTGCATCCTTTCACATTACGTAAGAACAGCATTTCCGCAGTCTGTATCCTGCTTTTATCCCTTGATTTCATTATCCAATTTTCACTTCCATACAACAACAAAGGAACAGCCACTGTTTTATATAATTTAAGTTTCATATCTTTCCTTGTTTTCCGACCTAAGGTTATTTTTATGGTACCACAAATAGCCTGAAATTTATTTACTTTATTTTCTATATCTTTATTTTTCTCTATAAGTTATATCACATCCTAAATATTGGAAATGTGATACTTGTTCTGTTATTTTGTTATCCAGTACAGTTTTTGATCTAATTCCATATTTACCAATAAATGCCATTACTTTTGACTTATTTATTGATATTTTACAATTATATCTATTGGCTATCAATTTAAATGTATATGCTAACATTTGGAGCTCATTTTCAGATTCTGCTAAAAATACAACATCGTCAGCGAATAATAAAGCATTTATTTTATCTTTATTATCAATTAATATTCCTTCATTAGTTAAAACCTTCTTCCATTCTTTTAGGATATCGTCCATATAAATATTAAATAATATAGGTAAGAGTGAACACCCTTGTCGTACTCCTTGGTTTATTTGAAAAAATGTCTTATTTTTAGTCAACTGAGGGTCAACACAAATATTTGTTCCATAGTACAAGCTCTTAACAGTTTCTATAATCTGAATAGGGAGGCCTTTTTCCTTTAGGATATTCCACAATATTTCCCTGTTTTCATATTTATTAAGATATAATTCAGTTACAGCTGTTTCGGTACACTGTACCTTCTTCAGACATGTTAACAAATTATGAATTGTGTTATTATAGTACATATCAACTGATCTAAGCAACAATACGGCAATTATTTTTTTTTAAATTTAACAAAGGCGATTCATTCAAATCAAATTGAGAATTTAACAATTTATTACAACTTTTCAATTTATTTATTTCTACAGCCTCCAAAAGTTCCAACTTCTTACCCTTATCACAAACATGTAAAATTTCAAAATTTGGATCGAAACAATGATTAAAAATTCGAATAGGTGTTATATGCTCTCATGTGTTCCTTTATACGAGACATAAAAGGTCTACCAGTTTGTCCTATATAGACATTGTCACATGTGCCACACTTCAATTTATATACACCTGATAATTTTTATTTGTTTATTTTGATTTTATTTTTTTATTATATTTTGTAAAGTTTTGTTAGTTTTAAATGCCACATTAATGTTCAGCTTTAGTGTTTAGATATTTTATTGGAAATTGGGCCTATGTATGTAAAAGTATTTGATCCTAAGTAAAAAATCATCAGGTCGTGTCACTGTAAGACCAGGGCATTGTAAGACACGTAAATGCATCTAGGCGTATAAAGGGAGATATTAAATTAGGAAAGAGAAAAATGTATTTTTTAAATATTTTTTGTCGGGAATTTTACATTTTTAATCATATTTCTTTTTTACAATGAGATTAAAAGTGCTGCTTAATTTATATGTTGATAGAGATTTATGTTTTCCTTGCATCAATGTATGTTATATATGTAGTATGCTTGATCTTCAATTGTATAAAAGTATACAGCAAGCTACTACTATTTTTAAAATAAGACTATACAAATAAGAGATAATAATAAATACTATTTAGTATTGTGAGCATCATAATAACAGCGTTTGAATTTTGCGAGTGAACGGCGAGAATAGTGGTCTCGCATTGGTAGGAATAGATTCATGAGTCGCCGATTCGCGAGTCGAAAGACCCGCGCAGATCGTGGATGCGTCTAGATCTGCGTTCTCGACCCTTACTCTTGCAAGGTTTGTACGCAAGAAATATCCATATAGGAAAGGTCTCGATCGAAAGCCTATAAATTTCCTTTCCCGCAGGAAGCGAGTCAATTGTGAAGTAACAGCGATACAGTGACTGTGCTTGTAAGAAACTTTGGCACGTGACCGCTCAGAGACTGAAGTTAATTGTGTGGTAGATTAACTTTAAATCAAGATCGATTATTACGAAAATTTGTAAGTGAACTGTCACTGATAGTTTGTAGAATTAAATAAATTTATTGTGGACTATTTAACTCATGCCCCAAATGGGAGTCAATGACCAATCACGTTTCAATGAATTTTGTTTTCCAACCAATCACAGTCGTATTTCACCTCGATATTTATCTACTTCTGTTTGTCATATTAAAGAAAGCTCCTCCTTTTTAATATTTTGTACAGATCATAGCATTATTTTGCAGTGACTGACTCTCTTGAACAATACGTAATACGCCGAATATAGCAAATAATGAATAGATTACTTCGAACTACACATTTGATAATTGTGTGTTCAATAAGTGTGTTTTTAAATAATGGTTTTACAGAGTTATTTCCTAAAAAAGAAAATGGATAACCTATAAAGTTGGTCATAATATACAGTTTGATATGTCATCATCATCATCATCATAGTACATTCACGAATTTAGGTCATTTGTTGACCTGTTTCGGCCTCAAGAGAAACACCATCCAGAAGTCTTTTGAGTGGACGTCCTGGTCTTCTTCTTCCTGCGGGTTGATATCTTAACATTAGTTTGGGTATTCTGTGATCTTCCATTCGATGAACATGTTGTATCCATCTTGACTTATAATCAGAAATTTTGTTTTCTAAAGATTCCATGTGTAATTCTTCTAAGATGTCTTCATTTTTTTTGTTATCTAGTAGTGTGTATCCTGCAGTCCTCCGAAGATATCTCATTTCAGCAGATCTAAGTCTCTGTATATCCTTCTGTTTCAACGTCCATACTTCGCTACCATACAAGAGAGTTGGAGTTTCATTTTTTCTCCATTAGGGTGAATTCTTACAATATTTCGATCCTATTTAGCAATAAAGAATATGATCTACTTGTAGTGGATGAACAAATGGAACATAACCAAACATTTCTCATTTGTTTTCAAACATCACCGTTAACATTAAATATATAAATATTTTGAAATAACTATATTTAAATAATGATTTGTGAGTAAAGAGCTTAATTTGATTCATTAAGTAATCCTAACAAATGCCACTCTTGATTTGCAAATCCTCCAGATAAATTTGAAATCACTCGTGGCATTACTAATCTGGTCAACATGATTTTTGTCTCATGAGTTCTAATAGTTGTACTTAATGCAGTTTTTATCGTGTTTTCAATATGTATTTGGAATTTCTCCATCACCCACTTTTTTTTTTTTCAATTTCAATTAATGGATTTTAATAATTATTTTTTAATAAACGTTTTCTCGTCCATTTGTCCATTGTAAAATAAAACAAAATGAGCTAACTCAAATGATTTCAGCTATGGAAAAGAGATATCAAGGCAAATGGAATCCTAAAATGCTGGCCGATTATTGTTGGACCATCAAGAGGGATGCTCCACAGGCGAAATATAGCAGAAAATCGCCACTTCTTACTTTCTAGGTGAGTCCGAATGTTCGAAAATTGTGTAGTTACGAATGTAGAAAATATTAAAGTGTTTGAAATTATAAAAACCCGTCTCTCAGAAACCTTGCATAATGGAGAAAAACCGATATCATATTTGAATTCGGGAGAAAAAATACTATCAGAATCTCACATTTTTATTTCCGAGACAAAAAAAAAAGATTTCTTTTTTGTTGCTCAGTGTAATTATACGACCATCTGTGTTGTTTCATTATGCCAGAACAACATGGAAAACGACCATACGCCAACTGGTGACAATATAATAAATGCTATTTAGTATTGTTTACCTGTGACGCGAGTGTCTGACGTCACACTGAAAACTCTACTCATGGAACTACAAGCCCTGCTATAGAAGAATGTTACCATATGAAATTACTCTTTTTGAGTAATATAGGGGGGGAGATAAAAGAAGATAGGAAAAGACATGGATAGAGAGAGAGAGAGAGAGAGAGAGAGAGGAGAGAGAGAGAGAGAGAGAGAGAGAGAGAGAGAGAGAGAGAGAGAAGATGCTTAGTTTAACACCAGACTTATAACTCACTGTATAGCACATAAGCCATTAATTACAAACACTTCTCTGATAGTTTTATGTTTCATTTAGAGACACGTCCCAAATTAATAATTTATTAGGGAAATTTTATGGTCGCTCGGATTTTATATCCGCAATAAGAAACGGCGTCTAAACACTGGTATCGATATACATAACTCGTTAGATACACCAACCACCTCTCGAAACATCCCTTAAAATCAACCGTCCGCCATACTTTTAAAAAAGTAAAATTAAAAATACTCCCCGTATCTAACTCTCATCCCAACCCCCAATCTACATTAACACCCTAGTTGTATGCATTAAAAAAAAAAGGGAAGTTTGGATTGGTCCGTCCCTCGGTTGCCTCTGAACTGATGTGTTATATACAAGCGTGCCACTTCCATTTCGTTTTTATGCCTACAGTATTTTGTGTATAGTGCCAGGAAGCCAATAATATACTTTTTTCAATACTTGAAATGTTTGGTCGGACGAACAAAAAACAAGACAGGATAAAATAAGAAATGAATTCCTTTGCAGATCTACTCCATAAAAGAAAATATATTTAACAACTAGATTCAGTGGAAAGAACATGTAGAAAGAATGGAAGAAAGTATATTACCAAATAAAATCTTACATTATTTTCTGAGAGGAAGAAGAAATGTCGGACGTCCTCGGAAGAGATGGTCTTAGATCTATTAGTGAAGACGGAACAGGCAACTAATGCCTAAACCAGGAAGTGAAGAAGAAGAACAAGAATTCCTTTGGAGAGAAATGAATGTCACCACATCTGTTGTTAAGAGGATTGAAACTCAAACTCTTAAATGGCATGGCCATGCACAGAGAATGGAATATGAAACATAGCCAAAAAATATATACCAATGGTCACCCCCTGGAAGAAATAAACGTGGCAGACCAAGATGCAAATGGAAAACCTATGTCAAAATCATAAGAAGAAGGAGATTGGAATGATTGAAATAAATGGAAACTGAAGACGGCAAACCTGTAAGTGGGGGAAAGCTGAAGAAGGAGAAGATATTTTGGTATAACCTATCTATAAAAAAACTCCATGACGCGACAGGCCTAGAAGGTAATTTGCCTACCAGCCGGCTGTGACCTCACATCCACATGTGCTAAGCACAGAAGTAAACAATCATGTAGCCAGTCTAAGTGTGACATGTGGTCAGCACGTAGGGTCCCCATGCCGTTATAGCAGTTTTTTGTAACCTGGAGTGCTACTTATTATAACTACCCAAATTCCTCACGATGCAGGGTGAGCACCGGTCCCATTCTGGTCGAAAGTCCAAGAGAAAATTGCTTCGCCCATGGGGGACTCGAACCAGCGCAAATCCCGTAGCTCTGCGCCAAGGCACCATGTCTTAATCATTCAGCTACAGGCTTATTTTAAATATATTAATAAATAAATTGCTCGACAGTTCCGTAAAACCAAGATCAACGTAAGTATTTGTAGTCACAGGAAATTAGGTGGTTTGAGTGATGCACACCCTTAACATCATTCTCCGCTTTCTTAACCAGAAATCGACATTTCTCATTGTAAGAAGAAGCAACTCAGCTCTCCTGATGAGGTAAGAATACCTTGTTTCATATCCTATACAATTAGAAAAAAATGACAGCCGATAAACGTACAGGATTCCTGGGATACTAAGAGATATACCAAAGAAATCTCAGTCATTCTAAGAAACGAACAATTTCTGTAACTTAATATAATTTGTTATAAAATAAATATTAATCTGAACAATTTTTGTCACAAAATAGCACATAAATGACTTCATCTACTGGAAACAAATTAAAAGTTTCAAAATAAAATCATCATAAGTAATGCCACGAACGATTTCAAATTTATCTAGAGGATTTGGAAATCAAGAGTGGCATTTATTAGGACTATTTAACGAATAAAATGAAGCTGTTTACTAAAAAAAAACACCATTTAAATATAGTTAATGGCATTTTGAAATATTTATATATTTAATGTAAACGGCGATGTTTGAAAACAAATCAGAAATGTGGGGTTATTTTTATTCACTGCAACTTGATCATATTTTTATTGACGAGTAGGATCGCAATCAGCGATTATCCACTAAGATCGCAATATTGTAAGAATGCACCCTAGTGGAGTAAAAAATGAAACACATGAAACTGTATATTATAACCAATATTGTAGGTTATGAATTACTTTTTTAGGAAACAACTCAGTAAAATAATTATTTAAAAACACAATTATTGAACACTCAATATTATGAAATGTGTAGTTCGAAGGAATCTGTTCATTATTTGCTACATTCAACGTATTTGTTGGAGAGTCAGTCACTGCAAAATAATGACCTGACCTGTTCGGAATAATATAAAGGTGAAGCATTCTTTATTTTGGTAAACAGAATTCGGTAAATAACGAGGTGAAACGCGACTATCATTGATTGTAAAATAAAATTAATTGAAACGTGATTGATCATTGACTCCCATTTGGGGCATAAGTTAAAAAGTTTAAGTAAATTGTGCCCCATGAAATAAATTATGTATGCATAAATCTTTAATGAATCCTACGCAAATTACCTGGCAATACTACTGTGTTGTAGATCTGATTTTATTGTTGTTATTCCATACCTTCTTTCATAAAAAGCTTAATTTTATTTCCTAAAATGTTCCCTTAACTTCTTTAACCAAATTTTACTTTTGTTTATTACACTTTGGTTATTTAATTTAACCATTAAGAAAACATATATCTTAAGTTCGTTGAACAGATGCAGGTACTATATGGATTGTATCAAAATAGCAGTGATTCATAGACACATAATCAATCAACAGACTGCAAGAGGGAAGAAATCTGATGGTTCGTGTTTTTTGTAAGGTATACAAGCGGGTATTTATTTAATTGTTATACTTTACTAGCGTCTTTACCACTGTTAGTGGAATTATATTATGGATGCAACGGATAGCTGTTTGGCCGGATACCGGATATTCGACCACCCTTGAGATCGGATAGCCGTATATCTGGCCGAACATTGCCGATTGACGCATCGTAACGAGCGAGCTCGAGTGTGGTATTAGAAATATAAAGTAATTATCCTAGATTGTGAAGTTTGTATCGATTTGTTATTTGAGATTTATTTTGTTAAGATTGTCTAGAATTAGATTGGTTTCTTTAAGCGTTAACTTTCAATGCGAAAAAATTGCGAACTAAAAGAATGTGGTAATGGTAGTAGGGGTGGAGGTAGTAGACCCTTGTCTTAGATTGCAGTGGCAGTGTTTACTTTCCGTTAGTCGTGTATAATCAGCTGTAATGGCAATGTCAAGTGCGAAAGTTAGATCCTATAATCAGGGTGAAGGCCGTGAAATTATTAAGAAAATTATCGAGTTTTGCGATGAGGAGAAAATACAGGGACATTGAAAATTCCAATCCAGAGTGCAACAAAAGGTGCGGAGAAGTTAGCGGAAAATCAGAGGCCTCAATATGCAAGATAAGGAAAGAGTAAAAAATAATCACCAAGGACGAAAAACTGAAGACGCTAGGAAAAAAAACGAGCAACCAGTTCCAGAAAAATAGTAATAGATGAGTTCGATTCGACATAAATGTAATTAGGCAGACGGTAAGCAATTTTTATAGTACATACGAGGAAGTCCGCGCATTGAAGAGCATGCTAGCGAAATTAAAAGAGGACATTGAATTGAGGAAATGAAAATAATATTAATGGATACGGATGTAGAATATAAATTTGACACTCCAGAGATAACAGAAGATGAAGTAAAAAGAGCTTTGAAAGAGGCAAAAAATGGGAGAGCACCAGGATCTGGAAATATTCAGACGGAACTCCTAAAACAAGGAGGATATATTTTAGTAACTTTTTAACAAAACTTTTTAATAAAATTGAAATTAGAGACGATATCCCAGAAGACTGGAATTTATCGTATATTACTCCTATTTTTAAAAAAGGTGATAAAAAAACTGTGTTCCAATTATAGAGGTATATGTGTTTTACCTTCAATAGCTAGATTTTTTAGTAAAATTATAAATAATTAACTTACGGAGATAAAAGATAACTTAAGAGAAGAACAATGTGGATTCCGGAGTGGAAGATCATGTATTGATAATATGTTCTGTATTAGACAATTACAAGAGAAAATCCTAGCAAAAAAATAAAGAACTACATATGACCTTTATTGATTTAGAGATGGCATATGATAGTGTACCTCGGCAATTGTTATGGACGGCAATGAGAAATATAAAATATCTGTGATAAATGGATTAATATTGTTAGGAGGATCTATAGTAATACAAAAGCTAAAGTAAAAATGCAGGATAATTTAACAGAGGAATTCACAGTGAATAAAGGCCTTAAGCAGGGATGCAGTTTGTCACCAATCCTTTTTAACATTTATTTAGACCAGGCTCTTAACTTGTGGTATAAAAAAGTTCTGAAATGGGTATTCCTATAGGAGGAAAAGTACTGCATTCATTGTTGTTTGCAGATGATCAAATAATTTTTGCAGGGGATGAAGATGATATGAAATATATGATAAATAAACTAATGGAAGAATATAAAAAATGGGGACTGAATATAAATTTACAGAAAACAGAATATATGTGTTTGGGAAAGGATGTGGATGAGCTCATACTCGAAACAGGGAAAATAAAAAAAATGTTAATTTTTTTTAATATATTGGGTCAATAATTACAAGTTTACAAGTTTAGGTACCTGTGAGAGTGATATACAGACTAAAATTGCAATGGCAAAAAATTCAACTAAGACATTACATGGAATAATTTGGAACAAAAATGTTACAAAGGAAACTAAAATGAAAATTTATAAGAGCATAATACAAAATGTTTTGTCATATGGAAGTGAAACTTGGTCTTTGACGGAATTACAAAAGAATACAATTAGAACAGTTGAATTTGATTATTTTAGAAGAAGCCTCCAAAAAAACAAGACAGGATAAAATAAGAAATGAATTTATTTGGAGAGAAATGAATGTCACCACATCTGTTGTTAAGAGGATTGAAAATCAAACGGTTAAATGGTATGGCCATGTACAAAGAATGGAAAATGAAAGATGGCCAAAAAAATATATACCAATGATCACCCCCTGGAAGAAATAAACGTAGCAGACCAAGATGGAAATGGAAAACCTACGTCACAACTATAATGGATGATAGGAATTTGGAAGAGGGAGATTGGAATGATAAAGATAAACTGAAACTGAAGACGGCAAACCTATAAGTGGGGGAAAGCCGAAGAAGAAGAAGAATGGAAATAGTTATACGAAATTGTCCCGCGCCGTAGCTGAGTGGTTAAGGTAGGAAGCCTTGGCGCATAGCTACCAGACTTGCGCTGGTTCGAGTTTCCAAGGGGGAAGAAATTTTCTCATGGTATTTCGGCCAGGTTGGGACCGGTGTCCACCCTGCACCGTGAGGCATTTGGGTAGCTACAATAGGTAGCGATTCCAGGTTGAAAAAAGTCTATAACGGCTGGGGGACTCGTCATGCTGACCACATGTCACCCCTACACTGACTGATGATCATCTTCCTCTGTGATTGACACATGTGGATGTGAGGCCAGCAGCTGGCTGGTAGGCTAAGGGCCTTCTAGGCCTGTCGCGCCACGAGTTTTTTTTACACAAAATTGGTTTCAAGTTTAAAAAGTGTAAAAATAAGAGGCTGGTTTAATGGAGACAAATGATATAATAGCGCATAGAGCACGATATTTGAAGAGAATTAAAAATAATGATAATCTAGGGGAAAACGAAAAAAAAAACTTGTATATTTGGATGAGACCTGGATACATCCGACTTAAACGGTCAGTAAGTTTTGTCAAGCTGATGGCGTTGATGGGGTCCTAAAGAACAACTGTGCAGGTCATCGTTGGATTGTTGTGCATGCTGGTTTTAAAAAAGGGTTTCGTTAAAGGGCTATTTTTTATTTTTTAAATTGAAAAGCAAAGAGTGGGGACTACCAAGATGCAATGAATTCCAAAAAAAATTCGAAGTGGGTCGAGAAGAAACTCCTACCGAATCTTCCACAAAATTGCATTTTTGTAATGGATAATGACCCATACCCTTTAGTCCAAATGAATAAACCACCAACTTTGGCTTCGAGGAAATGTGAAATTCAGAATTGGTTAAACACAAATGGTATAAGTTTCGAGGAAGACGTGACAAAATCCAAATTATTGCACATTGTTAGAACTGACCGTCCAACCCGGAAATATTTTATTTTAACAACGCGGCCAGGATACTATTAGACTACCTGCTTATCATTTCGACCTCAATGCTATCGAGTATATCTGGAACAAATGGCAGAGAAAAACGTTACACAAAGTGCATATGAAATTATGAAGTACACAAAATGTGTCTCCCCCATATGGATCACCACAACCACATATTTTAAACATTTTTGGTTTGACAGACCAAACTATTTTTCATAAATTAAATGAGATGAAGGGGATATGAATACATATAGGCCTAACTGAAAAAGTGAAGATAGAATGACAGTGGGAATAGAAATAATGAATGTTGATTGAATGAAATTCGGGATACGGGAGAACCCCGAGAAAAACTCGAAAGATACCGTTAAGGTCACCACCAATGTCCCTCCGGAACTGACAGGATTCGAACCTGGGATCCCAGTGGGGACAGCCGTGCACGCTACATCTACGTGACGGTTTTCACACATCTTAATACAATGAAATTTAATTTCTAAAATAAAGCTGTGTTAAAATTTGGCATTATTTACTTAATAGACATGGTTGTTTTAGCCTACATCTAAATAACGTTATGCTATATAAATAGCAACGACAAATAGGTATTTGTAAAGCTGTCCCTCGCGGGGTTTCCGTTTCGAAACTCGTTGACAGGATTTAGTTAATTTTTACCAAATACTGTGTTATTTACTGTTATAACTGCTCGTTCCTGTTTGATTCGATAATTAAACATGGTGTCATTTTTATTCAAAATGTTACAAATATAATTATAGTGTTTCTATTTTTCTTTTCTATCATTATATATACCGGTATATATGCATATATTCTTGCAGAATGACTATTGGCTGAAAAACATAATTATGAGAAAAATGCTATATTTATTCATGAAATCCTAAGCAGTTATTTTTATGGACATGGAAGGGAAAATGAGTATCACGCCATATTGTATTGCAAGTCCATGTTTTCCCTTTACAGAGATTTAGGCGCTCTCTCCCTACAGGGATGAATCTGAACCATACTAATTTAGTTAAACTTGTTTTCGTATAGATGTCATTTTGCGTTCCGCCTCATACTGACATCTAGGAAACCAAGGTAGTACTAGGACGGGAAATTCGGTAAATTTTGCTTAGAGACCTTTTCATTCAGGCTTAAGGATTTTTTACGAGCCTGAAAATCTTCAGATTTGGGACCCACTGCTTAAAGTACCTCCTGGAGGACTTGCTCCTTGGATTTTTCCGTCCTAAAAATCCATCAACCCCGGCTGGGTTTGAACCCGCGACCCTCGGGACCAGAGGCAAGAAGCATAACCACTAGTCCACCGCGCCATATAGTGGAAGTAAATTTAAACGAGTTTTCATAATGGACAAGATACCACCTGATGGGCTAGTGGTCAGCATTTCTGACTACTGGTCATGAGGTCCCGGGTTTGATTTCCGGTCAAACCATAGGAAGTTTTCCTTAAAGGGAATCATTCCTGTGGTTGCCCATGGTCTGAATTGTTGGTTAAGTATAGGTTAAGAACTCTTCTGGCGCTTCATTATCATTTATCATCCATCCACGCTCTGCTACCATTATATGCCGGACCGAACCACGGTCTGCTACCAAAAAAGAAAAGAAGAGCTAATTTGGTTTGTTAGTCCTTTAGACCAGGGTGGGGCCGCAAGGACTGTATACCCCAACCCGAGGCTGGACTAGTGTGAATGTAAAAGTATGTATGTTTATTGATATTATTTTTTTTACAAGATGATCAATGATAGCATTGTTTTCTTTGTTAAACTAATTATTTATTTAGTTATTTTCAGTGTTATATCTGACTATACTTTTTGACTCGCATTAAAACTTTAGTTTATATTTTACTTAATTTTGCCTATTAATTTAGCAGCTAGCCTATCTCAGATATGAAAGTAAAAATTCCAAAGCTTACTCAAGCGTGTGTTGAGTTCCTCTATCCTTAAAGCTTCCACGATTATAGCCTGTAGCTCACTGCACATTACATGTTTGATAATGTATTAAGGAAAGTTGAATTAATCTTTGCCCTTTATGGGCCCGGGCAAAGATATCTTAATTTGAACTGTTTACGTTTTTTTTCCATTCAAAATAGTTATCAACAATAACGTTTTATTCAGCATCAACACGCGGTGTAATCTTTGATAGTAGATCGCGTAGTTTAGGGTTCAAGTCCCGGTGCAATTTTTGGTAGCAGAGTGTTGGGTTATTGTATACTATTTTTTTTAACGTAAAGTGCTTCGCGATTCAAAATGATTAATATCGTAATTTTGAGTTTGAAATTTGATCTTCTAAGCTTTGAGTTATGCTTTGGATGGGAAATATAAATATAGATAGGTTGTTTCGAGGAAAAGTGATTTTGGATTCAAGCCCCAAAATAGAACATAGCTTCTGGGTTCAAGTACCAGTGGAGAAGTGTATTGAAAGATTAGTACAGTATTCTATGATTTGGAAAGATTTGTGGAAACATAGAAAGTTCAAAATTGATACTAATGAAAAATAATTGTCCCTTGTACTATGATTTATGTTATCAAGACTTACTTAGGTAAATTCATTTAAGTTAAGTTGTTTACGTATTACATTAGAATTGTATAAATACGTTAATTCATCTTTCCTGCTTTGTTGTTTACTGTATTGTGGATGTGTATAATAACTTCTCTTACAGTTTGTTGTTTACGTCTTATTTACGTCTGTAGCTATTGTATTGTCAACATGCCGAGCTGGACAGATGTTATCAGCTTGTTTATTGAATTGAAATTGTTCGGCATGTATACTGTTAAAGATGTAAACATTACGCGTGGAAGACTTAAGAGTGTTTATCGTCATAATATTGTAGGCTACATAATATTGTAGGATAATTACATTTATTACGAGGAAGTTCTTGAGAAAGTTTTGTAATGTGGTTTATGTGTTTTGTTATGTAAGGCGCTATCTAAAGGTTAGAGCTAATAGAGTTTGGAAAGCGTCGATGGCCACTGAATTTAATAACTTGGCTAGCTAATTAAAGGCGTGTCCTGTGGTTAATTAATTACCACTGTTGTTATAGATATATGTTTTGTAAAGGAACAGAGTAATTAGGTAACTTAAATGTTTCATATATTTCTGATGTTAAGCTTTTATGAGGTTCTGTTTCCTGTCCTTTGTAATTTCAGTTAACCTTTCCCTATTTGACACTGATTGGAGCAGTGGACTTCTGGCAGCCGTTTACTTGGCTGACCCCGAGTATTCGCTGATCAAGATTGCGTCCTCAACTTGAGTTGCAGTAAAAATGGGATGGCTGAGCGGGATTGCGATCCGCCAATCCAACAACAGTGATGTATCGTCTTCCTGACGTCACCTGGAACACCACCGAGTTCAGCTATGGCGGCTGTAGTATTTTACAGGAGTCATTATACAGCGCCTAGTTAGCTGATGGAGTAGATTGGTGTGGTGGACAAATTATGGGAAACGATAAAATAGAAGATTGTGGATATTCTCAGCCTGATCCTGTTGTGAACTGTCGCCTTACCCTCCCTACGCGGGATTACACCAAGTTGTGTTCACTAAAAGTCAAAGTTTTGTGAACGTTTATGGTTTCGTTTTGGTGTTGTGGTGACTCTCTCTTTTCTTTTTGGAGGGGCCCGAGGGGGATATATTGTACCGAAATCAAGATTTCGATACAGGGATTACGTCATGCTGCGCAACCTATACGTCATCGCGTCTCCATTTCGTGTGTGATCTTTGTGAACAGTGCCAAATGCTCTCCTACCTACCCCTTCCCTTCCTAGTACGCACCGTGTACTATCGCGCATTCTCCCCTCTCCTTGTAAACTCTCATAAAGAGCCGTGTTTTCTAACATCGCATCATCATTTGTTGAGTTATCGTCGGAGTCTGGTCAGTGTAGCTCAGAAGTGCTAATTTGGTTTGTTAGTCCTTTAGGCCAGGGTGGGGCCGCAAGGACTGTATACCCCAACCCGAGGCTGGACTAGTGTGAATGTAAAAGTATGTATGTTTATTGATATTATTTTTTTTACAAGATGATCAATGATAGCATTGTTTTCTTTGTTAAACTAATTATTTATTTAGTTATTTTCAATGTTATATCTGACTATACTTTTTGACTCGCATTAAAACTTTAGTTTAAATTTTACTTAATTTTGCCTATTAATTTAGCAGCTAGCCTATCTCAGATATGAAAGTAAAAATTCCAAAGCTTACTCAAGCGTGTGTGAGTTCCTCTTTCCTTAAAGCTTCCACGATTATAGCTTGTAGCTTACTACACATTACACGTTTGAAAATGTATTAAGGAAAGTTGAATTAATCTTTGCCCTTTATGGGCCCGGGCAAAGATATCTTAATTTGAGCAGTCTATGTTTTTTCCATTCAAAATAGTTATCAACAATAACGTTTTGATCCAGCACCAACACGCGGTGTAATCTTTGGTAGTAGATCGCGTGGTTTAGGGTTCAAGTCCCGGTGCAATCTCATCGGGGTAACGCAACTCAGCCTTCTAGGCACCCCAACTTCAGAAGTGGGTTACAATTAAGCCAATGCCAGGAGAGAACGCCAGAAATATCGAAATCACAACCTGGGGCATTCAATAAAAAAATATTTTATAAAAAAATAAGTATATTGATTTTAAGTAAATTAGCTTTCTTCTAGTAATTTATTTAATGACGATGTTTAACAACTTAATTCATTAACGTTACAATTCTAATTTGGGATTAAAAGTGGGTCTTATTTCAGGATTTACTTCCCTTCCGAAGGAACCCATACTCAGGTCTTTTACGTCCTGGAAAATCCATCGACTCCGGCCGAGTTTGAATCTGAGAACCTCGAAACCAGCGTAGTAACCACTAATCCTTCGGAACTAAAACTAAAAATATACAAGTTTGTCATTAAAACCATATTTAAGGTAGATGACTCCGTGGTGCAAGTGGTTAGATACTCGCCTTCCATCTCTGGGCCTCTAGTTTCCGTGTGGGTTACTTCATGTGGATTTGTAGTGCATAAATCAGACCTAGGGACGTTTTTCTTTCACTTTCTCCGTTTTCCCCTGCCAGAAACTTCATTCCACCACTCCTCCGTACTCATGCCATCCATTTCGTTTTATTTCGTCTACCCTTACTATGGACAGACTGGCCTGGTCAGCCGGCATCCTTCAACACAGATCTTCAACAGTAGAGATTTCACCCCATAGATTCGATTAGATGTGAATTTTTTAAATATATTGGGTCAGTAATTACAAGTTTAGGTATCTGTGAGAGAGATGTACAGACTAAAATTGCAATGGCAAAAAAATGCAACTAAGACATTACATGGATTAATTTGGAACAAAAATATTACAAAGGAAACTAAAATGAAAATTTATAAGAGCATAATACAGAATATTTTGTCATATGGAGGTGAAACTTGGACTTTGACGGAATTACAAAAGAATAAAATTAGAACAGTTGAATTTGATTATTTTAGAAGAAGCCTCCAAAAAACAAGACAGGATAAAATAAGAAATGAATTCATTTGGAGAGAAATGAATTTCACCACATCTGTTGTTAATAGGATTGAAAATCAAACGCTTAAATGGTATGGCCATGTACAAAGAATGGAAAATGAAAGATAGCCAAAATATATATATACCAATGGTCACCCCCTGGAAGAAATAAACGTGGCAGACCATGATGGAAATGGAAAACCTACGTCAGAACAATAATGGATGATAGGAATTTGGAAGAGGGAGATTGGAATGATAGAGATAAATGGAAACTGAAGACGGCAAACCTATAAGTGGGGGAAAGCCGAAGAAGAAGAAGATTCGATTATCGATTAGGATTGATAATTCTCATTGACTCATCATTGGTTATTCAAAATTTCTAGACGTGTTCCTGGTGGCTACATGTACTGTGCTAGTATCCTCTGGTTCCGGCTCCGGCCTCTGCTCTTTCCTAGCTAATCTAGTACAAACGTTAAGTTGTTACATAGTGTACAGTGTCGTGCAAGGTATTCCATGTTGAGGCTATGTCAGCCAATCACCAACGAGCTTCACGCACGCCGTGAATTTCGTGTATATGCTGATTTAGGTAGTGGTTTAGTCACTGCGTTAGTAACTTGAACTATATAGCGCTATCATTAGGTATTGAGGTGTTGGTGTTTTTATTTTCGGAGATCATGTGTAGATTATCTTTCGGAAGTGATCTAAATGTAATGGCTTTTAATGCCATTGGTGTATCTCAACATATTCAGGATCTAATTACATTTATACAAAGAGGGATATTCGCATTCTTGTTCTTAATTAAATGCATCTAAAACCAAATAATATATTTCAAATTTCGAATTACTGCAGATTTAGAAATGACCGCATACTCGGTACCCTTGTAGGCATTGCCATATCCATAAAACATAAATTTGCCATAGAGTGACCCAAACTCCGAGACGTTCATTCGTTGAAACCACCGGTACCCTTCCAGTCTCCCACCGCGAACTAATTTTCATAGCTTCAGTCTGTAAATCACTACCAGATTTCCTACAAGTAACGACCTCAATATTCTAATATATGTCTCCCCCTGCTACTAGCTAAAAGTCTTCTCTTGGAACTGTCTTGTCCAGAATGCTTCTGGTGTACTTCTTCAAAACTATTGTCAGCTTCATAACATAGAAATCCCTACCCCAAGGGAAAATGCATTCTTCTGTCACACAGTGTATGGTATCTGATCTGATATTCGTGACATATCCCTGTCGAAGAATGTCCGTATTTCTCCACACCTCACTACCGTTACAGACGCACTGGATTCTGATCCAACCAATATTGTTTAAAATTTTACGTACATTTCTTTTATGTACAACACTATCAGACTGACTGGCAGAATTACACCAAACGTGCTTAACCTATGGGTTAAGACGACACTTTCTGTTCAGTCCATACACCAATTAGAATACGCTGTCCTCAATTTTCAGACTACTATCAAAACAGCTATTAAACTATCAACAACTCAGATAGATCACACTGCACAAACAAAATAAATAAATCCCACACATCAAAATAATGTATAAGAGAAAAGACGGTCCCTCAAACTGTACCGTGATTTCTCCAACACAAACAGCTATACACTCGCTATTCTCATCTCTTACGGATTCGTCTGCAGGAACTGAAAAACTCTAATTCAATACTTCCCTTCGGTAATTTTCAGACAAAAAAGCCCACCAGGTAGATTTGAAAACAAATCCGAAGAAGGAGAACTCCACCTCCTCCTTCGGGCATTCAAACTAATGGGATTTGGTAATATATTCCACAAGATAAAGCTCAATCCTCGCTGGAAATCTCGCAGAACGTTTCCGCCCTTATGAGCTCACAACATCAGCCAATGAAGTTGAGATACACTGAGTAGTAAGTACTTTTCTTGAGACTCCTGTGCCTCTCACATTTCCCGATGTAAGGTTCTCAGAATTGAAAACTATTGTACATAACGATAGTATAAATATGGCTGCAAGTCCCTCTTGGCGGGAGATCCACAAGATGCAGTTCTCTTCCCTCTTGTTAACACATTACGTGTATCTGAATTATCTTTTTTTCGCTGTATTCATACGACACCTTTGCAGACGATACTTGATTTTATTATCATAATATTTTCAGATCCATCTCTTATCGAAACCAAATCCTCCAATCAATCATCAACTCTATTTACTCCTGGTTTCGTCTTTGAAACATAAAACGCAATGTGAACAAAATTCAATCTATCTTGTTCACTAGATCCCATAGATCATCCCCTGTCCAACTCACCTTTGGAAATCAGCATTTGCGTCTTAAGCCTCCAGTCAAGAATCTTGGAATCTATTTCGATTCCACACTTACGTTCAAAATTCATATTCGATATGTAATCCATAAATCAAACGCTACAATACCTCGTAGCACTACTATATCCATTTTTAAGTCAACTACACTGTCTAATAGAATCAAGCTTACACTCTATAAAGCTGTTATCCGCTCTATGTTGCTGTATGGCTGTGAAGCCTGGAGTGTCCTCGCTGCTTGTCAAAAAAAAGAAAGTTCAGATCATACAAAATAAATGTCTCAAAATTATATTTTTGGCCCCACCATACGCGAGGATCGCAGAACTGCAAAAACCTAGCACAAATGCTACATATTACGACCATAGTTGATCACAATATCATTAAGATATTTAAACTCATCATCAATAATCCAAACCCAATTTGTTAGCAATACAGCACATATCCTACAGAAACGTCCTTTTTACCGAAACATATTTCCCAAGCTCCCCTAGATGGTCCCAGATACATGAAATGAGTGCTATGATACAGATAGATTAGTATTGTTCATTCTGCACTGCCGGGTTTCGCACTCTCTTCTTGTCCGCTGTGTGGTTTAAGATGCCCTACTCTAGAGAGATGACATATCATTCCATCCCAATATACATCGTCTTCTGGCTGAACACAATGCCACTAAATATTCTCAAAGGTAAGTAATTAAACTTTATTCTGATATTCACTAAATAATTTGGATGCCAGGGAGCCTCAACTGGTTCCAGATGCGGCACAGTGGGCGATGTTTGCCATTGTCACCACATAGTAGTAGTAGTAGTGGTACTAGCAGTAATAGGGACTTCTATCATTTCATCCCTCGACCTTCCATTACTACAAACAGGAGTAGAGATTTTACTTTACTAAAGGGTATAAGATAACGCATCAACAGATTAAATATAAAAGTTGGTACCTATACTGTGAATTGATTTTTACACAATTAAATATAGCATTTTATCCAGTGACTAAATCCAGTGAACTTTTATTTTTCAGCCAGTAATATAAGTACATCTGTCATCGATTTAAACATCTCACAATAGATGTATCATTTAATTTCCTGCAAAAAATCGTATTCGCAGCCACAGCAATTCCAAATTCGATATCGACAAGTTTGACCTCAAAAAAGCTCAGAGGTTACAATACTCGGTATGCCATGTTCATAAACGTAACGTGTAAACCATAAATGTAAATACATTACTTTTTGCTTGTGTACAGAATGGAAAATAATTAATAGGTCTAGAAGTGAGCAGATTTTAGGTACGAAATTATTTTCGAGTGAATATATTAAAGATCCCTTATAAACTTTGAGTATCAAAGACAGGATGGTTTTTGCTAAAATAATATAACGATCTTGAATATCGACTTAATTTATATTTATATTGATATTTATAGTACGTGAAGTGTTACAATTTTGTACTTTATTAATTTTCGACTCCCCAATTAGTTTTAGGCTATTAAATTAAAGGAATAAAAATAAATAAAGATTTGTTATGCTTATTAATGTTATACTCGGAGAATAGTAACATTGTGGTCGCATATTACATATTTTATTTTTATTTGCAGTTATTATTAACATTTGTCACATTGTATTTATTAATAATTTGCAACATATAACATAAACAGAATATGATGAAAATAAGGATCCAAACTTGAGATATTGATCCAGCTTATGGAACGTTTTAAAGAAGATTAGCCTATATCAATATGAACCCAAAATACGTCGATTCTGGGATATTAAGTGGTATAAGCGAGTATAATAATGTAAGAATAGGCATTTTCGGTCTCACGTTAATATACCAAAATATGAGGAATCGATAACTTGAAAATTATATATATATATATATATATATAGTCGGCCGCGGTGGACTAGTGGTTATGCTGCTTGCCTCTGGTCCCGAGGGTCGCGGGTTCAAACCCGGCCGGGGTCGATGGATTTTTTAGGACGGAAAATCCAAGGAGCAAGTCCTCAGGGAGGGACTTTAAGCCGTGGGTCCCGAGTCTGAAGATTTTCAGGCTCGTAAAAAATCCTTAAGCCTGAATGAAAAGGCCTCTAAGCAAAATTTACCGACTTTTCCTGTCCTAGTACTACCTTGGTTTCGTAGATGTCAGTATGAGGCGGAACGCTGACCACGGACCACTCAAAATGGCACCTATACGAAAACAAGTGTAACTAAATTAGTATGGTTCAAATTCTTCCCTGTAGGGGGAGAGCGCCTAAATCTCTGTAAAGGGAAAACATTGGCTTACAATATACAAATACACACACACACACACATATATATATATATATATATATATATATATATATATTAGTCCACAGCTGTGATCTTGAGGTAGCATGCTCATTTATCACGCAGCGATTCCCGGTCGGGAAAGGCTCTTGGGTGAGGTTTTCCCGGGGTTTTTCCTCACCCATAAGACAAATGTCAGGAAACTTAGGGCCGAACGATCCCCGAAAATCATCCGGCTATCATCATCCTTATCATTTTCATCATCATCCTTCACCGGTGTGGAAAGCAATGGGAAGCTACCACACCTATAATTCCCTAGTAAAGCTCCAAAGCATAGCATGATAACGCTACGATTGCAGTGAAGAACCTGCCCTCGGGCAGAATTACGATGGATGGATATATATAACTTATATATATACATATATATATATATATTGTGTGTGAAATTTCTTACATAAGGGTATTTCAGTTTTCTAAATTTACCAGGGCAGAGCTATTACCACAATATATATACTCAATCAAATGGATAACTTAGAAGCATTTATTTTATGTAAACGAAACAAGTGTAACTATAAATGTCAAGGAAGTTTAAAATAGTAACTTATCTATGATGTAGAGTTTTCTTTAACTCTCTCATTCATTGATTTACATGTCTAATAAAAATAGAATAACTATAAATGTCAAGGAAGTTAAAAATAGTAACTTGGAAGTTAAAAATAGTAACTTATCTATGGTGTAGAGTTTTCTTTAACTCTCTCATTCACTGATTTACATATCTAATAAAAATAGAATAACTATAAATGTCAAGGAAGTTAAAAATAGTAACTTATCTATGGTGTAGAGTTTTCTTTAACTCTGTCATTCATTGATTTACATGTCTAATAAAAATAGAATAAATTAAATAAATTGATATTAAGATTTGTAATGTCTATGCACCAACAAGGATTTTCAGAGGAAGTAAAACACTAAATTGGATTGTGATATCAAAACCATTTTTTGTTTGGTTTTACTGAAATAACAAACAACAAAATGAATGTTGAAGACTGATTAGGTAAAAAAAAGTTAACTATTGGTCTCCATGAACAATAGCGAGATGTATTTCTATCGGACAAGCCACCCCAGTTCGGTCAATGGCCAACCCCCTTCAACTACACGGGGATGACCGGTAGTGTTACAGGGAGATAACGCCCCAATGCTCGCCCCCTTCAAGTTTCGCAACCCCTCCGATATACTGCACATAGGGAGTGACCATCAAAATTAAGGTGGTGAAAATTCCCAGTCTATTACTTAAGATTTACTCATTTTTATTCTAAGGAATACTTCATATTTTCATTATTTTTTTTTGATTTCGTAAAATATTCGCGAAACAATAAAACAGAGGATACTGGATAATAAAAGAGACAGGAAAATATTTAGCCATTATAAGTGAACAAAGAATACTATGTTAGCATGGACAAAAGCGAAGAACAAGGCAAGGGGAATACGAGACTAATTCACGAGTAAATGGTAAAAAGAAAAAAGAAACCATGGAATATACATAGACGACTTGAGTTTGAAATTGCATTTATATAAAAATATAAATTTCGAATAAGAATATCAGAAAATAGAAAATTAAACACCTTATTGTTTGCATATGGCCAAATAATAATTGCAAATTCAGAAGATAATCAGCAAAAACGTCTGTATGAACTTAAAATTACAGAAGAATATGGTTTGAAGATATCTACAGAGAAAACAAAAATTATGACATTTCAAGGTGTAGATCCTGTCAGAAGTAAAATTGAACTTGACAATAACATTTTGGAGCAGGTCAATAATTTTACATACCTAAGATGCAATATCTCATATGAAGGAGAAAAGGATCTAAATGCAAAACTATCAATTTTTAAAAGAATTTTAGGGTTAATAAATTCTATCTTCAAGCCACAGTTAGTCCAAAAACATTCAAGACTAAAAGTGTATAAAACACTGGCTCTTCCAACTCTTTTGTATGGTAGCGAAGTATGGACGTTGAAACAGGATATACAGAGACTTAGATATGCTGAAATGAGATATCTTCAGAGGACTGCAGGATACACACTACTAGATCACAAAAAATTAAGACATCTTAGAAGAATTACACATGGAATCTTTAGAAAACAACATTTCTGATTATAAGTCAATATGGATTCTACATATTCATCGAATGGATACCCAAACAAATGTTAAGATATCAACCTGCAGGACGAAGAAGACCAGGACGTCCATTCAAAAGACTTCTGGATGGTGTTTCTCTTGAGGCCGAAACAGGTCAACAAATGGCCTAAATTCGTGAACGTACTATGATGATAATGATTTATATAAAAATATTATGTGTAACAGAAGAAGAGACATAAGATAGCAGGCATATTTAGGATAAGAGGAATGTTTGGAGGAGTCATCTAAAATAATGAATGAGTTAGGTAAAAGCTCGTAAATTCTTATATTTTGTGAAAGTTAACCCGTCTAAGGGGAATAATCCCATTATAGTGAAAAGAAAGAGAAATGCATATTCCATTTTCGAAAATTTACAGCTAGAATCATTATTTGTGTATTATTTTGATAAATATTAACTTTGTAGTAGTATCTTTATTATAGACTCCTTGAATTTTTGTATTGAACATTTAATTAGGGCGTGAGACATAAAACATACTTTATGAATCATTATAAAATGCGTTCTCATAAAATTACTGGCGAAATAAGTGCTTAAGGTAGAAGTAGGCTAAACAATGGTTCATAAAATTAATCAGATAAAAAAAAGTGCAAATATAATTACTATGGTATTTTCACCTTGTTTGTGGTGGAGGGGCTCAGGTGTTTAAATCGCCTCGTGAGCTATGCAGCTGGTAGCATTGCTACCAGAAGTGTCACCCATGTCGGACAGGTTAAAGGCGAGAAGCTAGATTAAAAGAGATGCCTTGGTCAAAAGATAGACGATTTTAACTATGAAAATGCAACCGTTAAGAAACGCGAGCATGGCTTCCACAAGAGGAAAATAACAATAACTATGATTTGAGAGAGGTGAATTATACAGAGAATAATTAGAAAATATTAGCTCAGGATAGGAATGTATGGAGAGCTTATATCCGTGCGGCCATTAACCTTCGGGTTCATTAGTACCAGTGAGTTAGTTAGGTACGGTATCTTAACCACTAACAATTACAATATTCGTGGACAGTTTAAAGAAGGTTAGAGTCAATACCGATATTATCGTTCTTTTAAAATTACTAGTAGAAAGATTCTTTATGTTGTCTGGAAAAGTGTTGAATACTCTATATTTAAAATACCACTATACAGTTATTTTGAGCCTGACTATATTTATAATTATTTAAACATACTGTTATTCATTCTTGTGAGAATAATTATGAAATAATATTTGTCATGTATATCTGTATAAATCCCTTTACATAAAATAAGCAATTGAAAAAATATATATCGATGAAGATTTAAAATATTGGTTGAATAAAAGCGATTACAGCAAGTTCCTAAAACTATATAAAACTCAAATTCACATCTTACTGTCCTCGATCTTGAGAAACTTGTGTGAAGACAAATCTTCGAGTCACAGATGGA
This sequence comes from Diploptera punctata, assembly GCA_030220185.1. Taxonomy (NCBI): domain Eukaryota; kingdom Metazoa; phylum Arthropoda; class Insecta; order Blattodea; family Blaberidae; genus Diploptera; species Diploptera punctata. The sequence goes on from JASPKZ010002342.1 coordinate 490,086, forward strand.
TCAAGCATATCATTGGGTGATACTATAGAGTAGGCCGACTTACTATTTTCTTCTGTAGTTGAATAGTGACGTTCTAAATAATGGTGAATTTCGGAATACTTTATCATTTATAATTTAGTCTATAACATCCCTTAAAGGCTCAGCAATATTCCTTAGGTGAAATAATCATAAGTAATGCCACGAGTGATTTCCAAATTATCGATAAATTCACGACTCACGAAGTGAGGAATGAATTTATCTAGAGAATTTGGAAATCAAGAGTGGCATTTGTTAGGACTATTTAACGAATAAAATTAAGCTGTTTACTCACAGATCATTATTTAACTGTAGTTATTTTAAAATATTTATATATCTAATGTAAACGGCGATGTTTGAAAACAAATGAGAAACGATAGGTACGCTTCATCTGCTTCTTTTGTTTATCACTGCAACTAGATCATACTATTTCAGAATATTAAAAAGGAGGAGCTTTCTTTAATATGGTAATTATAACACTGATAAATTTTTTCGTGAAACACGACTCTGATTGGTTGTAAAACAGAAATCATTGAAACGTGATTGGTCATTGACTCCCATTTGGGGCATGAGTTAAATAGTCTCTACAATTTCTAACAGATCCAACTTCTTTCCTTTCTCACAAACATGTAAAGTTTTAAAATTTGAATCATAACAATGATCATATTGGAGTCGGTGGTTAGCATACTTTGAATTATTAAACTAATAAAACTTTACAAAATATAATAAAAAACAATAAAACCAAAGTAAAAAAGGAACAATTATCAGGTGTATACAAATTGAAGTGTGGCACATGTGACAATGTCTATATAGGACAAACTGGAAGACCTTTTATTTCTCGTATAAAGGAACATATGAGAGCATATAACAGAAATTTAGATAATTCAAATTATACTAACCACCTACTCCAATATGATCACTGTTTTGATTCAAATTTTAAAATTTTACATGTTTCTGACAAAGGAAAGAAGTTGGACCTTTTAGAAGTTGTAGAGATAAATTGAAAAGTGGTAATAAGCTGTTAAATTCCCAACTAGATTTGAATGAATCGCCTCTTTTATAATAGAGATTGTAAAACAAATTGTTGCATAGTTACAGTTGTTATGTATTATAATAATTAAATTAATTCATTTGTTGTGATGTCTGAAGAAGGTACAAAGTACCGAAACAGCTGTAAGTAATTTATATTTTAATAAAGATGAAAATCACATAAAACTTTAAGTTTTATTTCTATTTAATTAAATAGATTATGGATTTTCATCAAGTAAACGCCAATTCAATTGATTGCTTTATACAATAATAATTTATTTGCCAGTGCAAATAAAGCAGTAATTTTAATCTCAGCATTTGAAAAAAAAATTAAAACACAAAACCAAATAAACTAACACAAAATTTAACTTAGTTAATGATCTAACAATATTTAAAATATGTAACTTCTTTTGAAGTGTTCGGAATATTAAATTTCATATTCTAAATTATGAAGAATGATGAAGAGAGGTTTTTTAAGATTGTAGACTATGGCGAATCTAAAGTACTTGAGGAAAAAAATATATATTTCATAGTATTTTGACAAGGTGGTTCCCTAGCGCAAAGCGGTTAGACGCTCGCATCTCACCGCTGGGGTCCCGAGATGGAGTCTCAGTCACTCCATGTGGATTTGGTGGTGGACGAAACGAGGCTTGGGCAGGTTCTTCTACTGGTTTCTCCTGTATAATCATGCCACAATTTCATTCCACCACCTTCTCCATACTCATCTCATCCATTTCATTTAATTTCGTTCATCTGTCCCTGTGGTGGTGCGTCAGCCATGGTCGGCCGACACCCTTGTCATTCATAGGGATTAATCTCAACCCTACCCTGAGTTGGACACGAGATGAGGATTTTTATTTATCTAGTATTTCGACAGTATCTTTATATTTCAAGACAATTTTAACATGTCTGTATATATAGTCGATAGCAATAGTTTACAAATGTTTTCAATGAACTGTGCTTGTTTTTCTAGGCTTTCTAAACACTAGAAACAAGTTTATGAATAGAAAACATACTTTAAATAAGTGTAGGAAGAGTATACCGGAAGAAGATCATAAAAGAATCAGAGGATGGACATTTGCAGCACCCACCTTGAACTAATGTTCTTCAATAGTGCCAGTGAGTTAGTTATTTATTATAACAGTGAGTTACAGATTGAACCTGTATTGTTATATTGAATTGATTTTATATACATGATTAGTAATTAGCCAATAACTGATTACTTTTTGGTTTAAATTCTTGAAAGATAGTTATAACTAAACATTTTAATAGTTTTGTAATTCTATGGTTATAATATAAATAAACAATCATTAATTCATCATCTTTTCATTAGAAGGATCATTATTTATCTTCTAGTATAATAATTTAAAACCAAGTTATACATTTTTTTCATGGTTTGTCATTATAATTTAATTTTTTTTTCATATTTTGGCAAACTTTTCATATTCCGGTAAAAAGTCTTTATATTTCTACTCATTTTACGTGCAGCTTTTTATTTCGAATAGTTGTATGTTGGTAAACCTCAACGAACATGCAGGTCTAAATATAGACATAGAGCCTAAATTCGTTTTGTACCGCTGTTGACTGGAAGGCGACTAAATAAGGAACAGGGATAGAATAACTAATCCTAAACTTGATACCCTAAAAACCTATTTCGCAGAAGCAAATATAAGCCTAACTACACAAAATAGTATTTACTAGGTAATACCCGGCGTGCGCTGCTACGCCTAAATAAATGAAAATTAATGTGCTTTTATATTTAGTTGAATAAGTAAAAAGATAAATAATTATAAATTTATATTTTTAGATATCCCGTGTTGATTAACCGGAATTGCCCGGAATCTACTTATCCCGATCTTCTTGACACTGAAATACGTTTTATGTTTAGTTAAATAACTGAAACAAAAAATTAGATGCCCCGCGCTGTTTACCCGGCGTTGTCCGGGAATCTACTCATCCCGATCTTCTTGGCATAAATGAGCTCAAAAGACAAAAATGAATGTACTTCTTATGATTAGTTGAATAAGTACAATGAAAAATAATTATAAATACATATCGTAATTATTTTAAGATTCCCCGTGCTGATAATCCGCTGCTGCCCGGGAATCTACTTATCTCGATCTTCTTGGCATAAATGAGCTAAAAGACAAAATTCGTTATTGTGAGTTATCCGTAAAAGAATACCCGCTATGTGCTGCTATGCTTGCAGAGGAATCTATGTACTTGTCTCGATCTTCTTGGTATCAATGAAAGACAAAAATGGTTATTGTGAGTTATCCATAAGAGATAAACATATGCTATCGCGAACTTTTTTGTAGAATATTTTGAGATATTCAATTCTGTGTACATTAATTTTGTGTATTTGTTATGGTTTAGACAGCATAAGCCATTTAAACGCACAAAGAGCTACATTTTTCACGTATTCCACTACAAAGAGCGATTTTTAAGGGTGTACGAGTTGAGTATCACAACTCTCTTATAGCCTATGTTCATCCCGGGAATCTCCTGAACATTTTACAAAAAGCCCTAACACAATCGAATCAACGGCATGGCCGCGCATAAAGTACGAACAAAAAAACAAACATTAATTTTTATATATTAGATTTATTTACATAGATAACCAATATTTCACATATTTCTATGCCTAAAGATTTTTCCCTCAATTGATCCCTATTAATCCATTCCATATTGTCCAGTCGTCTTTGAATCAATTCTCTTTTTAACTCTTCGATCAATGAATTACGAGGTCTTACTATATTTCTTCTCCTAAGTGGATACCAGCACCCATATAGGTTACCTTTCTTTATGAATTATTCTTATGTACCCATTTCAATTAAACATTTTTTCTGGCATAATCAATACCGAATTTTTAACATTCATCGTTTCTGTATAATATAATTTTTTAGTTTTGTCCAATTTTGAAAATATTATTATTATTATTATTATTATCATCATCATTATTATTATTATTATTATTATTATTTTATAAGAAAGGAGTACATATGAGGTGAATTTAATACGATGTGTAATATGCATTTTGATCATGAGACCAATAACGCGAGGCTAGCAAGGCTTGGAGGAACGGTGGTATTCCGAGTATGCCCGACCCCTAATATTAATATCTTGGAAGAGGTCATCCATTACCGGCTTCACCATACAAATTACCTTTGATGACGCTTTGGGCATAATCTAGAATTACGCTTACTCAATCCGGATCTGAAATCTAAGCCCTCCCTCGCTTCCCCTGTATCCCTCACAACTAAACCACTTATAACGTAATTTGACAACTATGTAGCTGACGGAAACACATCAACCAAATTGCGTAATGAATTATTATCTAAGTCAACATAAATTATCATCATCGGAGTAGTGGTCATTTGAGTCCACGGCTAACGCCAGACAATAATATTAATGGTAGTGGCCCGCGCTGGGCGCCATATATATGATCATTATAGTGATGAATTGCCCATGTTGACGGTGATTATGATGATGATACCCTATATACAACAGGATGGCTTGCCTCAATACAAATGATTCTGCATAAGAAGATCGATTCCGCTTTTCAATGCGAATAGAATACCTCTCAAATTATATATAACTTAATACACCATTGTCATTAGTCTGGTCTAACCGTTCTAATAAACAAATGCAGTTTTACAAAAAAAATCATAATTACGAATACATAGTATATTACGATGCGAGGTTGGTAAGTGGTTTTTACAGAATCGAGGAAAATGTTTAAAAACATTGCTATAACTCGGTTTTTAGTTTCCGAGATTCTGAAAACACTCCACAAACGTGCGTTGTATAATACTTTTTATGTGATGGTGTTTGCAAAATAATAAATAATCGTAAAATAATAACTTTTTTTGTTGGAAATATTTGCGTCCATTATAAACAATTGACTAACGTTAACAGTGTGGGCAATGTTTATTAGTTGAAACTACAGGAGACCGTGATGAAATGGCGCAAGTACGTATTTATTGTTTTATATTGTTTCAAATAAGGTTCAGTTCACTTAAAATACTGTGACTTGTTTCGTACATTAATACTACCTTTTGGGTCCACCGCTGTGGTCTCGGGGTAGCGTGCTGCCTTGTCACGCAGCGGGCCCGGGTTCGATCCCCGGTAGGGATAGTTTTTCTGGGTGAGGTTTTTATCGGGGTTTTTCCTCACCTGTAAGACAAATGTCAAGAAAACTTTAAGGCCCAAACGGTCCCCGAAATCATATGGCCATCGCAATCATTATCATTCATATTCATCTTAGGTTAAGCTTAGGATTAGGGACTCTCCTGGCGAACCATTACCATCATCATCACCCATCATATCATCGGGGCAACGTAACCCCGCCTTCCAGGCGCCCAAACCTCAGAAGTGGGTTACAAGTACGCTATGCCAGGAGAGAAACCAGGAATGTCGAAAGACAAACCTGGGGCATTTGAGAAAAAAAAATACTACCTTTTGGGTATATTTTGTATATATATAGTATGTAATATACATAGAGGACAGTGGTTTTACTTCCCACACGCGTTTTGTAATATGTAATATTACAATACAGTTATTTTATTTCAGTATAGTTATTTAGGTTGGCAACCCCGAAAAGTAGGAAGTTGAACTTTCAATCATGGTCGCCATTGCTGCAAGTACGACAAAACACACTATCGCGCAAAAAAGTATGAAAGTGATCGGATTTTTACTTATAAATTTCCTGCGATAAAAATAATGGGTATTTTTATAGATGTATTCGCAAATATACTGTTTTGAAAAATAAAAAAAAATGTTATTCATTCATGAACAGGTTTACAATGTATTACATTTGCCTTTGACCAATGTTTCACACTCGTATTCTTTTCCCCCAAATCTACCTTCCTAGTGCCAGTCTTGTAATTGTTTTTTTTTTCATTCATCGCTTTCTTTATCTCCTGCAGCCAATTGTTTTTTTGGTACACCTCTAACTCTTCTTCCCGCTGGTATCCAACTCATTGGTAACCTCATCATCCATTCGTTTTACATGTCAATACCATTGAAATGTTCCATATTTTATAAAAATAATTGTTATATAATATATATTTATGTTGTCAGTTTTATTATCAGACGTTTGAATATTTTGGTCATATCATGTCTATTATTCATGAATATATACAAATACTTTTTCATTCTTATTTATAGACGCTTTAATGCTTAAATTAATTTAAATGTATCTAATAGCTATTGTTGTGTTTGTCATAAGTTTTTTTTTCTGAACAAATCAACTGACTTAAGTCTAATAATATTATGAAATTATCACCTTGATGAAATACATCCTGATAATGAAATTTAAATGGAGAATTTGCCCTGACTATCGAGTAAAACAAGAAATTAAAACTCAACCAGTTTGGTCGACACCGGGATTTGGATCTTGAGCCTTCCGAATAAGAATTTCTAAGTCTATAATATGAGCCAACTCGCTCCGTACCAATAAAATGTGTATGTCTATTTTCTGCATCCAAGGATGTTTGGATAAGTATACGAAAATAAAATTCTGAAATTAAAAACCTGTGAGTTAGGTAATATAGCGAACATCGAGTGAGATACGTGTTTCGAAGATCCCAGATTTAAACTGGAGACCGACCAAATACACTTATATTTGTCTCCAATGTTTTAGGTTGAATTTGCAATAAAAGGACCCATTTAATTGCAATCACGATTTAATATCATTAAGATTTAACCAGTGAACTTCTCAAAGTAACACATAACAAACAGTACTACTATTGCAGACGCGATATGATCCTAAATGTTAAATGTATATATATATATATATATATATATATATAACGTACAATGAGTTACAGTCACAAATTGTTCCAGAACTAGTGATGTCGTAATTCTACTATGATGCACGCAATTTCAGTAGTCAGATCAAGGTCACTGCTTAGCTGTCACATTGAATGCACTGGCAAGTTGTATGGTATGAGGAGTTTGAGTCGGCTGAGATTGTCTCATATTGCATTATGAAACACTGTACTGAGTTTTATGACATTAGAGGGAAGGGGATTGACACTCCAGTATGACTTTGTTCTGACTAATGAAAATATATGGACTATAGAGTAAAATTTAACCGGATTGAACAGAGTGCGGAATAAAGAACTGAACTGTGCCCAAGTCAAGAATATTACATTTTCCCACTACATATTACAAAAAAAATGTATTTTTTCAAGCATATATTTGCGGATATTTCTCTGCATGTGATGTATCTTATATATTTGAAAAAGGGCAAATTAAAGGATAAAGAAAATATAAAATACCGAGCGAGTTGGCTTATGCGATGGAGTTTGAAACACGTATTCCGTTGACTGGAGTTTTTCCTTGTCCTTTCTAAATGCTGGGTCGGAATTTTAGTATCAGTTCTCATTTAAACATATTTATAATTTCGTAATACCATTAAAATTTAATCAACGACTTTCCACTCAAAATAAGAACACAGTTTAGCTGAAAAAAAACTAAGGTTTTTGGACGCCATATGATCTTAAACATTTAAGCATCTATAACTAATAATGAAAAAGTTAGAGTAACAAACAGAAGAAAGTTAATTGAAGAATTATTAAAAAACTAAGTTTATTGTATTATAATGGTTTAATTTTTTAGGGAAAATATAGTCCACCGCTGTGGTCTCGAGGCAGCGGGCCCGGGTTCGATCCCCGGTCGGGACAGTTTTCTGGGTGAGGTTTTTATCGGGGTTTTTCCTCACCTGTAAGACAAATGTCAGGAAAACTTTAAAGCTCAAACGGTCCCCGAAATCATATGGCCATCATCATCATCATTATCATCATCATCATCCTTCACCGGTGTGGAAAGCAACGGGAAGCTACCACACCTACAATCCCCTAGTAAAGCTGCAAAGCATAGCATGAAAATGCTATGATTGCAGTGAAGGACCTGCCCTCGGGCAGAATTACTATGGATGGATATTATATTATATTGTATTGTATTGTATTGTACTATATTGCATTGCATTGCATTACATTGCATTGCATTGCATTGCATTGCATTGCATTGCATTGCATTACATTACATTATATTATATTATATTATATTATATTATATTATATTATATTATATTATATTATATTATATTATATTATATTATATTATATTATATTATATTATATTATATTATTATTATATTATATTATATATATTATATTATATTATCATATATTCTATTATCTTCGGATTATATATCTTCTCTTCTATTATATTATATTCTCTTTCTCTATATCTTCTCTTTCCTTCTCTTCTCTTCTCTCTTTCTTGCTCTTCTCTTCTCTTCTCTTCTCTTCTCTTCTCTTCTCTTTCTCCTTTCTCCCTTTCTCCCCCATGTCTTTTCCTCCGCTCCCTCTTTCCCGTCTTCTTCTTTTTTCTCCCCCTTTCTCTCTCTTCCCCTCTCCTTCTTGTCTCTCTTTTTACTTCCCTTGTCTTCTTTCTTTCCTTCAACTCCACGGGTATTAACATCTACCTCATTCTCACTATAAAATGCTCTTTGGCATTATTTCTTTCTATATCCGTTTTGCATATCCACACTATTCCAATTGTTTATATTTTATATAATCAAGTATTTGGATCTCCTTTTCATTTATGTCTAATCAGTTTGTTTCTTATTTTTCCAAGTCTGCAGAATCTATCTGAACACTGAAAGTAATCAATTTACAGATTTATTAATTCTGGTTTAAACGAGATTAAATGTTGATCATAATTTAAGAATAATAGCTCTGAGTACGTGAAGAAAATCTTCCGATATAAAAACAATTCCTGATTAATACTGCCGTCTGCAAGGATTGTGTAGTAAAACTGATGGTGAGACCCGATAGAAAAGGACGTGAAACTAAATATAGACACCCCACTGTCAAGCAATCGCCTCACTACGTTTTAGTAAGTTATCTGAATTGACCATTCACTGGATTTTATGCATGGGGTGGTTTTAGCGAGTGTGAAGCAGGGAAGGGAGAGAGAAGGAGCAAGAGAGAGAAAGAGAAAAGGGGAAACTGCATTATGCTGATGGCTAGCCGTTCAAGTAGGTACAGCAGCATCCCTGACAGAGATGGAGAGAGAGAGAGAGAGAGAGAGAGAGAGAGAGAGAGAATACATCAATAACACTACCTACAGTACTTCCCTCGCGAGATTCACCAAGGACAGTCACATTGCTCTAGTACATCTAAGTTGATAACCAAACTTACTAATATTCTCCAAACTCCATGGAGCTTGGCCTATAATCTGGCTGCTGGTCTAACGTCCATATGTATTAATCACAGAAGTGAACGAACATGAAGCCCAGTATAGGAGTGAAATGTGATCAGTATATCGGGTTCCCAGCCGTTATAGCTTTTTTTTTATCTGGATCCGCTACTTAATGCAGCTACACCAATTCCTCACGATTCTGGTTAGACACCGGTCCATACTGGCCGAAATTCCATGAGAAAATTTCTTCCCCTCGTCGGAATAGAAATTTTCTAACATAGTCCAAACTCCACGGCAAGACAGGCCTAGAATGCATTTAGCTTATAATACGGCTGCTGGGCTCACACCCATATGTATTAATCGGAGAAGTTGACGAATATGAAGCCGGTATAGGAGTGACATATGATCAGCATGTCGGGTTCCTCAGCCAATATAACTTATTTTCCCTACCTAGAGCCGCTACTTATTGCAGCAACCCAAATTCCTCGCATTTATGTGTAGGCAGTGGTCCATAATGTCCGAAATTCCATGAGAAAATTTCTTCCCCCATCGGGACTCGAACCAGTGCAATTCTCGTAGTTCAGCGCAAGGCATCATGCCTTAAATACTCGGCTCCGGCGCGGGACTACTTCCCTCATAATCACTTATAGAATTTAGTCACCTAAAGTTCCCATAACATTGAATAATATAATTTTTGTATACACCCCATCTTCCCGCCTGGGATCACGGGTGCTCCCTTTGTGGGAGTTTCTTAATCAAACTAATTTAGTTACGCTTATTTACCTATAGATGTTAACCAGTGACATGTGATTAACACATCGCGTCAATGAGACATCTAGTAGGCAATTAAGGTATTTTTTGTATTGATGAAGGTCGGTTAAATTTTACACAAATAACTTTTTATTCAGGCTTGCGATTCTCTTATGAGCCTGAAAATCTTCAGACTCGACTTAAAGTCCTTCCAGGTGGACTTGTCCCTAAAAATCCATCGATTCCGACCGAGTTTGAACCCCGCAAACGTTAGGACTAGAGGCAAGGAACATAAATATTCCTTTATAACATTTATAGTGGATTCATAGACTTTCACTGTACTTATAACCACTTGACCATCGCGGCTGACATACTGTTTTTTTTACTACATCCATCCATCCATGCATCCATCCATCCATCCATAGTAATTCTGCCCGAGGGCAGGTCTTTCACTGCAACCATAGCATGAAAAGCTTTGCAGCTTTACTAGGGAATTATAGGTGTAGTAGCTTCCCGTTGCTTTCCACACCGGTGAAGGATGATGATGATGATGATAATGATAATGATGATGGCCGGATGATTTTCGGGGACCGTTGGGCACTAAGCTTCCTGACATTTGTCTTAAAGGTGAGGAAAACCCCGAAAAATCTCACCCAGGAGCCTGTCCCAACCGGGAAACGAACCCGGGCCCGCTGCGTGACAAGACAGCACGCTACCTCGAGACCTCAGCGGTGGACTTTTTTTACTACGTATATTCTAAATAATAGGTAGATGACTATAAACTGAATATTTAAATAGAGTCAATGGTCGAATTGCATTGTTTCATAATTATTTTAACATCTAAAGTAATATGACTAGAATTTTTCGTTGTGTTTTATATTGTAGCTAGTTCAGCTGATGTTATAAAATCAGTAGTTCTTTTAAGGGGGGACCTACACCTTTGAGGGTAAAAAAAATCATCTTTCAATTTATTTATTTTTTTCATATAGATTGAAACTTCACCTTTAAATTAGTGAAATATTTTCATTAATATCTCTTACTTTTCGAGCTATATTTAAAAATGTGCAATGCTGTCACTCGAGTGAGCCCTTTAATTTTAGAACGTATACCTACATCTTCGGTAAGTTTGTCGCTTGTTTTCCGTAACAATTTTTTCAGTACGGTTTCCCTGATAAATCCCAAGGTTTTCAAGATATTGAGATGACATTTTGCATGTATATGTAGTGTACAGAGATTAACAAAATATACTACAATTAGTAATGTATCTATTATATTTTATTTTTAAAAAAATATTTTTAATGCAAACTTTAACAAAAATGAGTATGTATCAATTCAAAATGAAAAATAAAATATTTACACTCTATATAATTAAATAATTGTACTATATTTTGTAGCTACAACATGAATGAGTAAAATGAAACAAGAATCATTAAAATATATTGAAATTTAGGAAAATTATCAGGGAAACGACAAGACAATGCAAAATTTTCAGCTGACATTTTGAATATTTAATTAACCGTAACGACTGAAGTTAAATTGTACTTAAGTACACATTGTAATATAGATATCACGTACTAAATTTCATTTCCGTAACCAGCATTGTTGCTGAGAAAAAATATTCAAATATGCCATATTTTTAATGGCTAAAGGTGTAGGTCCCCCCTTAATTACAATACAGTTTGCACTGAAATGTCCAAGCTTTCTTTATTTGTTGCGCAATAATTTCCTTTTACAATCACTTACACTTATTCTTCTGTAAGTTGTTAATATTTCACAGTATTACTTATGTCCTACTTACACCTTGCTGATACATTCAACTTTTCTTCATCAGTACACTATCACTTCCAAACTAAAACTGACTGCATACCTATATAATTTTCGCTCGCCTTACATGCTCGAAATGCAGTAATAATTCGAAAATCTAATCCCATGAACTTACGAACCTTCGAGAAGTGAAACCTTTGAGATAGCAATCCTTAGAAACATACGAAAGGTTCGCTGCACGCGCATCACGACTAACGACTCAAGACTGGTGAACCTTCTAAAATGTGAGACTTCGAGAAACGGAAGTGTCGCTGCAGCCCGCGTACCTTCAAAAAGTCAACTATTCGAGGAACGGATCAACATTGTAGAATATTTCTTTAAACTCGTCACAATATTGTATTTGACAGTGTTTTCTGAAACTAATTTATTAATTATGAAATAAAGAATATTATTAATCATGTTCTCGTAATTAAATTTAAAAAAGACATTATCTTCCTTAGACAAATGAAAAAAAAAACAGGAAAAAAGTACCAATTAAGTTAGTCGATCACAAAATGTTCCGAGTACATTCACAGCCTTTAATTTTAGGGCCAACACGCCGGTTCTGAGACGCGATATGACTTAAGGTGTTCAAAATATTATTGAAGTAAAAATACGTTGTTGAACAATGATACCTTTATCTAATATATAAAAATCAATGATTGTTTGTTTGTTCGTATTCTATGCGCGGCCATATCGTTGATCCGATTTTGATGGTGTTTTTTTTAAATGTTCAAGATATTCCCGGGATGAACATAGGCTATAAGGGAATTGTAATACTCAACCCCTTCACCCCTAAAAATCACCTTTATAGTGAAAAATGTGAAATAAAGCCCCTATTTCGATGATTAAATAGTTTACGCTGACTAAACCATAACAAATACACCAAATTATTTTACACGGAATTGATTATCTCAAAAAACTCTACAAAAAGTCCCCGACAGCATATGTTTATCTTTTACGGATAACTCACAATAACCATTTTTAGATCGGGATAAGCTGATTCCCGGGCTAGCATAGCAGCTCAAGGCTGGTGGTAAAAACACATGAACATTTATTTAGGAGTAGCAGCGCACGCCGGGTATTAGCTAGTTCTATATAAAATTATTTACTGATATTATTTTACTTCAATTTCATTTATAGCCTCTTCAACATCTTTGGTCAGATGGGTCAAGGAACTTTACTATGTGTGCATATCAGTAGACTATCCAGTGCATATCTGTTTGTGTGTGAATTCATGTATTTTCAAATATATTAGACATTAATTTTCAATGTAATGTTAATTAATGATTAATGATGAAATGTACTGAGGTTATGAAATTCAAACCAGAATTTGTTTTGACAACTGAAGAAAAAAAAATCCCATCAGATTGGTCAGTCCTATGCTTGAATTCGAAATCACTAGAAATATAATTAAAAAGAACTGCTATCTAAGAGATCGTTAGGCGACTTTTGTTATATGTTGCAACGTTCTAGTTTGTAGTTAACGGGATAATTTATTTTTATTTTACGAACCTCTTGTATAGATTATTTCAAATTTATGTGTACACATTTGAAACATTATTTCTTAGCAACGAGTCGAGACAGAAACACAGTTTATGCGGTTTACGATTCTGGAGGCAATGCAAAACCTATAAACGCGTTCATCTATATTTAAATAAACATGGCAGTACGGTTATCATTCGACAAACGTATAGCTCGCGCACTCTAAACTTGCGGATTTGTGACGTCATTGCTGTACTTGGGAAAACAAGAGGTGAATTGATACTACCACTGACTTAAAACCATCGACTCACCTGTTATTACTGAAGAGGCATTTCAAATCTGAAATTATACTCATAAGTAATTCTAATATAAAGTTATAACTGACTGCAAAATCATCGCGTGTAGCACACAAGAGGAACTATTTCAACACTGATACAAACAACAGAGACAGCCTTTTCTTCCAGGTCTATACTAAGGGTTGAAATCTAAAAGAAGAGGTAGTTCTCAGGCAATAAGATGACAGATAAACTTATATTGCGCGCAGTATAAATCGGTAATGAAATGTTGGAAAGAGGAAAATGTTGTTGAGCTTCAACAACGGAGTGATGCAAGATGAATCGTAAGACTGGTGTTGATGATAGAGAAGTTCCACCACCTACCACGAGATTTTTAATGTAATGATACACTTATTTTCACAATCCCCCAATAAGTCGTCGAAGCAATGTTCTCGTGAAATTTATTGTTATCTGCAAGAATGTATTCATAGAAGTTTTCGAGCTCAAAAATGAAAACTTTACATTCCTAGACTTCAACATGCTTGAAATGAAGTCGTCCCCGGTAGGCGATTATAATTTTGAAAATGGTTCATGAACATGTGTGAAAAAAGGGAAGATTTTTAAGGTTTAATTGTTTGCTCAGATTTGCTCATTTAAATTTAATGGCAGAATTAACCGACACAATTTTGTATACTGGGGCCATAAAATTACCAGGAGTACCATAAACAACGATCCAGTTGGTATGTCAATATATCAGCCCGTTGCTGCCGTTGTACAGGAACATGTATGGGCTTAAGGAATAAACAATAGCAAAAACTGTATTTTCTCTCATCTTCTTTTTGTCTTTCTTGTAAGCCCATGTTTCCCTTAACAGAGATTTAGGCGCTCTCCCCCTGCAGGGAAGAATTTGAACCATACTAATTTAGTTACACTTGTTTTCGTATAGATGCCATTTTTTTAGTGACCCGTGGTCAGCGTTCCGCCTCATACTGACATCTAGGAAACCAAGGTAGTACTAGGACGGAAAAATTCGATAAATTTTGCTTAGATGCCTTTTCATTCACGCTTAAGGATCTTTTACGAGCCTGAAAATCTTCAGACTCGGGACCCACGGCTTATAGTCCCTCCCGGTGGACTTACTCCTTGGATTTTTCCATCCTAAAAAAATCCATCTACCCCGGCCGGGTTCGAACCCGCGACCCTCGGGACCAGAGGCAAGGAGCATAACCACTAGTCCACCGCGGTCGATAGTTTCTTTCATCTCAGGAATAAAAAAATAGCAAAACTGTATTTTTGTCTCATCTCGTTGCTGAGGAATACAGTTTCAAAGAGTGTATACATAAATTTGAGACACTCTATAGATACTCGAGTATTACGCTTAAAGCATGCATCTCACAGTTATTTAACTTGTATGAAAAATACACTATTTTTGTGCATTAAAGTCGCTGAATTTCATCATTATGTGGGGGAACAGTTTCAAATAGTGAGTAGGCCTATTCACAATACATGGGGTTTCATTAAAGCTGGCCAACATTATAACTGAGGATTCTGCATATGCTTAAGAGATTAGCATTCCATAAGAGGTATGTTCTCTCATTCTGCTTTGTGCAACAACAGAATGGAAGGGGGGAAACCGCTACTTTTTAATATTGAGGATATAAACCAAAATGAAATTGGGATTGAGTATAAGTCAATCCTCTTATCAGAGATGATTGAAACGAAACGTGGAACTTGAACTGCTACAACAAACCAGCGGGTGGAAATTATAACAACAAAAAAACATGTATAATCACGAGATTCTGGCAATGTGGAGATTCTTTTCGAGAGATTTACATATCGATATCGGGAGAGAAATATTCGCAATTACAAATCTAACTATCAAATGTAAACTAGTGTAAGCCTTAATACTCCATATATATGATCTCGTACAGAAATGTGGCTATTGAGTGCACATGGGAAAAATATTTTAAACAAAGCTTTATTTTATAAGAGACAGGTCTGTATTTATGTGAAAATATAAAAGGGAAAAGAGTATGTTAAACGTTTGAAACAAGAAACAAAATACTGTTTCTTCTCGTCGGAGAAATTTAAACTAATCTAAAAACAATCTGTAATACTATTCAGTCCGTCCCCGTGGCATAGTCGGTAGAGTCCCTACCTTCCATTCCGGCGACCCGGGTTCGATTCCCGGCGGGGTAGGGGATTTTAAATCTCCACTTTCGATCTGGGAGTGTGTCCTGTCCTTGTGTCTATATGTGAGAATAAAAAGAAAGTTAACAAAAAGGTAAAACAAGAAGGAAAACAGAGAGAGAGAGAGACAGAGAGAGAGAGAGAGAGAGAGAGAGAGAGAGTTGGCTCAGATAGTAATGTTTAAGCTCGTATTCCGGAGTTCCTAGGTTAAAAATGCTGAACATACAAATCTCGCTGGGGATTTTTTTCCTAGTTTTCTAGAATCAAAAGATGCTGAGTTGAAATTTTTATCACCATGATCCATCTTCTAGTGCCTAGGTAATGTTTAATGAGATTGTGTTAAAAACGAATATTTTATAATTGATTTGGTTGTACCAGTATTCATGATCTAGAGTTTCTCCAATTATCACTATTAAAAAAGATAGCACTAATAACTAGCTTTCCTTAGAAAATTAATTATAATATAGATATTACTTGATATCTAAGAAGGGAACTATCAACTATTGCATGTCGAAACCTGCCTTGAAATTTCTCTCACAGAAGCGTTGTGATGTACCAAGGCCGTGTCAAAAAAAACTGCTTACTTAAATGCAAGGCTCAGAAATTGAAGCTAGAATACAGTAACGGCAACCCCCTAAATGGAGCAGATGGACTCCCTGTATGAGTAAGAGTGGAGTGAAGTGATTCGGTATGCGGCTCAGAAGGCAGGTAGTGTGGGTTATCCAATCTACCAGTTCACAAGTACTATTACTTTCCTACAGTTTAAATGAGAGTTTTGGCGCTGGATTTAAATACATTGCAGTTAAAACGGCATATATTTTTTTATACAGCCTTGGTACATCACAATGCTTCTCTGGAAGAAATTTAAAGGAGATTTCGGGCATTGTCGGTTCTCTTGTAAGAACAAAAAAATGAATTAGTAATGTAGATTAGTTTATTTTAAATAATAATACGTAAGAAGGTCGATTTTGGACAATTAAGCTATACAAATTTATGTAACTTCCACAGATTTTCATATTTGTAAAAATAAATCATTCTATTGCTTTTCTTATTGAGCAACTTTTAATATTTTCAAATTATTATTTTGCTCATTAATCAATGACCAACACGGTATAAGAAGAAGAGCATGAATTTCAACCAACCGAAACTGAATAACCTATCGTCACAATGTTCCTCTTATCACTTTTATGTTGTCGCACCTACGAGAATTATGTTTTTATAAATTCCCAGAACAGTGCAGTGAAATATTTCAGAAGCTCTTTAATATTAAATCTGTAATCATAGGAGGTAACATGTTTCAGCGTTGTCTTCAATTTTTTTTCCCAAATAGGTAATAGAAGAGAATAAAACAGTTCATCTTATCCCTAATTTAATTTGATTTAATTTCACCTCTCATCTGTTCAAATACGAGTGGAAATTAAAATAACAGACTGAAAATTCATAACCGAAAGCGTTAATATTAATAAGGGAATTTTAAGGATATAATACAGTATTTTATTTGTATTATTTTATTCAATAAATAGTCTAAATAAATACAACTCATGGTCTAGATTATTTTAAGATAAATGTTTCGTTGTAATATTTATTATTGTTGATTATATAACTCATGCCCCAAATGTGAGTCAATGATCAATCACGTTTCAATGAATTTTGTTTTACAACCAATCACAGTCGTGTTTCACCTCAATATGTATCTACTTATGTTTATCATATTAAAGAAAGCTCCTCCTTTTTAATATTCTGAACAGGTCAGACCATTATTTTGCAGTGACTGACTCTCGAACAAATAGGTTGAATATAGCAAATAATGAACAGATTCCGTCGAACTACACATTTGATAATTGTGTGTTCAATAATTGTGTTTTTAAATAACGATTTTACCGAGTTGTTTCCTAAAAAAATTATTAATAACCTATAATGCTGGTTATAATATATAGTTTCATGTATTTCATGTTTTCTCCACTAGGGTGCACTCTTACAGTATTGCGATCCTATTAGGCAATAAATAATATGATCAGGTTGCAGTGATGAACAAATTAAACATAACCGAATATTTCTCATTTCTTTTCAAATATCGCTGTTTACATTAAAAATATATATATATATATTTTAAAATAACTATATTTAAATAATGATTTGTGGGTAAACAGCTTAATTTTATTCGTTAAATATAATCCTAACAAATGCCACTCTTGATTTCCAAATCCACTAGATAAATTCACTCGTCACTTCGTGATTCGTGGATTTATCGATAATTTGGAAATCACTCGTTGCATTACTTATGATAAATAATAACTATTGTTACCAATTTGATATAAACTTAAACTGTGCGCATTCTTTGTCAAGATTAGGGTACATTTATCCTTGATTTTAAAATTTCTTTTTGACTAAATAATAATTAATTTCCTTTCATTACTCTAATTTTAAAATGCCAAAAAGAAATTTTGACTAAATAATAATTAATTTCTCTTCAGTACTCTAATTATAAAATGTATATTCTCATACCCTGAAAACCTACAAGAATTTCAAATTACAAATATGAGTTTTATTTTCATAATTAGCCTTAAATTACGTATATATCTCGCATAATATTAGGAGATAGACACTCTCGGGTAAATGACTTTCCATTTAACATAAATTAATTTAATAAAGTGTAATGGCACTGCTATATAATGCTGTTTGATAAATTAATGAAATTACTTTAATTTATTTAATAGAAAAACAAGAAGCGTTTCCATGTATATTCGTAATTCAATTTTCCTAACTTAGATAGTTCTCGTAAGGTTGATAGAAAATAAACAATGAATTTCATTATTTAATAATGGATTTCCTTAATTAAATATTCGTAAAAAAGTGACAAAAACATAAACATTTCAAGTCTATTTTCATAGATTACTAAAAGCTAAGTATCATTATATTTTAGTTCATGCTATTGGATGTCTGTAAATAATAAATAAATAAAGCCTGATATGTCCCTTTAGGGCAAAGGCCTCCCTGTACAGGGGTTAAGCTCTATTGTGAGTGTCACCCGGTGAGCTACTGCGTGATGAGAAGTTGACTTGGATGTAGCACTTGCTTGTATACACTGTCTGTTCTGCGATTAGTTAATGCACAGTTGGCTCTCCATCGTTCTCCAGCTTTTCCTGCATCTGATGACTCTGGACCATTGCGCCCCTGCTGGTTCTTTGAAGAGGTCAGCCCATCGTCGTCTTGGTCTTCCGCTCTGTCTCTTGCCTGTGTACGGGTCCACATGGTTGTTTTTATTGTCCACCTGTCGTCCTGTATTTTTGCAACGTGGCCTCCCCATTTCCATTTTTTCCTGATGGCTTGTTGTGCAGGATCAGTTGTTGAGGACATCGCTTGAAGTGCTGTATGCGAGATTCTGTCCTTCAGAGTTATGCCTAAGATTTTCCTCTCCATTTTCCTTTGGCATACTTGGAGTGTGTACTTCAGTTTGGCAGTAATACTCCAAGTTTGGCAGCCATATAACAGTGTTGGAAGAACACAGGTTTGTAGTGTTTCCATTTTGAGTTTCCGGTTGAGTGCCTTGTCCAGCAGTATGAATTTCAGTGACCAGAACGCCTTCCAGGCGAGAGCTATTCTTCTGCCTATTTGTTTCTCTACTTTCTGATGGAAGGAGAGTAGCTGTCCTAAGTATATGTACTCGCTTACATATTGAAGATCCATTCCATCGACTTTAATTGGGTTTTCCGGACTATTTGCCATAATTTGTGTCCTGCTTTTGTTCATCGAAAGGCCTGCAATTTTGCTAGTCTATGATAGCTCTTGTAGCATTGATTGGAGTATGTCTGTAAAATTAGTTACTATTTGTTTTCAGAAGTCATAACATGTTAAAAGTCTGTCAAACATAACCCTATTTTGAACTTTTATAGAAAGAAATCACTATGAGGTTTAATTTAAGACAAATTAAATGTTTCATACCTCTCTTCATAAACCAGTCTTCTAAGTATATCGCGATTTCAAAGCCTTGGCGACTTCATCTTGTCGTGAAAATAGTACTGAAGATGAAGCCGCCAAGGTTTTGAAATCGCGATATACTTAGAAGACTGGTTATGAGGAGAGGTATGAAACATTTAATTTATCTTAACCCTATTTACTCGAATTAATATTTTATTTTAACTATTTTTTTAGGGTTAGGCTTATATTAGGTGTATAGTCTAGTCGGTCATATCATACTGAAGTAGTAATAGCATGTAATTTAAAGTTGAAATTAGAGGTCCATTCACAAAAATAAATAACGTAAACCAAAAATGATCGCAGAATTTTGAATCCATGTTTCTACTTTATGACACAGTTCATATTGGAGTTAAGAAAATCATTGATAGTGGTCCATTAGATTTTTGAAATGTAAACTAGGGGCACGCCGTAGCGTAGTGGTTAAGGCACTGAGCTACAAGCCGGAAGGTCGAGGGTTCAAGTCCCGGTGGGGTCAGGATTTTTAAACTGACCCAAACCTTCTGGCGGCACTATGGCCCTGGGGTCGACTCAGCCTCTAACGGAAATGAGTACCAGACGCTTGTTCTGGGGGTAAAGGCGGCCGTCACGCAGGGCTGACATCAAGTGCCGATTGTCCAGAAATAGTGGGAGCCTTAACCTCCTACTGCCCCAAGGGCCTCCTGAGGCCTGTAGTGGGATTACTTTACTTTAAACTGACCTAAACAACGACACAAACTGTGTAGAATAGTAGTCAAAATAACAGTATTAGGCCTATTACATGTTTATAACTATGTTACATTATATTTCTCCAAGGCATACATTTAATGTAAGACTCCTGCACAGTTAAATACCATTATATAGTTGTATAGAAAAAAAACTGGACGAGCTTTGGCTCAAGTGATAGCGTTTTATCCTCGTTTTCGGAAGTTTCCCCAGCATTAACGTAAATCAGGTTTATTTACGGTTTTCCTCAGTCAAGGTAAATGCTGGTTTTAAACTGCATTCCTAGAGCCCATTCCACCATATTAATCATTTCTTTATAATTAAAAAAAGCAATTAGGCGGATCCGTGGCACAACCGGTTAGGCACTCGCCTCTCACCTCCGGGTCTCGAGATCGAGTGTCGGTTTACTACACGTGGGTTTCGTGGTGGACGAAGCGAAGCTTGGACAGGTTTTACACGCGGTTTCTCCCGTTTTTACCGGCCACTAATTTCAACACTATTACGTTTCATTTCATCCATCCGCCCTTGTGACGATAGGTCAGGCGTGGTCGACCGACACTCTTGTCATTGACCATCCATCCGTCCATCCAATGGCTGACTGGCTCAAATTCAAGCTTTGGCCTCCCTTAACTTCTGCCTCCAATTATTTATATTTTGAGCAGCAAGCCTCCAGTTGCGACACCATTGACAGACCTTTTATAAATATAGAGGCTTCTTCTTATCTCATCCCT
Source organism: Diploptera punctata (assembly GCA_030220185.1). NCBI lineage: Eukaryota > Metazoa > Arthropoda > Insecta > Blattodea > Blaberidae > Diploptera > Diploptera punctata. The sequence goes on from JASPKZ010002342.1 coordinate 511,258, forward strand.
CAACTTGACCTTCAGTTCGACATGAGTTAAAGATATTATAATATATACGATAAATATACGCGATGTAATCTTAGATATTAAAGCGAATATAAATAAGTAAAATAAAAATCTGAAAGCAATTATTTTATTAAATTACATTAATGCATATATTATTGGATATTAGGTTACTTAAATTGGTATAAAACGTAATTAATTATAATGAACTTATGAAAATACAAATTTGAATTATTTCGGAAGGAAGACATCTCGTCTTAAAACTGGTGACAACATTAGTTGAATTAATTGAAAAGAGAAATCTGCTGTGATTCATCAATAACACACATGGAGGTGCTCTTAATGTGCGGCTGACTCAAAGCTCTGGATGTATAGACTAAATTGCCGAAGCGAGCGGGGAGTATTCACACAATTATACTGTACCTCGTTTGAAAAGCAGAAAACAAGTCATAATATAATTATTTGCCGATCCATCTCTTCAACCGTTTCGCAATTCCATGATTTTTCTACCTTACAGTCTACCATAATTATTTTATACCATCCCTTCTATAGTTACACAATTTTTGTTTCAATGAATAATATCCAAAAGGAAATTAAATTCGATTATTGGAATTTATTGGTGAAAAAAGTAGCTAATTGATAACGAATTTTTAATTTCCAATCAGTGTAATAATGTAAAAATAATTGGAAATTTCAAAATGATTTAGTAGACGAAAAATTATTAATTTAAATGTGGTATTAACGATTTGTGAAGGTCTCAACAATCTAGTAAATTTGTTTAGTTTCTCCCTCTCTGATGATATTGATTATTGAATATCCATCTGACGTATTTGTAACGTTAGAATTACAAAGTATTATGTATAATATTAGGTTATGAAATAATACATTACTACTCCTCACTGCCTCATATATCTCACAGTACTTCAAGCAAGGAATAAGAAGTCTCTGAACAAAATTTGTCAGCTCTTCCATCTCCAGATTGGAATTGTGACGCTAGTGACCTATTAAAATTAATAACATAACATAATTTAGGGTATAAAATGAATCTAGAAAAATCCAAGAAATAGTTTAGGTCTATAGAAACGCGTTGCTAACTTCTATTTCGAAATACTATTGAAATTGTATTAGCTAGTCAAATACAAATGTTAATATATATTAATACGTGAATACAAAATATTGTACCTCTTTTTAAGCACATTGCGCGCACGGAGGTGTGTGATATTTGGCATAATTAAAGTTCATATAGAGAAGGAGTGCAGAAAAATAAAATGTATGTAGAATATGTGTTACAAATGAATTAAATTAAACAAAATGAAAATAAATTGTATCCAAGGAACTAACGTGTATTACTCATTCATTTGTTTACGTTCATACTGAAAGTGCATTGTTTCAAAAATAAAATTGTGCAGCAGCAATGTGAATTGACTTACTCTCGCGTATTTATTATTTATTAGTGGTTTAAAAGAAGTGAGTACATTTTATTATTTAAATTTAAATTAAACCCTGTCTAATCTTGGTTTCAATAATTCCATTATATTTTTTTATATTTTTATATTCGCACATACTTCCATTATGCCTCGACATAGAACATTGACGGCGGGTCGGAGTGAGAGACAAAGAAGAAGGGATTATATTTCCGTACACATAATAACAGGCCAAATCAAATTTAAACATTATAAATAGTATACTAATACCAAATAACGCGTCATTGTTTTTAAATATGGCTTAGCCAAGCTATATCACATATTTCCTATCGTTTGTATTTATCAAATACATCGAAAATTAATGCATAATGACGTATTTGTGACAAACTTAAAAATTTAATGAATTGTGGTCGAATTTCTAGTTTTAATAGAACTATGTAAAGTATGTGTAAAGTGATCCCACTACAGGCCATAGGAGACCCTTGGGGTAGTATGAGGTTAAGGCTCCCACTTTTTCTAGACAATCGACACTTGATATCAGCCGGGTTCTCAGCCCTGCGTGACGGCCGCCTTTACCTACAGAAAAAGTGTGTTACTCATTTCCGTTAGAGGCTGAGTCGACCCCAGGGTCATGGTGTCATCAAAAAGTTTTGGGCAGTCTAAAATTCCTGACTCCACCGGGACTCGAATTCTCGATCTTCCGGTTTGTAGCGTATCGCCTTAACCAATTACGCTACGGAATAAAACTATGGGACTAATAAATTCAGTAATGAAACCTTTACTAATCCTGAGATATACCAGAGTTCGGTTATACAACACCTTAGCAAGATCTGCACTTTGCTACGGCAATTCATGAGATGTACAACAGGGTACACCAAGTGGGATTACAAAAACAATAATATGTTGAAGAAACTACGTTTAGAAACAGATATTAGATATATACATGAATACCAGAACTTGATGAATCATTTGCTACGAATGAGTTCAGTTAGAGTTCCCAAAGCCATGTTTCGTTATTGACCAACAGGGAAGAGATCTCTGGGCCGTCCAAGGAAGTGTTGAATACAAAATTCATCAGTGATATCGTAATAGGCCAGTAGGCCTACAACTTGCATATGTGAAGAAGAGGAATATATATTAGCTCGTCCATCTCAGAAACAGATTTTAAGGAATCTTTGTTATTATTTATTTTAATTTTAAGACGCTTCATCATGTTTGGTGATATCGTGTCTAGGATCTTCAGGATGTACAGCTCTGTATGTCTACTGTAGTGCGTTTTCATGTGTATTGTGTAAAAGCAACTGACATTAAATTTTAATGAATTAAGAAATAATTAATGCTAAATTGGATCGTGATAATGAAATTCCAACTCAGCATTTAGCTTTAATAACAAAGTAAAACTGCGATGAAAAACAAAATCCTGTTGCTCTTAATCAGTTCGTAATATCTGTTGTGAATTTAAACAATATTGTTTTGTATTTTTTTTTCATGACTATTTAACTCATGCCCCAAATGGAGGTCAATGACCAATCACATTTCAATGATTTTTTATTTACAACCAATCACAGTCGTGTTTCGCCTCGAATTTATCATAAGTAATGCCACGAGTGATTTCCAAATTATCGATAAATTCACGACTCACGAAGTGAGGAGTGAATTTATCTAGAGAATTTGGAAATCAAGAGTGGCATTTGTTAGGACTATTTAACGAATAAAATTAAGCTGTTTACTCACAAATCATTATTTAACTATAGTTATTTTAAAATATTTATATATTTAATGTAAACGGCGATGTTTGAAAACAAATGAGAAACGATAGGTACGCTTCTACTGCTTCTTTTGTTTATCACTGCAACCAGATCATACTATTTATTGCCAAAGGAACGCAATATTGTAAGGAGGAGCTTTCTTTAATATGGTAATTATAACACTGATAAATATTTGGTGAAACACGACTCTGATTGGTTGTAAAACAGAAATCATTGAAACGTGATTGGTCATTGACTCCCATTTGGGGCATGAGTTAAATAGTCAACTGAAGTTCATGATATTAAAGAATGCTGCTCTCTCATAACATATTAAATAGGTCATATCATTATTTTACAGTTACAAACACCCTAAGAAATACGGCTACCAGAGCGTATATATAGTGCATGAATGTCAGCATGCGGGAGATAATATAAATACATTTGAGCAATTGATTATACCACAAAAAAAAGAAACTACTGTTTGCACTTTCTTAAACGAATTATTTTCCAGGAAATGACGTTGCAGAAAAATATAATTGTCATATTTACATCATAGGACATCAGAAATTAATTAATACCTATAACCTGCTCTACTATACGGAAGTGAATGCTGGACACTTCGAGCAAAAGATAAATCCCGCATTAATAGTTCACAAATGAGATTCCTCCGATCACTAACTGGAGTAACATTAAGGGATATAATGAAAAGTGATGAGATAAGGATGCAGTGGAATAGTAGGGAAATGGTTGAACATATACAAAATTATCAGATTAAATGGTTCCAACACGTCCTGAGAATGTCAAATTCCCGTTTACCAAAGATGATTTACCACCTCAATCCCAACGGCAAAAGAGACCTCGGAAGACCCTTCAACCGATGGAAAGATCAGTTTTTGGAGTCGCAGAACGGGCATCATCACCCAATACTGCATTCGGAAGAAGAAGAAGAATATAAATATCTCCACTAGGGTGCATTCTTACAATATTGCGATCCTTTGGCAGTAAATAATATGATCTAGTTGCAGTGATGAACGAAACAAGCAAATGAAGCGAACCAATCGTTTCTCATTAGTTTTCAAGCATCGCTGTTTACATTAAATATATAAATATATTAAAATAACTATAGTTAAATAATGATTTGTGAATAAACAGCTTAATTTTATTCGTTAAATAGTCCTAACAAATGCCACTCTTGATTTCCGAATTCTCTAGATAAATTCACTCCTCACTTCGTGAGTCCTGAATTTATCGACAATTTGGAAATCACTCGTGGCATTACTTATGATAATGTGACAAGTTTGAATTGACTGAGAAGATATACATTTCAAGAGAGCTTTTAACTATTTAATTATGTAAACCAAAGTAAAAAGGGACTTCTCTGCGGAACATAATAGTGTAGCACTGCCCATCACTCGACCAGGATATAGTATAATTTTGCATTCGGATGTGAAAAAAAATTGGATATTTAGAGGGAAAAAGGGAGAAAGCAAAGTATAGGGAGAGGGGAATAGCATCGGAAATGGAAGTGTGTAGAGTATTGAAGAACTGAAAGTGACTAGAAAGAATAAAGGTCTAGGTCTGTGTAAAAATATAGAAGTGAAGGGAAGAATAATTTAAACAGGAAGAGGCATCGTAGCCCTATACAAAGTTATAATGATATAATTCATTAAACAATAGTACATTAAAATGCGAGGTTGGGAAGTGGTTTTACAGAAGCGAGGATATGATTAAAAACAGAGCGGTGGCGAGGTTTTTAATTCCCGAGATTCTGTGAAACACTTCGCAAACGTGGGTTGTACAATATTTTTTGCTCGGTGGTATTTTCAAAATAATAAATAATAATAAAATAATAACATCTGTGATGGAAATATTTGCGTTCGTTATAAACAATTGACTAACATTAACAGTGCGGCCAATGTTTATACAGTAAATGCCGTAAATGATTTAGTTGAGACTACAGCAGGCTTTGACACCAATCGGACATAAAATGGCGGCAAGTACGAATGTATTGTTTCATATTGTTTCAAATAAAGTTCAGTTCATTTAAAATGCAGTGATTTGTTTCGTATAATGCACAATAACACTACCGTTTGGATATATTTTTGTATATACATTGTACGTAGCACACATAATGGGCAGTGGTTTTATTTCCCGCACGAGGTAGGTAATATTACGGTATAGTTGTTTCGGTTGGCAATTCCGAAATTTAGGAAACTGAACTTACAATTATGGTCGCCATTGCTGTAAGAACGACAGAACGCACTATCGCGCAAAAAAATAGTAACATCTCTTAAAGTTATTTGAAGAATGGACAATTTAGTGATTATTTTTAAATTTAAATAATAATTACCTTACACTTTATAATTTCAAACAGTTAGAGTTAATCGGTCTAAGTTCGGTCTCTAAAAAGCAAATTAAAATACGTAGTTAAATTTATGCGGTGTAATTCATTTACACCCTGTATAAATATTATAAGATTCATTATTAGTACAAATTGTGAATTAATTGTCACTGATAGTTTATGGAATTACGTAAAGTTACTGTAGAATTTTCGACATAATCTTGCAGTTTATATTTCGTCAAAACAACGTGAAGATGATCCCACGACATAATAGTAATAGTACTATTGTTTCAAATTTTTTGTACGTTGATTTAAAAGCAATTTTTTAATGTGTATAATAAAAAATGAAACAAATATGCAAGCTACATTTAAATCCTAATTCCCCATGATAATTACAAATCTGTTTGCCTTGTTTAATATTTAAGATCAAATTAGGTTGTGGAACTGTATTACTACAATTAATATTTTTAAAGCTAGCGACGCAAATATCCCATATTCTAAAGAGAAATATAAATACTACCTACTACTATTATTTTTTTTAAATCTCTAGATGACGTCCTTTTGGGCTTTCTTCTTTCTTCTTCATAATTTGTAGGATTTTCATCCTGTTTATTTCCAAAATCGCTTCTCGGAGGGAGTCGTACTGGATCTGCATTCACTGTCTATCCATCTCCTGGCTGGTCGTCCTCTTATTCTTCTCCCGTCCATTGGTCTATCTTCTTTAGCTCCTTTTGCAAGTCGATTGTCTTGCATTCTCTCTATATGACATTTTCAATATTTTCGTCTATCTATAATAAATTTGGTCATGTCTTTAATATGACATTTGTCCCTAATTTCTGTGTTGTGTATCTTAAGAAGTAATGTTTTCCCTTGAACAATTTTAGATTTTCATTTCACATTTACTTATTATTTGTTTAGTTTTTGTTGTATCAGCCCTAGTTTCTGCTCCATATATGATAACTGGCCGAACTATCGTTTTTTGTCGTATTTTGTTTCCGTGTTTGATCCGAGGCTTGATACTTGGGACTGCGAGCAATGTATAAGATACACCTTGAAGTGGGTTGTTAATGCGTTATCATGGCGAGTTTATTATTCGGGATTTCCTCCCTAGGCCGACTGCCTTCACCCAGCTCCAGAGCTCAGCCTGCTCCGTTTTATTTCGGAGTTGTCTCTCCTAGATGGGTTGTCTTGCAGGACTAACGAACCCCATTCGCCCGGTCGTCAATCTACAACGCAGCATATGTATAGTTCCCTCTTCCGCCAGGTACACCATACTGAAGGACTGTATCTGCCGTTGAAGTCTTTTGGGCCTTATGTTTGTTAATTCATTTAGAACTGAGGCCGTTTTAGGTCTTCATTACTCTTCTAATTTTCGAACATATGTAAGAATATTGTATGTCTTCGATAACTGTGTAAAATATGCAATATAAAATGCTTTAGATGTAATATTACCGGGCGAGTATGTTTAGGCGAGGTTGCGTGTTGAAATTCTGGCGCCGACCATCTTACTCACTTTGGAGTGTAAAGAGGACTGGAAATAATGAATTTTATTTTATGTAGGCCTAAATTGTATTATATTTATTATATGACTAGAGTATTTGATACCTTATCACGTAAGATATTTAATTCATAAATCAGTAAACATTTACGCTTCTAACCTGAAAATCCGCCAATTTTACATAAAAAAAACTCATATAACTAATACATTAATACGCGAAGGAAAAACTTTGCACCTCTTTCACATTGCGCGCACGTTGGAGTTGTGATATATGGCATAATTAAAGTTCATATGGAGAAGGAGTGCAAAAAAATAAAATGTATGTATAATATCTAACATATAAAATGAATGTTTGTTTATTTGTTTGTTCGGATGCGCTGCCATACCGTTGATCCGATTGTGATGGGACTTTTTGCAAAAGGTTCAGGAGATTCCCGGGATGAACATAGGCTATAAGAGAGTTGTGATACTCAACTCCTACACCCTTAAAATTGCCCTTTGTTGTGGAAAACTTGAAAAAGTAGCTCTTTGGACGCTTAAATGGCTTACGCTACCTAAACCATAAAAAATACACAAAATTAATGTACACAGAATTGAATATCTCAAAAGGCTCTACAAAAACTTCCGCGACAGCATATGTTTATCCCTTACGGATAACTCACAATAACCATTTTTGTCTTTCATTAATGCCAAGAAGATCGAGACAAGTACGTAGATTCATGTGCAAGCATAGCAGCCACATGGCGGGTATTCTTTTACGTATAACTCACAATAACGAATTTTGTATTTAGCTCATTTATGCCATGAAGATCGAGATAAGCAGATTACCGGTTAACACCGGGTAATCAGCACGGGAAATAATAAAATAATTACGATATACATTTATAATTAATTTTCATTTTACTTATTCAACTAATCATAAGAAGTACATTAATTTTTGTCTTTCAGCTCATTTATGCCAAGAAGATCGGGATGAGTAGATTCAAGGACAACGCCGGGTAAACAGCACGGGGTAGGCTACCTAAAAATAATTACGATATACATTTTTTCCTTTTACTTATCTAACTAAACATAAAACACATTAGTTTTCGTATTTCAGCTCATTTATGTCAAGAAGATCGTGATATGTAAATTCTCGGGCAACTCCAGGTAATCAGCACGGGGTATCTAAAAATATAAATTTATTATTATTTTACCCTTTACTTATTCAACTACATAAAAACACATTAATTTTCATTTATTTAGGCGTAGCAGCGCATGCCGGGTATAGCTAGTGTGTTATAAATAAATTAAATCAAAGGAAATAAAATCAATTGTCTCTAAAGAATGTGTGTGTATTACTCATGCATTTGTTTAAGTTCATACTGAAAGTGCACTGTTGTAAAAAGGAAATTATCAGCAGCAATGTGAATTGCCTTACTCCCGCATATTTATTATTAGTGATTTTTAAAAAAATGAGTACATTTTATTATTTAAATATAAATTAAACCCTGTCTAACCTTGGTTTCAGTAATTTCATTACAGTTTTAATTTTCGATATTCGCACCTACTTCCATTATGCCTCGACCTAGAACATTGACGAGTCGGAGTGAGAGACAAAGAAGAAGGGATATATATTCCCGTATACATAATAAGAAGCCAATGCGAATTTAAGTATACAAATGTCAAATCACGCATTATTGTTTTTAAATATGGCCTAGCCTAGCTATACCACATATTTTCTATCGTTCGAAATCGAAAAGTAATGCATAATGACGTATTTGTGACAAGCTTAAAAACGTAATGAATTGTGGTCGAATTTCGACCGCTTGGCGACCACTAGTAGATATAATGTATTGTGATGATGTTTTATCTAATAAAATGCAACTTAAACACATAGGATTCGATTTTGGTCCCTACTTTATTTTTAATACATTAATTAATGATTTGCCTGATATAAAAAAATGTATTATTTTTTGTGACAATGTGGGAAAGAAATTTCACGTGATTCTAATTTTAAAAGTCAATATATTTAAAAAAAGAAATTGAAGTTTTAATTACGAAGTGCGTTTAGTTAATCTTGGGTAGGTTTATATTTTTAAAAAGTAGCAATATATGTGTTCTTGAAATATATCATGACATGAAAGAGAAGGTTTTTCAAAGAAAGTAACACTAGGAACTTAAATCAATTCTGGTTTGGTTGGAATGGCCATATCAACTTGATCCCTAAGAAAGAGTTACTGTTATAAGTATTACATGCCACGTTGTCTATCATACACTGTTGACAACGAAGTGTTATTAACTATGTATTATGCCATCTTCGCAGTCATTTGCAATATAGAATAAGTGTTATGGGCACCATCGCTCAGCTGACAAGCTCTTACAGAAGACTATCAGAATTATACATGAAGTAGAGTATGAGAGCATTGTAAATATTTTAAGAATTTGCGGATTATTACTTTTCCATCAAAATTATTTAAGAACTTATCTAAGTCAACCAAAAACTTAGAATATGACTTGTGTATTGTCATATTATTAACATATTATAATGTATCTGATTATTTTTAAAATGTAATTATTGTTTTGGAGAAGCTACATATGCACATGACACGACAATAAAGAAGCTATTTATCACAAGCAATGTCATGAGTGATTTCCAAATCGTTGATACATTCACGAAGTAACTCGTGAATTTATCTAGAAGATTTGGAAATCAAAAAAGGCATGAATAAAATTAAGATTCAAAAATCATTATTTAAATATGGTTACCGGCATTTTAAAATATTTATATATTTAATGTATGCGGCTATGTTTGAAAACAAATCAGAAATATGTGGTTATGTTTAATTTGTTTATTCACTGCAACTTGATCATATTATTTATTGCCAAAAAGGATCGCAATATTGTAAGAATGCACCCTAGCGGAGAAAAAATGAGACACTTCAAACTGTATGTTATAACCAATATTATGGGTTTTTAATTAATTTTTTTAGTAAACAACTCAGTAAAATCATTATTTAAACACACAATTATTGGAGACACAATTATCAAATGTGTTTTTTTCGAAGGAATATGTTCATTATAATTTGTTATATTCGATGTATCTGGAGAGTCAGTCACTGCAAAATAATGCTTTGATCTGTTCAAAATATTTAAAAAAAAAGAGGACCTTTCTTTAGCACAAAAGCAGGAGGTGGTTAAGAAAAGTCTATAAAGAATGAGTGAAACACGACTGTCATTGGTTGTAAAACAAAATTCATTGAAACGTGGTTGGTCATTGACTCCCATTTGGGGCATTAGTTAAATAATCTATTAAATTATTTTGTTTAAATAAATAGGACCTACAGTGTATTTTTTCGTTTTTTCTTTCTTTCCTATTCAATTTATTCATTTCTATTTAGTTTAATTTGCTTATATTTAATATATCACGTCTAATGACAAGAAACAGGTCCTATAGTGTAAGTTCATTCAAAAATTTACCACACGGTTCTTGTTTCCATTACGCTGCATATTTTCAGATTTTCAAAAAATCTAATCACATGAGTGAATTTAATAACAGAGTTTAATCAATTTCGGTATATTAGTTCTTATGAAAGAACAAAATTATTTAACATACACAACAGAAATCTTTTCTATATCCGTTACATAAAGGCTTAACTGATTCTGTTAATTCAATACAAAAAGTCAATAATAATAAAAACCAACAGAATGAGAAAGTAATTCTGTTTCACAAAAGCACCGATTCAAAACAATAATTATAAACTTGTTTGGATGATCACCAAAGTTCGATGAGGCAACAACTGGTAAAAATTACATGAATTTTCCATATGTTCTAAAAATGTACTTTTTTTCCTCAGAACAAAGTGCATTGTGTGTGTTTTCAAACAAAAATAACAAGTAAATAATTAACAGATATTTCAAAAGTAATATGAACAGTCTACAACAGACCAATCTCTTTACATTCATTGAACTATACCGGAATTATTGCTGTTAAAATACTATTAATATGTAATACTTTTTTTAATGGGTGATAAAACTTAGTAAAATAAGTTTAAATCCATACAGTTTTTTTTTATTTTTAGCGGAAGTTCTAATTAAAAAAATGTTCATATAAAAATTCACGGGTATTTATCATCTATTGGTACATACTGATGATGAATTATTAGGTGATAACGAGGAAACACTAAAAGTCAACAAACACATTATTTTAAATAATGGTAAGAAAATGGTCTTGCGAATCAATATCAGTAAAACTAAATATATGGCCACTCGTACAAATACATTATAGGTCTATAATGGAAATGGACAGTTAATAAAAAATAGAGAAAGTTTGAAGAAGTGGCTGAATTCAAACACCAAGGAACAGGAATGAGGTGCAGAAAATGAAATTAAACATATTCAATTACCTATTACAGTGACTCCATTCCCCTCAACTTCTATCTCTCTCTCTCTCTCTCTCTCTCTCTCTCAAAAAAAAAATATATAAAACCATTACTGTTCGAGTATGGAGCGGCTCGGTGGCGCAAGCGGTTAGACGCTCGCCTCTCACCGCTCGGGGCCCGAGATCGAGTCTCGGCTACTCCATATTGGTTTCGTGGTGGACGAAACGGAGCTTGGGCAGGTTTTTCTCGGGGTTTCTTCCGTTTTCGCCTGCCACAAATTTCATTCCACCATTTCTCCATACTCGTCTTATTCATTTCACTTCGTTCATCCGCCCCTGTGACGGTGCGTCAGGATTGGTCGGCCGGCTCTCTAGTAGTTCACAGACCTCTATAAATATAGGGGATTCATCTCATCTCATCCGTCGACACGAGTTGAGGATATTTATTTTATTTATTACATTATGTGGATGCGAAACATAGACCCTTACTATAAGGAAGAAGAAAATATTACGAGTACATGAGAATAACATTTTTATGAATTTTTGGACCGAAGAAAGACGAACAGGCAGGTGGATGGAAAAGGCTGTGTAACATTGAAATACTTAATCTTTATGAGAAACCAGATGTAATAAGGACGCCCGTAGTAGTCTAGTGCTTATGTTCCTCGCCTCCAGTCCCGAGGGTTGCGGGATAAATCTAATCGGGGTGGTTGGATTTTTTAGAATGAAAAACCCAAGGAACAAGTCATCCGGGAGGGAATTTAAGCCGTGGATCCCAAGTCTGAAGATTTTCAGGCTCGAATTAGAACCTTAAGCCTGGAAAAGGAGGCCTCTAAGCAGGCGACCGTTAACTTCCAAGTAATACATTTTTTTGAGCGATAGTGCGTTTTGGCATACATACAGCAAAGGCGACAATAATTGAAAGTTAAACTTCCTACATTTTGGGGTTGCCAACCTAAATAAATATACTGTAATAAAAATAACTGTACTGTAATATTACATATCACACCCTGGGGGTCCGCTTATCGGGCCCCAGCTGTGCTCACACCAGCAACAGGGCGCGTCCCCGGGTGGCGGATTGGGGAACGGTCGGTGGTTTGCTTTGCATTCCTCCCGGCTAGGTCCACACCGGACCCGCGGGCCATTTGTGAGGTCGTCAGGACTCGAGCGCCCTGACGCACTCGTGCTGCGCCCACTTCAGCAGCCAATCGCGTCCCCTCGGTGGCGTAGTGGGGAAAAGGTCGGTGGATCTGCTAGTCAGTCCTCCCTTTCAAGTCCGATGGACTCGCGGACCATAAGTGGATCAACAGGGGGAAGATGAGCGACCTGTTGTCAAAGCTCACATATCCTGGCCCACAGCGGGATTTCGGCCGCCGTGGCGAAGCGGTGGGAGGCTGGAGATCAGAAGCTCCTTTCTCTTGGTTCCATGAACCCGCGGACCTCTGTGGGGGCACCATGGGCGATGAGCACCCTGGATGCCTACTTTGCTCAGTGGGCTGGACTCACAGCAGCTGCATGTCAATACCTAGTCTTGCGAACGGGCTGGTTGGGACTATGCCGGGAGTAATGCTGGGAATTACCACCAGGTCAGTAAGCTTGGAAAAGGAGGAAGCGCGGTCTTTTGGGTGTGGGATTAGCGCCGACTCCGGGACCGAATGACCCAAGGACAATCTGTGAGGTCGTCAGGAGTTGAGCGACCTGACGTACTAATGCTCAGGCTGGACCCACTTCAGCAACAAAACACGTCCGCAGGTGGTACACTGGGGGAACGGTCGGTGGATCTGCTGGACAGTCCTCCCGGCTAAGTCCAAGGGACTCGTGAACCATTAGTGGGGTCGAGAGGAGTTGAGCGCCTTGTCGTACTATTGCTCACCTGTTGGAGCTTGCGAGCTCCTTGCTGGACCACAACTGCAACAGGACACGTCCCTGGGGACACACCAGAGAACGGCTCTGACCAGTGGCAGAGGGGGGCAACTATGCTGGTTCCCGACTAAGCCTACTGGCTCGTGGACAAACTGTGGGGTCACCAGGAGATGAGCACCTGGATGTACTAAAGTCTCACACTGCGGGGCTTGAGAACTCAAGCCCTAGCCGGTCTCACAACGGCTGCAAGATGCGTCCCTGGAGGTAGAACAGGGGAACGGCGGTGGATTTGCGACAGCAGTCCTCCCTGCTAGGCTCGAGGAGCCCGAGGACCAACTGTGGGGTCGTCAGGAATGAGCGACCTGACGTACTATGTAGCTCAGCAATTTCCCTGAAGTTGCGACTCCAACACCTTCTCCCTGAGGTGTTTTGATTTTAGCCGAGAACCTTTGAACGTGGACGCGAATAGATAGGGACGACTAGATACTGGGACTTGATAGTATGATCTTTGACCGAGGTATCCCAAGGGGTGGAGGCATGGGCCCCAGATTACATATCACAAACGCGTGTGGGAAGTAAAATCACTGCCCTTTATGTATACTACGGACAATCTATATATAAAAAATATCCAAAGGATAGTGTTAATAAACATTATGTGAAATAAATCACTGCATTTTTAACGAACTGAACTTTATTAGAAACAATATAAAACAATAAATACGTACTTGTCGCCATTTTATCGCCAAATTGGTCTCACGGCCTCGTGTAGTTTCAATAATAAACATTATGTGAAATAAATCACTGCATTTTTAACGAACTGAACTTTATTAGAAACAATATAAAACAATAAATACGTACTTGTCGCCATTTTATCGCCAAATTGGTCTCACGGCCTCGTGTAGTTTCAACTAATAAACATTTCCCACACTGTTAACGTTAGTCAATTGTTTAATATTAACGCAAATATTTCCAACAAAGATGTTATTATTTTACTATTTTTTATTATTTTGAAAACCCCATCGCGCAAAAAAATAAGCGAGGTTCTTATAGCCGAGATTCTGTAAAAACCACTTCCCAACCTCGCATCGTAATATACTATTGTTGCCTACTATATGTCTCATTGGGTCGGTATGTTAACAACATGCCATTCATGACATCTTTAGGGAAATTGGCGTAACTAAATTAGCTTGTTCTAGAAACTCTGAAAGAGGAGTGGCTATCAAAGGACCATAAAGTCAATAAACAATATGTAATAAGAGCATCATAGTCTGCGATCGGTAGGACATGTGGCAACATTGGGAAACTAAATTAATGGTGAAAGGAATAGGGACATAGAAACTGATTCTAGGAAAACTAAAGGATAAGCGCCTAGTAGGTGGGTCAAAAATGAAATGGGAGCATAACATTAATTATGATTCGTGAAGGTGAAGTAGGCATAAATGTGAAATTATTTAAAACATTAGCTCGGGATAAGGATGCTTAGCCGGTTGATGCATAACATCATACAATTGAGGAATCCAAAACTATGAGATCTTAAAAAAAATACCTTGATCAATATTTTAATTCTTGCAATGTTTAATTCCTTTGATGAAGGTAGTAAGATATATATATATATATATATATATACGAATATGAAAGTTTTCTTGGGTTTTCCGCGTCTTGGATTCAAGATCGGCCTCCGGCCACTGATTCCGACGTTTCGGCATGATCCCATATGCCATTATCAAGACAAGTTCGAAGCACAGGTTTAGGTCTTATATAATAAAACGCATAGAGTTTTTGCTGTGGTCCGTTTCCGAAGACGTACATCCATCCATATATATATATATATATATATATATATATATATATATATAGGTCCACCACTGTGGTCTCGAGGTAGCGTGCTGCCTTGTCACGCAGCGGGTCCGGGTTCGATCCCTGGTCGGGGCAGTTTTTCTGGGTGAGGTTTTTATCGGGGTTTTTCCTCACCTGTAAGACAAATGTCAGAAAAACTTTAAGGCCCAAACGGTCCCCGAAATCATATGGCCATCATCCTTATCATTATCATCCTTACCATTATCATTATCATCATCTTCCTTCACCGGTGTGGAAAGCAACGGGTAGCTACCACACCTACACAATTCCCTAGTAAAGGTGCAAGCATAGCATGAAAATGCTATGATTGCAGTGAAGGACCTGCCTTCTGGCAGAATTACTATGGATATATATATATATATATATATATATACCCATACGTCTCGCGTGGGGATACGGGTGCTCCGTAGATTGAGCTTTTTAATCAGGATAATTTTAGTTATTTATCTACAGATGTCAACCAAAACTATGAGATCTTATAGAATATCTCCAGCAATATCTATATTTAATCAATTTTTAATTATTTTGATAAAGATGGACTAAATGATAAACGATCATAACATCTACCCTAAATGATTGGATGTATGAAATCACAAAAAGTGTTATCAATATGTTCATTATATTTGCCAGGATGTCAGATATCTATTTGTAGTATGCATTACAATAAAAATGTATATAATTTTAATTTTACCAGTCATAAGTAGTGGTATGTTTGTATAGAGTGTCCGTTCTAAGCTAAATGCATTTGTACGAGTTGTACATACGCTTGAATATAAATGCAGCTAATAAGATCTTGTAAACTAATGCATTGACATTGAAGTTTACATGTATGTCAGCAAGAGTTACATTTGCAGCCAGATAACGCAATTAGTACGTTAATTATGTAGTGCGAATTGCACATTATACACATCCCCATGTCATGTGTAACTTCTCAAGTGCAGTCACTTCTACTTTCGTTCCATTTATAATTCCTAAATTAATTAAGAATGTCAACACACACTACTAAGCTTTTAACAAACTAATAAAATAATAATAATAATAATAATAATAATAATAATAATAATAATAATAATAATAATAATAATAATAATGATTTCTGTAAGGAAAACGAAGACCATGGCTTTTAGAGGAAGAGATCCAGTGAGATCCAAAATTATTTTAGAAAATCAAAGTATAGAACAGGTGTCTAGTTTCAAATATTTGGGCTGTGATGTTGGCTACAATGTGGAAAGAGATATTGACTCCAAAATAAATAAATTTCAGACGGTGTGTGGAACAATACAGAGAACATTCAAAAATAAAATTAGAAAAGAAACAAAGATAAAAATGTATAATGTTATGGCGGTTTCCACAATATATTATGGATGTGAAACTTGGGCTCCAATGAAAAAACAGAAGGATAGAATACAAACGGCGGAGATGAGGTTCCTAAGACAAGTTAAAGGATGTACAAGACTTGATAGAATAAGAAATGAGGATATAAGAGAAGAATTGAAAGTACAGCCTTTATTGGATAAGGTCACGAATTACAGACAGAAATGGATTGATCATATGAATGGAATGAGTAATGACAGATATCCATTGTTAACAAGAAATTATCAAGTAAGAGGAAGACGTGATGTTGGAAGACCTAGAAGACGTTGGGCGGATGCATTATGAAGTCGGAACGGGCAATTGCCTAATCCCTGGAGTGATGATGATAATAATAAATAATAACTGTGCTTGTAATATCTAAATTCCATAGGTTCCTTACTCCATGCTAGTTTACAAAACTAAATTTGCATAATCACAATACAATCAGTTGGAGAAGGCAGTTATTACACTGGTCAACGTGATTTTTGTCTCATGAGTACCAATAGTTGTACTTAATTCAGTTTTTTTTATCGTGTTTGAAATATGTATTCGGAATTTCTCCATCATCCACAGTTTTTTATTTCAATTGCAATTAATGGATTTAAATAATTATTCTTTTAATAAACTTTTTTTCGCCCTAATGATCTTGATGAAGATTTTCGTGCTGTAGGCCGTGGTCGTGAGGATTATAGTTCCCCGACGTTTCGCCAGAGATTGCGTCTGGCATCCTCAAGGGTTGTCTGAGGATGCTAGACGCAGTCTCTGGCGAAACGTCGGGGAACTACAAGCCTCACGACCACGGCCTACAACCCGAAAATCTTCATCAAGATCATTATAGCAACTCCGGCCGTGAAAGAGATACAATTTGCAGATTTGCACTTATCATGAATTCGAAGTAACCAGCTGCTACTGATTACATCCGCACCAGCTTTCCGTCTAGGATTTTATTCACGATTGTGGTACGCACACAACATAGTAAATAAAAATACAGTCATAATAATAATAATAATAATAATAATAATAATAATAATAATAATAATAATACTGGCTATAATGAGCAATTGATATCTGACTTTTTTATTTAATCAGTTATCAGAATTTTGGATTCTCTCGCCTATGCGTCATTACCATTAACAACTATACTAAAAGAGATCCTTTAACCATCTGAAAAAGAGATGGATTGAAAATTCAGCCTTAAGATCGCAACAGGCTATCAAGTCTCATACTTGCATGGAAGAAAGTAATAATACTACTACTATTATCGCTACTACTACTACTACTACAAATAACTAACTAACTCACTGGTACCATCGAACCTGGTTCATGGCCACGCAGACATAAGCTCTCCATATATCCCTATCCTGAGCTAATGTTTTCCTATCATCCCCTGTATAATCTACTTCCCTCAAATCATGGATAATGTTATCTCCCACCTCATTCTTGGTCTAACAACTGGGCGTTTTCCCTCAGGTTTTCCTACAAGAAGCTTCCATGCACCTCTTTCATCCCCCATATGTGCCACATGTCATGCCCAATTCCGTCTACAAGACTTAACTGTTCTTATTATATCTAGCTCCCTATACATATCATGTAGCTCCCTATTATGTAAGCTTTCTCCATTCTCCAGTCTTTAATAATAATAATAATAATAATAATAATACTGATTATGATGAATTTAAAATGAGCAGTTGATGTTGGTCTTGTATGCTTAAAAATGTTTTATTTATTTAATTTATTATTTTGCTCAAAACAACGCCGTAATTTTGGGATTCCCTCGCCCATGCTTCATAACTCATTAGTTGAGATCGTAGTAGCCTAACAGCCATTTTACTTCCACGGAAGATGAAGATACTACCACTACTACTACTACTACTACTACTATTACTACTACTACTACTACTACTACTACTCCTACTACTACTACTACTACTAGTAGTAGTTCTAATAATAATAATAATAATAATAATAATAATAAAAATAATAAAAGAATATTTGGCAATAAATAGCAATGAAAGAGAAAATTTAATATTGGAAGAAGGAATTCAAATAAAGCAAGTGAAACAAACTAAATATTTGGGAATAATTATGGATACCATTGAAGGTATAGGGCAAAGAGAACATAAAGCATAGAATTGAATTGAGTAGCAAAATAATATCGTCGTTAAATTCCATATGGTGGGATAAGCATATTTGGAAAGACAAAAAAAAATATATTAGTAAAACATTGGTGGAATCTGTTGCAATGTATGGAAGTGAGGTATGAACAATCAATAAGTACTATAAGAATAGACTAATACCTCTAAAAATTGATTATTTACGCAGAAGTGCCAGAAAGTCTAAATTAGAATATGTCACAAATAAGGAAATTAGAAACATAATGGAAGCAGAAGAAAGCATAATTGAAAGAATTGAGGAGAAGGAATTAAAATGATTAGGGCATATTTTAAGAATGGAAGATGAGCGATGAACGAAACTACTATATCAATGGCAACCGACCTGAAAGAAGAAAAGAGGGAGACCAAACTTAACATAGAAGGAAAACATGAGCATAGTAATGCAAGCAAGAGGGCTAAACATTGAAGATGCCCAAGATTGTAGGCTTTGGAGGTTTGGCACGGGAAGACGGCAAGAAATCAGTATACTCAATGGAAACAAGAAAATAAAAAAAAATGATAATACTGTGCCAATAGTTCCTAGATTCAATGTCATTACAGCTAAGGTATTATACTCTAATTTCTAAGCTTGCATCTTTAAATATATTTAAATAAATAATAATAGAATTAAACACGCTTTCCACTTTTTTTACTATATTAACCTTTCTGCAGAATAGTTTTACGAGAAATAAACGCAAATAAACGATTTTCGCCATCGGTTAATTTTCCTCCAGTTAGAAACTGCGGAGTGGCAGCAAGGATTTATAAATACTGTATTCGTATAGTTTATCTATAAAGTTCGCTACCTAAAAATGTGGCTAGTTCAAAACACTAATTTTTACAGACAGCAAGATTTCACTAATAGTAGCTTCTTTATTAATAAAGTCATATACTTTTAATAATGGAGTTTGTGATAAAGAAATCAGGCTAATACGGAACATAATATAAGTTTTCTTGAATATAGCAAGCTTTTAATAATGTTGTTTTTGAGAGTATAATATGTGCATTGTTGTAACATCGGAGATTATATAACTTGATGTTAATAAAGAACACTGTACGAAACATGTCACCACTAAATTATAGTAGAGTTTCAGAAATCTCATTTGTATTTGATAAATTCGCAAAATTGATACTTAGAACTTTTCAAATGGAAACGAAGCTTTTGGTGAACGATATACAAGGCAGAGTATTTAAAAAATGGTAATAGAATAGTTGTGGCAATACGGTTTGTGATATAAGAATTAGTTTAGAACCCAAATAGAACCTCTACCATCTCCAAAACATAATAATAATATAATATAAACCACCGCTGTGGTCTCGAGGTAGTGTGCTACCTAGTCACGCAGCGGGCCCCGGGTTCGATTCCCGGTCGGGAAGAGTTTCCTGGATGATTTTTTTTTTCGGGGTTTTTCCTCATCTGTAAGACAAATGTCAGGAAACTATAAGGCCCAAACGGTCCCCGAACAACATCTGGTCATCATTATCATCATTAACATATGCATTAAGTTTGGGATTGAGGGCCTCTCTTGGCGCATCATTACCATCATAATCGCCTATCATATATCATCGGGGCAGCGTAACTCCGCCTTAAAGGCGCCCCAATCTCAGAAGCGAGTTACAATAACGTCATGCTAGGAGAGAATACCAGAATGTCGAAATGACAATGTGGTGGCATAGAACAAAAAAAAATCAAAAAGTAGTTCTTTGAATACCAGACTACCATAGAGAGTGTAACATGAAAATTGGAGTAAATTATTACCAGAACACTCTGTGAAATCTTTCAACTCCAGAATGGTGTAAGATTTCAATTACTAAAATTATTCAATTCACATAATTTTTACTACATAGTATGTTATATGGAAATCTGCTTTGAAAACAACACAATAGAAACATAATAGCCTATACAATACAGTAAGATTTAAATAAAATGTATGTTATAAGATAAAAACTTAAAATATGTACCTTGTGGCAGGTGGCGTCGTCCTCAACTGTGTTAAAATATTGAATTTAAAATTTAAAATTCACTGATAACATTTTAAATTCAATATTTTAACACAGTTGAGGACGATGGCACCTGCCACAAGGTACATATTTTAAGTTTTTATCTTATAACTATTCATTTCAACGGAATTTGATATGAATTTTATTAATATTGAAAATGTATGTTTCTAATACCACTACCTACACCTTACGTGTTTTGGATTCCGCTCTGAGCGGATGGATGGTGGTTATGTGGCATATTTTACAATTTACGCAACACTTCGGCAGACAACTTTTATAGCCTAGATGATGTATTCTTGTATACTGTGCAGACTAGAGTGCAGGATTAATGTATTTGTATGTGTTTGTGTAGTGTTAAGTGTGCTGTAAGAGACATGATGATGAAGAGATGGGAGAAGGTGAAACCAGGTGCCAGCCCATTTCTGTCGAAAAGCACCAAGAAGACTATCCAGATTACGATGGACGAATCAGTATCAAAGTACCAAATGCTTTTTAACAAATTTCCTGCGGAGTATTTGCAATTTAATACAGGAAATACAGGAATTTGGTGCACAATCTAACGATTAAAAATTGCACACCACCACCCTTCCTAGCCCCGAAATTGAAAAATTTATAATTTAATTAATTTAAAAATGCTAATTTTCAAACCCACCAGGTATCGAACCCGGGCTCGCTAGTCAGGAAGTAGGCAGTCTACCACCTGAGCCAGCACCGAGCGCGGTTTGTGGTAAGATTATTACAAAAAATAAATTCACGATCAACTCCATGCTCTTTCAGCACATGATTTTAATATTCTAGATTTAAGGTTCTTGATGTTCTGGGGGTAAAGGCGGCCGTCACGCAGGGCTGACAACCCGGCTGACATAAAGTGCCGATTGTCTAGAAAAAGTGGGAGCCCTAACCTCCTACTACCCCAAGGGCCTCCGGGTCTGTTGTGGGATCACTTTACTTTACTGTTGTCGTTATACCGTCATATGCTAACATTTTTGTGTACTTGCTTCCTCCTTCTGGACTGGAGTGTCGTCAGCGCATATAAATAAAATTACACAATGAAACTTAAATCTCTTATGCATAATTGTCCGCCGTGAAAGTCTGAGATCAAGACGGTGTTTGATTGGTATCTAACGTGCTACAACTAACACTGAAGTCGATAACTCTCTTGTTCTCCAATACTACGTCCTGGCTGTGCAATTTTCTATGTGTTTTTCACCCTTTACGTCCTATGGGCGATTGCAGAAAATTGACTTTAGTGTAGAAGATACAATGACCTCGTGAGGTATTTTGTAAGTCAGTCATGACTCGTACTTAAACTGCATTGAGTGACTTCTATCTTCCACTAAAGTTCTGGTATGGGGTTGGTATTATTAAAGAGGCATTATAAATTCTTATCTTTTGAGGATGATTTAACTCTAGATAGTTTTTGTTAGTTCTTTTTAGTTATTCATTCAGTGGGAGGGTAGATTGTCCTGAGCACTGCAACCTGAAAAATCTATAGCTCTATCCCGGTATTATGGAGATGGCTAGAATAAAAGTCTACTCCATGTGTTACATCAGTTGTAGGTCGTCTTCTAGGTACGACATCCAGATTTTACTCCCATGACCCATACCGATATTTTTGGGTTGGGTCCGAGGCCTCGAGGAGGGACAAAAACCTTACCCTTGGCCCTTTCTGACCTTCTTATTGATCAGGCTCGGAGTCATGAGTCAGCACGCTGGTTGGCACCCCACTAGATCCCCGCAATCACATATTTTCAACACCATCAGATTGCCAATCAAACTTTTCTTTTTCTTTAACATGAGATGAGGCGAAGGATGATATGAAATGAATGAATGAGAAATGAAATGATAGAAGGGGAGAGATGGGGGAATGACGATGTTGGTAGGATGAAATTCGAGAAACGGGAGAACCTCGAAAAAAATATATAAAATCTCGTTATGGCTCACTACCAATACTCCTCTGGAATTGCCAAACCGGGATTCGAGTCAGGGTTGTTCTAGGAAAAAACTATGTAAAATTTGTGACATGGACTTTTCCTAAACAGAAAACTAAACGAATACATCCATTCCAGAATACTGTTAGGTTTTAGTAATGGTATTTTCAGATCAATTCGCATAGTTTTGTCAACCGAGTTTATTACCAAAAAAAAATGGCTATGATACATTGAGACACTTAGTCCTATACGAAATCTATCACCTCCAGAATACTGTGACATTTGAGAAAGGATAAATTCATGCTTACTAGATTTGCCTAGTTTTAATTACAGAGTTTGTGACATGGAAATCAGGCTAGTTCAGAACACAATAGAAACTCTATCACCTCCACATCTTTTCTCGACAGCAACATTTCCAGGATCACACACTGTGATCACTATTAACGCAAACACGGTCAGTTTATTCGCGTTGCAAAATGGTGGTGGGAGGGATGGAACGGAGGGGGTGAAACAACACACGAAAGGAAATAAAACACAATAATATCCCCTCGTAATGTTATCCCAGACCACCATTCCAATGAACACACGTACAAAATGTCAATGGAGGATAAGGAATATATGCGACCATATATTTTTCCCTTTCCAGATAAATAATTTACACATTTAATTACCATAATGGACGAGCCTCGGCCCAAAGCGGGAGGCACATACACACCGAAAAAAAATTATATATATGATTTTATGCTTTTCACATTCATTCTACTTAACGATATATCAAAAACACATAAAAGTAGTCGCTGTACTGCAACATGGCCATCACCCCATTCCCCTCTTCCCACTCTATTCCCTCTCTTTCTCGCTCTCCTATCTATACATGTGCGTTTATACGAGTAGACAGGGATGTGCTATAACTGTGCAATAGCATTAGGGTACTATACCCTGTGCAAAAGGGGACAACAACACGACTGAACCAAACCAAGCGAATACTAATATTTACCGCCGGTTTTACACCATTTCACATGTAGCATTATAAATTACTTCAGAAACCTTTATACATTTGTTCATTTTTATTTATATTTTTTCTAGATTCAGAGAAATTTGTATAAGAGATATGAAATATTGTATTCTACAGACCAATATCACTACCTCACATACGATCCTGGGATTAAATTCTGGATCTGAGAAAGTGAGTGGGGATTAACCCTGATCTATAGGACTCCACACTTTCTGAGAGCAAGCATACGTGCAGTATTCAAACCAATTCTTTCGCAGAATTTATTATTATTATTTATTATTATTATTATTATTATTATTATTATCATTGTTTTGAGTTTAAATTCCACTGCCGATTAACGTGATTATTTTCATGTGAATATTTCCAAACGACAAAGGAAATGCTAATTTAAATTTCATTCCCACAATCCATTTTATCATTAACTAACTAACTCACTGGAACTATGAACCAATGGGTTCGTGGTTCATGTCCGTGTGGACATAAACTCTCCATACATCCCTATCCTGTGCCAATGTTTTCCTATTATTCCCTTATAATCTACTTCTTCCTTCAAAGCATAGTTAATGTTATTCTCCCACCTCATTCTTGGTCTACCAACTAGGCGTTTTCATCTGGTTTTCATACAAGAAGCTTCCATGCACCTATTTCATTCCCCATTCGTGCCACATGTCCTGCCTATCGCAGTCTACGAGACTTAACTGTTCTTATTACATCTGGCTTCCTATAGAGACCATGTAGTTCACTGTTATTTAGTCTTCTCCGTTCACCTGTCTGTTGATCTCTCTTTGGTCCAAAAATTTTCAGAAGAACTATTCTCAAATACTCGTAATCTCCTTTCCTCCATTTATCATTAATTATTATTTAGCCTAATTATTTTTATGATCTATTACATTTACAGAAGACATACGAATATAGTTAATAAAATACTTAAAGATATACTAATATAATGCATGTGTCATGAGAAAAAAATATATTTTAGGAATATGTGTAATCATTTTGTCTTGAAATTTTTCAATTATGATTTGGCATTAGATTTACGATTAAATGATTTTCTCGCGAGATTTAATTAGTATAATATTTCATTGCATTTATTTTAATCATGTAGTCGTGGGTTTACATATCGTCTGACAGTCTAGGGAGACAATATTTGTGTCTCAAGTTCGTTCGTTTTTTTCTCGGGATAGGCGGAGAAAATTAAAGGCTTCTTTCGAAGAGGAAGATAAAAGCGGTCTGTTCTCAGTTACATTATTACATGGGGCATCAAATATACAAAACATAACCCTGGTAATATTCCCAAGTGTAGGAGCTCACTTCCTGGAATCAAAATTAGTATAGAAATAGGCGACATTAAACCCTCCAAATAAGCAAATGTAATGCATATGGATTTTGTTTCTATATAGTACAGTCGTGTTATCGTCCAGAAGGATTTCGACCCAATGACACAGTTTCCCTCTTTCACATACACTATAGCGTATTCATATCCTCATAATTTATGTTTATGAAAATAGTTCCCACCATAAAATAAACTCAATAAACTTCACAATTCGGAACAGAGAAAAAAATAGATTATATAGTTTTAGCGTCAACCCTGTTATAATCAAGATCGGGATAAGTAGATTCCCGTGCAACGCCGGGTAATCAGCACGAGATGTCTAAAAATAATTACGATATCCATAGTAATTCTACCCGAAGGCAGGTCCTTCACTGCAATCATAGCATTTTCATGCTATGCCTGCAGCTTTACTAGGGAATTGTGTAGGTGTGGTAGCTTCCCTTTGCTTTCCACACCGGTGAAGGATGATGGTGATGATGATAATGATAAGGATGATGATGATGGCCATATGATTTCGGGGACCGTTTGGGCCTTAAAGTTTTTCTGACATTTGTCTTATAGGTGAGGAAAAACCCCGATAAAAACCTCACCCAAAAAAACTGCCCCGACCGGTGATCGAACCCGGGCCCGCTGCGTGACAAGGTAGCACGCTACTTCGAAACCACAGCGGTGGACAATTACGATATAAATTCATAATTATTTTTCTCTTTCTACTCATTCAACTACACATAAAATCAGATTTAATTTACTTAGGCGTCGCAGTGCACGCCGGGCAATAGCTAGTTGATAATAAAATGCAAAATGTCTTGTCATAAGTAATGCCACGAGTGATTTCCAAATTATCGATAAATTCACGACTCACGAAGTGAGGAGTGAATTTATCTAGAGAATTTGGAAATCAAGAGTGGCATTTGTTAGGACTATTTAACGAATAAAATTAAGCTGTTTACTCACAAATCATTATTTAACTATAGTTATTTTAAAATATTTATATATTTAATGTAAACGGCGATGTTTGAAAACAAATTAGAAACGATAGGTACGCTTCTACTGCTTCATTTGTTTATCACTGCAACCAGATCATACTATTTATTGCCAAAGGAACGCAATATTGTAAGGAGGAGCTTTCTTTAATATGGTAATTATAACACTGATAAATATTTGGTGAAACACGACTCTGATTGGTTGTAAAACAGAAATCATTGAAACGTGATTGGTCATTGACTCCCATTTGGGGCATGAGTTAAATAGTCTTTAAGATTTCATGGTGATTAAAGTTGGAATTTGCGTACTATTCCTATGTAATATGTGTGTTCCAATGCCATCCACTGCACTTCCTCGTATTTCGGATACTACACTAGGCGGATAGATGTCGTTAATGTGGTCTATTTTCAATTTACGCAACATTTCGGTAGATAACGTTACATTGGTGATGTGTACTTGTTTTTATTGTTAATTTAACACTTCTCACTGAAGGATAAATTGTATTTGAAGAGAACAATTATAAGCTCAGACTGGGGTTTGAACTAGGACCTTTGGCTTTCTAGGCCAATGCTCTATCACTGAGCTGTCTGAAAAACTCCAAACTAAACGCAATTTTTTCTCTTATATACTATTAATAGTTTTTCACTTCAAATATAATTTATCCTTCAATGAGAAGTCATCATCATCATCTGCATTCATGGATTAGGTCTGTTGACCCGTTCCGACTTCAGCCCATCTCTTTCTAGTGTTAAATTAATAATAAAACATCAAAAATAACCCTACTGGCTTTTTAAAGTAGTGTTTAGATTTCCAATAAATGTCTTCTTAAACAAGAAGCCGCGATTTGCATGATCGAGCAAATGCTCGTAACATTCAGCGATTGGGAATTAACAGTGTATAAGAGAAACATTTGCGTTAGGTTGGAGTTTCTCAGGTAACTAAGTGGTAGAGCATTGGCCTAGAAAGCCAAATGTCCTGGGTTCAAACCCCAATCTGGACGTATAATTTTGCTCTTCAAATATACTTGTAATATGTAGAGGGAGGAGTGTAGCATGAGTAAGAGTATAGTGTAAATGTGTTCGTGTGAAGGATGATGATGAAGACAATGGAGAAGGTGAAACCTAGAGTCGGCAATACCTGTCGAAAAGCATCGAAGGGTTAATATGGTTAATCTCCCCATCCGAAGGACGAATCGTTATCAAGAGAACCAAATGCCTTCTCAACATAACTGCGGAGTAAATTAAACCCAGGCATATAGTACATTTAAAAGCATTAAACTTTTGATGAATATATACGGAAACTGGTGATTTATAGATCACTAATATTTTTATTCAATGCCACCAGGTTGTTATTACAACATTTCTGGTATCTCTCCTGGCCATGACGTACTTGTAATCCACTTCTGAGGTTGGGGCTAGAAGGCAGAATATGAAAGATGATGATTTTAATGATGCTCCAAAAGAGGCCTTAAACTAAACTTAATCTAATGATGGTGTTCAGGGACCGTTTGGGCCTTAAATTTGCTGACATTTGTCTTGCAGAAGAGGAAGAAACCCGAAAAAAAAAAATCTCACCGAGGAAACTTGTACCGACCGGGGATTGAACCCAGGCCCGCTACATGACAAGGCAGCACACTACCTTGAGACCACAGCAAACAACGTTGCTGTTTACATTTAAGCATTCTGGTATCTCTGAACTAAATACTCTGTGATCTAGGTGTCGGTCTGTATTTAAATTGAGCTCTTAGAGAAAAACAAGAAAAAGTGTGCCATGTTACATAAACATTAATGGATAAATAAAGTAACTATTCGTTGTATGACAACAGCATTTGTATTGGATATATGCACTGTTATTGTAAATTGTGTTGAATTAATTGACATAGACTATAACATAAGTAGGCACATGGTCCTATCTGTATAAACGCCCCCTCCTTTTTCTCAGTTTTTACGACACCAGATACAATACATTTTAACAATAGGCCTATAGCTAATAAAATTGCACACCTCTCCTAGCCTCGAGATTGTGAATGTTACAATAAAAAATGCAACTCCGCATAGAAACAAACACGGACGGACTTAACCAGCTACGTAATATTTAATATTTCACTTGTAAATATTTATTTTTCTTTCTCTATTGTGTTGAAAGATTTTAAATTTATGTTCATTTTTTAGCCTTATATTGGGATTTCTTGTAAATGTAGGCCTATTGCCTATTTGAAGTTGTCCTTAGGCTTTAAACAGTATTATTATTATTATTATTATTATTATTAATATTAATATTATTGTATTATTGTACCGAAATCACTTTTTCGGTACGTGAAAAACTACGTAACAACTCCGTCATAGTGTCTTCCCTCTACAGTGATGATATAGAACAGTGCCAAATTCCTGTCTTCGTTTTCCTCTCTCCTACGTATCTCCCCCCTTCCTTCTTTATGCGCTGCGTGTGACTGCGCATCTTCCCCTCGTTATCGAAAGCCTCAAATGAGCTGTGCAAGTTAGTATCAGGGTCAACATCATCTTTGGGATCGTCGTGGTCAGGTCGGCTGTAGCTCGTGGGAGCTGTTTGATTTCTTCAGTCTCACAAGCCAGGGTAGGGCAACCAAGACTGTGAACCCTAGCCCTTGGCTGGACTGGATTGTGTGTGTGTGTGTATATATGTATGGATATTATTATTATTATTATTATTATTATTATTATTATTATTATTATTATTATTGACTTTTTGAATTATTGAAGACCGAGTTTTGTTAATTTATATTATTTCATTCATAGCTTTTCTTTCAATGGTCAAGAAGATAGATTTTTGTTATATTATTTGTATTTCAATTATCTGGCTCATAATTCTCATTAAAAGTTATTTTTTTAGTTAACGTATGTTAACTAATTGTGCAGCTAGTCATATTTCGTATTGATACATATTCTAAAGCTTTCTCAAGCCAAATTAATCCCCTTTTTCCTTCTAGGTTACACGATTATAATACTGTTTAGCAATCAGTACTATATGCTAAGTAATTTACAAAGGAAAGGTGGGTTAATCTTTGCCTTCTATGGGCCCGGGCAAAGGAATGTCGGTATAGTCACTCAAAACTTTCATACTCAATGTAATAAAAAGGTAGGTAGGATCGTGCGGCGCATTATTAGATTCAATGTTTTACATGGTATATCAAATAATATATGAAAGTTGGAAAAATAAATAGGATAAGTTCACTTTTTATAAATTTTCAGGAGAGCATTTTAAAGCATATGAAACGCAGTAACTTTCTTACGAATATTGTAATCTAGTGTTTTACAGTTTGAACTATTGGAAAATTGTAATATAGCTATATATATATATATAAAGAACAAGTAACAAAAGCGTTTCAATTAAATGTTTTAATTTTAAAACAAACACGAGTGTTAATTTTTCTTGTAATTAAGGGGATTAGTGCTTTGTATTTATCTCCTTTATTTAACACACTGTAAAAACAGTAACATTTTATTTATCTTGCAAAATAATGATAATTATTCTATCGTTCTTTCAAAATATGCTGCTAATTATGCTTATATGTTAAATTGCCGTACTTTACTTGAACACACCAAAACAAAATTAATAGGGTCTAATAATAATTTCTGACAGTCTATTTTCCACAGTTTTCTTTTCACTTACGTTTGACATTTTGAAAATAGACCTCTGGGCCCGATCCATAAAACGTAGCCAACACTTTTAAGTTACCATACTTCGCTGCACTAATTGGTAGCGATCTGAAAGCATTAAAAATATAATTACTTATTTCCAAGTCTATAAAGGCAAAACTTAATCATAGCAGGCCCAGGCAAAGTAAATTCTCCATCAGACATCAATAGTCGTCGCTGTGCGATCCTCACTGTTTCCCATTCACTATCGCAGTAGAGTCGAAACTTCAGATCATTAAATCTTCGTGAAACATGGTCTCTCGGACTGGTCTCATAGGGAAACTTCTTTTGGCATACAATTGTTCATGTGTTCAGTCCACTTCAGAAAAAATACTCTGCCCTATGGTTTATTCTTTATTTTTACTCGCCTATCTATAAAATGCCCCCAGAAATGTTCCGACGAGCTGCTTCAAAGTTTTATTTTCAGAACTGTGGTATTTCTAACCATGAGTTTTGATTTAATGAAGCATGTTCCTATAACAATCGAGAAAACCATGTCCATGAATTGGAAAATTACAGTTACTTTTTTAACTCTTCTCGTAATAAACAAATGGTGCAAGAAACAAAACATATTCTGTCGCACCGTCACAAAATGCGAGTATATGCATATCCATTGACAGATGATTACAGAAACAATCATAAATGAGTGAAATACGATATAAGTTCCTTCTTGTCAGTCGATTCTATGTGCAAGTAAATTGAGGGGTTGACATGGGAAAGGTAGTAAGTCATTAAAAGCAAATTTTACAGGGAACCAAGAACAATTTTCCCAACATCAATATTAATATAATTTTGACACTACTAAACAAGAAATTTTATTTGCAAAATAGTTGCAAAATATCCATATTAGCTTTACAAAATATATTTAAATTTAAAACATCAACATTATTTTTGCTTCTCTTGTAAAATTTACTTTTATGACTTAATACCTTTCCCATGTCAACGCCTCTACAGTTTAAGGAGATGATAGAACTGCAATGTTAAAAACAAACGAAAACTGCCTCCTACAATCCATGTCATTCGTCGAAATGGTAGATACATATTAATTTCGACCGTATTCAGTGCATATTGTCCCTTTGTGTATGTATGTCTTATATTATTCAGTTAATACCTTCTTCCTAATATAAAAACATTCTGCTTTATTCTAGAAACTTATATTGTACTCTTATTTGTCTAATTTCCAAACCAGTCTTCTGTTGTTGCTCTGGTGTATTGGACGATTTTTTGTTTGGATTTTGGAGTTGTATTCAACACAAGCTGAACAAGTATCAACACTGGGGTAACCGAAACTTATGTTAAATTCTGTCACAACTTATCTCTATTTATCATACGATACTTTCATGTCTTCGTTCTTTTCTTCAAATATTCTGAACACCTTTAAAATTAGATCTTTAGATCTTGAAATCTTTCAAAATGTGAATAAATTGATGTGATTGAAAATAAGGTCTAAAATTGACGTGATTGAAAATGAGGTATAAACATTTTCTTCAAAGAGTTGACAAGGCGTTCCATTTTTTTTTTCTGAATGCATGGCCATACGGTCCTCTTACAAACATCAAACTCACTAATAACTAAATGGAACATTCTGGTTTCCGAACACATTTGGAAAGTTATCGGTTACGATTGCTTGGAAGGCTGAACTTCGAACTCTGATGTTGGAAGCTTGCTTCGCGGAGCAATGGAAGGTATAATTCGATACATAGTAATAATGGAACATAACTAGCATGTGCGAATCTGTTACTATATTACCAATATTATACTACGCGTACACATTTTGCAGTGCTATCTACCTGTACATCTTCCTTATGTCAGAGGTACACTAGGAAGAACTACCCTAATCGATGCTCGTTCGATTACTAAAATGCTCCCTCTGAAAAAGCTTCATTATCACCTACAATTCCACGAACTCTAATATTTAAATATTGCTTCAATAATTCTTGCTTCTCCTTCTGGTTTCCTATTGACACTCCGAGCTAAAGGAAGAATAGACAACAAGCACACAACTATAAATCCTATTCTTCCTTGCCAGTCATACTCATAAGAATAGAATTATGAAGTATTAAGTTCCTAGTATTTTTTGCACAACTTGAAAAACTTGCAAAATCGTCCTTTTCTTCCATATTTATGTGCGCAATAGTAAAAAAAATAGTAATATCACTAACAAATTCACCTTTATACAATACTATACGATGCTAAACTGAGACCAGAGGAAGGAAAATAACGTCACATAGGCGTACTGATTGAAACATGTTTGGACATACACATACAGTCAGCGTCAAACTAACCTCATTACTTCCTACTGCTAAGAAATGTGTTGCAAAGCTGGCGATTAATATGACATTAAAAAAATCCTGAAAAAAGTATTTATCCCCTTTATTTCTCCAAAAATTCATATGGAATGTCATTATTCCTGATTTCAGAAATAATTTATGCAAATTAATAATTTGGTTTAAGCTCTAACTAATTTCACACGTTGATTGGATGAGGCTTTCTGCCCTTAAATCTGCTCATTTAAATAAAATTATTAGGCCTATTATACCGCCTGCTTCACAATAAATGAACAGTTTTGAAAAGGACAGGACTTTGTCCTGCACTACGATGAAGTTTATTATTGTTATTATTATTATTATTATTATTATTATTATTATTATCATCATCATCATCAGTGTGCGTAAAATCTTTCCTGCGTTGTTAGAGCTCTGTGAAGAAAACTGGCCTTCGGCTTACTTTAACATAATACCCACTCCTCAGAATCCAGTACAGCAAGCGTTCCACTCCCCGCTGGCTTTAGGGTTACAGGTAAGACAGACCACTTATCCTAAACAGAAGAATCGGGTAATAAGTTGTGAACACTAATAATTATTATTATTATTATTATTATTATTATTATTATTATTATTATTATTATTATAACTCCACCATGCCGGTCTCAAGTCCGGATGAGAAAGGAGTAGGGGGAGCAGTAACACCTCGTTAAAAAACCAAGGTTAGCTGACCCGGCTGATAGTGCCTTGTAAGGGTCACTAGTGAGGGTTACGGTGAGGACCCCAACGGTGGATGCAGCAGAGCAGGATACCTATGGTATGGTGCAGACGGCAGATGAGGCAATAAAAGGTGGATCAGACTCTTAGCTGCAATGAAAGCAACTGATCTATGGTGGACTCCGGGAAAAGTCTTTGGTCTTCCAAGTTGGGGGTTCATGCTATGGGCCAGCACCTCATACATTGTAAAATAAACTTAATGCTAAAAAACCAAAAAAATATAGATTATATACTTTGCTTGAGGATACCTGTGTATATAACACAAACAATCTTTGAAATAAAAAAGTATTATTATTATTATTATTATTATTAATATTAATATTATCTAGTTCACTGGAACTATCGATCCGGTAGGATCATACTCGCGCGGACATAAGCTCTCCATACATCCCTTCCTGAGCTAATGTTTTCCTAACACCCCCTGTATAATCTACTTCCTTCAAATCATGATTGTTATTCTCCCATCTCATTTTTGCCCTACCAACTGGGGCTTTTCATCTGGTTTCCCTAGAAGAAGCGTCCATGCCCCTCTTTCATTCGGAATTCGTGCTACATGTCCTGCCCATCGCAGTCATTAAGACTTAACTGCTCTTATTATATCTGGTTTGCTATAAAGATCATGTAGCTCACTGTTATTTCTCCATCCGCCTGTCTGTTCATCTCACTTTGGTACAAACGTTTTCCTAAGAACTTTATACTCACATCCTCGTATTTTTTTTCAATTTCCTTAAAGTAAGCGTACATGTTTCGCATTCATAAAATATAACTGGGAGAACAACTGTTTTCTTCTTCTTCATATAGGTTTGCCATCTTCAGTTTCCATTTAATTCTATCATTCCAATCTCCTTCTTCCAAATTCCTATCATCCATTATAGTTCTGACATAAGTTTTCATGTTTATTTATTCCAGGGGGTGACCACTGATATATATTTTTTGGCCATATTTCATCTTCCATTCTCCATACAATTTAAGAGTTTGATTTTCATTCCTCTTAACAACAGATGTGGTGACATTCATTTCTCTCCAAAGGAATTCATTTCTTATTTTATCCTGTCTTGTACTTTGAAGGCTTCTTCTAAGATAATCAAATTCAACTGTTCGAATTTTATTATTTTGTAATTCCGTCAAAGACCAAGTTTCACTTCAGTATGACAGAATATTCTGTATTATGCTCTTACAAATTTTCATTTTAGTTTCCTTTGTAATATTTTTGTTCTAAATTATTCCATGTAATGTCTTAGTTGCATTTTTTGCCATTGCAATTTTACTTTGTACATCTCTTTTACATGCACCTAAATATGCAATTCTTGACCCAAGATTTTTAAAAATTTCACATTTTTTTATTTTCCCAGTTTCGAGTATGAGGTCATTCACTTCCTTTCCCAAACACATATATTCTATTTTCTGTAAATTCATATTGAGTCCCCATTTTGTACATTCTTCTATTAATTTATTTATCATATATCTCATATCATCTTCATCCCCTGTAAAAATTATTTGATCATCTGCAAACAGTAATGAATTGAATATTTTTCCTCCTTTTTTACCCATTTCAGAACATTGTTTATACCTTAAATTAAGTAATAATAAAAAGGATTAAATAATAATAAAATGCTAACCACAACAGTTTTATATACTTTATTATTATTATTATTATTATTATTATTATTATTATTATTATTATTATTATTATTATTATTTGAAGAATTTCGGTTACGAGGTTTGAATAGGAGAAAGTAGATTTCATTTAATTGCCGAGAGAAGATAAAATACCTCTTCACTCATTTTGTATCATATACGATATATGGGAGGTTGATTTGTTTTCATTCTATAAACAACTCAAGATCCCTGTGTGATGTTACATAACTGTACCCCCTGTTCATATTTTTACTTTATTTTTAACTGTTAAGATTAGGTGAAATCACTATATAAACCATAAAAACTTAATAGATGTCTAATGTATCATGCATATATGTAAACTATATCATAAACACTCGACTCCCATAAAATGTATCTTTTTTTTTTAATGTATATAATTTTGTTACTTGGTAACTCATGTAACAAAAACAATATTGTTACTTTCCAAATCAATTTTGGGCTCACGTAGAGATCCTAAATATGTAGCCCAAAAACGAATTTTTATTCCAAAATGAATAATACTTTGAACTAAAAAATCAATTAATCATAAAAAATAAAATTTTATTTGTCATAATTACAATTCAAGGCTGAAGAGATGATGTATACTAAGGAATAAATAAAATCACCTGGACTAAACCAGTGTAATGTGTAAAATAGAATACTATTAAATTCTGAATTAACTGGCGGGAGTGCAGGCAAGATTCGATCCACTCCCCCTTGGACATATGTATGAAAGTGAAGGGGGAATGAAGAGGTATAGAGGGGTATGTTCGTCAGATTGATGACGTGTTAAGCCAGATTAGAGAATTACTCTCGCTGTAACTTGATTATCACTCGTTCTGCTACACCTTCCTTTGTCATCGATATTGTGATAGGAAAAGAAATTGGACCAAATAGTTACTATTCACTTCTTTCTAATATTCCATGCTACAACTTTACGAGCTGTTTCATAAAGATCTATAAACATTTACAAACTTTTTTTTTCTATTTCAGTTTGCTGTATATGTGGGAACAATTTTTAATAATTAAGACCCCATGGCTGATCAATAGGATTTGGGGAATAAAACATGATCATGGCTACTAACAAAAACTGTACAATGTTATTCCTCTATAGAACTTGTAACATTAATCTGCAGGATAGATTATGGAATATATATTTAGGAAATCGCTTTCAATTGAAGTAAAAATAGTTGAACTAGTACTAGTAGTACAGTTGTACTAGTAACTAGTAAAAAAATCAGTTTCCGCCTCTCCTCTTAGAAGCATAGAGCCTCCGTGAAAGCGCGAAACCGGGCTATGTTCTTTGCTTAATTCTTGACTTCATCCAGTTTTTTTCTTTGCTCAATATCTTTTATTATATTACTGAGATGCACCATGTAATTTTTTAGGAATCCTTTTGGAATCGATTCCACAGCTCTCTCTAGTACGCTCCCTAGTTCTCTTCTGATGTTGAGATATTATCCCATTAATTTCAATTTAACTACGTATATATACCCCCATGTGTTGAACACAAATGTAGACGATGATGCAACCCCTACAAGGGTGACATGTGATCATCGTGTAGGGTACCACAGCCGTTATATGTAATTTTCTTAATTTGTAGCCGCTATTTATTGTAGCTACCGAAATACCTCACGATGCTGGGTGGCCACCGATCCCACAATGGCCGAAATTTCATGAGAAAATTTCTTCCCCTATGGAGACTCGAACCAGGGCAATTCCTGTATCTCTGTGCCAATGCATCTTGCCTTTACCACGAGGCGAAACTTCATTTCCATTTACGATATTTAGTTTCCTTCCAGATTTAATTTTGTGATGTTGTCTTCCTTAGTTCTTCCTTTGATATGGTTTTTGGCAACCAGATTCTCAAAATAAATCTCAGCCATCTGTTTATATACTGCAATTTTTATATAATTTACCTATTCCTTTCAAAGTTTCACACCCATATAGCAATATACTTTTCATATTGCTATTGAATAGTCTTAATTTAGTTACAGTTGAGATTTTTTTGGATATTATAAAATAGAAAATTAAACACCCTATTGTTTGCAGATGACCAAATAATAATAGCAAATTCAGAAGATAATCTACAGAAAGGTCTGTATGAACTTAACAAGATTACAGAAGAATATGGACTGAAGATATCTATACAGAAAACAAAAATTATAGCATTTCAAGGTGTAGATCCTGTCAGAAGTAAAATTGTACTGGACAATAACATTTTGGAGCAGGTGAATAATTTTACATGTCTAGGATGCAATATCTCATATGAAGAAGAAAAAAATGTAAATGCAAAAATATCTAAATTTTTAAGAATTTTAGGTTTAATAAATTCTATCTTCAAGCCACAGTTAGTCCAAAAGCATTAAGTGTATAAAACACTGGCTCTTCCAACTCTTTTGTATGGTAGCGAAGTATGGACGTTGAAACAGAAGGATATACAGAGACTTAGATCTGCTGAAATGAGGTACCTTTGGAGTACTGCAGGATACGTACTACTAGATCACAAAAAAAAATTAAAACATCTTAGAAGAATTACAAATGGAACCTTTAGAAAACAAAATTTCTGATTATAAGTCAAGATGGATGCAACAAGTTCATCGAATGGAAGATCACAGGATACCCAAACAAATGTTAAAATATCAACCTACAGGAAGAAGAAGACCAGGACGTCCACTCAAAAGACTTTTGGATGGTGTTTCTCTTGAGGCCGAAAGAGGTCAACAAATGGCCTAAATTCGTGAATGTACTATGATGATGACGATGATGATTTATTTGGATCTCCATATGGTGACAATTTTGAGATTTCAGATTTTGATTTTCTAATTCTGGCTTAAATATTTTCCTCTGAGTAGCATTTTTGTTATCAAGCTCATTTCATTCATTCATTTTGAGAATTTTCCTCATCCTTGAGGGTTTTTTCCTACCAATCTTAAGAATTAACATGAATTAAAAAATAAATAAATAAATAAAAATTACTACGGACTTATAGACTATCAATTTGCAACAAACATTCACAAATTTCCCTTAATTAAAGTTCTCCATCGTTTTTCTGTTCTCTGTCTCTTCATCTGTTACACCAAATTCCCTCATTAAATTTTGAATATTGTTCTTCCAGGTTGTTCTTGGCCTTCCTTTTCTGTTCCTTCTTTCAATTTTCTATGCATATATGGCCTTTTCTAGTCTTCCTGCATTCTTCTTACGTGTCCATACCATTTTAGCCTCCTGTGTTCAATCTCATCCATTATATTTCTTTCTGCATGCATCCACTTTCTAATTTCTGTATTTATAATTTTTTCCAGTCGAGATTTTCTGGCAGCTCTTTTCCAAAAATCCATTTCAACTGAAGTTACTCTGTTGACATGCTCATATTTACAAATGAATAAATTAACTACTGTTTTAGCGTACGATTTACACATTATATCTGTGCATCACAGATAAAAAACTTTTTTTTTCAATATTAAGAGAAAAGTGAATGCAAAACTTTGTTCACACAATATGTGTACACCCAGTGAGTTGAGTTAAACTGTAGCGTTTGAGACGCGTGTTCGGGAAGTCCCAGTTAAAATCCCGAGTCTATCTACCTGAATGAGGTTTTTTTCCATATTTTTTTAACTTAAGTTAAAACTGGGTTGGAATTTCATAACCGGAATCCTTCTTATCATATTCCCCATTTCATAGTATTGTAAAAAAATAAAAGACGCGATATGACATTAGAAATTATATAGTCTATAGCACAAAAGAATGAAAAAAATATATGTAGGTCCATACATTTTTTAATTTACGGATTGAGTGTCTAGGAAGGTAAAGTTC
Organism: Diploptera punctata; assembly: GCA_030220185.1. Taxonomy (NCBI): domain Eukaryota; kingdom Metazoa; phylum Arthropoda; class Insecta; order Blattodea; family Blaberidae; genus Diploptera; species Diploptera punctata. Next base: position 549,279 of record JASPKZ010002342.1, read on the forward strand.
ATGCCGAGTATACCCGAGTAAATCCTAGAGTTGATTAACTTTTAAATATTGATGATGATGATGATAATAATAATAATTTTATTTGGAATTTATCTACAATACATTGGTTTTCCTACAACCCACTGTAAATTTTACTCCTCCATACATCTCTATTCTCTGTATCACTCACGGTTAATCCTCTCGACACCATACTTGTAAGCAATCCTTTAACCCACTGTTCTTTTGGTGTCATCTCTCTTCTGTTGCCCTCCGCTTCAAAATGTAATATCATCTTAGTTATCTGTCATCTAACATCCTCATCTAATATATAAAAATTAACGAATGTTTGTTTGTTTCTTTGTTCGTACTTTATGCACGGACATACCGTTGATCCGATTGTGATGGAGTTTTTTTTTGCAAAATGTTCAGGAGATTCCCGGGATGAACATAGACTATAAGAGAGTTGTGATACTCAACTCCTACACCCTTAAAAAAACATCCTTTGTAGTGAAAAACGTGAAGAAGTCCCTTTTTTACTATTAAATGGCTTACGCTGCCTAAACCATAACAAATACACAAAATTAATGTACACAGAATTGAATATCTCAAAAAACTGTACAAAAAAGTCCGCGACAGCATATATTTATCTTTTACAGATAACACAGAATAGCCATTTTTGTCTTTCATTGATGCCAAGGATGTCGGGATAAGTAGATTCCCGGACAAGCATAGCCGGGAAAGCATAGCAGCGCACGGCGGTTATTCTTTTATGGATAACTCAAAATAACGAATTTTGTCTTTCAGCTCATTTATGCCAAGTACATCGGGATGCATAGATTTCCGGGCAACGCCGGGTAATCAATACGGGGTATCTAAAAATAATAACGATATAAATTTATATTTATTTTTCCTTTTACTTATTCAACTAAATGCAAAAATACATAATTTATTTAGGTGAGCAGCGCACGCCGGGTATTACCTAGTTAATAATAATAATAATAATAATAATAATAATAATAATAATAATAATAATAATAATAATAATAATAATAATAATAATAATAATAATAATAATAATAATAATAATAATAATAATAATAATAATAATGTTAAATAGCATAGATTTTGTTTTTAAGATTAAAATGATCTAAGGAGTTAGGCGAAGTTTATTCGCATTTTTATCGGAAACATCTCTCATTTATTAGAAAGTGATTTTGTGTAATTTTTAGTATCGATTTTGTTTAAATTTGCGATTTCCTTTAATATATTTAATTTATTTGGATTAATTGAACTTTACTTCGAAAAACGCAGTTAATGAATTCTTAAACATAGTGAAATACCCGAGTATTTGGAATGAAAAAACTTCAGACCGTACTATTGTATAGCTGGTTTCACTTGGCAGAGAGAGAGAGAGAGAGAGAGAGAGAGAGAGATGGAGATATAAGGGTAGATCGTTGACCGCTTTAGTCCGATACAAAAGAAAGAATCAACCCGGTTGTCAGTTTTCCTCTCCCCCTTGCCCCTATTAACATCTGGTGAAGAAAAACCGACAACACTGGTGCGAGTGAGAGAGGCGAGTACAGTTGTCTCATTCTACAAATTTCTCGTAAAGTTAAACCAGAGAGACTATAGGTACATAGCAGCGATGGGGAAAAGAGGTGGAATGAAATTACACTACATCTTATTCACTCCACATCAACCACAGTAAGAGCAGGCGAATTTCTTATTTTCCGAGTTCGATTGTTTACAAGACGAGAAAAAGCTGTGTAGCGGCTAATTCCAGTAGCAACGCGATGTAATAGTTGTGTTGTTATGCTCTTCAACTGTTAATTATTGGTGTGCTGATAAATGTTAATAGAGAGAAACAAACGTTTACATTTTAGTAATTAACATGTATTTAGATAAATATAACGAAAATAATAATGGTGTTTACTTCATTTACTAAACAGATCGAATAAGTAATGAACAAAGAAAATAGAATGAAAATACTTTTCTTGCAAAAGTGGGAGGGATTCAACTGAGATTGAAGGGAAGGGAGCACACTGTGGTATGTCCAATGTGCGGGAACTTTGAAGATGAGATACATATATTAGGAAAATGTAATGATTTAGAATATTGGAGACGTCAGTTATTACCGGAAAGATTTCTAAATTCAAATCGGGAAAGATTGGCATGCTACGAGTTATTGGTAAATCCAGAAAATTGGGTAAACCTCGGTAAATTTCTGGACAAAACGCGAAAAATGACAACACTCATTCATGAATAAATATATGTTATCAAAATGCAATACCATTAATTATTAACAATTATATAAAAATTAATTAGTGTATAATGCTGTTGTGTTATTATTTAATTGTAATATTAATGTGTTTTCTTTATGTAATTGTAATGTTAATGTTTTTTTAGTGTATAATGCTATTGTGTTATTACTTAATTGTAATATCATTGTGTTTTCTTTATGTAATTGTAATGTTAAGGTTTTTAGTGTATAATGCTACTGTGTTATTATTTAATTGTAATATTATTATTGTGTTTTCTTTATGTAATTGTAATGTTATTGCTGTTTTTGTTGTTTATTTTTCTTTACACTAGTACCAATTATTACTTTATTGTAACGGACTGTCAACAGCACGAACGGCTTACTGCCCGTGCGACCCATATTTGTAAATAACATTGTAAATATCTTACTTTTTGTCTAATAAAGTCCTACTACTACTACTAATTTTCCCCCATCGCTGATACATAGTATGATCATGTAAAAAGTATGACATAAGAGAGATTATCAAATAAAATAGTAGAATGGATGTTATCTGGCAGAAGAAGAAGACGAAGGCCAAAAATAGAATGCATGTTTTAAGCAGCATGAGGGAAAAAGCATTGGACAATGGAGATTGTAGTGGCAGAAAAATGTAGAGCATAATGAGAAAAGACCTGTGGACTCAGGACCGTCTCGATATATGAGTGGCTAATGCGCGCGGTTGCACTAACTGGGATCCCAGGTTCGAATCCTGGAGATTCCAGACGGGTATTGGTGATAGGCCATACCGGGATTTTTCGAGGTTTTCTCGGGGTTCTCCCATTTCCCGAATTTCTATCCTACCAACACTCCCCTTTCTTCCAATCGTTCCGCTTCATGTAGTTACCTTTCTCGTTCATTCATTTCATGTCACCATTCATATCATCTCATGTTAAGGAAAAAAATATTTTGGCTATCAATCCATAGTATTTGTAAATAAGTAGTTGCGGGGATCTAGTGGGGTCAACCAGGATGTTGCCTAATGACTCCGAGCCTGAACAATAAAAAAAGGTCACAAGGGGCCAAGGTTAGGATTGTAATTCCCCTTGAGGCACGGTCCCAACCCAAAACTGGCGGTAAGAGTTATGGGAGTAGAACCTGGCATGTCGAAACTAGAAGACCACCTACAAGGTACTTAACACCGTTGAATAGAGTTTCATTCCACTCATCTCTATAATACTGGTCCCACTTTGCATAGCCTGCGTACGGCGCATAAATCGCATCTCGTTTGCTGTTATTCGGCTTTCATCTCTTCTTCGCCTTGTCCATGCTTCACTACCATATCTTAATACTCGTCAGGCAAGAACCTTATATAACCCTAATATTGTGTTCTTTTGTACTAAAGATGATTTCATTATACTGTTAATTATCCCGTTGTTTTTGTGAAATTTGTGATTTTCTTTGATATATCAGCTTCATTAAACATTAAGGTCAATTAAAATACTTTAAATATTAGCAAAATGTACTTCTATAAACCTTATTATTTGTTATAGATAACACTAATAGAATTTTATATTTGCTTCTTTCTAACAAAAGACCCTGAAAGTACAATTTTTCACATATAACACAGCGATATCCAGGAAACATCATCTTGATACTATCAAGATTTATTTTTGCAATATTCATACAAAATCTTATATACTTACGAATATGAAAATTGGTGTATAAAATCTCAGGTTAGCTGAATGTATAACGCTTCTCTGTAAAATAACAAGCACTAATTGTATATTCTTATTTTATAAAGTAAGATAATTTCTGTAGAAATAGACCTAAACTTGTATTTATAATAGTATGAACGCGACTGTACGAATCATGTCCATTTCGACTTCCCTTTCTAACAAACAAAATAAACTAAAACGAACTTGCTGGCATTTTTTAAATGCATCTCTCCCCATCCCACTATAAAACCGACACAGTCCGAAAGCTCATTACATTAATTAATCGTGATTAATGTTACATGCATGTATGTAGTGTCACCCCGTGTCAAAGATTTGTTAATTTTGAAAAATCGGAAAAAGGGTAGAGTGGTGTGAGAGGGGTGGAATGGTGGAGTTTGCCCACGGGGCCATCCAGAATGAAGATTGGTTGTACTCTCTACCTATCGCATAGTTCCAATCAAGCTATATGGGTTTTCGAAAAAAATAAAACAAAAGTAAAATAAAAACATTGTCTACCGAAAAACAGTAAATGTTTATCATCCATAGTGCAACATGGGTAGATGGCCATAGCTGTTCAATATTTTTATGACTCTTCAAATTATAATTACCAGCGACATGTAATAAAATATAACAATGCATGGCTTTTTGGTTATCATACGTACAGAGTTATTCTAACAGGCTGCCTCATATTTTCAACCCTCCTCCCTTTTTTTTTACTCCAAGCTGATTAAGATCAGTGTTTCATTAAATTTCACCATGCAGTGTGTGTCGATACGCGATATTTTTTTCTGCTTTTCAATACTACAATGAGAGTTTTACCTTCAAAAAGTTCAGGTAAATTTATATTTATATAAGAGAAATTGTGATCTACCTATTCCAAATATGTTAAATTTACGACAAAATGTACAGATCGTATATTCATACCGTAAATGGATTATAATCCATCAATATTGTCGACCGGTGTCCGAGAATATTAATAGAAACTCTCTGTGAATATCGGTATTAAGGTAAATTATATTATTCACTGGGGATGAAAAAAAATATTAAGATAAAATCTTTACTCTACCTTTCAACTGACATGTATAATAATTTTATTATATTTATCCTATTATTGATGAAGATAAAAGTACATATTTATGTACAAATATATCAGCGTTTTTTTCCGATGTTTCAGTTATACTGTGCAATAGAAAAAAAGTCTGTAGTTCCCACATGCATGCAGTATTATCTAAAAAGTAATAAATTACAAATTATTCAAGAGTGTTTATAGTGTAGCAAGTTAAATGTTTAATTTCCTATTTGTGAAAAATGTGCTTTTTATTTCCGAAGAAAATACATGTCAACATATTTTTATAGTTTTATCTTCTTCCAATCCTATTATCAAACAATATTAAACACAAGTAAAATATTATAACATAACTAATCCACTAGCAGCATCAAACCCATAGGTTCATAGACGCGCGGACATAACATCTCCATACATCTATATTCTGAGCTAATGTTTTCCAATCATCCCCTGTTAATATACTTCTCTCAAATCATGCTTAATGTTACTCTCCCGCCTCATTCAAGGCTATAACATGACACTTTAATTATATTTTATTCTGACTGAAAGCCTGCATCACTATTATAGTTATATATTCCCTCTCTTTTTCATAGAAATTTTATCTTCATTTTTGAATCGTAATATATATTTTTATTTATTAAAATGTTTAGCCAGTATTGCCCGGGTATTTATTACACCAGCTTTTCGTCACCAATCTGCTTAGCATCCTCGGAAATTATGGATTCGACACTAATCCCGGTCATTTTCACAAATTTATTTTCTCTCTTTCTCACCTTCCATGGGGCTGTGTGCTGAACTCGGACTTACGCGACATCGGAGGTATCATAATTCATACAACAGAACTTGAAAACTGTCCATTCGAAATTAAAATAGGTGGTTTTAGATTATTTTTACATTCCATCCCCTTATGGGTGCTAGAGGTCAAATGTGGGCTTAAATGTCACCGGATCTCCCAGCAATCAGCTTAGCGATCCCAAAAACTATGGATTCGATGCTATAAGACTTTTATATTATTTTACATATCATTTCCTTCTCAGTCTCCTAGGTGTATCTTAATCCCCCCAGTATATTTTAAAAATTATAAGTCATATGTGTACCAAGTTTGTTTCAAAATTGTTACAAAAGTTTCAGAGTTATGCTGGATCATTATATTATACGGTGAAATGTTGCCTCCGCTTCTGACCTTACTAGATCCCGTCTTGCGAGATGATAGATTTCCGGTGTATAAATGTTTATAGACATTTGGTCATTTCGCGTCTGAGATCTTGGGTGTTACCGGTAGGTTGTGTATGTGAAATAATAGTATATACACCATGGCTGTTGATAAGTGCTCACTAGGTGTGAAAAGGTGGTCCCCTCCCATCCGCATCAGCAGCACTCCCAATGAAACATCACAACTGACAAGTGAGTAGCAGTGTCTTACTTTATCACTCTATCCAACATAGGGTTGAATATAGGGTCTTTTCACACCTAGTGAGCACTTGTTAACCGGTTTGGTGTGCACAAAATTGTTTTTTAATATTCTTGGATTTTAATTTTATTGAATTATGAAATAAAGGACACGGGGAAAGATCAAGGTAAGCCATTTTTTCCTTAAAACACAGACATTTTGTTGTGAAACAATCATACCACCTTATCTACATACCAAATTTTGGAGGTAAATAAGCCCATTGCTACTATATGTAACTGTTTCACATTCTATATGACAGTGTTTTATATGGAGAATTTAATGACATCTCAAACTCAAGTTTCGACAGTAAAGTGGCATACTTGCTTCTTCCCCTATGACAAATAGTTATAAAATGAACTACGGCAAAGAAACTAAAATACAGGGTGTTCTAAAATTCCCCTTACAAACTTCTAGGACTTGTAGAGAGGTCTGAGTTGATAATATTTAGAAATAGAAACCAGTCCGGAAACTTACCGTTTCCGTGTTACAGTCGTTTGAAAATATGTTTTTAACGCGTCCACTTTTACAAGTAATTTATTATGAGGCGTGAGACAGTACATCACTTTTTTTACAATTGAACTCATTAATAACCAAAGAAACAAAATGGAAACTGAATCATGACTTGCATTAATAATCCCTGATACACTCTCCACAATAAATTTTTGCAGTTTTCAAAATTTCGAAAAAAATGACATTTTTTTAAAAAACACCAAATCAGGTCTCTTGGGCATTCCGCGTCATGGATTCAAACTTGGCCTCTGGACGCTGATTACGATGTTTCGAGATGATATATATATCAGTGGGTAGTACCTGGGTAGGGCCACGTCCATAGGGTTACGTGGGGAGAAGAGAAGTCCCCAAAGCCGCAGTGAAGGCAACTTCTCTAGGAGACGAACACTCCGAAATTGCAGTTCCCTGCCCTCCAGAAAGAGGGATTTGGCTAGAGGCTGGTAACCTCTACGAGTAAAAAAATAACTTACTCCATAAACTTCAGCAGAAGAAAAGCCGGATTGATAAGACAGGAACTTGAAATATTTGCAATAACTGATAAAATATATACATATAGACAAAAATGGAAGCAACACATAGAATGAATGAAGATAGATATAAAAAATAAATAACAAAATACAAACCTAAAGGCACCCGAGATGTGGGCAGACCTAGAAAGAGATGGGCTGAAGTCGGATCGGGTCAACAGACCTAATCCATGAATGCAGATGATGATGATGATGATGATATATATGTGTGTGTGTGTGTGTGTGTGTGTGTGTGTGTGTGCGTGTGTAATTATAAACAGCGCAACTTTAAAAATGTGTTAAATTGTGAACATTTAAAGTGTTCAAATGCAGGTTTTCACAGCCGGTAGTCATTGTATGAAAATATTCCGGGCTATAGGACCATGGTCCATTGTGGTGTTTCTTCCAGACGTTTCTCCCTCGACTACAGAGGCATTTATAGTGGCGAGTTCTTCTAGGTGGTGTATTGAGTCGGAGTTAAAATATCCCTACATGAGACACAATACACGTTTTTCCTACGTTCCGACGGATTTAACAGTCTAGGTGTTGTGATAAGTGGAATATAAAGAGAAAAAAAACTTAGATAAAACATCCATTCATTACATCGGTTCTCGTAGCACTGACTCCGATCGTAATACTAAATGCATTTATGGCAAGGGAGAATTCCGATATCGATAGCCTACACCAAATAGAACAATGGTTAACTTATTGAAAAGTATCGATATGACTATTGTAGCTCTACAAATAATAACAATAAATAATTTAAAAAAGTACAGTATCAGATTCCATAATAATGTATTCTTAGTTCATTAAATAATATTTTAAAAAATTCATAAGGTAGGAACATTTTTATAGTGTGGCATTTGCTTGGTGAACGCCAACGTTGCATCTAATCATGTAGAAAGAAAAGACTTCATTTATCACTGAAACGACATGGTTGAATTGCATATTATATTTCAGTAAGGAAGAAAAAGAAAAGTAAGATGAAAGAAAAGTTCTTCATTCCTCACACCACCTTCACAATTTCACTTGAAGCTTTAAATATCTTCGGACGAGTTAAAAATGCTAGAGAGAATTAACATATAAAACTCATTTTAAATTAAAATTTTCTCTCTTAATTAAAAATATCGGTAATGATTAAAAGACTCCAATCGTCCGTGACTTTTCTTTTAACTTATGGAATTTTTAGTAAAATAATGTACCTTATTCTATAGTTAATGGAATAATATTTTCTAAGTTCAAGTGTACTTCCAAAGTGACATATTTTAATTAAATCATATTATTTTCATTCCTTCAATATAGCCTACAATCCTGTTTATTCAGGATAGGAATCCTATCATCTTTTAGTGATGTTCCTGGATTAGAAGAGCTGTATGATACATTATAAGCTGTTGGTTTATGCTGATGATGTAGTACTATTGGCCGATAGCGAGGAGATATTAAGGCTAAAACGCACATACTACTGAGTAACACTAAGAAATTGGGACTGGAAGTAAATATCAATAAAACTAAATATGTGGTCTCACATAAAAATACATTATATAATGGAAATGGACAGCCAATGACAAATGAGGGATATGTTGAGGAAGTGGCTGAATTCAAATACCTAGGAACAATAATCACAAACAGGAATGAGGTGCACAAGGAAATTAAACATAGGCTCAATTCTGGAAATGCGTGTTATTATGCATTACAGAGACTCTTGACTTCCCATCTCCTTTCAAAAAATGTTAAACTGAAAATATATAACACTATTATTCTACCAGTTATATTATATGGATGCGAAACATGGACTCTTACTTTAAGGGAGGGAAGGATATTACGAGTATTTGAGAATAAAGTTCTTAGGAAAATCTTTGGACCAAAGAGAGATGAACAGACAGGTGACTGGAGAAGACTGCATAACAGTGAATTACATGGTCTTTATAGGAAGCCAGATATAATGAGAACAGTTAAGTCTCATAGACTGCGATGGGCAGGACATTTGGCACGAATGGGGAATGAAAGACGTGCATGGAAGCTTCTTGTAGGAAAACCGGAGGGAAAACGCCCAGTTGGTAGACCAAGAAGGAGGGGAAGAGAATAATATTACCTACGATTTGAGGGAAGTAGATTATACAGGGGATGATTGGAAAACATTGGCTCAGGATAGGGATGTATGGAGAGCTTATGTCCGCGCGGCCATGAACCTACGGGTTCGATAGTGCCAGTGAGTTAGTTAGTTAGTATAATACATTAACAGTCTTTATAATCCTATCTCCTAGTACTCTGTTATATTGTCAATTCTCCAAAATTTAAACTACTTGCCGTTTTCTGAAATGGTATAATCTAGTAATGTTTAACTATTTTTCTTAAATTTAGTGTACTTATCTCATGATATCAACTTGATATTTTTACATATAAATGAGATATTTATAAATTTTCAATTTTCAAAAAAATGACCATAAATTAATACTGGATTTCTCCTTACTTGCTTTTATATTCTTGCTTTCTTAATAAATTTGATTGATAGAATTTAATCTTATAAAATTAGTAATTTATGCTACGAGGGAATTAAGTGGTAATCCACACTATTTTCTTAAAATTCATTATGTTCTACATATACAGACATCCTTGTTGATTTAATTCAGATGGAATTTATGCACTTAATGAAGTTGCTATTATTTATTATCATGTTCCAAAATAAAGCACAGTGCTCTAATACAATTACGATATACACAAAAAAAACTGATTTCCTTCAGATAAAAGGTAGACCTGTTTTTGTCGTCGAGATATTAGCAATAATATTAATAGAGAGTTGGAGAATCTGAAGAAAAGTGTATATCTGAATTCATACACTCTGTGAGGTTGAGTTGAATCCCCCATGTCCCGTGGAATAATTCATGATGACACAGTTCCACGATAGCTTATGTAAGTTTAATGATCTGGTTAGGGTGTTATGAACCAGATAGCGGTTTCTACGTTCAGTTTTTCTTATCTCTTCTATCGAATATTTTTCTTATTGATAATATACAATCAACGTATTCATAAAATTCATGTTATTATATTTTTAGTTATATAAATGATTTGAGTAAGCGTGAATAATTCAGTAGAGAGAGTTCATAAAATACTTCTTAGTTAATATTATATAGTACTCTTTAATAGCTCGAGTCATTTTCGTTGCAACTCAAAACTTCGCATGAAAGGGCTTACTGCCTTTGACCTGTCCTCATGGGTGACACTTTTGGAAACAATGCTACCTCTGGTATAGCTCTCGAGGCCATTTAAGTATGCAAGCCACACTACCAAGTCAAGGTAAAGATACTATCGTAATTATTATTTATTATTATTATTATCATTATTATTATTGAAACTATAAATATAAACAGTATTGAATACAGAAAGAAATTGAGCATATACTCAATTCTGGAAATGATGCTATTATGCCTTAGACACTTGTCTTTCCAAATTCTCTAAAAAAATTGAACTGAAAATATATAAAACAGTTGTTATCCCAGTTATATTAGGCCTATATGGATGTGAAAAGTGGACTCTTACTTTAAGAAAGATGAAAAGGTTATGAGCATTTGAGAACAAATTTCTTTGAAAAAAAAATTGACAGGCGAATGGAGAATACAACATAACAGTGAGCTATGTGATATTTATGGGAAACCAGATGTAAGAAAAATAGTTAATTCTCATATAGTGTGATGGAGAGGACATGTGGTACGAATGGGGAATGAAAACTTGTAGGAAAATCAAAGTTAAATCGCCCAGTAGGTAGTATAAGAATGAAGTGGGAGAATAATATTTACAAAAACTTCAAGAAGTAAATTATAAAGGGGTTGATGGAAACCTTCAGCTCAGGAATGGGATATATGGAGAGCTTATGTCTTTGCGGCCATGAACCTGTGGTTTTGAGTGTCATTGGTGTATTATTATTATTATTATTATTATTATTATTATTATTATTATTATATTTGAGATTGAACATAGAAGGTTCAAATGGTATGGACACGTAAGAAGAATGCAGGATGGAAAACTACCAAAGGCTGTCTACACATGGAAAATTGAAAGAAGGAACAAAAAAGGAAGACCAAGAACAACCTGGAAGAATAACATTCAAAATTCAATGAGGAAATTTGGTGTAACAAATGAAGACACAGATGACAAAGAACGTTAATTAAGGAAAGTTTTTTTTTGTTGCAAACTGGTAGTCTATAAGTCCGTAGTCATTATATATATATATATATATATATATATATATATATATATATATATACACACACATCTTTATATTTAATTTAATGTTAATTACTAAGATTGGTTGGAGAAAACCCTCAATGATGAAGAAAATTCTCAAAATGAGTATTATTATTATTTTTTTTTACTATTATTACTACTATGTCCACCGCTGTGGTCTCGAGGTAGCGTGCTGCCTTGTCACGCAGCAGGCCCGGGTTCGATCCCCGGTCGGGGCAGTTTTTCTGGGTGAGGTTTTTATCGGGGTTTTTCCTCACCTGTAAGACAAATGTCAGGAAAACTTTAAGGCCCAAACGGTCCCCGAAATCATATGGCCATCATCATCATCTTTATCATTATCATTATCATCATCATCATCATCCTTCACCGGTGTGGAAAGCAACGGGAAGCTACCACACCTACAATTCCCTGGTAAAGCTGCAAGCATAGCATGAAAATGCTATGATTGCAGTGAAGGACCTGCCTTCGGGCAGAATTATTATGAATGGATGGATTACTACTATTATTATTATTACTATTATTATTATGATTATTATTATGATTATTATTATTATTGTTATTATTATTATTATTTATTTATTTAATAAAGTTGCGGAGTTAATAACAACGCAATCTCAATATATGATCGATATAATACTTAGGCCATTTCGTTAATATAGAAAGGTATTTTCTATGAATTTCAATTATTTACTTTAACGTTTTTCTCTAATACTTTCAGAACTCTACATAAAACAATCATAAATCTTGCCCTTAGGGCAATGGTTCAAATGTGATGCAATATTTTGAATTCACATTTAATCTTTCCATATGATTCATTTGCTATGAGATTAAAAAAGATTAGTAACAGAAGTTCATTCTTAATAATTATTATGTATAATGTACATTTAGGGATTTTTAAGCTTCTGTGTTCTCATGAGATATAGAAATAGCGAAAACTTGTTTTCCATAATTCAAAATTCACCTGTGTATTCAGAGAATCCTACATTAACATTCTGCATACCACCAGTGTTTTAATACCCTCTTCAATAAGAGGATAAATAAATACAAGTTAAGACCTTGTACATTGTCTGCAGAGGAACATTTTTTTTTTCGAATATCAATTCAAAATATTACAACACTTTGATAAATTATTTTCAATAAATTGGTTTACATAGAGCTAATCACAAGAGTTTACAATAAAGAACAGAACATTTTATTTATACTTTCACATACATTTTGTTTGAATCCATGTGTATATAATATATAAAAATGAATGTTCTGTTTGTTTGTTTGTTCGTACTTTATTCGCGGCCATACCGTTGATCCGATTGTGATGGGGCTTTTTGCAAAAGCTTCAGGAAATTCCCGGGATGAACATAGGCTATAAGAGAGTTGTGATATTCAACTCCTTCGCCCCTAAAAATCACCCTTTGTAGTGAAAAACGTGAAATAAAGTCACTATTTTGACGCTTAAATGGCTTACGCTGCCTAAACCATAACAAATGCACCAAATTAATGTACACAGAATTGAATATCTCAAAACCTCTACAAAAAGTCCGCGACAGCATATGTTTATCTTCTACGGATAACTCACAATAACCATTTCTGTCTTTCATTGATCCAAGAAAATCGGGATAAGTAAATTCCCGGGCAAACGTGCTCTGCCATACCGTACATCTGATTGAGATGGGACTTTAGAAATATGTTCAACAGATTCCGGGGATGAACAAAGAAAATAAGAGAGTTGTAATACTCAACCCCTTCACCCTTTGTAGTGAAAAACGTGAAATAAAGTCCCTATTTTGACGCTTAAATGGCTTACGCTGCCTAAACCATAACAAATACACCAAATTAATGTACACAGAATTGAATATCTCAAAACCTCTGCAAAAAAGTCTGCGACAGCATATGTTTCTCTTCTACGGATAACTCACGATAACAATTTTTGTCTTTCAATGATGTCAAGAAGATCGGGATAAGCAGATTCCCGGGCAAGCATAACAGCGCACGGCTGGTGGTAAAATACACATTAACATTTATTTAGGAGTAGCAGCGCACTCCGGATATTAGCTAGTGTTACATAAAAATAGTACTCTAAAGAAGTTTAGGTATTATTTCCCACTTTAATATAGATAAACTCGAGGTTTTATTTGGCAAATAGGTCTAAATACTGTTTATTCATGTTGATTAATTAATCCACTTTTGAACTATAATTTTACATGATACTTCTTTAAATGCAGTTCAATTTCAAATAGGCTTACTATAAGGCCTCATATAATTCCTAGCATAAATGAATCCGAATACTGACATTTTAATAGTTTATATACTTTATTATTATTATTATTATTATTATTATTATTATTATTATTATAAAAAACATCGGTGGAAAGATCAAGACCATCTTCGCTAAGTTTACCGTACAGGCCACATGGCCTAAAACGAATTTGTTCATAATGATGATGATGACGAATATATCTACACTTGAATTTCGCATGACATTAGTAAAATTCAAATATGGACTTTAAGGTTTAGTAAGAAAATTTATAAACGAAATAAGTGCATAATATGCTTACATTAAAAGAACAAAAAAATGTTGTCATTATTTTTTAGCGATGCATCTTGTAATTTAGCTAATATTATCAATCGGATAAAAAGGTTATTACATGATTTTGTTGTTATAAGCACAAATTAATCTTTGTCGAAAAACAGCTTCTTTATCAACTAAACAGATACGAGTATAAAAAGTGTATATAAACTATAACACTATTTAAATAATAATAATAATAATAATAATAATAATAATAATAATAATAATAATAATAATAATAATAAATTTACAGGACGGGAATAAGAATTCTTATATGAAGGTTCGCCGAAGGAAATTTTCTTAGAATATTTGTTTTTCTAAATTTAATTTACCACAGGAAAAAAATGTTACTATAGCAATTTATCTATTTTTACCCCAAAAAAGATTGAATTTCTCTATCACTGTAATTTTAAAAAAATTAATTACGAAAACACAAGTTACATAATATATATTCAATACAACTTCATCATCATCATAGTACATTCACGAATTTAGGCCATTTGTTGACCTGTTTCGGCCTCAAGAGAAACACCATCCAGAAGTCTTTTGAGTGGACGTCCTGGTCTTCTTCTTCCTGCAGGTTGATATCTTAACATTAGTTTGGGTATTCTGTGATCTTCCATTCGATGAACATGTTGTATCCATCTTGACTTATAATCAGAAATTTTGTTTTCTAAAGATTCCATATGTAATTCTTCTAAGATGTCTTCATTTTTTTTGTGATCTAGTAGTGTGTATCCTGCAGTCCTCCGAAGGTATCTCATTTCAGCAGATCTAAGTCTCTGTATATCCTTCTGTTTCAACGTCCATACTTCGCTACCATGCAAAAGAGTTGGAAGAGCCAGTGTTTTATACACTTTCAGTCTTGAATGCTTTTGGACTAACTGTAGCTTGAAGATAGAATTTATTAATCCTAAAATTCTTAAAAATTTAGATATTTTTGCATTTACATCCTTTTCTTCTTCATATGAGATATTGCATCCTAGATATGTAAAATTATTCACCTGCTCCAAAATTTTATTGTCCAGTACAAGTTTACTTCTGACAGGATCTACACCTTGAAATGCCATAATTTTTGTTTTTTCTGTGGATATCTTTAATCCATATTCTTCTGTAATTTTGTTAAGTTCATACAGACCTTTCTGTAGATTATCTTCGGAATTTGCTATTATTATTTGGCCATCTGCAAACAATAGGGTGTTTAATTTTCTATTTTCTGATATTCTTATTCCAAATTTATATTTTTTGTTCCAGCAACATATTACTTCATTGATATAAATTGCAAAGAGTGTTGGGGATAGGGGGCAGCCTTGTCTCACACCACGATTTATAATTCCTTCTTCAGAAAATCTGTTATTTAATTTAATCTTCATGGTGTTGTCTTTGTAAATATTTTGTATGTTCTGCCGAAGTAAATTTGGTATATTTCTGTCTTCCAATATATTTAAGAGTCTTGACTGTGTCGAATGCTTTTTCAAAATCTATGAAAGCAAAATGTGTTTCTAAGTTGAATTATCTTCTTTTTTCAAGCAATAGTTTAACAGAAAATGCTGAATCAATACAAGATCGTCCTTTCCTAAATCCATTTTGACATTCCATAAGGAATTTTTCACTGAAACTTTTAAATTTTCCATTTAAAATGTCTGCATAAATTTTGTAGCATGTGTTTAACAAACTGATTCCCCTATAGTTGTCCATTTTTCTCTTGTCTCCTTTCTTGAACAGGGGTATAACAATGCTTGTCTTCCATTCTTGTGGTATATCTGCATTTTTGAATACATTATTAAAGAAGGACAACAGTCTTTCATGGAACTATTTGCCTGCATATTTGTACAATTCAGAATTCAAGCCATCTGTGCCAGTTGCCTTCCCATTTTTTAATTTCTTTAAACTATTGTTCAATTCTTCCAATGATATTATGGAATCTGTCTCATTATTATTTCGGAAAATTGTATCTTCAAACTATTGTCAGTCCAAAGACTTTTATAATAATTGAAAAAATCTTCTTTTGTTACAACTTAGAAATACTATACTGCGTTGCAAAGGAAAATAATAATTAATGGTCTTTGGGGTATTTAGTAAGTTGTTTGTTTCTATTCATATGTTTACAGTGTTTCTATGGAGTTGAATGGCTTAATTCCAATTTTATTATTCAGTGGTGAAATAGTGAAAATTCCATTCGCCTTGAATAATTGAATATCTTAGACCAATTTATAGTAGGTAAATTAGAACCTAATTAGAATAAGAAACCCCAGAAAAAATCAACCATGTTAGTCGCCACCGAAATTTGAACTCGGGACCCCCTGAATACAGTTCCAAATACTACCGTCTTTTACTCTTTAAACTATTATATCATAACAAATTAAAAGGAGTTATGGCTCAATAGATATAACAAAATTAATGAATCCAAAACCCTTTCAATAAGGATTTAAGTTCTATCGGTAAATAACCATATTGCTTCTATGTTACATGTTTTATTCATCCATAGTTGATTTTCGTTATGACTATTATTGTTAACAGTTCTGATTGTTTGGTGAGAATAGGGAAATAAACTTGAAAGGAAGAAAACTATTTATATACTAAATTCTTGTAAAATGCTAACAGAATATTGACAAAGTCTATACATACCTGCGTTCAAGACCTCTGCACTAATCTACTAGATACACCTTGTAGCAAATCTGAAAAATAAATTATAATGGCACTTTGTACTCTTAAGATAATATTTAAAGCAAAATAATATTTCAGTGTAGTAAGATCTCACTATAACTAAATAAAACAGTAATGGTGTGTTACGTTGGCGATAAGTATATTTTTATTCACGGTTTTCGAGACATAAGTCTAATAAAATATAAAATTATATATATATATATATATAATATAATATAAGAAAAATAAATGCCTGAAAGGGATTTATTTTTCTTATCATACCATATTAAGCTTGCATTACTCAATGTCAAAAATTTAATTATAACATGGATAAGGCGTCACTGCTATAGAGTAAAAATATCTTTAATTTGCTTACTTGTTATAGTCAGCTACTAGATGGCAGTGAGGACGAGTTCTCGCGACATCTAGTAATAATGGAGAATATAATACATATATAAGAAAAATAAATGTTTGCATTGGATTTGTCTGATGGTGTAATGGATAGCACGTTGGGGTACCAACCCAGAAGTCCGGGTTCAAATCCCGTTCAGGCATTTATTTTTCTTATCATGTCATATTAAACTTGCATTGCTCAATGTCAAAAATGTAATTATAACATATATATATATATATATATATATATATATTATGGAAATGGTATTTACAGGAATTGACATTGGAATATTTAAGTTGTCATAGTTGGAGAAAACTGCATTATTTTAATTGTTTGCGTGCACAAAGATAATAATGAAAATGGCATTTACAGCACAACAAAATGTTAATCTTCTTATTTGCTTGTCGAATTAAAGTTTCCAATGGCAATGTAGATAGATAATGGAATGTATTGCCTTTTTCAGAAGAAAGAAAATACATATGCATTTACATTGCGCACGGGCCTGCTTGGCCGTACGTGCATTATTTTTCCATGAATAAAAAAATAAAACTAATCATAATATAAACAAATACCTACCAATACACCTGTATCAAAAAACAATAACAGGCTACATATAAGTAAAATCCATGTCTACACTACATCACAATAATACATATCTACACTCATCCATGAAAAGACCATGTGTATAAATAAATAATAAAAGTCCCATTCCGTACATTAATATTTAAAAAAAATTCTAGAAACAAATTAGAATGTAAACGTTTTGCCGGACAATAAAGATAACTCAGAAAGTTTCCGGATACTGACAAAATGTTAGAGATAATCTAAAAATTATTATTACATCTTCTCAAAATACTCTCCCTGAGCATCTATGCATCGTTGCATCCTCCTGAACAACAACTGGAAGCATTGGAGCCAGTCACTTTCATCCGTTGCACAGAGCTCCCCTTGGTATCATGCAACTGCATCTTCAGGTGATGAAAACCGCTTCCCACACAATAGAGCCTTCGCCGTAGGGAACAGAAAGAAGTCTCAAGATGCTAGTTCCGGACCGTAAGGAGGATGGGTCAACAGATGCACAGTAGTTCCCCTCAGAAAATCATTTGTCTGATGGGCGTCGTGGGCAGAGGCATTGTTGTGGTGCAACAGGATGCCCCTCAGTTCAGCTCTTGAGCGTTTTTCTCGCAATTTTTGGAATATCTGTGGGAGGGCAACTGTGATGTATAACTGTGCAGTCACTGTCCTTTGATATTCAAGTGGTATTGTTACCACATGACCACCTGTAGCAAAAAAAAAAAAAAAAAAAAGTGACCACCATTTTCTTCCCAACGCTTTTTGCTTTCTTCACTTTGACTAGTTGATCATCGTCAGGAAAGACCCATACCGACGACTGACACTTTTTATCAGGATTATATTGGTAATCCAGGTCTCGTCACCTGTAATGATCTCAGAAATGCGGCGAGTGTTCCATTGTTGAATCTCCATTCCACTCGAGTGAGCTTTCGACTTTCAGTGAGTGTGTGTGGTACCCAACGAGATGACACATTGCTGCCCCTAAGATAGATGTGCAGAATTTTTACAACACTTTCCGATCCAATCCTCAGGGATGTTTCAATGTCTTTATAAGTCATACGGGCTTCTTCTCGCACCATCTTCTCCACAGCATCGATGTTTTCCACGGTCACTGCCATCAACGGGCCTCCCACTCCTCTCTTCATCTTTAAGAGAGGTTCTATCCCTTGTAAACTCCGCAAACCAATTGAAAACTGTGGCACTGGAAGGGGCAAGGTCCCCAAAAGCCTGTGTAAGCCTTTCAAGCGATTGCGCTTGGTTTAAGCCACTTTTAAATCATAGAAAATCATTACTCGAAAATGTTCTCGCTGCGGTTCCATGTTGCAGTCTGATAGTGCCTGTCACCCCCTACCATTTGACCCACAGCTGCTAAATAATGAGGGGAGCGGGCGTGCGGAAACTATGTCAGCTGACTAACAAAGGACCGCCCAACACGCTGCTGACACTGTTATCTTTCTTTCGTAAATGGTACAGTCAGTTCCGAAAACTTTCTGAGTTACGTATTAACAAGACGAATCTTCTCTTGACTTTGCAGGACACGTTAGGATAATTTGAATGATTGCTTTACTCGTCATTGGATTGGTCTAGATGACTTCAGATTAACTTCTCAGATCTCCAAATCTAATCCCTTTGTGATAAATTATTTTTATTGTCGATACATTAAAATAGTCTACAGGACTCCAATGACAGATTTAGAGAATTTTTGCCAGATAATCTTAAATGCTTCTGCAACTGTCACTCAGGACTTGTTACAAAACCTATCGAAAGTATTTTAATATCGCCTGGACATCTGCCATAGTACAAGTGCCACCATACATCTAAGTTTATTGCCAAACTTTAGAAAAGTATATATTATTTTCTGCAAACAGCATTATCAGCCACAAATTAAACATGAGTTATTGACATTTCTTAACCCCCCCCCCGACAACATTTTATAAGTGTTATCCACTCATTTTATTTTGGATTCTTTGAAAAATATATAAGCCAACACAGAAAATAAATGCAGATAACGGGTATTCTCATTTTTAGAATAAATAGATTGTGTAGTATTGTACTTATTGGCTCTCTGTAAATCTAAGGTTTTTAGCGTTAGGATTCAAAGTTGGGCAAAAAGCACCTACAAATTTATCTCAAAATCAGACTTGAGGTTTTTTACGTGTAATCAATATACCAGAGCGTACTCACTACTTAAATTACATCCTGAAGAAAACCATACCAAAATTTGTAAATTCTGAAAAACGCACTGGTCTCGGCAGGGCTTGAACTCGTGAATCTAGGAATCAAGCACAGATAAAATGTATGATATTTATGAAACATAGTTATTTTTTTGTTAGCTCAATCGAGATGAGAACATTCGTTAGGTCATGTTGATTCCTTTTAGTTTCTGATAGACCTTCCCTGAAAATGTTTCTGTACGAATCCACGGTTATATTAGAACATTTTCTGAGCTGTCCTGCGTGCTGCCATACGAGTGCTTGTTGAATGCATCTATCCCTTTTTCCGGATATTTTCTCCTCCGATGGTTTTTAATTAAGTTATTGCGTCATCACGTCGTTCATCTTATGATCGATAATTATATATCCTGCATTCAGCTTTTAAACTACTTATATCGTTTTGGTTTAAAACCTAAACTCGTTTCAAAATAGGAGAGTTTGTTGAGTAATTAGATAATATAATGGATGAAACATTTACATGAATAGAATAATTTGTGATTATAACGCATTATGCAGTCAGAATTACTTGTATAAAAATACAACATTTTTAATGGGTACAATCTAACAGAAAAACTTTTATTAAGGAGACAGTCGTATTAAAATCGAATATTTCACTTTAAAGTGAACTAGCAACGCCTATTATTTAGGCAACTTCTTCGCCTTGCCTTCGTGACGAATCTTCCTTCTTCCTGTAACTTCCAGGGATTAAGATGAACAAATGCCTCACAATATTCTTGTACTCATTCAGTCCAAAAGTTTCCAAATAACAAACCTTTCTGAGGAGTGCATTTTTTTCTGTTGAGGATGTGAACACGTTGCTTGTTCTGAATAATTTAATAATTCAGTTTCAACATAAAGGGATAAAACGATTTTAAATAAAAATATAAATCATAACCTTAAAGTATTCTAAAAGCATTAAAAATAATTATCATTGCACTGAATGTTTTTAAATAAACATTAAAAAACTTTTATAAGATAAATATTCCATAATTCTATACTTTAAGTATTAAACATATTGTTTTTTTAAAACAGAAAAAAAAAACAAAATGCAATTCACAAATTAAAATATCCTATAAATATAACTTAAAATAATAATTCCGGTTTTAACTGTGAAACGAACACTGGGAGAAGTGTGCCATTGCCAACGGTACTCATCTGGAAAATCTTGGTTAATATGTTCCATCTCTCTGTAATTAAAGCCTCTTCATTTAATTATTGCCTAGTGTAGATTGAGCCACGCTAAAGTTTATTCCGAAGGTAATGTGGACACTTTTATTTTTTAAGGAGAATATCTTGATTATTCCAATAATTTTATAAATTGAATTATTTTCTTATGACGAATAATCATATATTATTTATATAGCAATATTTAATTAAAATGGCATTTTACATAATTAATTATAGATGTTTACTATAAAATATTTTTTTCTATCATTTTCTTAACTATGCGCATAAATATAGACCTTTTGCATAATTCCGTATTATCTGTGATTTATTGAAAAAAATATTATAAAGCTTCATAAGTGCTCAATGATGTTATATCAAACATATTATAACAGTTAAAATGTCTAATTTTTCACATATTATCAGAATGTCTTTGAAAAACTGGATTAGTTGCGATTACATCCAAAATTGTATCCAATCACCAAAATAATATATATCTAATTCTTTACGAGAAGGAAGTGATCTTATATTTTGAAAGAAAGAAGGAAATATAGATTTTATAAATTTGTATCTAGATTTAAATTATACGAAAAACATTAACGATAAAAGTGGTAATATTACCCTTTAAAAATGTTTTCTAATTTGTGGAGTTAATTATTTTAGCGATAGGTAATTAAATTAAGAGTAGTCCTATACCGGAATATTTATAAGAATCCAAAATTAAGATTCATTTGATATTGTTTAAAGTTATATAGGGTACAAGTGCATTAAGTTGTACAACTAATGGTTAATATATTAATTTAATTAATAAAATTAAAAATAATAATCAGAAACCAAGCAGACATTTTCTTTCTAGATGAATTTTCGCTAAACGTACTTAGTGTAGTGGCATGTGGCTTAGATAATTTTAATATATATAAGTTATAATATTTAATTTTGAAATAATGAGATAATGTAATTAAAAGAGGAAACTAAATATATAATAAAATTGTACGCGTATATTGTAATAATTCTTGCAATAGAGATGATTCTGAAATATGTGTAATGAATCAAGCAAAAATTCCCCTTTATGTCTTCTATATGTTTAACGGAGAAATTGATGAGCAATGCAAGATTTTATTTTACACTATGAAATTATGTGGATTAATTCTGTCTACATGTTCACATTTCTAATAAATGGTGCAGTAAAGTGTAGAAACGTCCCTGCGGACTCGCTGTAGTTCACACTCTAATTCTAAAATCTTTGCTGTGAATTGATGACTGTCAAACAAGTTTGTGCATATCAAACGGACGGGACTAGAAATCGCTTGCAAGTTATTCTTATGGGAAATAAATTCGACGCCATGCAAAGTCCATCTTCTGCTTTTATATACAGTTTGAGGCAGAGGACAACATATAGATATTATTATGGAAATTGAGTAAGCCATGTATGTATTGGTCAGTAAAAAAAGGCGTTATATATTTTTTTATCCTGTAAGGGCTTTGGTCAACGATTGGTCCAGGATTCGTGACGTAGATGATGGAGGTGGAGGATGAGAGTGAGATGAAAAAATGCAGG
Organism: Diploptera punctata; assembly: GCA_030220185.1. Taxonomy (NCBI): domain Eukaryota; kingdom Metazoa; phylum Arthropoda; class Insecta; order Blattodea; family Blaberidae; genus Diploptera; species Diploptera punctata. The sequence goes on from JASPKZ010002342.1 coordinate 572,100, forward strand.
TTTTGTGAGAAAGAGAGAGAAAGAGATAGAATGTGTGGGTATTGAAGTGAGGGAGGTAGAGGGATGGAATAAACGGGAGTGGGAGGGGGTGAACGGGGCAGAATGGAATTGGATGGAAATGCCATTATATTGGCAGAGGCTCCCTCAAGCCTAAAACTGACCGCCTGAGAGGGGGGAAAAACGAAAAAAAAAAGAGGGGTGGATTTTACTATATAAAAATAATAAAAATTGGAGATGGACTTTGAATTATGTAGTAGGCAAAGAGGCAAGTTCTCTCATTCCCTTGTCTCTTGATGTTTCTGCTTGCTGGTATATTTGTCTAATCTTCATATATACATATGTAGGGGTAATGTAGTATGCATATGTACCACTTCTTCCTCCGTGTCGAACTATGGACAGAATGGGGGAAACTAGCCACTTTCAATCTTGGTTTTGGCCTCTTCTTAATATCTTTACGAACTTCTTGGCAATTCTTAGATTTAATAATAATAAAGTTCAAATAGTTTAACAATAATTTTAAAATATATACTAAAATACAACATTATTTGTTGAATAATATTATAAAATTATGAAAGTGAGCTAGAAGAGTATCAAAATATATTGACTTAAATACAATTACAAATACTGGTTCATCAATAGATAGCTAGATATTCAGGAAGACAGACAAATAAATACATAAATAAATAGGTAACTGGTGACGTAAGTAGTGATGAGCAGATAAATATGAATTCAGAAATAAATTCATAGAGGTAAGGAAGAGTGCAAATATTTAGAGAAGTAGGCAGAAAGATAAGTAGGTTGAAAACGAATCTGAAATAAGATACCTCTGCCAGAAATTGTCAATCAATTACATCTAGTTTTGAATCGCAAAGTTAACGGTTTTAGATACTAAAGAGAATCGTTAAATAAAATACTACTACTACTACTACTACTACTCTACCCTCACCATAATTTTAACTCTTTCGAACCATGCATGCATTGCAATTAAAATGATTCCAAACTGATTTTATATCTAAACGATTATGCTCAATTTTACAATTGCACAAATTCACCATCAGAATATCTCAAAATGTTAAAATCTGTAAAAGTTAAAATATTCAAGTGTAACAGTTGTATAAGAGAACTGAGAACTTTTTTCAACTGGAAATAAATTTGAGTCTGAAAACGTTAATATAATATATTATCCTTCTATAAATGTAAATATGTGACATCTTAATCACTAAAATTGCCTGCAAATTACTACACATTAAAATTAAAAGACCAGTTACATTTTTTAAAATTCTAATTTCAAATTTATCAACTTGACAAAAACTAAATACTATTACAAAAAAAGATACGAAAAAAACGAACATTTAAGCGAACAAGGCTCAAATCTTCGTTAGGCAACAATAAAAACATATTAAGTATAAAATATAAATCAAGTTTTTCTGAAACTCGAAATATCTTACCTCAATTTAATGTTGAGAACAAATCAACATTAAATTGAGGTAAGATGTTTCCAGTCTAAAAAAAAAAACTTGATTAAAATAACCTCAAAATATTACTTCCTAAAATAAACCATACAATATAAAATTATTTAATTATAAAGACAGTCGGGTAATTGTCCCAAAGTTCTTGTATCCTAATACAATACAATTTTGTTTTATTTCTCGACTTTTTTAAACACCAGAAAAAACAATAATGGACAGCTACTGTATTCAAACCTTCAGATTTGAATTACAAACTCTCTTCAACACATTTTCAGAAAACAGCCCACATCATTTTGACATCCGTGGTTTCTAACTTTCAAACGATTTATCAATTAACCGCAATTTCGTCTACTTTTTTTCAGTAAGTGCTTTTCTAAATAAAAGGATTATAAGTGTTTTATTATCACTTAAAATTTTAGAGTTTTGTTTTACTGTAAATGTCAATTCGGTGTAGATCATTTCTAAAAAAAATTTTAACGAAAGTTTTAAAATTGTACAGGAAACACAACTATAAAATATTTTCGAAATAAATACCATAGGCTAACGTATAATTGTAAGGGGCCATTCCATGTCAATTCAACATTTCTGCATCATTTTAAACCTAACCCTCTTCGATTTTAATGAAATTTCGTGAGATATTGTTCATGGAAAGAAAGTAAAAAATGCAAAATATCAAAAGTGGAAATATTTATGGAGTTATCAGTCAATAAAATATGAGCAAACAGTAAAATTTGGCATCAAGATGAAAGACAATTTTTAGAGTTATTAAACATGTAAAATTTAAAACATTAACTGTGTATTACCTTAAAGCTTAAGAATGGGCCTTTGATTTTATGTAAGAGTTATCATGCTATGACCTTGAATATTGTTCAAAGTATGTATTATATGCTACCTATAATATATATATATATATATATATATATATATATACCAATCTGTATCATTTTGGAACTGCTGAAGCTTCTGGAGTTATTGACTAACGAGGGAACTGTTAACCATTGCATGCCGAAACCTACCTTTGAATTTCTTCGAGAGAAACGTTCTGATGTAGCAAGACCGTGTCCAAAAATATATCTGCTGTTTTACCTGCAATGAATTAAAATCCAGCTCCAGATCTCTTTTAAACTACAGGGAATTAATAATACAACGCTTGAAATAATAGTTTCGATGACCCTCACTACCTGCCGTAAGCGCCGCATCCCGCCCCACTCCACTCGGCTCTTAGTCATGCAGGGAACCACCTTCTCCGTACAGTGGGTTGCCATTGCTGGATTCTAGCTTTGAGTTTTTTGTGCTTAGCAGTTAAAAAAGGCAGATAAATTTTGAGACACGGCCTTGGTACATCTTAACGCTTTTCTGAGAGAATTTTCAAGTTATATTTCGGTATGCAATGGTTGACAGATCCTTTGCAAGATGTTGACTAAGATGTTTTCACATACACTCTACTGTATTATTAAGGTTCATAAAAGTTTATCAGCCAAATCAACATAGAATAGGCTCCGTCAATATTGTGTGTATACATTGTAAAATACTTACTTAATACTTAATACAGGCTTTCCACTTTACAGCAGTTTGCCCCTTAGACAAAGTCTATGCCTATTGATCTGTCCGGGTTTATATCTCTTTGCATAAAACGTAACAATTATATTTTATAGAACGGGTTGTCAGCCCTTCGCCAACTCCAGATTTGGGGGACCTAACCAGAGCCTCATTTGCCGGTATTCGGGATTCCTACTGGGCCTTCCGTATATTGTAAAATAAGACTTAAAATTAACATGTAATATTGCAATTTTGTGATGCAACATGTTCGTGAATAAAATTGTATTAAAATAAATGTTTATCGGCAATAGTTTTAATATTGTAGTCAATTTACTATTCAAAACATGATGGCAGAAGCCTTGCGAGATAATGGATACACAGTTTATGAGGAAGTTCATGGTGTGGCCACTAATGGGAGTAATAGATGAATAGATATTATTGCATTTAGACCATCTTCTAAAATTGATATGATATTAGATCCCACAATCCGTTTAGAGACTCGTAGTGGCCAACCTGAGGAACTTGATTCTGAAAAGAAAGCCATATACGAGCCAACAATTGACTAATACAAAGATAAATACCAATTAGATAGTATAACTGTCACATGATTGATGAATGGGGCAAGAGGTACTATACCAGGATTCATAGCTAATTTTGAAATTTCTTAGATTTGGATAGAGTGTATATTTCTAAAATTGCCATCGCTGCCATTAGAGGATCAATTTCAATTTTAAGAAACCATCTTCACAAAATGTATATTCTATAGAATATACTTCAATTATAATTTGAAAATGTTTAATGCATTTACAAAATGTATTTCACCAATTTCGAAACTTAATTTTCATAAGTAATGCCACGAGTGATTTCCAAATTATCGATAAATTCACGACTCACGAAGTGAGGAGTGAATTTATCTAGAGAATTTGGAAATCAAGAGTGGCATTTGTTAGGACTATTTAACGAATAAAATTAAGCTGTTTACTCACAAATCATTATTTAACTATAGTTATTTTAAAATATTTATATATTTAATGTAAACGGCGATGTTTGAAAACAAATGAGAAACGATAGGTACGCTTCATCTGCTTCTTTTGTTTATCACTTCAACCAGATCATACTATTTATTGCCAAAGGAACGCAATATTGTAAGAATGCTCTCTAGTGGAGAAAAAATGAAAAGCATCAAACTGTATATTAATTCATTTCTGATGTAGTATGATGTAAATATGACAATTATATTTTTCTGGATTATTACCTGGGAAAAATACATTTAAGAAAGTGCAAACAGTGGTTTCTTTTTTTGGTGGTATAATAAATTGCTACAAATGTGTTTATATTAACTCCTGATGTGTTGACATCTATGCACCATATATACAATCTGGTATTTCTTATAGGCTCAGTCACTGCAAAATAATGGTCAGACCTGTTCAGAATATTAAAAAGGAGGAGCTTTCTTTAATATGATAAATATAACACTGATAAATATTTCGTGAAACACGACTCTGATTGGTTGTAAAACAGAAATCATTAAAACGTGATTGGTCATTGACTCCCATTTGGGGCATGAGTTAAATTGTCTGTATAACTTTGTCCTTGTGGCAATCCTCTAATGTGGAAAGTTTTATGTAATAATAATGTAACCTCAATGACTATTTATATCTAATATGTGCTTTTTTATGTTGACACTCACCACATATAGGAGAGTGTTAGTTCTACCTGTTGAAGTTCGCAGATCACGTGAGATCATCAAATTGGATTACGTTATATGATTCTTTATGTCTGGTATGCAGGATAAACATATGATCGAGATGGTCCTCTGAGAAAGGCCTATAGAATCTTAGTATTCACTATATCCGTTTCTTCTACACTAAGTACGTTCAATCTAGCATTTATTGTCATCGTTATAAGCCACAAATCCTGCAATATTCGTATAGTCAAGTTCAACATTTGGTATGTTTTATTGTTGATACATTTAAAAGTCTGAATATACCTTTGTTTTCACTTTTTTTGGATATTTATAGGAATGAAAGCATGTAATTTTTGTGTTCCAGTAATTATGCATTCATTTTTAATAATAATGGAATAAATGCGCACAAGTTGTGCAGAAAATATATGTTACATGAGTTTGATTCACATAGCTTCTTATTTGAGAATTCTACCAGGGATTTCCCTCGTTTTTTGCAGGTGGTTACATGGTAACGGTCGCATGGTTGCTCGCACAGTTCACACACACAGTTGTTCCCGGGATCGTGGAAACACTTGGTCTTGCATATCTTGTGTTATTAAGTTCACCAGGTGACGGAGTTCTTGATTGGTGTTGGTCCAGGATCTGTTTGTCATGACTTCTGTTGTATAAAAGTCCAGCCATATCTTTTGTCTCTTCTTCTCCTTTCCTGAAGTAGTTTATTTGAGCTGTCTGTGGATAGTAGCCTCATACGCAGTTCTTCTGCGAAGAAGGGTTCCTTGGCGAGTTCATATGCTAGTCTCGACTTTGTGTGTTTTGAGACACCAAGGGCGGCTTTCAGGAATCGTGATTTGACTGCTTCCAAAGTTATTAGATCTCCCAAATGAGGTCTATTCCATAGGTTGCGATGGGAACTATTTTTGCGTCGAACAAGGCTATGGCCATATGCATGCATTTTTGAATCACACTTGATTTTTGTCAGAAAGTTGAGAAATGGTTTATGTAATAAAAAAAACAAGTTTTAATATTGTTCTACACACCAATTATAAAGATGATGGAAAGTCATTATCTGGTAACTGATTGGCCTTTGTAAACTTGCACGTAGTGCTAAACGTTTCACTGTTCCACTGACATCATCACATGGGTCTTTTTTCATGTGACGTAGCAAAAAAAAAATAAATTAGCAGATAGGGGAACCGACAATTCTACTTTATGAAAGCAAAGATTATTTGGCTCGTGTAATGATTTAATTTTTGACTATTTAACTCATGCCCCAAATGGGAGTCCTTGACCAATCACGTTTCAATGAATTTTGTTTTAGAACCAATGACAGTCGTGTTTCACCTCGCTCTTTATCGAATTTTCTTAACCACTTCCTGCTTTTGTGATAAAGAAATATATATATATATATATCGATCCATAGTAATTCTGCCCGAAGGCAGGTACTTCACTGCATTCATAGCATTATCATGCTATGCTTGCAGCTTTTCTAGGGAATTGTAAGTGTGGTAGCTTCCCGTTGCTTTCCACATCGGTGAATGATGATGATTATGATGATGATGATTGCCATATGATTTCGGGGACCGTTTGGGCCTTAACGTTTTCCTGATATTTGTCTTACAGGTGAGGAAAAACCCCGATAAAAACCTCATCCACAAAAACTACCCCGACCGGGGATCTAACCCGGGCCCGCTGTGTGACAAGGCAGCATGCTACCTCGAGACCACAGCAGTGGATATACAGGGTGGACCGCTCGAATGGACCTAATTTCAATTGCTTGTTACTGGCAAACGGTTGAAGATAGAAACTTAAAACAACGTTCATAGTACAGAAAAACTCACCAAGTTTCGAATCCTGTCGGTAGATGGCACAAAGATACGTTTCTCGTTCTTAGATTTAATTGTTTGTGAAAATGGCGACTCCGCAGATGAAAGCACAAGCTGTTTTGTGGTATGCGGAGTTTAAATCAATCATTAGAGTTCAAAGGGAGTTCCGGCGTGTGTTTAACCGTGATGCTCCAACTGCTAGAAGCATAAAGAAGTGGCGTGATACATTATTAGCTACAGGATCTGTGTTGAAGAAGCATGGTGGTGGTCGCAGAGCATCCGATGAAATGGTAGCAAATGTTCAAGCCGCATTTGAGCGAAGCCCCCGGAAGTCATTAAGAAGAGCTTCGCGGGAACTTCAAATACCAAAATCGACATTACAACGGATTGTCCATAAACGCCTCAAACTGCACGCATATAAAGTGCAGTTAGTGCAACGTCTGGAGCCGAATGACATGCCGAAACGAGTGGAATTCGCCAATACGATGCTGGACCGTCTCGGCGCTGATCCTGACTTCATGACCAAGATTTTCTTCTCGGACGAAGCCACTTTCCATTTGTCAGGCAAGGTAACCGGCATAATGTGCGGATCTGGGGATCGGAGAATCCTCACGCTATTCAAGAGCATGTTCGTGATAGTCCGAAGATGAATGTTTGGTGCAGTTTGTCACATAATAAGGTCATTGGACCGTTTTTCTTCGCCGAGAAAACTGTTCGTGGTACCACATATCTTGACATGCTGGAGCAGTTCTTCTTTCCACAAATTGAACAACTGCAGCCTAACATCGTTTTCCAGCAAGATGGTGCTCCTCCCCACTGGTCCAATGAAGTTCGTACGACTTTGGACAACATTTTCCCTGGCCGTTGGATTGGTAGGGGAGGACCAATCGCGTGGCCCCCGAGATCTCCCGATTTAACACCACTGGATTTCTTTCTCTGGGGCTATGTCAAAGATAAAGTTTACACCACCCCAGTCAAAGACCTTCGTGATCTTCGTGAGCGCATCATAGAGGCTATTGAGAACATTCCAGAAGACATACTCCAACGTACTTGGCAAGAAATTGTTCATCGCTTTGATATCGTCACAGTGACTGCTGGGGCTCATATAGAGATGTGGTGATCTGGATATCAAAACTTGGTGAGTTTTTCTGTAATATGAACGTTGTTTTAAGTTTCTATCTTCAACCGTTTGCCAGTAACAAGCAATTGAAATTAGGTCCATTCGAGCGGTCCACCCTGTATATATATATATATATATATATATATATATTCTGAACAGGTCAGAGCATTATTTTGTAGTGACTGACTCTCCAACAAATACATTGAATATAATAAATAATGAACAGATTCCTTTGTACTATTCATTTGATAATTGTGTGTTCAATAATTGTGTTTCAAATAATGATTTTACTGTTTACTAAAAAAATGAATAACCTATAATATTGGTTATAATATAAAGTTTGGTGTGTTTCATTTTTTCTCCACTAGGGTGCATTTTAAAATATTGCGATCCTATTTGACAATAAATAATATACCTAAGTTACAGTGGATGAACAAATGAAACATAACCACACATTTCGGATTTGTTTTGAAACATTGCCGTTTACATTAATATATAACTATTTTAAAATAATTATATTTATGATTTTTTAGTATACAGCTTAATTTTATTCGTTAAATAGTCCTAACAAATGCCACTCTTGATTTCCAAATCCTCGTGACATTACTTATGATAACTTTATTAATAATTACCGTACTTTCCTCATCAAACGCTCTCTTATTTGCCTCTTTTTTTAAATAATCTAGACTTTCTCATTCTTTAATAGCATATCTTATTGTCTACCATTCTCTACTTACATCTGTTACTTCTTGGTTGCCACATTTTTATCTGAACACTACAGTATTTCAAATGTCTGAGCAATTTTGACCTGACATTCTTACCGCATTTGTATTATTTCTCATTTTTATTTTATTTTTTCAGAGTCATCTTTAGCGTTTGTACCTGTTGTAAACGATAACAGCTTTCTGATTTTCATCCTGATCATATGATGATCCGAATTACAGTCTATCCTCCAACTGGCCTAATGTCGATTACTCTAGTGTGCCAGAGTCTATCTAATAATACATTATTTATCAACCTGGTGTTGCGTTTTACTATCTGGAGACATCCAGGTGTATTTATGAATATCTTTATCCTCTAAGACTGTGCTATAAACAATAATATTATTTTATGTCTAGGCCTAATCTAACCTCATTGTCGTTATTATCTTTACGAATAATGAATTTCCCTATTGTTAGTCTGAATATATCTTCCCGTCCCACTTGTGTATTAAAATGTCCTAAGACCATTTTCAAATGATATCGTGAAATCACATCATAAACGCATTCTAATCCTTTATACAACTAGTACTTTATCTTGTCATCTTCGGTGGATCCACGTACATTTACAATTACAAATTCACGCAATTTACTTTTTGGAATCATATATGATAAACTATAGCTAACAGACCTAACACTTCGGAAAAGTGAGAGAATCCTCCTTCGGATTAAAAAACTCGTTTTGAATTGGTCTCGCTGCACCCCCAAAGTATAATGTAAAGCTTCTTGATTCTGACTACCTGCTCCAAGCCATCTAACTTCCTGCAAATCAACTATATCCAAGGGAGATTATCTACTTCCTCTGTTAATATTTCTAGTTCCCACTACTACTTAATATTCCGTATTCCAAGGAGCATGTCCCTATGTTTAATCCTTTGCCATGGATCCCATAAAGTAGTCCCTGACCGAAGATCAGAATAGGTCACTATTTTATACCAGGAAAACTATACCCCAGTGGAACACATATCCCCGTTTCTTGAGGGTGGTATTTAACGGCGAAAGTTCGTTATTCTTTTGACTAAGACAGTCTTTTCGTCAGCGTTATCACTTTTGCTCTCTATGGAATGGGTGAACCTTTTGGTAGCACTGCTACAATCGGTATATCTCTAGGGGCCATTTAAGAATCAAACCATTCAACAATGACACGGTAAAGATATTGTGATGCATTATTGAGCTGACTTTTGAAATTTGTGACAGGAGGCGGGAATCGAGTCTTGCCTTTTATGGCAGAATATGTTTTCTGAGGTGGCGATCTCACGAGTCAGTGATACCGCTGAGAACTTTTCACGTGTATCTGTAAGTCGCTTCTGAAATATCGCTTTCTCGTGCTTTCGATTTGAGAGAAGTCGAAACTTCCGTTCAGATTTTTCGTCCCCCGCATATAAAGGGGATGCAAGTGCCTGATGACCACGTAGTAAGTCGCAAGTGAATCGCAAAAATCAATCTTGTCCAAGTTGTGGACGAGTAAAAGCGTTCAAAATTAGAAGACAGGAAAACGTTTTAATTGAACAAGTCAGCCAATGTGAAAAACTACTCTATACTATAAACCAACTGTGAAGAAGAGACTCATATCATAAAATTATATGTGTGAAAGCAGTGAAATATTGTGAAAGAAATAAAGAAGATTTGGAAAATTTGTGTAAACATTTGTGAAGTTAAATTTAAAAAAAATCAAACTGTTTCCACACTTTTGCTATCCGTGACAATACCATCGGAGGGATGTACTTACACTATGAGCTGCATTTGCGTATGACATATGATTACAGACAACAATAAACACATACACACACACATATATATAACTGGTATACATTCAATGGCCCTAGAAGCAATTTGACCAACAAATACAAACTCAAAATGAAATTTAAAAAAACATAAAAAATCATAAGCCATTTTGCGTATTGTTTTCTCTTCAGAAGATTCTTAGGAAAATTAAATCCCGAGTTCTTTGTTGTAATATGGTACCTCATTATTCTGGAATTAAATCGAATCTCAATTATATTTTGGCTCAGGAGTAATCAATCCAGGTTTCCCCCATTCAAACACATTTCCCCTCAATGTTCAGCTGTTTTGTGCTTGACTGGAGACCTACCAGCATATGATATTGTTAAAAGCATACTTGGGTGCATATGTATCTCTATCAATCTGTTCATTTTGCTTACAGTAATTGAACGTTCAGTAAAAAGGAATATTTTTCTTGCATAACACTACGTTTTATAGCGAAAGGATACATTAAAATTTATATTCAATTTATATTTACTTTTTATTATTTATATATCTTAGTGTAATTAACGTACTCTGGTCTTATTTTCCACTAAAAGAGGACAATATTTAAAAACCAAAATTTTGTACCTGTTGTGGCAGTCTTCCTGAACAAATTATATGTGTATGAATTATTCAGCCAGGCCTTTCGGAACCAGTTCCATTTTCAAACCGGTTCCAAAAGGTCTAGCTAAATAATTAATAAAAATATATTAATTTGTTGAGGAAGACTGTCACAACAGGTGCAAAATTGTATTGTTTCTTTTTTTCGTATTTAACAAAACCTCAACGGAACAAAATATTTCTTAAAAGTATTAAAAGAGGACAAACTATCACAATAGAATATTAGTTAAAATTTAACTGAACATTTGGTAAAACTGAAAATAGTAATATAATTATAGTGGTTATAATCATTTTAATAATACACTGTTCTATTATTATTATTATTATTATTATTATTATTATTATTATTATTATTATTATTATTATTATTAGTATTATTATAACTCCACCATTGCCGGTACTAAGCCCGGATGAGAAAGGAGGAGGGGGAGGAGTAATACCTCGCTAAAATACCTAGGTTCGGCTGACCCGGCTGATAGTACCTTGTAAGGGTCCCCAGCCAGGGTTACGGTGAAAACCCCGATGTAGCAAAGTAGGAGACCTACGGTATGGAGAAAAAAAAACACGTAATAAAAGTAGCAAGAAAAAACAGGTTTGATGAATAAATGGTACACAAAAGGATATAAAAGTATAAGAAACAAAAAATGATCAACAAAAGCGCACTTGAAAAAGGAAAACCACCAATAAAAATACAGGAAGTTCACATATCACCCTTGGGCACACAATAAATTCCAAAAGGTATTTGACAAACTTGATATTAAATTAGCACCGAAAATGGCCACAGTTTAAATAAACTAATAAAAACCAACAAAAATAAAAAAAATTGATCAAAGTAAAAAAAATCAGGAATATATCAAATTGAATGTACTAGTTGTGAAACAAATATATATAGGGAAAACAAAAAGAAACCTGATAATTAGAACCAAGGAACCCATAAGAAATATTAAAAATGGGGAAATAAAAAAATCTGTAGTTGCTGCTCATGTTGGGGCAGATAAACATAATGTAAATTCGAAAGCTAAATTATTAAAACAGTTAGAAAATACAAAGGAACTCACCATTTGGGAAAACAATTTATATTCAGAAGAACAAAAATAGAGTTATGAATTTCGAAATTTCTGCTGAACGTGACCTTGTATGGAGGTTCTTCGGTCAGCCGGAAGAGGGAGCTGATATCGACATCCAAGCTTCACAACATAAAACTCATCAGTCTGGGCAAAGCTGAAGATGATAAAGAAGATATATCGAAACATGCTGGAGAACAAATCAACATTAAATTGAGGTAAGGTGATTCAAGATTTAAAAAAAAAACTTAATTAAAAGAACCTCAAATTATAACTTCCTACAATAAACCATTAACTAGAAGTACTTACATCTTTGGAAATCTGCTTTCCTCAGTTGTTTTCAGGACCCCTACCTACCAAAGAAGCAAAAACACAGGACCTGAAACGTATGCATCCTGTAAAGACAGAGGAAGTAAGCAAAATGTTTTAACTCCCTTGAATAAAGTAATAATTCCGGAACTGGCAGTATAACAGATGGGTCTGATAATAACAGTAGTAAAGAAAAATAATAAAATATACATTTAATGTTTTGATGATTATTACATATTATTTCTAGCTAATGCCCGGCGTGTATGGCTACGCCTAAATAAATGAAATATTAAAGGTTAATTAAATTGTATGGTATACGCTGAAACGAACCAAACATGGCTGTTGTTAATTTTTTTAATGTTGGATTTCACGTAAACCTTCACTTCTAATTATCGGATTTCGCTTATTTTTATATAATACCTACCTCGGTTTATTTTAATGGGATATGCTGAGTTTCGTTGTGAAACATCAAAAATTGTAACCGCTATAATGATTTTTAAATTTTTACTTCAGGTGAATTCCTACACGTAATGGCTTCAGAGGGTCCAATTGTGAATCTGTACCATCGAGGGACCCAACCAAACATACACAAAAAATCATCAAAATCGGTCCAATAGTTTAGGAGGAGTAGAGTGGCAAACACACATTTATGTGGTTATAGATGTGTTGCAACTTAGGAATTTTAGACAAGGAACATAGATAAATGAATCATGCTGAAATTCATCTATGGGTTGTTGGAGTCGTTTAGATGTGATGTCCATAATCCAGTATTAAATTAATTAGATGTATATGCGATGGCTTTAGAACTTATTTAGAGATTGCAAGAAAGCCAACTAATAAAATTCAGCCAACTGTATTTTGAAAATGTACATTTTGAAAGCATACCTCGTTATTTGCTGAAATATTCAGTAAAGGCTAATTTTTTAAAATATATTTGGTTATTTCTTGTTAATCGACGAGTTTAATAGAACCCCTAATTATAGTCCGAGCCATCTCATACTATTCAGTAAGTCTACACCTATTTTAATGATGAGGCGTGGGTTTTAATAAATAAACAGCTTATAACTTAGAATGCTTTTTTTCGGAAACACCTTGGATCTGCTTTTCCAAAAATTCCCTCATTTGTCCATTAACTGTCCATTTCCATTATACAATGTATTCCTATATGTGAAAATATATTTATTTTACTTCCAATCACATGTTTTAGTGTTATTTACATTGTATAACGCATTTTGTTCCTTTCAAAATCAGCCAGTTGAGATTTATTGTGTTCAGTCAGAACCTAGGTTTCTCTCCTCTAAGTTAACACTGGTTAATTAGTGTTTCATACAATCTGGTTCTTGTTTCACGTGTCAAATATTTTGAATTTAAATACTTTATTTATTGAAAAACTAGTATTTCTTAGCACTTTGTATTCTTTTAATTATTTCTTCTTATATATTATTATGTTTATTTAGTCTCATTAAACACTTATCCATAAATTAAACGGTTATGAAGTAATGTCAATTATATTGTATGGCACTCGCTGATAGTAAGTGCCAATTCTAACTAAATCATTACAGTCTTATTCAATTCTAGTATGGTGAGGGAGAGGAACAGACTTAACCTTAAATTGGCGAAACTATAATTTATCCTGCCTATTATTTAAATGTTTCGGACCGCAAAGAAAACAAGATCACGTAAAAACGCTAAGTTATTATTGTACACTATGAAGAAGTAATTTTTTTCCCATATTGTGGTGATGTTTTGGAGCAGCTAACTTTCTTCATGCCCGATGTTGTAGTAACATTTTGAAGGATTGGGGTCCTAAAAAGAATTACTGGTTCAGGTTGGGTTTAATTTTCGGTAGAGCTGGATTCTATTCTTAGGGTCGGAAGTTGGTACACTGGATAGGAAAACACTTCACAATCACTGAAAACTGTTTCTTGTAGAAATAATTGTAAATTTATTTGCTATTTAATTTCCCAGCAGATCAAGTAAATATAGGTGGTATTATTCTTCACCGTCAATTAAAATTAAATTATTTTCTTTTCTTGAGTCAACTATTCTTCTTGTTTTAAATATCACTGTTGATGCCAACACGGTCCAATTTTGAGTTCTTTGCCTAATATTGCTCTGGTAGTGCTGGATTTTATAAAAAGGAAATTTAGTTATTACAAACACATGTAATCGTGAAAATATCAAGTTTATTTCGTGTTAACCTAAATAGATACAATGAGCAGAATCAAATGTTTAATCAAAGTCCGTTCCTAGGACTAGAGGGGCCTCGAAGAATATCAACTTCGGATCAAGCAGCACGTGGTCCTCAATAACCACGTAAGTGTGCCCGCCGTACACTGTGAATGCCTAACGCACAACGAGCTCCTAACACGAGCTCTAAACACACACTATGAGATGTTCCTAAACCTCTTAACTAAAACAGGACCGTCGCCCTCGACGGACTGGCACACACTGAGTGAAGTATTCAACCTCCAATAATCAAAACGATACCATCGCCCACGATGGCCCGGCTAACACTGAGAAAGAGTGTTGTAGTCATCTGCAGACCTGAACAATACGCAGAAGTTGGCAACAGTATAGCCAAATGCTATCAACATAACTCAGCGTTACTGTATTCAGGCGCCTACAAGCGGCAGTCAGATGAACTACATCAATTAGCGTAATGGCAGACGGCAGGTGTCTGCTATTACCGACAGAGAGAGCGACTCTTGTCGCAACAATCACATTTTATCATGAGAGCTCTATTTGCTTCTATCTTTGTGGAAAGTTGTATGCAGAATGACTAGGTAATTCTTTTATAATTATAAAGAACATTATTATATCACTTGATGTTATATTTAAATACTATTGGTTAACATAATATTTAACTTTGATTTGTTAAATCAAAAAGTTAATTGTTTTAATACCCAATCAGAGTTTAGTATACTTTCATTTAAAAATATGAAATAAAGCAGGTGTTCTTATTACAGTTATAATAGAAAGCTATATAATTCTGACAACAATGGCTTAAAACAATTTTAAAAGCATTATTAAGAAAGACTGTTATGTACTATAATTTCTTTAATTGTTACTGAGACATTTTTATTCAACAATGAATTATTTAGATGTTTTTCTTTATTTAAGTTATATTTAAATATTAAAAGAATTTTAAAGTATAATATTATTTATTATGATATTAAAATCCTGTTTTAACTAGCCAATACCTGGTGTGCGCTGCTACACCTAAATGAAATAAATAAATAAATAAATAAATGTGATTTTATGTTTATTTAAATAAGTAAAAAGAAAAAAGTATACATTTATATCTTAATTATCAGTTTAGCGGTTGTTTGGTCGGATTAGAGGTAAATTGGCCGGTTTGCGGTTAATTCGATCATTTTAGAGGTAGATTCATCGGTTTAAGGGTCATTTTATCGTTTTAGAGGTAGCTTGATTGGTTTACGGGTAGTTTCTCGGTTTAGAGGTAGTTTAATCCCCTTACTGGTAGTTTTGGTCTTTATAGAGGTAGTTTGATTAGGTACTGGTAATGTGATCGTTATAGAGGTAATTTCATCGATTTAGGGGTAGTTTGGTCGGATCGGTTGGACTTTTTAGATTATGTTTCTGGGTTAGGTTAGGTATCGGTTAGATCAGGAATCAGTCAGGTCAGGTCAGATCAGGTTAGGTTCGGGTAGGTTAGGACAGGATAGGATAGGTTAGGTTTATTTAGGTTCGGTTCGGTTAGGTCCAGTTTAAGTCAAGTTTATTTCCGGGTTAGGGTTCTGGTTCGGATTCGAGTTCAGTTTGAGTTCAGTTTTTCTTTCAGTATAGGTTTCGGGTTTGAATTCAGGTTAGGTTAGGCACGGTTGGGTTAGGTTAATTTCTGTTTAGGTTCGGATTATATTCGGTTAGGATCAAATTAGATTGAGATTAGGTTAAGGTCAGGATCATGTTAGGTTCAGGTTATGTTAGGTTATGTTAGGTTCGGTCAGTATAGGTTATGTTCGATCAGGTTGGTTCAGTTTAGGTCAGTATAATACAGGTCAAGTCAGGTCATTTAACCCTTAAATTGGCAACACACCAATATCTTGTGTCAGTTATTTAAATATGGCGGACTGCAATGAAATCGATATCAACCATAACTGTTATTATTACGTATATTGTGTAATTCGACACATGTTTAAGTTATTTCTATTCGTTTATTTTCTTCTGATTAATTTAAAATATTAACTAACTAACTCACTCACTGGCACTATCGAACCCGTAGGTACATGGCCGCGCGGACATAAGCTCTCCATATATCCCTATCCTGAGCCAATGTTTTCCAATCGTCCCCAGTATAATCTACTTCCCTCAAATCGTAGTTAATGTTATTCTCCCACCTCATTCTTGGTCTACCAAATGGGCGTTTTCCCTCTGGTTTTCCTACAAGAATCTTCCATGCACGTCTTTCATTCCCCATTCGTGCTACATGTCGTGGCCATCGCAGTCTACGAGACTTAACTGTTCTCATTATAGCTGGCTTCCTATAAAGACCATGTAATTCACTGTTATGCAGTCTTCTCCATTCACCTGTCTGTTCATCTCTCTTTGGTCCAAAAATTTTCCTAAGAACTTTATTCTCAAATACTCATAATCTCCTTTCCTCCTTTAAAGTAAGAGTCCATGTTTCGTATCCATATAATATAACTGGTAAAATAATAGTTTTATATATTTTCAGTTTAATGTTTTTTGAAAGGAGTAGGGAAGTCAAAAGTCTCTGTAATGCATAATAACATGCATTTCCAGAATTGAGCCTATATTTAATTTCTTTGTGCATCTCATTCCTGTTTGTGATTATTGTTCCTAGGTATTTGAATTCAGCCACTTCCTCAAAATTTCCCTCATTTGTCATTAGCTGTCCATTTCCATTATATAATGTATTTTTATGTGACCATATATTTAGTTTTATTGATATTTACTTCCAGTCCCAATTTCTTAGTATTACTCAGTAGTGTGTGCGTGTTGGCCTTTAGTATCTCCTCGCTATCGGCCAGTAGTACTACATCATCAGCATAAACTAACAGCTTATTAATACCATTGAGTTGTAGGCTTTCTTCATCCTCTAAAGATTTGATGGCATGCTCTAGTACAAAATTAAATAGTAGAGGAGATAGTGCATCTCCTTGCTCCCGTATATTTAGTTTTATTGATATTTACTTCCAGTCCCAATTTCTTAGTGTTACTCAGTAGTGTGTGCGTGTTGGCCTTTAGTATCTCCTCGCTATCGGCCAGTAGTACTACATCATCAGCATAAATTAACAGCTTATTAATACCATTGAGTTGTAGGCCTTCTTCATCCCCTAAAGATTTGATGGCATGTTCTAGTACAAAATTAAATAGAGGAGATAGTGCATCTCCTTGCTTCAACCCATTCTGTATTTCAAAAGTATCCGAAAACTGTTTGAATACATGCACCTATTCTTTGTGCCATTTAGACACATTCGTATAAGTCTAACTAACTTTTTAGGAATTCCGAACTCTAGCAGGATACTATATAACTTCTCCCTCTTAATTGATTCGTATGCCTTTTGGAAGTCTACGTATAGTTAATGTACAGTACCATTATATTCCCATTCTTTTCTAAAATCTGTCTTAAGCTAAAAATCTGATCCGTTGTAGACCTGTTTCTTCTAAATCCACATCGATGATCTCCTAGAATATCATGAATATAAGGAGTAAGTCTGCTTACTAATACATTTGTTAGAATTTTGTACGAAGTTGAAAGTAATGAGATGTCCCTCTAGTTGTTGCAATCAGTTTTATCTTCTTTCTTATAAATTGGTATGATAATTGATTCTTTCCATTCATCTGGAAGAGCTTCTTTATCCCAAATCATATTAAGTAACTGCCGTATCTTGTCCATCAATTTTTCTCCCCCTGATTATATCAGTTCTGCTGGGATCTCATCTGAACCTGATGTTTTATACAGCTTCAATTTTTCTATCGACATTTCAACCTCTAATGCACTTGGTTCTACGATTAACAATTCTGCTGTCTGAAAATTATCCTCTTCAATATCCTGTTCTGTATGTACATTTAATAATTGATTAAAGTAACTTTTCCATATATTTAATATACTCCTGGAATCTGCAATGATATCCCCATTTTCATTCCTAATTATGTTTGTTCTAGCCCGAAACCCTTTCTTCTCTATCCTGATTCCCTGATATAATTCTCTAATGTTCCTATTTTTGGCATTCATTTCAACATCATTAATCTTCTCTCTCAGATATTCTCTCTTTTCACTCTTTAGTAACCTTGTGGTTTCCCGTCTGACACTACCCAATTGCTCCAAATTTGCCTCATTTGGCTCATGTAATCATTTCATTTTTGCTTGCTTTCTTTTCTTTACAATGTCGGTACATTCCTCATCAAACCATTTCTTGTTTTGCCTCTTTTTTAAGTGACCAATGCTTTCTGATGCCGACAATTTAATAGTGTCTCTCATAGCCTCCCATTCTTTATTGATATCAGTTTCTTCTTCGTTTGCCACATTGTCATCTGAAGATTTCAGTACTTCAAATCTATTAGCAATTTTAATTTTGATTGTAGGAGCCGTAGGAGGCTACAACCAAATTTCAATTCGTAAAATCCTAACGTATTCATCAATTAATCATTTAGGATGAATAATTATAGCCATATTTCTAGGTGAAAATCTTGCTGTATTTCATAATTGTTCAAGTTTTTAAATCAAATTTTTCAGAATCATCTTTAGCGTTTGTTCCTCTCATTAGCGACAGACGTTGTCTGATTTTCATCCTGACCAGGTGATGATCCGAATTGCAGTCTGTCCCTCTAACTGATTAAACATCGATGATGCTACTGTGCCAGCGTTTGTCCACTAATATGTGATCTATCTGGCTTCGAGTATTGCCATCTGGAGACGTCCAGGTGTATTTATGAATATCCTTATGCTGAAATGTTGTGGTCTTAACAATGAGATTATTTGATGTGGTATAGGTGATTAATGTAACCCCATTGTCGCTAGTATCTTCATGAAAACTGAATTCGCCTATTGTTGGTTTGAATATATCTTCCCGCCCTACTTTTGCATTAAAATCTCCCAAGACAATTTTCTTATGATATCGTGAAAGGCTATGAAATACGCATTCTAATTCTTCATAGAACTCATCCTTCAGCTTGTCATCTTTATCTTCTGTGGGAGCATGTACATTTACGATTATAAAATCATGTCGTTTACCCTTTAGAATTATGTATGATATCCTATGACTGACAAACTTAATATCTCGGATAACGGATAAGAACCTCCTTCGCACTAAAAAAAACCCGTTCCAAATGGAGGTCTTTCTGCACCCCCGTAGTATAATGCAAAGCTTCCTGATCCCTCACTACCTTCTCCTGGCTATCTAACTTCCTGTAAAGCGACTATATCCAAGGGTGATTTATCTAATTCATCTCTAGCGCCCCGCTATTGTATAAAGTCCTAACATTCCATGTTCGTAGGAACATGTCCCTATGTTTGAGCCTTTGGCAGGGGTTCCCTGTAGTAATCTCCGCCCGGAGAACCGAATGGGGGACTATTTGACCTCCGGAAAATTTTACCCCAGTTGAACCCATGTCCGCATTTTTTGACGGTTGTATTTTTACGGTGAAAGATCGTCACTCTTTCGACTAAGGTACTTTTTTCGTCTGGCTCATCACCTTCGACCAGTCCGGCATGGGTAACCCTATCGGCAGCAATGCTACCGCCGGCACAGCTCTCGGGATCATTTAAGCACGCAAGCCACTCCACCACGACAAGGTAAAAATACTGTGGAGGTTAAAATATTAAATAAATAAAATAAATTGTTATCCTGTAGGATACATTGCCAATCTAAGGGTTTATGCGTCCAAAATCTACTTAAATATGGGTGTACATATACTTACTGTATAAAAAAGTGTCTAAATTTATTTCCATAGAAAAAATCATATTAATATAATGAAACAAAGTAAAGGATCCAAATGTTGAATTAAGTCGAAATTTTTCATTAATGACTAGAAAATATTTCCTCCTTCCACTATGAATAGGCCTACATACTTAGAAAACATACACTTTGTGAAATGTAGGCCTACCCCAATGTTAGCTGGAAATGCAAACTAGTGTAGAAAGTAAATGAATATAAAAAAAGAAGAAATAAATTTAAATAAACAGTATTTCATCAAAAGTTCTAAGAGAAATGTAATAATGCATACCAATTAAATCGATTATCGAATCCAGAAAAGAAAAGATTGTTTAAAGCTCGCAGTGTAACTGTAATCGATTTGCAAGTAGAGACAATAGCTAGTACGAGATTCCTCTGTAAAACGTAATCTTGTAATTTACTATTAATGGTTACTACAAGAAGGGACAATAGGTAGCCACCAGTAGGATAGAATACAGATAACCCGTTCCCATATGACGTCACACGCTTCATCAAACTTCACGTTTGCGAAATGAAGTGAGACAGATAAACAGTGTGAGCATTACTGGTTTATCGCGATCATTCTGTCGAACATGACGTCCTCATTAAGAAATTCTCTCAAATTTAACTCTAATAATGACAAATAGCTTTCATCGTCAATAGCTATTGATATATGTAAATATATCGTATATATTCTTTTGGACACAATTATCTTTTAAACAATTGTAATATTTATATACACATTACAATTTATTAGTAAGTGCCAATTTATCCTGAAAGAAAGTTTTTAACGTCGCTGCTAAGAAAATATATAGCTAGATTATTATGTTTCAATGGCATTTCTGATAATGAAATTTCTATTAATTTAATCAATTTCGGAATTTGAGTAAGCTTTATGATAATTTAATTATTATGATATTTAACTCATGCCCCAAATGGGAGTCAATGACCAATCACATTTCAATGATTTTTTTATTTACAACCAAACACAGTCGTGTTTCGCCTAAAATTGACTAACTAAAGTTTATCGTAATAAAGAAAGCACCTCCTTTTTAACATTCTGAATAGGTCATAGCATTATTTTGCAGTGACTGACTGCTAAAGAAATACGGCTTCCAGATTGTATATATAGTGCATGAATGTCAGCAGAAAGCGCATGCGATAGATCATATAAAAACATTTGTAACAATTGATTATACCACAAAAAAACCACTGTTTTCATTTTCTTAAAAGAATTACTTTCCACGAAATGACGTTGCAGAAAAATATAATTGACATATTTACATCATAGGACATCAAATTAATTAATATCTATAACATTGGTTATAAATTTCTCCACTAGGGTGCATTCTTACAACATTGCGATCCTTTGGCAATAAATAATATTATGATCTGGTTGCAGTGATGAACAAAAGAAGCAAATTAAGCTTACCAATCGTTTCTCACTTGTTTTCAAACATCGCCGTTTACATTGAATATATAAATATTTTTAAATAACTGTAATTAAATAATATTTTGTGAGTAAACAGCTTAATTTTATTCGTTAAATAGTCCTAACAAATGCCACTCTTGATTTCCAAATTCTCTAGATAAATTGGAAATCACTCGTGACATTACTTATGACAATTTATGATTTAGTGGTGATTGATGTGTCTTCTCTTAATGGTTCTTGTTGTCTCAGAGATGGCCCTGACATTGAGTTGATCACTCATATAGGGAGACCTCTGTATCCTTGTGTGGTCGAAAAAAGGATTGTGTATGATCCATTGTGGGGTTGCTGGTCTCCCATCAGGCGCCTCCCAGGTGGCGGATAATGAAAACCTCACCAGATACTGGGGAAATAAAATCCTCAGAGTGAACCAAAACCAACACTGCTGCCTTCTAATGAGTAGTTGGCACTACAAAGGGTAGGGGATAAACCCCTATAGAAGTTCCTCATCCTCAAGTCAGAGGGTCGGATCAAGGGTCCAGCCCCTCGTTATCTGTTAACAGATCAATTGTTAAAAATTTCGATAAAGTGTCTCAAAATCAGAATGGATCTAAACAAAGACGACATAAGCTAAGACAATGGAACCTGGGATATTCAAGGTTTAAGAACTAAACTAGTAGAAGTTTTCCAAGAGTTGAAGAAGATGAAAATTAATATTTTCATCCTCTCAGAAACGAAGAGGAAGGGTAAAGGAGAATAATTATATAGAGGTGGAGTATACCGAAGGATTGCAGAGCTAAGATATGAATTTCAGCGAGTATATATAAACCTCTTAAGAAAAATAATAGTACTCGATATATAAAAGTGAACAATTTATAAATAAAGAAGTAGGTGAGTTCTAATTATATGTGTATATATCCTTAGTGAAGAATCAGATAAAACAATTAAAGAAGAGTTTTACATGGAAATGGAAAGGATTCTAACAGAGATTAAGGATCATGAAGAAATATGATTACTAGCGAATTTAGTAACACTGGTCAACATGATTTTTTGTCTCATGAGTACCAATAGTTGTACTTAATGCAGTTTTTATCGTGTTTTCAAATATGTATTCGGAATTTCTCCATCACCGACAGTTTTTTATTTCAGTTTCAATTAATGGATTTAAATAATTATTTTAATAAACTTTTTTTCGTCCATTTGTCCATTATAAAATAAAACCAAATGAACTATCTCAAATGATTTCAGCTATGGAAAAGAGATGTCAAGGCAAATGGAGCCCTAATATGCTGCCCGATTATTGTTGGACCATCAAGAGGGATGTTCCACAGGCGAAATATAGCAGAAAATTGTCATTTCGTACTTTCTATGTGAGTCCGAATGTTCGAATATTGTGTAGTTACGAAAGTAGAAAATATTAAAGTATTTGAAATTATAAATTCCTGTCTCTTCGAAACCTTGCGCGATGGAGAAAAACCTATATCATATTTGAATTCAGGAGAAAAAAATACTATCAGAATCGCATATTTTTCTTTCTGAGACAAAAAAAAAAGTTTATTTTTTGTTGCCCAGTGTTATCGAACTAGAAGGGATAGAAAAAGAATGGTGAATTTGTTATCAATAATAATCGAATGCGCCTAAGAGTTTTGTGTCACATTGAGTCATTGTAGATAATGAATGGTTTCGTTCCTCATAAGGACATTATTAATGTACATGGGAACAGCCAATAGACTGCAGTCTATTATTGTCTATGTAAATCTGTCATATATATATATATATATATATATATATATATATATATATTGTCTGCTAGGTGATTATAATTTAATGCTTGAACCACACTTCTGATTTTTGTATTCTGTAAAAAAAGTACACGACAAGAGATTAGACAAATAGTATTGTTTTTGGAGAAATTACTTTAAATGTAAAGTTGAAATGCTGTTTATTGTTAGTTCCCGTAAATACAATGTTGTCCTATGATTTGTCTTTCAATTAAGAAATTGCTAAAAAAATGTAACCAGGCTCAACCGAGGTATAAACCGACCGAAGTAACGATTTTAACATTATATTACAGTATATCTTTTATATAATTCAATTTTTAATTCTTATATTTCCTTTCATTGTAGTAATATTAACTTGCAGCGTTCCTAGTTGAAAAGAATAAAACATTAAAATATGCAGGAGAGAAAGGAATAAACAAATACATCGCTTAATTTGAAAAGTCTCGGCACATTGAACACATTTTTTAAGTTATTCATATTGACTTTCATTCGTCAGTCGCCTCTCTTTATTCCCTGTAGAGAACGTCATCGGTCAAACGTGACATATTTAAGAGCAAATTTGTAAATATTCTAGCTAACATATATATTTATTTTGTTAAGGAACAAAAAACAATATATATGTGTATATACATAATCTGTATCAAACAAGTATTTTACTGTGCATATTTGTATGTAAAGCAGTAAACTTTGTGTTATAGTCGGTTTAACTACAATGGTAATATCGCGACTCTCTTTTAAGCTGGGTTATTGTTCTGTCTCATCTTCTAAATGAGATTTTTTCCGCCACAGCGACAGCTGATATCCTAATCGTAATGATTTGTCCCACAAGCGACTATCCCCATCTTGGGATGCTCGATGATTCCATAAAAAGTGTATATAAACTGATTGATAATCGGGAAGAGATATGGCAATAAGGGTTTTAGTAGAGTTTTCCCATTGTTAAATATGTTGGCTCAAATTGTGATCGAATATATGCATTCTAGAATGACAATCTATTTTATATATATATATATATATGCATGAAAATGCTATGATTGCAATGAAGGACTGCCTTCGGGCAGAATTACTATGGATGGATATATATATATCGTCCACCGCTGTGGTCTCGAGGTAGCGTGCTGCCTTGTCACGGAACGGGCCCGAGTTCGATTCCAGGACGGGACAGGCTCCTGGGTGAGGTTTTTCTTGGGGTTTTCCTCACCTGTAAGACAAATGTCAGGAAGCTTAGATCCCAACGGTCCCCGAAAATCGTCCGGCCATCATCTTTATCATTATCATCGTCACCCTTCACCGGTGTGGAAAGCAACGGGAAGCTACACGCCTGTAATTCCCTAGTAAAAATGCAAAGCATAGCATGGAAAGGCTATGATTGCAGTGAAAGACTTGCCCTCGGGCAGAATTACTATGGATGGATATATATGTATCAGTATGGTAATTATTTATATTTCGTCTGGAAAGGCAATGGATCCTTGGGCAGAGAATTAGGTCTTCAAACATAAAAAATAATCAAATCACTAAAAATAAGAATGATTTCAAGCGAATGACTCAATTTATTGCGCTTGAGACTCGTATTTGAAAATTCCTGAGTTCAAACTCCGATATTCATCAATCTGACTTAGTTTTCGTTTTCTGATTTTTCTCAGTCATCAAGAAAAATGCTAGGTGAGAATTTAATTACCCGGACCTATTTCATCATTATCGCCATTTCATATCATCACCAACAACAACAACAATCACGGATTAAGCCCATGTGGCTTGTTCCGGTCTTATAGATTACACTGGTCAACATGATTTTTGCTCATGAGTACCAATAGTTATACTTAATGCAGTTTTTTATCGCATTTCCAAATATGTATTCGGAATTTCTCCATCAACGACAGTTTTTTTTATTTCAGTTTCAATTGATGGATTTATATAATTATTTTTTTAATAAACGTTTTTTTTTTCGTCCATTTATCCATTGTAAAATAAAACCAAATGAGCTAACTCAAATGATTTCAGCTATGGAAAAGAGATATCAAGGCAAATGGAATCCTAATATGCTGGCCGATTATTGCTGGACCATCAAGAGGGATGCTCCACAGACGAAATGTAGCAGAAAATCGTCATTTCTTACTTTCTAGGAGAGTCCGAATGTTCGAATATTGTGTAGTTACGAATGTAGAAAGTTTTAAAGTGCTTGAAATTATAAATGCCTGTCTCTCGGAAACCCTGTATGATGGAGAAAACCCGATATCATATTTGAATTCAGGAGAAAAATACTATCGAATCACATATTTTTCTTTCTGAGACATAAAAAAAGGTTATTTTTTGTTGCTCAGTGTTATCATTCAAAAAGTTGAATCCATCTCTTTTTCAGTCTACCAACATTCCTGTACCCCTTTTTGGTTTGTAATTAAGTATATTTTTTGGTATGTGTTCATATTTCATTCTTTGAACATGTTCTTTCCAGTGTTTTCCAGAGTCTTTTATTGTATCTAAAAGTTTAAAAATATCATTAAAATTAAAATAAGAGATCAACACAAAACACAGTAAAAAAACTTACTTGATAGATCAAATATTTTAGATATTAGGCATAAAAGATTCTACAAAATAAAATAAATAAAAATATTGAAAATATGAGTAGTGATAAACACAAGAAATGTTTTAATTACACATAAAGTAGATATTAGCTGGGTGCTACTCATTTGTTACAAACTGCGCATGACAGTAAGTTTATTGCATTTGTTAAGCAATTTACATCGTAGTTTTGCAGGTTCGCATATAATTAAAGTGCTTAATGTGAAATGAGCTGACGGTGGCTGGATTTAGTTAAATAGTAATGTTCCATATTAGTGGTTGTTTTGTTATGTTTCCGTTAACCATGGTTAATGAAAGCGCAGTATATGATTACTAATGTTATCGCAATTTCAACAATATTTCAAAATAAACTTAACTTTATGTAAATGATAGACCAAAATCGAAGCCACATGTCTATTAGTGGCATAGTGGAATGTATTTACCATTTGAGGGTTTTCATTGATTTTAAGCTTAATAATTTTATATAATATCTGAGAATCAGTGAGATTAATAGTCAATCAAAACTTCTATATCCAAACAATAAACACAAACACAATTAAATATGCAATATATCAGGAAACCTGGAAGTGTTCATTATACTTGTTAGCGAGGATAATATTTACCGTTTTGTACAAAGTTCACAATCATCAACAACAAGGATTAGGCCCAGAATTTTAATTATTTGTACAAAGTTAAAGATCATATTTTCTAATTTGTACATAGAGTGAACTGGAAGTTGTGCACTAAATTTCGGAGAGTCGATCTTTTAAAAAATTTGACAAAATTATAATAAATTATTTCTCACTCAAACTGTATGTGTGACATTTTAATGTGTTTATATAGTTTAGCCAGATGTGATAGGAGATTTCTATAGCGTTTTTCAAAACCAGTGCAACTTTATCGTTAAGTATAACATATTTTTACCGCGTAGGTATGATTTTTTGTTGGGTAGTGTAATTTTTAACTAAATAATAACCAGTTACGATTGTTTACTTGTGAAATTAATAATTAATTTTTCCATCGATACTAGTAAAATTCATGGCAAGTTTCCGTTGAGGTATTAGTTCACAGTAATATAATGTACGGTTAAAAACTATAAAATAGTTTTTAACCGTACATTATATTACTGTAATTTTTCCATGATTTGTTAATATATTGGTGACAGTTAAAACCGTTTTTCTGAATTTTAGAGTATTTGGTAAAGTGTCAACATTTGTACTCAGTAAGACATAGCATGAAATAAAATAGGTTTACAATCTTTATTGAATAAAAATATTATGTTAACTGTCCAGTATATGGGCCAATAAAGGCAAATCACACTTGTACTTACCTACAAGAAATAAAATAAATATAATAAATTATTAATATCAGTAACAATAATATTAATAATCCATCCATAATAATTCTGCCCGAGGGCAGGTATTTCACTGCAATCATAGTATTTTCATGCTATGCTTTGCAGCTTTATTAGGGAATTATAAGTGTGGTAGCTTTCCGTTGCTTTCCACACCAGTGAAGGACGATGATGATAATGATAAGGATGATGATGATGGCCGGATGATTTTCGAGGACCGTTGGGTTCTAAGCTTCCTGACATTTGTCTTACAGGTGAGGTAAAATCCCGAAAAAAACCTCACCCAGGAGCCTGTCTCGACCGGGAATCGAACCCGGGCCCGCTGCGTGACAAGGCAGCACGCTACATCGAGACCACAGCGGTGGACATATTATTATTATTATTATTATTATTATTATTATTATATTTTGTAGACATTAGCAAAATTACCATAATAGATATTTATTTTAATTTCCATGACTGACTGGTCCATTCGTACTCGTGGGAATATGAGTGCTCCCCAGTGGGAGTTTATATACCGAGCTTAATTTAGTTACGCATATTTGTCTATATATGTCAACGAGTGAAATGTGGTTAGCACATCGCCTCAATGAGAGATCTAAGAGGCAGCTAAGGTATTACTTGATGCATGAAGATTGGTTAAATATTTTCACAGAGACCTTTTTTTTTCAGACTTGTAATTTTTTAATAAGCTTTTTGTAGGAAAACCAAAAGAAAAACGATCAGTTGGTAGACCAACATTACCCATGATTTGAGAGAAGTAGTTTATACAGGTGAGATAGCTCTGGATAGGTATGTATGGAGAGCGGCCATGAACCTACTGGTTCGATAGTGCCAGTGACTTAGTTAATCTACTATTCAATTAATTGTGGATTCAACACAGAAGGACAAACTTTTTACTTCTGCTGTCCTAATTCTTCCAGATAAAATTCAATTAAATACAAAACATTTATTCTATAATAAAATAAATATTGAAATAGTATTTGAATAAATTTACTCTTAAATTAGCTAAAATTAAACGAAATAAGCATGTGTTGGGAGAGAAAAAAGTTTAGATAAAAGTAAACCTCATATTTATGTCTAGCGTAATGTCTGATCGAGATGAAACCCTTATTATTAAAAGTCTTTGATATAAGAGGAAGCCAGCCGACCAGATCCTGTAGCATCATCACAGGAGCAAATGAAATAAAACTAAATTCATGACCATGGAGTAGTGGTGGAATGAATTTTTCACACGAAAATATGGGATGAACCCCGAGAGAAAGCTGTCGAGACTCCTATTCATCCACCACGAACCCCACATGGAGTTACCAAGGCGCGAATTCGGGTCCCAGAGGTGGATGTCGAGTCACTAACCATTTTCACCACGGATGCTCTGGCACGTTTACAGTATATTAGTTCAATATTAAACAATTTTGGTCAACCCTATTATCATTTTGCACTGTGAAGGCATTTGGGCAGATGAAATTTTATGGAAACCTTTAATATAATTACTTTATTGCTTCATGATTACTGCGCGAATGTAATTATTAACATACAATTCTTAGAAATATTTTTTTTAGTAAATCTCCTTAATATGTATTCAATACTATAAAGAAAGTCCACCGCTGTGTTCTCGAGGTAGCGTTCTGCCTTGTCAAGCAGCGGGCCCGGGTTCGATCCCCGGTCGGGACAGTTTTTCTGGGTGAGGTTTTTATCGGGGTTTTTCCTCACCTGTAAGACAAATGTCAGGAAAACTTTATGGCCCAAACGGTCCCCGAAATCATATGGCCATCGCAATCATCATCATTCATATTCATCTTACTAGTAAAATTCATGGTGATTTTCCGTTGAGGTATTAGTTCACAGTAATATAATGTACGGTTAAAAACTATAATATAGTTACCTTGTAGGTCCGTCTCCTCAACTTAAGTTCTTTTAAAACTCTGTAGGCCTTTCGGGACTAGTCCCATCATCAGCAGAATGCATTAGGTCCGTTCTTGTTGACCCTTGTTGAAGCACTGACTTGGTTGTGAGAATTTTGTACAGAGGATTGTGTGGATTAGGTGTGTATTCATTGAGAATCAGGTTGCTGTCGATTTCTCTTAGGATTGCGATTTCCTCCTGTATATTTATTCTCGTTGGAATGTTTTCTCTATGTACTATTGTGAGGGTGTTGTCGATGTTATGCATATGGTGTCCAGCTTGAATTATATGTTTTGCGTAACTTGATTTTCTTCCATTGTAAATGAAATCTCTGATATGTTCCTTGAATCTAATGTTGAAGCTTCTGTTAGTTTTCCCAATGTAGAATTTATTGCAGTCTGTACATGTTAATTTGTAGATGCCTTTATTGTCGAATTCATCTATTTCTTCGATGTTGTTGTTTATTAAATTGTTTAGTTTGTTGCCAGTTCTGTAGGATATATTAATATTCTTATCGAGCTTTTTTAGTGTGTTGGCCAATTTTTATGTTTCTTTACCAGTGTACGTGAGAGTTATCCATTTTTTGTTGTTGTCATTGGACTCTATTTCAAGTTTGGTTATGTTGGTAATGTTGTTTTTTTCTTTTTTTGTTTATTTATAATTCTATTTATTATTTGTTTGTTGTAGCCGTTAATTTTTGCCATGTGTTTGATGTATTGTAATTCTTTATTATAATTGTCTTTATTTAGAGGGAGTTTTAACATCCTATTTATTAGGCTTTTGAATGTACTTATTTTATGTTGAAAAGGATGTCTCGATTTATTGTTTATGGCTAGTATGTTGCTTGTCGGTTTTCGATAAATCTTAGATTAAGCTTAGGATTAGGACTCTCCTGGCGCACCACTATCATCATCATCATATCATCGGGGCAACGTAACCCCGCCTTTCAGGTGCCCCAACCTCAGAAGTGGGTTACAAGTACGCCATGCCAGGAGAGAACACCAGACATGTTGAAAGACAACCTGGGGCATTTGCAAAAAAAAAAACATAAAAAATAGATACCAGGACAATCGATAAGTAATTACAGCACTACTATAACATCACAAAAAATTATTTAGGTTGCTTTTGACATTACGAACTTCATTTATAGCTTCCTGCCAAGTCAACTAACGTTGCTAAATCTTGGAATATTCCTCTACATCACAATTACATCTGTAATTAATATGCAGTCTGAAACTTTTTTTTAAAATGTCTGCCACTAATTCAGACAACAATAAACAATTGCAATTGTTTTATCAGCATGTCCTTGCTATCAAACAATTGAACTCTACAAACCAAGATATAAATTCACACAAAATATAAAAATTGAATATAATTATTAGTATAGGAGGTATATGAGTGAACAAAATTATATACGAAATTAGGGGAAGTAAGTACATTACTTGGGCACTTATTTCCTTGTTGCGTACATAACTGTTACTATAAAAATAGAAAAACAAACGAGTTAGAAATTACTTACATTTGTGTCAAATTACATAATAATGTACAGTAATAACTTAGAGTTTTACATGATCTTGTTTTCTTTGCGGTCCGGAACATTTAAATAACTGGCAGGAGAAATTATTGTTTCACTAATTTAAGGTTATTTGTCTGAGTAGTTATACTGAAATTGAAAAATACTGTGATGGTTTTGTTAGAATTGGCACTTACTATCAGCGAGTCCCAAACAATAAAATTGACATTACTTCATAACGGATTAATTTATGGACACATGATTAATGGGACTAAATAAACATAATAATATCCAGGAAGAAATAAATAAAAGAAGACAAAATGCTAAGAAATGTTATTTTTAAATAAATAAAGTATTTAAATTCAAAATATCCGACACGTGAAACAAAAACCAGATTGTATAAAACACTAATTAAACCAGTGTTAACTTACAGGAGTGAAACCTGGCTTCTGACTGAACATAAATAATCTCAACTGGCTGCTTTTGAAAGAAAGATACTCAGGAGGATTTTATGGACCTATTAAGGAAAATGGAGATATAACAAAAGCGAATGAGATATAACAGGTATTTATATGAGTTGTATAAATCATCATACATCATTACAGATATTAAAATAAACAGAATAAAATGGACAGGGCATAAGCAGAGTATGATCATAAAAATATGTAATTAGAAGAATAATAGAAGGCAAGCCAGAGTAAGAAGGAAAAATGGGAAACCGAATTTGAGATTGATGGATGGAGTACTGCAGGATGTCAAATCTTTAAAACTCAACAATTGGTGAACGTTGCCAGAGATACAGAAGCCTGGAGAAAAATTCTGAAAAAAGCCTTGACCCAACCACGGTTGTTATGTTATGATGGTGATGATGACGATTTGTTGCGCTTCATTTTTAATTCTCATCCCTTTATTTCGGACTATCACATTTCAACATCCATCTACCCTCCTTGAAATACAACCGATTCTGCTAAGAGATGTCAGACATCCTGAATACTAGGACATTCGATAAGCAATTGCAACAAAGTTATAAATCAGCGATACTATTAGTGACCATTCTAATATTGTGGTATGTTGTTGAAACAGTCTTTGTTGTATAAATCTGTAATATTGAAGGTCTCGAAATAGCAATATTTTGTGATTACACTCACTGTTTCTCACATTTAGTAAGTAGGCCTAATACCATATTGAAAAGGATGTTCAGTAGAATTTGTTTAGAATGTGGAATTGGGAAGTACTCAAACATTCACCAGGCAGGAGCCCTTGTGACTATAACTTTGTGTTTGTCACTTTAATGTGTTTATATATTTTTAACAACCTCAGGGGTCCTCATCTAGGGGATATGTGGATGGCGACCACAAGGTGCCCAAGCTGAGCAAAACATTACTTCCACTTACTTGCGTTTTGCACTCTTTTAACTTTACTATCTAACCTCTCTTGGTAAACTCTTGTTTTTTTCCGACCCCGACGCTATTATGGCATCCGAGAGCTAGGGAGTATTTCCTTTCTTCCATTTCTTCTTTCCTTTATTTTCTTTTCTTCTCCAGAAAAGCTTGACCAGAGGCTATAAGATGGCAGCCCCATCACTGGTCTTGCCTTCCTTTGGCCAGCAACCAATCGAAGGGACTATTATTATGCTTTCAAGTCTTATACGAGAATTTCCCGGAAGGATCGGAAAATTTTCTATAGGATCGTAATAGGTCTTGGCCTAATACTTGGAAGGAAGAAGAAGAAGATATATTTTTAACGTGGCGTGATATGAGATTTCTATGGCGATTTTCAAATTCAAGGCAACTTTTTCATCAAGAGGAACATTTTTTTTTTGAGTAGTGTTATTATTCTCATCAATTTACAGGAATGTAATCCAAACAAATGTAGATTTTTATTTTCTAAATTCATATCCAGATCAAATTTATGTAAACAGATGGGATAAAATAATAATTATTTAAATAGCTTACTATCAGATTTATATACGTATTCTTTATTATTATTTCCCAAATACAGTATTTTTTCACTTATTACGCGATATCCCCTTTGATGTATGTATTTGTTAATATTATAAATAATTTACAAGCCGATTTTTGTAGGCATTCTTAATCATCTCAAAACAGTAGAAGGTTGCGCTAATTTTCCTTTATTGTATTAAAATATACTTATAAAGCAATACATTATTGCATTCGGTCCAAGAGAAACCTCTATAAAGTAACATCTTTTATTACAATGTAAATAAATCTGTTAACAGATCACGAATGCATATGTGTATACAGATTCATGGATTTGCACTGTTACTGTACATATTATAAGGAAAGAGTACCAGAAAGAAGTAAGGTAAAGATAAAGTGATTGCACTACAGGTCTCAAGAACCTCTTACGAGGTTAAGGGCTGAATTAATAATCGTCACTTATAAAATGAGTGATTCCTTAGGTAACAAGGGATTACTTATTAAAAGTAAACACTTATACCAAATTTTAATTCATAGACAAAACTTATTTTCACGTAATGAGTATTTACTTACAGCTGCCGTACATGACGTCATAATATACGAGGGTGGATCAAATATAAACCGGAATTTGTATCTGGAGGGTCTGGTAGCGAACTGCAAAGGTTGTGGTTTGGAGGGGAAGTTGGTGGGGGTGTCTGGAGTAGGGATCGTGATGTGTCGCACTCCGAAGAGCGGCCGCTTGCTTCAGTACGCCATGAGCGAGCAAGAGATACATACGTCTGTTGCGTAACGCATTATTATTAAGTTTTTGGCGAAAGAAGGCACTACTGTATATTCGTTCTTTCTGTCTAGCATAGGTTATCTCAACGTCACATATCAGTTAGGTTTTAATATTTCTCGATTTTAAAGTCAATATTTAAATGTTTGAGTTGGACAGTTGTGATAAGTTATAACTGTTATAATTAATCGGTTCTTTAAAATTTGGTATACCGCAATATTACTGTATTATTATTTTTATTACGTTATGAAAAATTGGATTTCTTCTATTTAAAATGAAGATGGTTCATAAAATCTTAGTGCTAACAACATTGTTAAAAGATGGGAATAGTCAATTTTTTTTTTCAACGTTTTCAATTTTAAAAGGAGTAAAAATATCCAGAACTGTGGTATTGTGAAAACGATATATTTCCTTAAAATACATTTCACTATATATTTTATTTCGTTCAACAAACTCGCAAAATTCTCAAAGTCATTCTAATTATCTATTGTTTAAATATTTAATTTGAGGGATTATTTAAGGGGTCGATGGGTGAAAAATTGACCATTTGAGATCAAAATTGGCATGTTTTGTTTTTTGTACTAAAAATAGCCTGTACTCTAATGTATATGTTGAAAAGTTTCAGAGGCCTATGGCACTTCCAAGTGCCCTAAATTACGTCAGACTTAAAAGGCTGCGCCAGATAAATACTACCTGCATGCAAACCTTTAAACTTGTTTTTCCACACTATTAATTCCACTGCATTTTTGTACATTCAAAATTGAATGGAATTCAGAAATTTTATCGTAGAATGTTGAAATTTTTACTGCATGTCCCAAAAATAATAGGTAACAAAGTCGTGCATGGGTTTCATAATTGAAGTAGTAATTTAAGAAATAAAAAATAAAAGTATGAAATTATTAAATTTTTTTGTAATTCCACGCATGAGGTACAAGATTTTTTTTCTCCCTTTGTATTCACGTTATAAGAATTCTGAGGCATGATGTTTTTCTAAATATTTTAGGGGTCTTGTAGAAAAAATCAGACCTTTACTAAAACATTTTGGAACCCATTTAATTATAATATATAATTTTTTAAATATATTTAATAACTCATAAAATAAATGTCTCACAAGAATGAAACATAAACACAGCATTATGTATCATGCTGTGAATGTTTGTACAAAACTTCAAGTCTCTAGCTCAAAAAATGTATAAAATAGAAATTTCACCCATCCCCCCCCCTTAAGAGTACTGATGAGTTGCCTTAAGCAATCCCTCAAATATGAATCAGGGATAACTATTTGAAATTAATGTAAATAAACACTTAAGGGGGTCACTCACTTTTAAATCATGACTATGAAATCCGCCCTAGACTCTCATCTTTCTAGACAATCGCCACGATATATCAACTTGTTTGCCAGCCCTGCTGACTACAGCATTTACCACCAGTAAATAAGCTGATATTCATTTCCGTTAGAGACTGAGTTGACACCAGAACCATGGTGACGTCAGAAGGTTAGGCCTGTTTAAAAATCCTGACTCCGTCGAGACTTCAACCCGCGACGTTTCGGCTTCTTGCATATTACATTAACCAAATATGTTAAGATACGACAAGCCCCGCCAAAAACAGGAGGAAGGTGAACTGTGCTTTCATGCAAATTGTCGGTACCCTTTATACGGTAAAGCTATTCAAAATTCCTCCGAGGTTTAAAATTTTGACCGTTCAGTAACTATGCTGATATAGCTACACTCTAATTCAACCCAGGAAGTTACTACAGACCTTATGGGCTATCCCAGTGTCCCCGTACTACAGAGGGTAGTTGTTGTCAAACTCATAATAACGGTATTTGTTTGTTAACGAAGGGTGGAGCGGCAAGGTTAGCAGTACTTTTTCCAAATCTATGTAGTATACATTCAAAAAAAAACATAGTTTTCTTTTATGGAATGCAAACTAGTTTTATAGTAAGTATGAGAGCGGACACTTTCACACAGGATAGTACAGATCCGCAAGAGATCAGAGACAAGTAGTAAATGTTATTTATTTCTTTAAGACGGCTTTGACGGCTACAACTTACAACTATGTACCTGCTGTGTTGCAATCTTCAGTTTTATATAAGGATTTCTCTCAAGAAAATACTGTTAAAAAGGCAACCCAGTTCCCTATTCCAAACACACAGTAACTTCCTGGCTTGAATCTGAGTGTAGGTAGCTCATATCAACAGGTGGATACCTCCAATCACTGATAGCTATCAATAATTGTGTTTATACCCCATACGTCTCTCGTGGGGACAAGGGTGCTCCCTGGTGGGAGTTTATCAACCAAGCCAATTTAGTTAAGCTTATTTACCTACAGATGTTAAAGAATAAAAGTTAAAAATATAAAATTGGTACCTGAGATTTCAGTTGTCGTCAACTATTAAATGTTCTAAAAAATCAGAAAGCAGAAGATGAGATGAAACGTATGTTTCGAAAGCCCTCCTGAATTTTTGACAACATTTAATAGTTTAAATTTAAAAATTTGTACGTCAACTATAATAACTGACGTTATAAACGTCGTCACACTATTAAAATTCAAGGCCTTTCAAAGACATGCTTCATCATCAGGATTTCTTATGGCACTGAAATTATTTGTATATTTCATACAGAGGGCTTTGGTTGTTGGGTATGTTCTCATTTAGCATTTTTTTATTTTCAGCTTTCTTGATAATATCAATCTCTTCCAGGATATTGACGACGTTTCTAACAGAAGTTATTATAGTTGAGGACGACTGTTTTATAAGGTGCAAATTTTAAAATGGAAATAATTTTAATCTCAACGGTGTTCAAATATTATTATTAAAAGTACAAACATTTAATGGTTAAGGAAGAATGAGATTTCAGGTACCAATTTTATATAATTAACTTTAATATGGTGAACTCAACAGTGTTTTGTAATGAATTTTAAAAACGCCTCAACGAGACATGTGATAAGCAAGTAATGAATTACTTGGATGGATGAAGAAAGGTTAAATTCTGTACAGAGGTCCTTTTATTCAGGCTTGCGTTTCATTTAAGAGCTTTAAAATCTTCAGACTCCAGACCTAAGATATAGTCTCTCCCGGATGACTTGGCCATTGGATTTTCTATCCTAAAAATCCATCGACCTTGGCCGATTTTGAACCCGCGATCCTCGGGATTAGAGGCAAAGAACGTACCATCAGTAAATATTTTTTTCTACAGCAATTCTGTCTGAGGGCAAGTCTTTCATTGCAATCATAACATGCAGCTTTACTAAGGAATAATAGGTGTGGTAGTTTCCCGTTGCTTTCCACACCGGTGGGGGATGACGATGATGATGATAAGGATGATGATGATGGCCGCATGATTTTCGGGGACCTTTGGGCCCTACGCTTCCTGACATTTGTCTTACAGGTGAGGAAAAACCCCGAAAAACCTCACCCAGGAGCCTGTCCCGACCGGGAATCGAACCCGGGCCCGCTGCCTGATAAGGAAGCACGCTAACTCAACACCACAGCGGTGGACATCAGTAAATATAACTAACTAATTAACTAACTGGCTCTATCGAACCCTTAGGTTCATGGTCGCGCGGACATAAGCTCCCCATACATTCCTATCCTGAGCTAATGTTTTCCAATCATCCCCTTTATAATCTACTTCCCTCAAATCATGGTTAATGTTACTCTCCCAACTCTGAAATCTGAAATCAGATCTAGTACTGTAATGTTCACAACTTTCTCCAAGCCTAAAATTTTACAATAATACTGAGCAACAAAAAATAAACTTTTTTTTTTCTCTCAAAGAAAAATATGTGATTCTGATAGTATTCTTTCTCCTGAATTCAAATATGATATCAGTTTTTCTCCATCACGCAAGGTTTCCGACAGACAGGAATTTATAGTTTTTAACACTTTAATATTTTCTACATTCGTAACTACACAATATTCGAACATTCGGACTCACCTACAAAGTAAGAAATGACGATTTTCTGCTATATTTCGCCTGTTGAGCATCCCTCTTGATGGTCCAAAAATAATCGGCCAGCATATTAGGATTCCATTTGTCTTGATATCTCTTTTCCATAGCTGAAATCTCCTGAGTTACCTCATTTGGTTTTATTTTACAATGGACAAATGGACAAAAAAAGTTTATTAAAAAAATAATTATTTAAATCAATTAATTAAAATTGAAGTAAAAAAACTGTGGGTGATTGAGAAATTCCGAATACATGTTTGAAATCACGACAAAAAACTGCATTAAGTACAACTATTGGTACTCATGAGACAAAAATCATGTTGACCAGTGTAATGTACCCTTGAATTAGCAATATATTCTGTAAGATATGTGATTTCTCATTTTTAATATTTCTAATAACACGATATATAGAAAACGAATTTGAAGAAATTTGTATCAAGTTACTAAAAAAGATAATAGTATTATTATAAGAGTGTATAAGATTTTATATTTGCCCAGTCTTTCGAAACAATAAATTACTATTATCATAATTACAATAAACTACTACTACTCCATACTGCATACCTTAGTTACAATTTTTTTTGTTCAATAACGAACCGTGTAAAAATCCTGGGGGCACTGATGTACGTTGGTAAACATAATTTGAAAATTGAGCTTTAATTGTGTAGAAAGAGCAGAGAATAGCTATTTAACAAGCGTTTAGCGATATCCCGAAAGTCATGAATCAAATTATTGGTGACAATCCCTGAAGTTGTAGATCACGCTAGCGTTTTGGGGGATTTCTATAGATAGCATTACATTAATATTTCATTAACAATGTAGCGGAATATCTCTTTCTATGGGACGAACCATCACCTGTTCAATATCATCATTCCTACGTGACATAGACGCACCATTAAACAAATCACTGTTACCAATGAATTTACTATTTATATGAAGGGAATTATCCCCTCGCCAAACATCGCCTCAACACAAATAATCCTGCATGTGTCAACTATTTATCATATTTACATTTTCCCCATTTTCTTGAAGGCTATTCAATAACCAGTTTAAACCAATGTTTTTCTTTTATTTAGAGAAAAAATGTTCTTTGCTCTATTTGTTTATTTATACACGTACAATAATAATAATAATAATAATAATAATAATAATAATAATAATAATAACAATAATAATGATAATGATAATAATAATAATAGTATTAGAAGTATACAAAACTAGTTTTCTACGGTTAGGACTAGAAACAGTCCATCAGAATGTTTATCTCAGTCGTAGGCGAAATGCTGCAAGAAATTTAACAAGACCACGGATTCTCACCCGAGAACAACTAACGGAAAAAATGTTGACACCATCCATGAGAGCGTAAGTGGCTTATTTTTTGCTTGAAGTTTTATTTGTTTATTTAATGTATTTATATTATATTAATGTATTTATATTATATATATATATATATATATACATGTGTGTGTGTGTCCACCGCTGTGGTCTCGAGATAGCGTGCTGCCTTGTCACCCAGCGGGCCCGGGTTCGATACCCGGTCGGGGCAGTTTTTCTGGATGTGTTTTTATCGGGGTTTTTCCTCACCTGTCAGACAAATGTCAGGAAAACTTTAAGGCCCAAACGGTCCCCGAAATCATATGACCATCATCATCATCCTTCACCGGTGTGGAAAGCAACAGGAAGCTACCACACCTACAATTCCCTAGTAAAGCTGCAAGCATAGCATGAAAATGCTATCACAGGAAAAATACCGCAAATGCAACAAATAACAACAATACGTATAAAAAGAGCACTACGTAATATATTCGTCAAGAAAAAATAATAATTAACCTTCAAATTTGAAAAGGCGGAAAACCTGGAGAATGAGAATGAAATAATAATAATAATAATAATAATAAATTAAACTTTAAATATTACGTTGAAAAGAAGAAACTAATAAAATTTTATATAACATATCATTATCGTCTTCCAAACAAGTCTAAAGGTTCAAAGCCTATTACGGTTTCAGTGAAGGATTCTCAGTCAGTATTTTTCTAGGACGTCCCAAAGATCTCTTCCCT
Organism: Diploptera punctata; assembly: GCA_030220185.1. Classification (NCBI taxonomy): domain Eukaryota; kingdom Metazoa; phylum Arthropoda; class Insecta; order Blattodea; family Blaberidae; genus Diploptera; species Diploptera punctata. The sequence continues at coordinate 611,448 of JASPKZ010002342.1, forward strand.
TTTTTTTTTTTTTTTTTTTTTTTTTAATTTGAACAAGTTTTTATAACCTGCGTTTTACCCTGTGGGTATATCGCAGGATATTTAGTTTACACTTTATATGGTTTAACAATTAATGGATTACAATTAATATGGATTATTTCAGTGTCTGGAATATTTCATTTATGTATTTGATTGTTTGTGGCATTTTAATAACTTTTCTTAGCACTATATTTGGGTCCTTGATGTGCGCTGGTCTGTTCTTTTCTTGTAGCTTGCAATGAAGTAAAAGATGCATAGCTGTTTGGTCGTCTTCTGAGCATGGGCACTTCGGTGAGGCTGCTTTTCCAATTCTGTGTAGGTATTGTTGGAATTTTCCATGGTTTGTGAGGAATTGTGTAAGTACGAAAGTTGGATTTAGGACGGTTTCTTGCCTGGTATGGATGTTTGGGAAGAAGAGTTTTGTTTGGTGGCCTTTGTGTGATGATGTATACAGCGCGTACCAGATGTCTGTGTAGTATTGAAGGAGCTTTTGTTTACAAAATGAAATAGGTAGTCGGTCATATACTAGAGTTCTTTGAAACGTTGAGTCTATTTTTGCTAGGAAATCTGCCCTTTCGTTTCCGTAGTGTCCAGTGTGGCCTCGGATCCAATCCTTGAGGATGGTATTGAAGCATGACTTTTGGAAGTCTATTACGAATCATTCGTTGCACATGAGTTTTCCACTATAACTGGTATTTATTTATAAATATGTGAGATTGGTTATAATTGAAGTGCTTGCATGATATCTTTTATAGTCCATGCGAGTACATCCTAGTGTTGCTCTCAAAAATCTCATTTCAGTAGCCGTTATTCTTCTGATATCACAGTACTCCTCACGGTCCATACCTCGCTTCCGTAACATAGTACAGGTCTGGCCATGGTTTTATGTAAACGTATTCTTGTGCGTCAATTTACTAGGGAAGGCTTCACGATTTTATTGATTGTTCCTATTGTTTTATTATATTAATAAATTTTAGAAGTTTGTATGTTTCACGACGAACGTTAAATTGTATTCCAGATATGAAAACTCACTGAACCTTTCTATGAACTTATGTACAATATAATGTTTCTTGATTTCAATTCTATGTTTCTTTTTTCTATTTTAATTACTTTTTTTCAATTTCACTATGTTTTAATTTAAATTAATTCTTTAATTTTACAAAAAACTTTATGTTTATTATCACTGTAATTTAGGTGTAAATATGTACTGTAGTCCACCGCTGTGGTCTCGAGGTAGTGTGCTGCCTTGTCACGCATCGGGCCCGGGTTCGATCCCCGGTCGGGGCAGTTTTCCTGGGTGAGGTTTTTATCGGGGTTTTTCCTCACCTGTAAGACAAATGTCAGGAAAACTTTAAGGCCCAAACGGTCCCCGAAATCATATGGTCATCATAATCATCCTTATCATCATCATCATCCTTCACCGGTGTGGAAAGCAACGGGAAGCTATCACACCTACAATTCCCTAGTAAAGCTGCAAGCATAGCATGAAAATGCTATAATTGCAGTGAAGGACCTGCCTTCGGGCAGAATTACTATGGTGATTATAGAATCCTTAAATAAATTTATGATTGAAGAGCAATATTTTTGCAATGAAAATGTAACATTTTATGTTTAATTTAAATAGTATATGGCATATGATAATAATAATAATAATAATAATAATAATAATTAATATTAATAATAATAAATAATAATAATAATAATAGCTTTATTTTACCTGGCAGAGTTAAGGCCTTAAGGCCTTGTCTACCACTCAACCAGGTTTAAAAAAAATACAAAAAGAAATAGCCTTACATCTAAATTACAATATATATATAAACGATTACAAGTTATGAATACAATACAATAAATATTAAAAATGTATTTTGATTTACTCTAAATTTAACGAATGAAATATATAATATGTACAAGATATATATAAAAAAGAGGAAAAGATTAATGACATAGTATAAAATTAAATAAATAGAGAAACATTAATTATTAGACAACAGGTAACTGTATAAGCGTGACTTAAAGGTGCCAAGTGTGCGGCAACCCCTGATATCTTGAGGAAGGAGATTCCAGGAGCGGGCAGAGGCTACTGTGAAGGAAGTAGAATAGGAGGAAGTGCTATGAAGAGGAATTGTTAGCAGACTGCTATCTTGTGACCTAGTGCCAATATTGTGTTAAGAGGATAACTTACAGTATAGTGACAAAAATAACCAACATTAAACCGCGACCATTTGAGGGATTATTTTAGTACTCAAACTCCTTTACCATAAACAAAGTAAAGATACTATCGGAGACGAAACTTTAATTATGATATATTTAAGGCCTCTTTACGTTAAATTGTAAGTTTCAGAATCATAAATATATAACATTTAGGCCGGTATTAAAGAACAAAGCTCTCCAGGCCATGCCATCTCCGTCTTCCAAAGCTGAGACTCTCATCTTTCAATTGTTCCCGGAAACTTTTTTAAATAAATATTTGTTAGCACATTATGTTGAATAGAGTGAGCCAGTTAGAGTAGGTTCTGCATGACCCACATAATTAACCACGGAGAGACGGACTAAATGTCGCTCTTCGCGGAAAACTTGTTTCTTGAATACCGACTTTATTAGTTCTAGCCTAATCAAAGAGAAGCCCTAGATATCTTAACTCGCTGGAGAAGTAAATTAATAAATTCCTTTGAACAACGAAGTGATAGATCAAAAGTAAAAGAATTAAAAGTAGGTGATTGGATTCCATACATTATAACAAGTCTTGGCGTGCATCTCTTAACGAAGCATTAACATATCGCTTTTCCAGGAAACGTTCAGTAATCTAGAAATAAAACCACCAAGGTATCAGTTATCGTCACTGTTACCTAAAATAAAATAAAAATACTATAAAAAAGGCGTATTCGTTATTTCAAAGGTTCATTTCCCCCGCGCCGATATTTTATTGAACTTGTGGTTCATTTTGTATATTTTCATACATTCCAACATCGATATGATTAAAACCTTCTCCCCACCCTCTTTCCTCCACCGGTCCATTCCCCAAGCCGCAAAAAAAGTCAGCACAAAAAAAAAGCGTGGCTCAATAGGATGAATATTTGATGCAAATATGAGGCTAGCTTATATCATTCGAATAGTGTTTTGTGGAATGAAAGGAGGATGAGGGGTATTTCGAGGGGGGGGGGTTGAATTGAAGTTGGGGTTGGTATGCTAAAATATGGAAAATAATAGATGCGTTTCCATTTTAGTTTTTTTTTATTGTGTAACGGAATTTTTATTTTTCATTTCTCTTTTTATTCATATGCATCCAACTCTTCTCTCTGAAACCATGGTGTATCGCAAGTATGTCTTGGTATAAGACTATTTTTGTAAATTGATATCAGTCCTAGGCAGAATGCCTATGTTTACTTTTGGCGACACAGGATGGAAACTGAATCTATTTATCCAGTGATTTTTTTAATGATGTGATATTTCACACAGAAATAGAGTAGACGAAGAAATGGACTCTTTATCAATGCGAACATAGGAACTCCTATAATATTAATTTTATATTATAATGTATTTTTGTAACAGCATTTACAATTTGGTTCAAATATTAGCAGTAACTTCTATGTGTAATAGTATAGCCCAATGTTGAGCCATAGCATCTCTTTGTTAGGAGTTTCTAGACCAAGTTAATTTAGTTACCTTATTTGCCCATAGATATCATGAATGGTATGCGGTCACAAACCGAATCAATGAAACATCTAACAAGCAACTAAGATATTACTAGGATGTTGAGATCGGTAAATTTTGCTTAGAGGCCTTTTATTCAGACTTAAGGATCTTTTACGAGCTTTGAAATCTTCAGACTCGATACCCACGGCTTAAAGTCCCTCCCGGAGGACCATGGACCCGGCCGGGTCTGAACCCGCGACCCTCAGGTCCAGAGACAAGAAGCATAACCACTGGTGCAACGCTGTAACTTAGTACAAATGTATTTAACGACTCTCTTTAGCAACTCAGGTCACTGAAATCGCAATTCAAAGTTGAGGGCGAGACAGCCGACTAATTTTATTCAGTGACCTCTTCTTGAGATTCTCTTATGTGGCTTAGATCTATGAAAACGGAACGCACTGCTTTATTTCTCTCTAAAAAGTAATTCCCATAATTGTTACTTCTTCTTCTTCGTCACGGATTAGGCTATTTGCTAGCCTGTTCCGGCTCCTAATTGCTGCTCTATATCCGTTGGACAGTCCGGCTATCTATTTGGAGCTTGTAAATATCTTTAAGTGTCCTCTGAGTACGGTACTAGCGTTCTGCAGGGTTAGTCCTTTGGAGGGGCCTTGCTTCCTTGTGTTTTATCCCCACAAGGAGGGTTGCCTCTTGCGTCTTCTGCCGTTGAAGACTTCACTCTTGTGTTTCACCGAGCTGGGTCTCTTATTTCATCCCCAGAGATTGGGTCGCCACTTCCGCCATTTTCGCCGTTCCTACATTTCTATCTCCTCCGTGTCTGCCGTTGTGGTCTTCCGTGTTTGCAGCTTCCAGTGCGGTCGTTGCTCCCACATTGCGGATTATTCTTAGTTCCTTCTCCTCTTATCTAACCGCATGCCAAGGCTTCCCGGTTATGATCGTCTGGGTCTTTGGTAGATCCAGGCCGGGTTTTAACGCGCGAACTTCGGAACCAGAGGCGAACATAGTAACCATGAGTTCATCTGGATCAACTCTAATGGTCGTGGTTCGTATTCAGGAGGTTCCGAGTTCAAATGTAACGTTGTTTTCTTGTATTTTTCTCAGTTGATAAAGACATATTTTTTAGTTGGAATTTAATTATCATGATCCATATAAATAATGTTATAGTTCAGTCAAATTTAATGTTATCTATCAGTTCAATTTGCATATTATACGCAGATAATAGTAGACATTCACCGAGCGAGTAGGCTCAAGCTATAGCGTTTATGACTCGTATTCCGAAAGTCCCGGATAGAAATCCCGGTGCAGACCAACCTGATTGTATTATTTTCCTTGTTTTCTTCAATCTTCAACTATAATGCTGTATTGAAAATGTATTGCAATAACATATTTTATTACATTCACCATTTCAATGAAAAGGATGTGATGTGATCTTGGAATTAAAGCGTCTATAAATAAGAATGTGTGCTGGAGGATGTGCATAATCCTGGATGAATGGAAGAAAGGACTTATATGCCCCATATTTAAAAAAGGAAGTAGACACGAGTGCACAAGTTACAGGGGAATCTGTTTATTGAATACAGCTTACAAGATATACGCTAAGATTATTACTAGACGATTAAATATAATAAATGAGTATATATTAAGTGAAGAACAGTGTGGCTTTCGGAAAGGTCGGTCATGTTCAGATGCCATTTTCACAATAGAGCAACTTATTCAGAAGAGAAGAGAATTTAATTTGCCAACTTGCATACTTTTTATTGACTATCAAAAAGCATTTGATAGACTGTCAAGAAATAAACTATGGGAAATAATGTATGACAAAGGGTTTCCAGGACACATTGTCAAAGTTGTGCAAAGCTTATATTTTAAATCAGAAATAATGATTGATAAAGGAGGTACAATGAGCGATAATACATTAGAAATTAATCAAGGGGTCAGACAAGGATGCCCGCTATCTCCTGCACTCTTTAGTATATATATATAGACGAGATCATTGTACAATGGCAATCAAATTTAACCACAGAGTTTAAAGTTGGCAGTACGATTCTAAATACCATACTGTTTGCAGACGATCAGACAATCCTTAGCTCTTCAGAAGACAATTTACAAATAGCAGCATATAAATTAAACGAAATAGCAAATAAATTCAATATGACAATCTCTGAAAGTAAATCGAAAGTAATGGCATTCAACGGGAAAGACCATATGAGGTGTAAAATCAGTATTAATAACAGTATAATACAACAGGTGAACAATTTTAATTATTTAGGATGCAACGTATCATACTGCCAGAAGGAAGATATTAATATTAAATTAAATAGATTTTACAGAATGTGTGGCACTATAAGACGGACACTGAAAAATAAAACTTTGAGGAGCACACAACTAAAATTTTACAAAATTATGGCAGTGCCTGTCTTAACATATGCAAGTGAAAATTGGACTCTTAACCGTTCAGACAGAAGGAAAATAGAAACTGCAGAAATGAAGTTCCTACGTTCAGTAGCAGGTGTGACAATTTTGGACAAGAAAAGAAGTGAGGATATTAGGAATGACTTAAATATTTTCAATTTAACAAATAGAATTGACAACATGAGAAACAACTACTATGAACATGTCAAGAGAATGCCTACAGATAGAATCCCTCAGCTGTTACTAAAGTACAAACCAATAGGACATAGAAATGTTGGACGCCCATTTACTAGATGGGAGGATTCATTAAATCCCACTTGATGTGAAAACAGGTAAAAAGGCCTAATTTCATGAAGCAGAAGAAGAAGAAGAAGAAGAAGATAAATAAGAATTATATAAAAATAAATATTTACAGTCGATAGTCCATCTGCTGAGTCTCCGGCTTTGACGTTTAGGTTGTACGAGGGGTAAAGAGAGAAACTCGCACTCTACTGCCAATACGGAAATAGTTGAATTGAGAGTGAACGTCTGCTACAACCAATCACTGCTTTTGACGACGTTAGTGAGGTTTTAAATTGCTGCGATGTTGTCGGCTGTATTTTACTAACTGCGTGGTACATAAAGCGGCCCTCCACTGAATATCCATATCGGCAACACTGTCGCGAAAACATCAGGGCCGGAGATTGAGCGGCTGGACTGTACACAAGGCCTACTGGTATACATTCAAAGATGCTAGACACGATATTGACAAAGATATTGAAGAATCTCAAAAATAAATTTATAAGAGTTTATAGGTCAAAAGCATTTTTATTGATTGTTATTAGTTCGAATAGCACATCTCGGATGTGGAGTTTACGCCAAAGACTGAGTATGATAATAGCGTGTGTTATTTTTAGAGAGTTCCGTTTAGGCTACATTAATCTCCGTTATATTAAGAATGATGATTTAGGATATAATTGATAGAATGTAATTCTAAAGCAGAATATGACTTAGCAATTCTAGAGAATAATAGATTCTGAAGAAGCAAATTAGATAAAATCTCTGGGGATCAGAGGCTAATTGGGATTTCCGGATCTTTGATCTGGTCAAAAACCCTGATGTAACTGATATTTAACCTCAGTCGTGAATTTCGGTGAAGTCCGGAGGGTCTAACTTAGCCAAATCCACTCTCCTCACGTCCAAGTTGGGGCCCCTCGGGATCTTCTTAAGATATTTTTAAGATTTTAATATGCAAAAGAGAGAGTGGGGCGTGGAAAGAAACGGGAAGCTACCACACCTATATAGGTTATCTCTAGTAAAACTGCATGATGAGTCAAAGAGTGGAAAATGCTGAGTTTGCAGTGAAATACATGCTCTTGGGCAGAACACTGTGTATGTACTGTTGATCTTTGTACGAAACGTTGTATGAGAATTGTGCGACCAAATCAAATATAATATATTTGTTTGTGTCTTGTCACACAGCAGGCCCGGTTTCGATCCCCGGCCGAGACAAATTTCCTGGGTGATGGTTTTTATTTCGGTGTTTTTCCTTACCTGTAAGACAATGTCATGAAACTTTAAGACCCAAAAGGTCTCCGAAAATCATCTGGCTATCGTCACAACATAGTCATTAAATTTAGGATTAAGGCCTCTCATGGAGCATAATTACCATCATCATCCCCTATCATATATTATCGGGGCAGCGTAACTCCGCCTTCCAGGCGCCCCAACCTCAGAAGTGGGTTACAATAACGCCATGCCCGGAGAGAACACCAGAATGTCGAAATGATAACGTGGTTGTATTGTATAATATATGTATACATACATACATACATACATACATACATACATACATACATACATACACACACACACACACACACACACACACACACACACACACACACATTTGTTTGTAAAATTTATGTGGTTAATGAATTGAAAAGACTAATAAACTATATGATTATTGTAAAAGTAAGTAACTTGTAAGTGAAAATATTTGCATGATTACAACAGTAATCGTTAGAGTGGTTAAAAACTAAAAAATAACTGGAGTTTTTTTTTTCTTTAGATCTAAATAAGTCACAACCAATAGGCCTATAAGATATTAAAAATAGTAATTAAAATAGTTGCAAAGAAGAGAGCGAACTGGAAAAATATTATTATGCTGGCCAATATTGACAAAAAGTTGTAACGCAATTTGAAGAAGAAGAAGAAAATTCGATAAACTGTCTTATTGTATATTACATATAAAATATAATAAATTTCTCACAGTCACAAAATAAACTATTAAAATAAGTACCTGGCAAATGTAGTCGTCCTCAGCTGGGCTAAAATATTTTAAAAACTGTAGGCCTTTCGGAAACCGGTTTCCATATTCAGTAGGAGGATATGAGCTACGTTCGGTTTCAGTCTTAAGCAGAAGGATATGAGCCATAAGTACCTCATATCCTTCTGCTGAAAATGGAAGCCGATTTTCGAAAAACCTACAGTTTTTAAAAGGTTTTTAAAAATATATTAACCTAGTTGAGATCGACGTTACCTACCAGGTATTTATTTTAATATTTTATTTCGTGACCATTTTATTAGTATTGACTGAGTTGTCGGTATATTTTGAATAATTTCATATTAGGCTATGACAAAAGTTAATATCAAATTATTTAATAGGTAATTTTTTAATTACACGTACAGTACTTTTAACTTACCGACCTCTTTCTATCTTCAAACGTAAGATAACTCATTTCAATGCATCCTTGCAAGGATTCTTCTTGCTCCCTTCAAGATACATCGGCGGTAGTTGGAACCAGAAACCAAGCATCGAATCCTACCTCGCCTTCCACAGGTTCCTGCCTTCATGCAAACAAATTCCTTACTTCAAACTCATGTTATATAGGGGGCAACTCTGTTAGCAATAATTGGTTATGCTATGCTCCCTATCTAGAAGTAAGAGTGTCAAATACTACATTGATTCAACAGAACTTAGATATTTCTTTCCCCAGACTTCTCAATTAGGTTTCTAAGCTATAGGAAAATAATGAATACGGAGTAGATATTTATAAGTGTGAGCCCAATACACCCTCTACACTTCCCACACTTCGGATAGGTACTAGTCCGATAGATGGTGTTAGTGTGATTTAATACCAACTTTAAATACCGCTTCGGCATACTATTTTACTTCAGTCATATGTACATGTATTTACAGATATACTCTGCTAATTCTTAATGTATTATCTTCTATAAACCGCGACAATAGAAAATATTGGTTTTTACACGCTTTATATTAGCTTGACCTGTATCTATCTATCTATCTATCTATCTATCTATCTATCTATCTATCTATCTATCTATCTATCTATCTATCTATCTATCTATCTATCTATCTATCTATCTATGTAACGGAATCTTTCAACGCGATTTTCACCCACTTAAAATCATGGGATCAACTTGAAACTTTGTATACTTGTAGAGGACCCGTGACAATACAATAATTTCATATTTATTTTCTAAAATCCTGGCCATAATCATCAGAAAATCAAAAACTGTGTTTTTGTATCTATGTAACGGAATATTTCAACGCGATTTTTACCAACTTAGAAACATTGGATCGACTTGAAACATTGTATACTTGTAGAGGACCTGTGACAATACAATAATTTCATATTTATTTTCTAAAATCCTGGCCATAATCATCAGAAAATCAAAAAACGCGTTTTTGTATCAATATAACGGAATCTTTCAACGCGATTTTCACCCACTTAGAAACATTGGATCGACTTGAAACTTTGTTTACGTGTAGAGGACACGTGACAATACAATAATGTCATACTTTGTTTCTAAAATCCTGGCCAGAATCATCCGAAAATAAAAAAAAATGATAACTGGTATAATAGGTTGCGGACTTGTCGAGTTTTTAGTCAATCGTTGTAAGAGCTCAGTTGGTAGAGCAGTGAACTCTTAGTGGTATATAATTTCAGTAATCCATATGTCGCTGGTACAAATCCGGCTGGGAGGGTTTTTTATAGAAGAGTATTACTTTAAGTTCATACTACAATAGTATCGAATTTAAAGATATTTACATTTTTATCTTATTCTGTAAAATATTAAAACTAAAAAATAGAAAATAAATAATAGTTTTAAAAAACTAAAAGAACACGCTTTATTAGAAAACTAAAAAATTAAAATTTATTTTAATTTCCAATACGCTTGTGATAAAATAAAGTGGTCAACAAAAAAATCATCTCCAACACATATAGAATAAAATTAGAGTTATCAACAGAAAGAAAATAATTTTACCATCAAAAGCGTGGGGTGATTTTTATGATTTTTACATTTTCTTCTTAGAGAGCTTACTTTTACCAATATATGTTTATTATCAAATATATTAATTGATATAGAGCACCCCACGCTTTTGATGGTAAAATTATTTTCTTTTTGTTGATAACTCTAATTTTGTTCTATATGTGTTGGAGATGATTTTTTTGTTGACCACTTTATTTTATCCCAAGCGTATTGGAAATTAAAATTATTATTTTTCATTTTTTAGTTTTCTAATAAAGCGTGTTCTTTTAGTTTTTAAAACTATTATTTATTTTTTATATATTTCTCCTAATTTCACGATGGATACATGGAGATATTCTGAAGCCGCGATACAGGTTAATATTAGCTTCCCTATTCAAATTCATAATTATCAAAATGACAACATTCCTGTGTGTATTTATATTTTTGGCGAGAGAAAAAATTCCCTGCATACAGATAATAATTATACAACATTGCCGCGGTTTGGTTCATGATACGATTACACCATACATTACGAATGTTTCGTATTCGCTACTAAAATAGCTTTTCTTTAATGTGTAAAACGTAAATCTTAACTTGCTGTTTCACCAATATTTTATATAGCTACTTAATCCAGAGGTTCACTGTCGCATCCCAAAATATAGAACTACTAGTAGTAGTAGTAGTAGTTTTCTTCTTTCAGTTTATCTTGGCGCAAAGTTAAAAGAAAAAACTGGAAAATCTGATAAATTACAACCCATTGAGTAAATTCCCTTTCTATCTTTTCTTTTTACAAAAAACGAATAAGGGAAATACGGGATATAATAGTATAATTTACTGGTTTAGGAAAGCCTAAACATTTTAAAAGATTTGACGGCATGCTCTAGTACAAAATTAAATACTAGAGGAGATAGTACATCTCCTTGCTTCAACCCATTGTGGATTTCAAAAGTATCCGAAAACTGTTTGCCTACACGCACCCTACTCTTTGTGCCATTTAGACACATTCGTATAAGTCTAACTTTTTTAGGAATTCCGAACTCTAGCAGGATACTATATAACTTCTCCTTCTTAATTGAATCGTATGCCTTTTGGAAGTCGACGTATAGTTGATGTACAGTACCATTATATTCCCATTTCTTTTCTAAAATCTGTCTTAAGCTAAAAATCTGATCTGTTGTAGACCTGTTTCTTCTAAATCCACATTGATGATCTCCAATCTCATCAATACGAGGGTGAATCAAATATCAACCAGAATTATTGTTTACCATTTTATTGAATTAACAAAAAAATACAAAACTACCACCTCATTTTTCTACATAGTCTCCTGCATTTCCAACACACTTTTGCCATCGAGTTGGCAACTTTTTGATGCCGTCCTTGAAGAATGAGGGATGACGTGTAGTCAGCCAGTTGCGCACGAACTCCTCAACCGCTGTATTGTCAACAAACCGCCTTCCTCCCAGGTCTTCTTTCAGTACCCCAAACAAATGGTAGTCACAGGGTGATAAATCTGGACTGTAAGGAAGATGTTCCAGAGGTGTCCAATGCTTTTTCGTCAATGTCCAATGCATTTTTTTTTGTTCCTGGCTGAGGAGCCGAGGAACCCACCTGGCAGACAATTTTAGGAATTTGAGTTCATCACTGATGATGGTTTGAACACTTCCGAAGCTTGTTCCAACGTGTGAAGCAATTTCAGAAATTGTTACGCGCTGATCCTCCTCAATAAGGTCCCCTACAGCACGAATGTTGTCTGCAGTGATGCTTGTTCGTTGCCGTCTTTGGTGGGACTCATTTTCCACTGAATCCCGGCCCGCTAAAATTTTTTTGCGCCAATCATACACCTGCGTCTTCGAAAGGGTTGCTTCCCCGAACTGCGCATGGAGCTTTCTTAAAATTTCAGAAGGTTTAGTGCCTTTTTTCGCCAAAAACTTAATAATAATGCGTTGCGCAACAGACGTGTGTACCTCTTGCTCGCTCATGGCGTACTGAAGCAAGTGGCCGCTCTTCGGAGTGCGGCACATCAAGATCCCTACTCCATACACCCCCACCAACTTCCCCTCCAAACCGCAACCTTTGCAGTTCGCTACCAGAGCCTCCAGATACAAATTCCGGTTTATATTTGATCCAGCCTCGTATAAGGAGTAAGGAGTAAATCTCCTTTGTTAAAATTTTGTACGAAGTTGAAAGTAATGAGATGCCCCTATAGTTATTGGAATTAGTTTTATCTCCTTTCTTATAAATTGGTATGATAATCGATTCTTTCCATTCATCTGGAGATCAAGAAATATATATATATATATATATATATATATATATATATATAATTTACTGGGAATTCAAATTTTATTAAAATCTTTAAATTTAATTTCCATAAATGTTGTCGTAAGATTAATTAAGATCTAAATAAATTAAATAAAACTCTACATAGAATTCGGATTTTTTTTTACATACTGTACTGTCTCAATATATAAGTATGATTAAGTATTGTTGGTCTATTTTTTTATAAAACCACATTGTTTCACCCCTAAAATTCGTTCAACAATATAATTTAATATTTTTGATATAAGGGAAGGAAGTATTTTATATGCCTCATTAAATAGAAAATGCCACTGTAATTTGCATACATTAATTTACTATTGTTTTATCGAATGAACAAACAATAATATTGTTACTAAATAAATAAAAATAAAACTTAAATCATGTCTGAAGAAGGTACAAAGTACCGAAACAGCTGTTACAAATTTATATTGAAATAAATATGAAAATCATATAAAACTCTGAATTTTATTTGTATTTAATTAAATGGATGTGGATTTTCATTAAGTAAACGCCAAATCAATTGATTAAATAATATTGTTGCCCATTCTTTTGGTATATTCCTTAATCCATATGTATATATATATATATATATATATATATATATATATATATATTGTATAAGAGTTTAAATTCTCCTTCTTCTTCGACTTCAAGATTATGCTGTAAGCCTGTTCCGACTCAAAGCATATTCAACTTGAAATTCTATTAGATAATTAATTCTAATGGAGATCCACCATATTTTTATAATTTCTTCAGCAATTTCATCTATACCAGGTATTTTATTATTTCGGATTGACATTATTTTTATCATATTAATATACAGAATCTTCTTGGTGATGATAAAATAATATTGATAATATGTATACTACACCGTGTCCCATTTAAGCCTCCCACATGTTAATTAATCATAACTCTCAAAGTATGTGGAATTACGAAATGAGGTTGGTATTAAAAGAAAGAGAAACTCGAAGAACTTTTGTTTTCATTGTTGCACTTAATTCATCTGTCGCATGTTGGACAATAATGGCATAAAACCACGTTCGTGACATCACTCCACTGGACTTCTTCCTCTGGGGGTATGTAAAAGACCGTGTGTTTGCGACTCCAGTACAAGATCTTCATGATTTACGAACCCGTATCCTTGACACAATTGCAACAGTACCAATGGACATGTTGGACAGAACGTGGCACGGAATCGAATACAGACTTGATATTGTTCGTGCTACTATTGGTGCATATATAGAGTTGCTTTAGTTGCGGCAATGGAAATTCTTTGAGATTCTGTTTCGTTTAATACCGGCCTCATTTCATAATTCCGCATACTTTATTAGTATGATTATTTAAAATGTGGGAGGTTTGAATGGGACACCCTGTATTTTTGTTCTTTAACTTCAATTAGCAAGTGGTAACTAGTAAGTGGTTTTGATCTGATATTTTTACACATTTAAGTTCTTTAAAGTCCCATTTACTTCCTAATCAATCTCTTAATTTAAAAGATTGGAGAACAATTATTTTCATCACCCTATGACATTTTCTTCGCCTTCGATTTACTTTCCCTCCTTAACTTGACAGAAAGCACTCCTAGGTTGAAATGCTGCTTTCATCTCTTTTAGAAACATTAAATAAATACTTGTTTTCGTAAGTGATCATTTTGCAATTAATTTAATAAATTATATTCCCAAGCACTCGTTTTCTTTCTTTCTTTTTCTTTTTCTACCTTTGTTTAACCTCTCCCTTTGTAGGTACTTTTATATGCTCAACGTCACCCTTGCCTTACAAGGACTCGATCTGTCGGGAGATGATTTTAAATTCTTGTTCACACACATATTTTTTATCACACAAGGACATTAAGGACTTCTCTGGATTATGATAGCTCAATACTAGGGCCATCTCCCAGACACCATTCACTCATATATTCATACTAAACAAATCGAATATGACATGATGGCCAGATGAAATCGCGGAATTTTTGGGCTGTTAAAGTTACATAACATTTGTCTACAGGTGAAGAAAAACCCTGAAAACCCCCTTACCCGGAAACTATTTATAACCGGGGATCGAACCGCAACCCCACTGCTACTGAGACAACGACAGACACTCTTTTCCTTTCTATAAATTATAATTTCTTCTCTTCATAATTTTCAGCGCTCGCTCTTGCTCTCTATAACTTCTTATTTACATTGATTTATCGTTTATCACATATTAAACCCTTAGTCGTACCAATGAAAAATAATATATATATATATATTATTTACATATAGGCCTGTACGATACACACTTGTACATAATAGTAGGCATTACATATCTCCTTCACATTCTCCCATTGTGGTCTCTCTCTATTGTTCTTTCTTGCTCGCTCAATCCTTCTTCCTAACAAACGTTGAAACATCTCATTCGTCTAAATGCTTTGAAATGGAAAAGAATAAACTCGCATTCAAGAATAGTGACAATTGAGAGTAAGGAATAGTCCAGTAGCTCTACCTGTAATGATTTATTCTCACACCTGAAATCTTACGTTTAAGTTCAGATGCTGAAGATGTCATGCAATAAATGTATTTGAATAAATAGGAGAATTGAGATTTTCAACTAATAATTTTAACGTTTGTGAATGTGCGCATGCAATCACGACCGTAAATCATAGACCAATAAAATTACATTGCGATTCTTCAATGGTCCCCGTTCTCAACTAATTGATTCCAGATCTTTTATTTGATTTCTAATTCCGTAAGTTCCATCTGAATGCTATACTTATGCGAACATGTCTGCCTACTGATTTTTCCTTCGTTATGTCTCGTGAATAACATAAATAATACGATTTTTCTCTAAGAATGTTCTCCATTCTCATTCGTTATTGCTCTAATATGACTTATGATACTATTTGTGGCTTATATTGTTTTCTTCCAATTCCCAGAATATTATTTATTGTTCATATTAATGACCCATATAAACACGTTTCTCTTTTAACTTCCTAAGTTCTGTATCCAATCAGTTGGACACATTTCAGGAGCTTTAAAGGGCACTTCCGTATATATATATATATATATATATATATATCCACCGCTGTGGTCACGAGGTAGCGTGCTGCCTTGTCACACAGCGGGCCCGGGTTCGATTTCCGGTCGGGACAGGCTCCTGGGTGAGGTTAATTTCGGGGTTTTTCCTCACCTGTAAGATAAATATCAGGAAGCTTAAGGTCCAGTGGTCCCCGAAAATAATCGGGTCATATCATCATCATCCTTCACCGGTGTGGAAGGCAACGAGAGCTACCACACCTATAATTCCCTAGTAAAGCTGCAAAGCATAGCATGAAAATGCTATGATTGCAGTGAAAGACCTGCCCTCGGGCAGAATTCCTATAGAACTATAGACGGATATATATATATATATATATATATATATATATATATATACACGTATACACTAATTTATAAGTTTGGAACTGTAATGCGAGTCAAATGAATCGTAGTACACCCCACGTCCTACACGAAGATAAATAGGCCTACTACAAAGAACAGTAATTAAGAAAGTAAAAATAATGTATTTAAATATATTAGTTTTTATTCTAGGTAAATCTCCAAAGATGCAAATAAATATTCTGACGTTACATCAAAATGATTATCTCAGAATAGACAAGAAATAATGTTATTGTAGACACCGTTGTTCTGAGAAAGCCGGCCATACTTTTGCTTCATACACAACTTAATTAAGGGTACCAATAAACTTCTTCCAGCTACTGATTTTCTATGCAATAATTCCTGTATTTTGTATTTTGCTTGGATATATATGTACAATTATTTGTTAAAATACTTCAAATTAAGGATATATTTTACATGCTTAACTGACGTCTAGGTAATTTGCTTGGGTAATCCATGTAGAATAGCATTATACAGTATATAAGTTGGTGACATGTAAAATTGAAACTAAGTTGATAAAACGAAATGTAGTGGACAGCGGCAGGAGCTAACATTAATCTGGGGGTGGTACAATTGAGAGGAGAGCATTAAGCAAGCAAACTAAGCCGATATATTGATAAAACTTATTGCGACAGGCAGCGAACCATGAGAAGCTGAGATGATAAACATGGAGCGGTCGGTCGCTCGGCTAATCCCGTTTAGAAAGGAAGTGTAAATGTTGTCGTAGCTCAAGCTATCTGCTAGGCAGGTCCTGACCACATCCGTTTCACCGTCCTTACTAGCAAAATCACAGAACATAATGTAAAGCACGCCAGTGGCGGCAGCAAGTTCTTCAATAATAAGGTTATAAATTACCCGGATAAACGAAAACAAAAATATATATTTATAATCATTATAATCTGAAGAAAGGAAAATATAACTTAAATCAATATACTCGTATGTATTTTTTATTTCGGGATCTAACCACAGTACAATGGTTTTCCGTCACTCTCAAGAAATTTTGCATTCTCCAGTTATAGCGGCCTTAAACATCCTCACCCGTTAGTCCCAGTCCACTCATGCTTCTTTTCACACCATCTGTCCAACCTTCTTTATGTCTTCCCTTTCTTCATTTCCTATAAATTTTCCACTCCATATTCTTAGGGATTCTATCGGATGTCCTCTTCCTGGGATGACCATACCATATTAATCGTCTCTTTTCAATTATATTTTATATATTTATTTCAACTTTCATAATTTTTCTAATTTCAACATTCCTAATTGTTTCTAAATTGAACATGCGCGTGATTTTTTCTAGTAATCCATCTCTTTTGCTAATAGCTTATTAACTTGGCACCTTTTAAGAGAAGATCATAGAAGCAGCTGAAATGAGATTTTGCGGCTGGTTGCAAACTTCTAGATAAAAGAAGAAGTGAGGATATTAGAAATGAGCTAAATATCTTTAAACTCTTAGATAGAATAAAATAATCTAGAAACAATGGAAAGAACATGTTCAAAGAATGGAAGATGATCGCATTCCCAAAATTATACTTAAATACAAACCAAAAGGGCGCAGGAATGTTGGTAGACCGAAGAAGAGATGGATCCAACTTTTGAATGAGAATCTATGAGACCGGAACAAGCCATATAGGCTTAATCCGTGATTGTTGATGATGATGATGACCTTTTAATAGTACATGTCTCTGGTGATCCAAATAACAAATGGTTTCTACATTGGCCTTATAAAAATATTTCTTTGTTCTGTAAAGGATGTGTTTAATCGAAAATACTGGGTTCAGCATGCCAATTACTTTCTGACCATCTGATATTCTTTTTTATATTTCTAATTGTGATGAACCTTCTTCTTCTGAGATTGATTCTAGATATCTAAGGGAGCACGCCGTAGCGTAGTGGTTAAGGCACTGAGCTACAAGCCGGAGGGTCGAGGGTTCAAGTCCCGTTGGGGTCAGGATTTTTAAACTGACCCAAAACCTCTGGCGGCACTATAGCCCTGGGGTCGACTCAGCCTCTAACGGAAATGAGTACCAGACGCTTGTTCTGGGGTAAAGGCGGCCGTCACGCAGGGCTGACAACCCGGCTGACATCAAGTGCCGATTGTCTAGAAAAAGTGGGAGCCTTAACCTCCTACTACCCCAAGGGCCTCCTGAGGCCTGTTGTGGGATCACTTTATATTTACTTTTTATCTAAATTCATTGACATGCTTGACATGTTTAATGTAATTTATCATATGTAATGCCACGAGAGATTTCCAATTTATCTAGAGAATTTGGAAATCAAGAGTGGCATTTGTTAGGACTATTTAACGAATAAAATTAAGCTGTTCACTCACAAATCATTGTTTAATTATAGTTATTTTAAAATATTTATATATTTAATGTAAACGGCGATGTTTGAAAGCAAATCAGAAATGTAAGGTTATGTTCATTCACTGCTGCTTGATCATATTATTTATTGCCAAATAAGATCGCAATATTGTAAGAGTGCGCCCAAGTGGAGAAATAATGAAACACATCAAACTATATAACATAATCAACATTACGGTTATTCATTTATTTTTTTTAGTAAACAACTCAGTAAAATCGAGGAATCTTTTCATTATTTGCTATATTCAATGTATTTGTTGGAGCAAAATAATGCTTTGACCTGTTCAGAACATTAAAAAGGAGGAGCTTTCTTTATCACAAAAGCAGGAGCTGATAAAGAGAAATCGATAAAGAACGAAGTGAAACACGACTGTCATTGGTTGTAAAACAACATTAATTGAAACGTGATTATTCATTGACTACCATTTGTGGCATGAGTTAAATAGTCATAAGTAATGCCAGGAGTGAGTTCCAATTTATTTAGATAATTTGGTAATCAAGAGTCGCATTTGTTAGGACTATTTAATGATAAAAATTAAACTGTTTATTCACAAATTATTATTTAACTATAGTTATTTTAAAATATTTATATATGTAATGTAAACGGAGATGTTTGAAAACACATGAGAAACAATTGGTATGTTTCATTTGCTTATTTTGTTTATCACTACAACCAGATCATATTATTTATTGCCAAAGGATAGCAATATTGTAAGAATGCACCCTAGTGGAGAAATGTATAACCAACATTATAGGTAGGCCTATTAATTAATTTCTGATATCCTATGATGTAAATATGTCAATTATATTTTTCTTCAACATCATTTCCTGGAAAATAATTCGTTTAAGAAAGTGCAAACAGTGTTTTTTTTGTAGTATAATCAATTGCTACAAATGTTTTTATATTATCCCCCGCATGCGCTATCTGCTGACATTCATGTACTATATATACAATCTGGTAGCCGTATTTCTTAGAGAGTCATTCACTGTAAAATAATGCTATAACCTATTCAGAATGGTAAAAGGAGGAGCTTTCTTTAATATGATAAACTTCAGTTGATAAATTCGAGGCGAAACACGACTGTGTTTGGTTGTAAATCAAAAATCATTCTAATGTGATTGGTCATTAACTCCCATTTGGGGCATGAGTTAAATAGTCCTTGTAAGATAATATATATCAAATCAATATAACATTCATTATTGCCATCTACGAAATTTCATCGATTTTAGGTGAACCTTAGCATCAAATACGTTTTCAAAATGTTATGATTGTTACACTGATATGCTTCATTTGTCTCTTCCTGTATTTACAGGATTCTTAAAAATATATTTTCCAAAATATAGAATTAGAAGTAGAAGTGAAGAGAAGAAAAAAAATTGCAATAAGCATTGATTCGAAATTTAACTGGTTACAAATGTCCCTTTTTGGGTTGGTTGGGGCTCGCTGAAAACAAAAGTACTAATTCCAACAAAAGTATTGCAATATAATAAAGAGTTATTTTATGTGCATAAACAATCCAGAAATCGACCCCAAAATTGTATAGTTGAGATACAAATCTAAATATCAGGCGCTTTATAAAGTTGTGAATCCCATGAATATATATCCAAGAACAGTAAATTTAATATTAATCGGAACCTTCTGAAGTTGCATCTATTAGCTCAAGAATTTTGCATTTGTCTCATATTTGACAAATAAAATAAAATTATCACTGCTTTTGGTGCAATTAATAGTGCCTACATAGTATACAGCACCAGATGACAGACATTATTAAAATAAATGATTTGTATGCAGATCCAAAAAGGAAAGGTGAGTTAAGGAAAGAGTGGAGATTGCTGAGTTTGCAGTGAAAGACCTGCTCTTGGGCAGAACACTATACATAAATAGTATTCAGCAATCCCTAACTAGCAATGAATGACATATAGTAACCGGTTTTTTCCGGACCCAAGTTTGATGGAAGTTACGTGATTCTATTCAATCCTACTGTCCTTCCGTGCATTTTGAGATATGACTTTGAAAAAATCTATACACTATAGTATTCCCATACATGTGTGATAAGTACACTACAATAAAACAAGGGTAATGTTCGAGAATATTTTATGTAATTAACGAAAATTCATTACATACTATTTTGAGCTATCATAATTTAAGTAAATTTATTTGCATCCCTATTTATAAACACTTCTACATATAACATTATATCGTATCAAGGATCTTAGGTGTATTGAGTAAACTTCGTGATTTATTTTCAAGTTCAATGGAAGTTTTGTGATTCTCTTCATTTTAACTGTCCTTCCTTGCATTTTGGAATATGACTTTTGAAACAATCTATACACTATAGTATTGCCATACAAATGTGATAAATACATTATAATAAGATGGAGGAAAAATTTCGACAATCTATTATGAAATTAATAAAAATGCATTTCATACTATTTTGAACAATTGTCATTTAAATAAATGTGTTTATATATATACACACTTTTACATATATAAGGTTATATCGCATATTTATATTTTACATATATAAGGTTATATCGCATATTGTTCCCTTCTGCTACAAATTATTGAAATACAAGTGTCTTCCATTCAACCGTATAAGTCACATTAATATGCTATGCACAATTTCTTTTTATTTTTCCAAATGTTCTGTTGTTATGCACAGTCTTCTGTCTGGTATGTATTTTATATTTAAATAGAGAAATATCACTCAATTTACTACAAGTCAACGGTGATTATTTGTACAGAGACATTGTGCTAGAAAGTTTATTCTCAGCGGATCTACAACTTCATCATTAAATAAGCAATACAAAATAAGGTTTGAATATCCAGCGTTCTTATTCATCACAGATTACAATTTAGTGGAAAGTACACCACCCACTCCACCTGGTACAACACTAACCTTCTGAACTGCATCTTCCATTATTCCCACAGCTTCTTGGGGAGTCATATTTGAAGTATCAGTCTCTTGATACTGTTGGGAAGCCAGCTGAAGTGAATTGCTATGTATGAAACTGAACTGGGAGCACTTTAGAACTGTTGAATGCTGACAATAATTCAACTAACATAGGCTACAGGATCAGCAGAAAGGTTCTCTATCGCTGATTTCACAGTTTTGAAATGATTATTGTAGAAGATCATAGCTTGAATCCATGTTATCCATCTTGTTACCACTGGCTCCAGAGGCAGAGGTACATCAGATAGCTAGAGTTGTACACAATATGGATGTTTCAAGAAAATCTTCTTCGTTGATGATATCAGTACATTTACTTCCGGAATTTATTTCTAACTGCCTCTGCCACTCATTGGTAAAGCATGAACCATACGTGTAACATGCACTAAGTTTGGATAAATACAGTAAGTCATTTCCCCACTTTCAACATGTATGGAGCTATATCTGTATAGGCATACATCAGTAAGACCCTCTCTTCTTTTACGCAATCTAATCATAATACCTTAAGTCCATAATTAATTAATCTAGAATTGTTTATCTATATGTTGTTTCCAAAGGTTTATATTAAATTAAATATGATTTTGAAGCAACTTCAGAGTCCAACTTGTCCACAATTAGATTAGCGATGAATGACCTGCAGCATCCGTCGTTTCATCAGCAGGAATCCTTATAGGTGATTTGTTTATGTCAGCCCTCATTCATTTTAATACGTCAACAAGAATCTAAGTAATTCTTCCTGATAGTAGAGTCGTCGGGAATGTTGCGGTTGTAGTATTTTTGTAAGAAATGTTTAAATTCAGATATCTGAAGTTCATTCATTAGTATGTTCCCTGCAACTAATGCCATACACAGTTCTTTCTAAAATTCACAATTAGATGATGTAGGGTGTCCCTGCAACTGTGTATGTAGTACCTGTTTCTTTGAAGAAACCTGTTGTGGGAGACAATATTATGAGATGAACAATAATAAAACTTGCAATTTTTTTTCTTTTCTTGTTATGTAACGAACATGAATGGGATTGACGAAAATGTATAATAATTCCTCAATAATATTATATGTAAAATTTTGTACTATAGTGTGCAATAATATTATAGCCTAATACGTAACTTTTGTACTATAGTTTGAAGTATGCCTTATAGCTCAAAATATGCAATTTAAAACTTACAATTTCAGTGTAATTTGTATATATTAGCTTTTCTTACAACTATGTAACATACAGGAACAGAATATATTATTACATGAAATACGATATCTAGTTATTATGTTATTATTATTACTTTTATTATTATTATTATTATTATTATTTATTATTATTATTATTATTTCGCCAACTACAGAGGAATAAGCATTTTAACTGCAGGCTATAAAATATACTCAAGAATATTAACATTTAGGTTAAAACAAATAGCAGAGGTAATGTTAACAGAAGAACAAAGTGGATTCAGACCAGGGCGTTCATGTATGGATAATATATTTACGATAAAAGAATTTATAAACAAAAGAAGAGAATGTAACAAGGAAACGCACATAGCTTTTATTGATTATTGTCAAGGCATTTGATAAAGTAGACAGAGGAAAACTTTGGACAATTTTAAAAGAAAAAGGAATTCCGAGACACTTAATAGCAGCTATAAAGAGTTTGTACTGGAACACAAATTTTGTTATAAAAACTAGAAATGAAGTAAGTAAAAATAAAATTCATACTAATCAAGGAGTAAAACAAGGATGCAGTATCTCTCCAGTTTTGTTTAACCTATACATCAATGATATAATAAAAAAATGGAACGAAGAAACAAATAAAGGAATAAAATTAGATAAAACATACTACTTGAAAACATTATTATATGCTGATGTCCAGGTAATAAATAATAGCAAATACGGAAGACGAACTTCAAAGGAATATTTTTAAACTACATAATATATGTAAACAATATAATCTCAAAATATCCATAGAAAAAACTAAGGTAATGGCATTCCAAGGGAAAAATCAAATCATATCGAAAATAGTAATAGGAAACAAAATCATAGTACAGGTGAACCATCTCAATTATCTAGGATGTGACATTTCATTTAATTATGATAATGATATAACTAATAAAATAGCAAAATTCCAGGGAATATGTTGTACGATAAAACGATCACTAAATAACAAAACAATAAGAGAGACCCAATTGAAATTTTATAAAACGTTGGCAGTATCGGTACTGCTCTATGGTTCAGAAGCCTGGATACATAAAAAACAAGATCTAAGTAGGATAACGGCGGCAGAAATGACATTTTTGATATATGTTAAAGGGTGCACTACGGAAGACAGAATCAAGAACACAGAAATAACACAGGAACTTGAAATATTTGCAATAACTGATAAAATAGATACATATAGACAAAAATGGAAGCAACACATAGACAGAATGAATGAAGATAGATATCCAAAACAAATAACAAAATACAAACCTAAAGGCACCCGAGATGTGGGCAGACCTAGAAAGAAATGGGCTGAAGTCGGAACGGGTCAACAGACCTAATCCATGAATGCAGATGATGATAATAATTATTATCATTAAAAATTAGCATAGTTACAGTTGTTATGTACTATAATAACAAAATTCATTAATTTGTTATCATGTCTGAAGAAGGTACAAAGTACCGAAACAGCTGTAAATAAATTATATCTTAATAAATATGAAAATCACAAAAACTGTAAGTTTTATTTTTATTTAATTAAATTAATTAAACATTTAATTTATATGATGCACGTTTGAGACATTGGTCCAGAATATCTCAAGTCAAGGGGATTCCCATTGAAATAAATTATTACTTATATTATAACCTATTATTTGCAGATGATCAGGTCATTATTATACAATATATGCATCATGAATCATATGTAATTAGAAAATTAATTGAAAAATATGAAAGATGGGAATTACAAATTAACAAATTAATATAAGTAAAAGGCAATATTTAACAATCAATATTGATGAACAATATATTACAGGAATGAATGATGTTAAACGACATTTAAATGTCTAGGATCAATAATGGAAAAAGAAGCTTCATAACATAAATCTTCTTCTTCTTCTTCTTCCTCTTCATGGAAGCTGGCAGCTTGTTGCGTGTTCATTCACTACAGGTCCGGGGTATGGTGACATCCTTCCATCGTAGTTGTGGTCTTCCTAATGGCCTTTTGTGCTGAGGTGTCCAGTCACGTACTTTCTTCACTAATCTACTGTTCTCCATTCTATATATATGATCGTTCCAATTTAGTCTTCTATCATTTATCCAAAGGTTTATAGGTTCAATTTTACATTCTTCTCTAATAACAGAGCTGTGAATTTTCTCTCTCAGCAATTTTCCTACGAACTTTCATTTCGGTTGTCTCATTGATTTGTTTTGTTTTCTGAGTTTCTGTTCGGCATTCACAGCCTTATGTTAGAACTGGTCTTATGACAGATTTGTATATTCTTACTTTTGTATCTATTCTTAAATTTTTATTTTTCCAAACAGTATTGTTTAAACATCCCGATATTTTGTTTGCATTATTTGCTTGATGGAGTATTTGAATTTCATGACTTGTTCTATACTTTTCCCTTCTATTTCTAATTTAACACGTCGTGGGTCCTTGGATATTGCCATTGATTTGGTTTTATTTGTTGAGATTTTCATATTATATTTTGCTGCAATGATTCTAAATTTGTGCAATAGCATTTGTAAATCATCTTCACTTTGTGTAATTAGAACTGTGTCATCAGCATAGTTTATTATCTTCAGCTCTTTGTTACCTATTTTAATTCATTTTCTAACTTCAACTTTCAGTTCTTTGATAATTTCATCCATTAGTAGTGTGAACATAAATAGAAAAAAATAATAGCACATGGACGGATAGTAATTGGCATGCTGTACTTAGAGTTACTGAGTAAAAACATCCTTTACATAACAAAGAAATTGATCTATAAGACTACTTTATAGAGTAGTATGGAGTACGGATCAGAGATATGGACAATTAAAAGGTGCCAAGCTATAAGTTATTAGCAACAGATATGGATTACTGGAGAAGTCCAGATTAGAAAAATACAAACGATGGTTTAAGAAAAGTATTAAAGTTGAAAGAAATGTATTACAGATAATTGAAGAAAGACGATTGAGGTAGTACGGAATCTCGAGAGGATGTCATCTGATAGAATCCCTAAGAAGAACTTGGAATGGCGAAGAGATGAGAAAAGGAGAAAGGGAAGACCTTAATAAAGTTGGATGAATGGAGTGAGTAGAAGATGGGTGGACTGGGACTTACAGATGAGAATTTTCTCCACCGATACAAATGGAAAAAGCGAATTTCTTCAGGATGAGGGAATACCATTGTATTTGGATAAATTCCGAAATAAAACATATATAATAATTAATGCTAATTATTATATACAACTTTCCTCATTAGAGGATTGCCTCAAGGACAAAGTGATACAGACAATTAATTTTTGAAATTGATGAAATACATTTTGTAAATGCATTTAAAAACATTCAAATTGTAGGCCTAATTGAAGTATACCATGCTATAAAGTAGAAATTTTGTAGATATGGTTTCTTAAAATTGAAATTGATCTTCTAATGACAGCGATGGCAATTTTAGAAAGATACATCCTGTCCAAATTTAAGGAATTCCAAAATTTAGCTAAGAATTCTGGTATAGTACCTCTTGCCCCGATCATCAATCCTGTGACAGTTATACTATCTAATTGGTATTTATCTTTGTAATAGTCAATTGTTGGCTCATATATGGCTCTCTTTTCACAGTCAACTTCCTCAGGTTGGCCACTATGAGTCTCAAAACAGATTGTGGGATCTAATATCATACCAATTTTAGAAGATGGTCTAAATGCAATAATATCTATTCGTCTGTTACTTCCACTAGTGGCCACACTATGAACTTCCTCGTAAACTGTGTATACATAGTCTCGCAAGGCTTCTGCCATCATATTTCGAATAGTGTGGTGCCAAATGTTTCTCAGTGATTCTCCAAAACAGACAGGCCCCAAGGACGTGTGCAAGGGTTTCGTGCTCTCTGCGACAACGTCTACAGAGGGTATCGTCCTTAGACCTGCCCGGCAAAAAACGCACCGCCGATACACTGGCTTGCATTTTAATCTCTTCTCTCCATTCGGAACAAGACAATCCCTGATGATCACGAATCCATTGATTTGCCGGTGTATATTCATTGTAGAGAACAACGCCTTTTCCTTTATGAGGAAGTTGACTCCAGAGAACTGTTTCTTTGTCTCTTAGTTGTTTACTGAGTTTCCTTGCACCTGGTGGAAGACTCGAGTATTAATATTGATGTCACTAGGTTCAATGTTAAAGTCTCTCACACATTATAAACTTTCCTCTTTTAAGTTTCGGAGAGTAGTAATATATGTATTATTGTCTTGGTAAAGAATATGATAAATGTTTACATGCTGTAATTTTGTTTTGTTGTAAATATGCCGTAATCAAATATAGCTTGTAATCAAAATACGAAAATTATTTTTAAAAAAGTGGAAAACATTCAAATAACTAAGATCGCTGTTAAAAAATAAAATCATGCAAATAAATATATTAAAAACGGAGTAGAAAAAAATTCGTGTTAGTATTCAGTTAAAGTCTCCTGTCTTCTCGACTTCTATCTAAGAATCTTAATTCTTCTTCATTTCATGCTTTAGCTCGAATGGACTGTTCTGGCCTCATTACATCTCTATCTTGGTCGTCCAGGATCTCTTGGATTAGATGACAGAATCATTCAGTATTCTTCTATCGTCTATTCTGTCCATTTATGTCTACATTCATCTATTTTTTATTTATTACAAATATTTTAAATGTATGTGTGATTTCTTGATTTCTAAATGTTAAAATATATAAAACAATAATCTCGTCATAGGTGTAAAACACTGTCACCTACATTAAGATAATGTTTTCTTAATGGTATCAACGTTATAAAGCCTAGAATATTGACAGGCAGGTAATTTAGCTTGAATGGGTGTCAATACAAATATGTCCAGTGTTTTTATTAGGAAATTTTTTGAGGAAAAAAATATTAAGAAAAGAGGAATAGTGGAATAATATTATTGTTTTTAATCTTAAGTAACTGGATTTCGATAATAAATTATTTCAGTTGGGAGAGGGTAGGTTCCCTGAGTTCCGTAGGTTATTATCATTATATATATATATATATATATATATATATATATATATATATACATATATATATACATATATAGGGCCTATGTAGTTAAATTAGTATGGGCATATACAACAAATGCAAGAAGAAAGGTTCCCCAGAAAAAATATTGGAATGATATCCACCTGGAAGAAGAAAGAATGGAAGACCTCGAAACTCATGGATGCAAGAAATATGAACTGGATTGAGAACAAGAGGACTGGAGGACATGGAGTGGATGAATAAGAACGAGTGGAAAATAAAACCTTATGGGGGAAAAAATTTGTAAACGTTGAAAATCTGTATACAAATAAAATAATAATAATAATAATAATAATAATAATTATTATTATTATTATTATTATTATTATTATTATTATTATTATTATTATTATTATTATTATTATATCCACCGTTGTGGTCTCGAGGTAGCGTGCTGCCTTGTCACGCAGCGGGCCAGGGTTCGATCCCTGGTCGGGACAGTTTTTCTGGGCGAGGTTTTTATCGCAGTTTTTCCTCACCTGTAAGACAAATGTCAGGAAAACTTTAAGGCCCAAACGGTTCCCGAAATCATATGGCCATCGCAATCATCATCATTTATATTCATCTTAGATTAAGCTTAGGATTAGGGACTCTCCTGGCACATTCCTATCATCATTATCACCCGTCATATCATCGGGGCAACTTAACCCCGCCCTCCAGGCGCCCCAACCTCAGAAGTGAGTTACAAGTACGCCATGCTAGGAGAGAACACCAGGAATGTCGAAAGACAAACTGGGGCATTTGCAAAAAAATATAATTATCATAGCTTTTTATTATCATCGCAGGCTTATTAAAAACTTTGTATGTTTTAGAGGATAGATGGTGGAGCCAGTATAACCGCCCCTGAATAACAGTACATTCTATGTTAGCAAATTTAATTACAGCATCAAGATTTCACTCTCTACTGAATAAGATTAATATTCTCAGTTCTTGTATTATTCATGGAAATAGAATTACAATCAATTGCTTGATTGAATATCATTGAATAGTAAGTGCAGATCCGTGCAACTGAAATCATTTATGACGTTTGAGAAAACTGTATAACCTCCATTTATTTTAAGACAACATCCGCTACAAAGGAAGGAATGAAGGTATTCCAATAAATTTACCTGCAACATTAATCCCTGTCTTGACTTTGCTACATTTGTCTTAATGTGCACGTTAAACCTATAGAAAAGTAATTATTAAATTATAAGCAATACATGCATTTGAATGTCATGTATACCGTGTAAATACTGTACATGTACAGGCCTATTGTATAAATACAGAGCGGATTTAAACGGGACGTGCACACACCATGCGATTCCTGATTCTCTATAGAAGGGTATGGAGTTCTTTTATCAAAGAAAATTTTCTAAGATGGTTAATCTTTAATTTGATAGGTAGAAATATATTTAATACACTAATGATCTTCTTGGTTATAAAATCGTAAAATATACAGTCAATATGCCTATGCTCAATTCGCGTATTAATAATTAAAATAGTCAACATGTTTCAACAGCGAAGCTGTCATTTTCAAGAATCAATATTTAGTCTTGAAAATGACATTTTTGGTGTTGAAACATGTTGACTATTTTAATTATTAGTCTTGAAAATGACAGCATCGCTGTTGAAACACGTTGATTATTTTAATTATTAATTGGTAAATTGGGCATATTGACTGTATATTTTAAGATAGAAATATGTTCGATTTGGCAACCATGTACAACTGAAGACTGCTGAAGATGATTCGCAAGTTTGTGAATTAATTGAAAAACTAAGGCTAGTATAAAAAATGTCTTTCAATAAAATATGAAATAATTTCTATAGAGAATCCCGTGAGGAGTATGTCCGACAATTTTTCGTCACCCTGTATTAAGACTTGGAACAATTTTCCCTGCTAACTTAGCTACTCGTATTCATTATAACGTAGGTCTATATTTGTTCAGTATTTTTATTGTTCAGCAGTTGTTCTAAAACAGCAAGAAAGAAAATAAAGGTTTCCAAATTAATACATTAATTAAGTAAAGTGATCCCACAATAGGCCCGGAGGCCCTTGGGGTAGTAGGAGGTTAAGGCTCCCACTTTTTCTAGACAATCGGCACTTTATGTCAGTCGGGTTGTCAGCCCTGCGTGACGGCCGCATTTACCCCCAGAACAAGCTTCTGGTACTCATTTCCGTTAGAGGTTGAGTCGACCCCAGGGCCATAGTGCCGCCAGAGTAAAGAAAATAATATTTTTGATTACAGTAAGTCCTTAATCATCAGAATGAATTTGTATGTTTGACATTATAACAAAACTTGTATTTCAGGACTGACCAGAATTCTGAATAAAAATGTAGACCGCCGTGTAAAAAGAAAATAATCTACATAGTGAAGTGCTTTCATAATTGTAAAAAAGAGATAGATGGTAGTGTTAATTTTGTACACGCAGTCTGTTTACACACACATATACAGAAAGAAAGAGAGAGTGAGAGAGAGAGAGAGAGAGAGAGAGAGAGAGAGAGAGAGGGAGAGAGAGAGAGAGAGAGGGAGACCAGGTTTGTGTTAGAAGTACTGACCTCAGACTACAGGGAAAGCATTACTGTCCCCACAAAACTGAGTGGTGACTTGAAAGTGTGGGGTTTTTCACCCTCGAGCTGGCAAGCGACGCAAAGGGTGAGGGGGGGGGTTGCGGCAGTAACAAGTTTACTTACAAACGGCAGCAACAGTCTTTTTACTGCGTTGAAGGGAGAACGCGAGTAAACGAGAAAGGCCTTAACTCTTTTAATGTAAAATTAGAGAGAAGGGAATTTCTTTCTAAACCTACCACGAGATTTAGTATTCCTTTTTGTTGCCTTTAAACAAAACAACTATCACTTGTAAAAAAAATTCGTAACACCATTTGTGACGTGTTTTATCGTTTCTAGAAGGACCTATAAAAGTTATTTTCTCTTATTCAATTTAATCTTGATTCAACAAACTTATACAATTATATACTGAAAATTGGGACCTAACATTTGACGTTTCATTAGAAAGTTCTAAGATTAGAAAATCATTGCTTCTACATAAAGAGAGAAACTTCTGCACCTGTACCGAGATTTGAATCAAATAAGAATAAGAATAAATTTTATTTACAAATAAATGTTAGATACAGTATTAACACCCAAATGAGCAAGTGCTCGTGCTCGGGTGCAGTTCACTTACACAAATAATACAAATAGAGTATATGCATTTAAAGTTAGGGGCCAGTTTCATTTTTACATAAATTATGACACACACAAATAAAAAATAATAATGTATTGGGAATAAGACTTATTGTAACAAAATAATTAATGGAATGGAGAATGATTTACATAAAATTATATAAACCATATAATGCAATGGATTATAACCAATAATACAGAAGGAAGTAATTACTAATATATTGATTTATAATAATGTAAGCAAAAATAGATGCTTTATATTTATTATTTTAAAATATTCAAATGATTAATTTTATTCACTTAATTAAAAATAATTAATTAATTTGCTTTTTTAAAACTAGCTGTGTTTAGTTTACTTAGTTCTGGATTGGATCTGATTAATTCATTATATAATTTGGGTCCTAGATAAATCTACTATGTTTATATCCAGAAGTTGTATAAAATTTTGGAACATGTAGCAAAGAAGTAGTATTTTGTCTGGTACTGTAAAAACTTCGATTGTGCTCTTTAAATTCGTTTTTATTTTTATGAAAATAAGTAAGCAATGTATGCTTGAATATTTGTTTAATATTTGGCACGTTGAATTATAAATAAATTAAATTTGTAGGGTAATCTAAAGATGTTTGCAACCACATTTTTATGATTTGTTTTTGTAGTAACCTAGTTTCGCTGAAAGATTGATCATTATTTTAAGCTAACTTCATAACTTCTATTTTTCATTTGTAACTCGCTTTTTATACAATAGCAGTATAGTAATAGTAGTAGCAGTAATGGTAACATCGCCCTTGTGATCTAGGAATTAAATGCCTTGCATCTAGTCCCAAGGGCCGCGGACACAAACCCGATCAGGATCGATGGTTTTTCTTTTTTCATTTTTTTTATGGAAAAATCCAAGGGACAAGTCATTAGGGAAGAACTTTAAACTGGGGTCCCCAGTTTGAAGATTTTCGGGCTCGTCATTGAACTTAAAACCTAAATTAAAACCTCTGAGTAAAATTAAATCGGCCTTTCCTATCCAAGTAATACATCAGTTGCCGACTAGATCTCTCTTTGAGGCGAAGAGTTAGCGGCTTGTGGTTAATATTATTATTATTATTAATATTATTATTAATATTATTATTAATATTAATATTATTATTATTATTACTTTAATCAGAACTTAAGGTGGAATGGAAAAAGAAAGGGATATTTTCACTTCGTATTTAGCGACATAATTCATGAAAAAATATCATGCAATATATAGTCTTTGTTTCACCTATTAAGAACATATTACAATTGTTTGTAATATATATTAGAATAAAGTCACACATACATTATCCATTTCTCGATTTCACCAGTAAATTAATACTGATACCAATTTAGAATAAAATAACGTTTCATGAACTTTGTTACTGAACTAAAGATTAAACCAAATAAAAAATATATATCTGGTCAAATTCCCAGTTGTTGAACTAAAAACAAAATGACTGGGATGTGTCATCAACAATAACAACTGTTGTGATTTTGTTATATTTGAGCGAGCAGTATGAAATAAATAAACTATTTTCAAATCAATAATCTATAAACTGCAAGTCCAAAGTACAAAGAAAACATTTTGAAATTGTGTTAATGGCGCTAAGAAGTAACGGGATGTTTTTAAGCCATTTAAAAATAAACTGGAATGCCAGCCCCACCTCAAGCACAGAGATGAACTACTTCTGCATCATGTAGTGGGCCTATCTCAATTTTTTATTATAATTGTACCTTAGATTTTATATGGTTGAATGGAAGAGAAAGCCAAGTGGCCGTAACTACATCACAATACAATTGAAAATTATAATCATCGTCATCAATTGCAGGAATGGATTAGGCCATTGGCCTGTTCCGCTTCAGGATATAAATTGATTCCTCCATCTCTTCTTAGGTCTTTCTGGATCTCTTCGCCCTGTGGGTCTGTAGTTCAATAGCTGAAGAGGTAGTCTATTGTGTGGCATTCTAAGAAGGTGTTCATGCCAATTATTTTGATACTTTTGAATGTTTTCAGTTATTGCTGGTGTGTTGAGAGCTTTGCGGATATCTTCATTACGCATGTGGTCATAAAGCGTATAACCCGCTAAAGGTCTTAATAACTTCATTTCTGCCTCAACTATCCTATTTAATTTACATGTAGTAAGAGTCCAGGTTTCTGAACCATAAAGTAGAGCTGGAAGAGCCATTGTTTTATTAAATTTTAGAATTGTATCTGGGCGTACTTTTCGGAAAAGAATGCTTTTTATTGTTCCTATAAGTTTTTTTTAATTTGACCAATTTTATGTCTATGTCTTTACATGTGTCGTAGGAAAGATTGCAGCCAAGATAAGTAAAGTTATTAACTTGTTCTATTATATTGTTTTTAATAGCAATTTTAGTTCGTATCGGCATTTTCCCTTGAAACGCCATAGTTTTTGTCTTACCGAAATTTGTAAATTATAATCTTGGGTTATATTTAACAATCTATGTACTGGTCTCTGTAGGTGATCTTCAGAAATAGCCATTATTACTTGATCATCTGCATACATTAATGTGTTGAGGGAACGACCATCAATCATAAAGTGTGATTGTGATTGGTTTTGCCATAATTTTATGATTTCATTCATATATAAATTAAATAGAAGAGGGGAAAATGGACAGCCTTGTTTTACACCTTGGGATATTAGTCTATCTGATTTGCTTATTTGATTATTTATTTTTATTCGAATTCCTGTGTTATGATACATGCTTTGAATAGCCTGAATTAAATGCTTGGGTATTCCTGCATTACGTAAGATATCCCATAATTTTATTCTGTTTACTGTGTCGAAGGTTTTATGATAATCAATGAATATCATAAAAGTTGGCATATTAAATTCTCTAAGAAAGGAGATAAAACTGATTGCAACAACTACAGGGGCATCTCATTACTTTCAACTTCGTACAAAATTCTTACAAATATATTAGTAAGCAGACTTACTCCCTATATTGATGACATTCTAGGAGATTATCAATGTGCATTTAGAAGAAACAGGTCTACAACAGATCAGAATTTTAGTATAAGACAGATTTTAGAAGATAAATGGGAATATAATGGTACTGTACATCAACTATATGTAGAATTCAAAAAAGCATATGATTCAATTAAGAGGGAGAAGTTATATAGTATCCTGCTGGAGTTCGGAATTCCTAAAAAGTTAGTTAGACTTATACGAATGTGTCTAAATGGCTCAAAGAGTAGCGTGCGTGTAGGCAAACAGTTTTCAGACACTTTTGAAATTCAGAATGGGTTGAAGCAAGGTCCTCTACTATTTAATTTTGTACTAGAGCATGCCATTAAATCTTTAGAGAATGAGGAAGGCTTACAACTCAATGGTATTAATAAGCTGTTAGTTTATGCTGACGATGTAGTATTATTGGCCAATAGCGAGGAGATACTAAAGGACAACACGCACACACTATTGAGTAACACTAAGAAATTAGGACTGGAAGTAAATATCAGTAAACTAAATATATGGTCACACGTAGAAATTCAGTATATAATGGAAATGGACAGCTAATGAAAAATGAGGGAAATTTTGAGGGAGTGGCTGAATTCAAATACCTAGGAACAATAATCACAAATAGGAATGAGATGCACAAAGAAATTGAACATAGGCTCAATTGTGGAAATGCATGCTATTAGGCATTGCAGAGACTTTCGATGTCCCAACTCCTTTCAAAAAACGTTAAACTGAAAATATATAAAACTATTATTCTACCAGTTATATTATATGGGTGCGAAACATGGACTCTTACTTTAAGGGAGGAAAGGAGATTTACGAGTATTTGAGAATAAAGTTCTTAGGAAAATTTTTGGACCAAAGAGAGATGAACAGACAGGTGAATGGAGAAGACTACATAACAATGAACTACATGGTCTTTATAGGAAGCCAGATATAATAAGAACAGTTAAGTCTCGTAGACTGCGATGGGCAGGACATGTTGCACGTATGGGGAATGAAAGACGTGCATGGAAACTTCTTGTAGGAAAGCCAGAAGGAAAACGCCCAGTTTGTAGACCAAGAATGAGGTGGGAGAACAACATTAACTATGATTTGAGGGAAGTAGATTATACAGGGAATGATCGGAAAGCATTAGTTCAGGATAGGGATGTATGGAGATCTTATGTCCGCGCGGCCATGAACCTACGGGTTCGATAGTGTCAGTGAGTAAGTAAGTAAGTAAGTATATTAAATTCTGTATGTTTTTCTGTGATTTGTGCTAACGTAAAGACACTATCTATACAGGATCTGTTGGGTCTGATACAATTTTGTTCTTCTAGGATAATTGATTCAGAAATTGTGTTTAATACAATTGAAAATATTATAACAAATATGAAATTTGCTACTAATATTTCAATGTTAGTGAAATAGTATTTACCTACAGTATTTTAATATTTGTTTTTATTTAACAGGTTTACATGTAGGCCTATACAACATCTTCATGTGCCCAATATTAAGTTTTGATTCTCCTCCTTCATTCAACTCTATCCTCCCAGGCATCATCCTATAGTCCCCTGTATTTCATCAAATTCATAATTACCCCTATTCATGTCTTCTTAGGTCTCCCTCTAATTTCCTCCGATTTTGAATCCACTCCAAACTAATAACTGTCAATGTATCTTCAATATTTTAATAAACAGTATTATTTCAATAATACAGAATGAATGTAATATAAGAGAATTGTAGGTACAAATTTAAGGTATGACTTCTTTGTGATAAAAGTAATCAAACCATCTTGTTAGACTTCGAAATTGTGCGATTTTATAAAAAATGCATAGCATTTTCATTACGGTAATCGTAAGAACCGATCTGACATTCTCAAGATTGAGGATACTACAGCTAGATAAAATTAAGACTGGATAACGTATTTTTACTTTGAATAAAAATTTAAGGTAAGAGGAAGTCATGTGAGTGTTTCGTGATTAAATTCCTTACTGCAGATGCCGGAGAGAATTGGTTAACATTGAACCAATACTGTAGTGGGAAAAAGGTTAGTTTAATGAAGAAATTTGAGATGGCATCAATTTGGCTTCAATTTTGTAATCCTGGTTATAGAGTTGACATTTGTATCTAATATGTATTGATGATGAAACACAAAAACAATATTTTTACTGAACTCCTGCAGAGAACCCATGCAATATAATAAAATGGAAATTTGAGGTTTCATTTTTTATATTAAAAAAGTTTTGTCGATGCAACAAAAAAATAACAATAATACGTGGTATGTTTTAAAAATTGGACATTTGTAGAAGCTGACATCGTGTTCGACCATATAGATATCTATTAATTCGCCATTTATTGGATTTATAAGATATTCAGAAAACAATTTTGAAATATAACTGTTATTTAATTTATATCCTGGAAAATATTTTTTTTTTGTCTTATCCATATTGTCTTTGAAATATATTTTTATTTATTACAAGATATAATTTCCCTTTAAGAGTTTCTTTTTTACCAAATACAATAATTTAGATAGAAATCTACTGTCTTAAAAGATTATTCCTATAAAAATGTTGCATATATCTGAAGATATACCTTAAGTCCTCAACGATATGACCTCCATGTTTTATAATATCAGTTTCTTAAAAGAAACTTTCCTATACAACCAGATAAAATCTAAATTGGATTGGCCACTGGCTAAGAAGAAACTGTCTGCAGACGGTTGCCCTAGAAGGAATGATCAGCGGAAACAAGGTTAGAGGCAGAAAAATATATCAGATGATAGACAAATATTAAAATAAATGGTTTGTAAGCGGATAAAAAGGAAAGCTAAGTAAGGAAAGTGTGAAGAATGCTGAGTTTACAGTGAAAGACCTGCTCTTGGGCAGAACACTATGTATGTACGTAACTGTTTTATATGCAAATTATTACTGTTTTAATGTTTTGTAAGATAATTTTATATATGCCGTATTTAATATGTTGGGAAGACCATTCTAAGAATGTAAAAATGTGTTATCAAGAAATCAATGTGGGATTTGAATTTAAAAAGTGATTTATAGTGATTTGTTCTTGGTTAATTCAAACTACATTCAACAATTAAATTTTGGAAATACTTTTTTTTTATTTAAAAGCCATGTAAGAGTAATTTAAGAATCGAAGAACAGAGAAGTCAGATATGAAATTCTATGTGAAACATCCAGAAAATAGCATAAGTCCTTAATGATAATGTTCCAATTCAACGCTTACAATGTACAGAACATTCCTTAAATATAGAGAGTGTCCTTTTTCTTCCCCTAAGCTAAAAGATGAACGGAGGTGGACTATATGAAGGGAGTCGGAGCAATAGGGCATTGCATATATACTGGTCGAACATCATTATGTGTGTGTTCCCATAGCAACTGTTACACGTGGGTAGGGAAAGGGGAGTGTAGGGTGGCTGATTGAAGCTCGCCTGTAATTTGGTCCAGCGGCAAAAGGGGGACAAGGGGGAGAATAGAAGGATGGGGAGGTGAGACAAGGATGGAACTATGTTGTATAAGCCATAGTGCAAACATAAAAAAAATAGCCAGTCTCTTGCAATTTCTGTTTCTCTTCCCTCCCTTCCAATCCCAATCCCCTCAAAATCTTCCCCTATTTTCCTCCCCCAACCCATCAAAAACAAGTGTAATATGATGGCTGGATGTTAATATATGATACCATCCCCATAATCTATGTGCCGGAGATGAGAGTTTGTATTAAGGTTTCTACAGAATGCTAAATTTATATACGATTTCCTTCAATTTGTATTCCATTTTTATAAACCAATGTAATATAAGAATCTAAATCCGATCCCACATTATTTTTGTGGATTCAATAAATTCTAATGGGTATTCATCTTTATACATAATATTACAAGCAATGTCATTACCAATTTAATCGATTTTAATATGTATCAGATTTCCTTCTCGTCAGTGACAGAAACGCTTTTTATCTTACATATGTTTATATATATATATATATATATATATATATATATATATATATATAGTTCCCTATATTTCCCTAGTAAAGCTGCAAAGCATAGCATGAAAATGCTATGATTGCAGTGAAAGACCTGTCCTCGGGCAGAATTATTATGGATGGTCCATACATCGCCCATGTTCCCAATATCGCCTACAATTGCATTTCGTAATAAAATGCAACTTCTGCTGCAAATTTTCAGAATTTCGTAGACTGCACATTTAATTGTGTCCGTCGCCGTGGCGTAGTCGATAGAGTCCCTACCTTCCACCCCGGCGACCCGGGTTCGATTCCCGGTGGGTAGGAGATTTTAAATCTCTACCTTGGGTCTGGATGTGTGTCCTGCCCTTGTATCTATATGCGAGAATAAAAGAAAGTTAATAGGAAGAAAAACAGTATAAACGAAAAAAAGAGAAAAATTGTTGTATGTTCAGTTTCTGACACGTGAAATAGCTTTAAACACAAAGTGTAAGAGTTATCGAATAAGTTACTTCCATGCTATTATTATGCAAGTACACATAATAATTTTGTTTTGAAATAATGTACAGTGAATAGTACAACTATCGTACAATAATGTGAAATTTATTTTCTTAATTTCATTTGGTCAGAATTAGAAAGTAGCCATATTTCAGTGTAGTATTGATACTAATATGGTCCACAACTTATTCCTAATATAGCTGAATATACAATCTCCCATGGATTGTTTTCAAACAATAGAATGGTTCCGATGTGCAACAAATGTTGTGAGTATATGAGATATGTGAAAAAAAAATAGCTCGAATCCCACTTTTCCGTAACTTGCTGCGGCAAGTGAATTAGATATTTCTCCATTTCAATTATGTTTTCACATTTTACATAGCACCAAATTTCAGCTCAATTTATTTTATTAATATAATAAATATATTGCAGTGTGTATTTGCTCTTACTTTCTGCAAACTATTCTTGGACCAGTGTTTAAGTATAGGGCCTAATGAACGATATTTGGAATATTTTGTTCAAAAGAAAAATAACTAATTAATATTTTTAAATGTAAATGTATTATTCTCTTAGTATACTAATGATAAACTTTTACGCATACAATACATTAATTACAATGTAATACTACTAACTAGGCCCACATTATTTTATTTTATGTACATATTCACGTTGGACAAGGTAAATATGATAGGATGATGATGAAGGCCAGATAATATTCAGAGATAATTTGCGCCTTAAAATTTGCTGTCATTTTTCAAACAGGTGGGGAAAACCCCGAAAAACCTCATCCAGTAATCTTGTCCCAATTGGGGATCGAACCTGGATCCGCTGCATCTGAGACAAAGACGTTATCATTACACCACAGGGTTGGACAACAAAACTCCTTTGCTTTACAAGCATTCATATTTTATTTGTGTATACTTTCAATTCTTAATAAATAATAGGGGCCTACTTATGGACTATAAAAAATAAAGAACGCAGTTTTTGTCCCCTTTTTGGCTTATTTTAGCATTTTTTTCTTTCCTCTTCTCTTATGAAAATAGCACCTAAAAACCCTAAACTTAATAACAGATCTTAACTCTAAAATATAAATATAAATTTGCACAAAATAAAAATTGTTGAATTAGTACTTTAAACAACCCTTATTATTATCATTGTTATTATTATTATTATTATTATTATTATTATTATTATTATTATTATTATTATTATTATTATTATTATTATTATTATTATTATTGGATATGATTGCAGATTCCAGGAGTATATTAAATAGAAGATGGAAAAGTTACTTTAATCAGCTATTAAATGTACATACAGAACAGGACATTGAGGAGGATAATTTACAGACAGCAGAAATGCTAATCGCAGAACCAAATGCATTAGAGGTCGAAATGGCGATTGAAAAATTGAAGATGTATAAAGCATCAGGTTCAGATGAGATCCCAGCAGAACTGATAAAATCAGGGGGAGGAAAATTAATGGACAAGATACGCAGGTTGCTTAGTATGATTTGGGGAAAATGAAGCTCTTCCAGATGAATAGAAGGAATCAATTATCGTACCAATTTATAACAAAGGAGATAAAACTGATTGCAACAACTACAGGGACATCTCATTATTTTCAACTTCGTACAAAATTCTTACAAATATATTAGTAAGCAGGCTTACTCCCTATATTCATGACATTCTAGGAGATCATCAATGTGCATTTAGAAGAAACAGGTCTACAACAGATCAGATTTTTAGTATAAGACAGATTTTAGAAAAGAAATGGGAATATAATGGTACTGTACATCAACTATATGTAGACTTCAAAAAAGCATATGATTCAATTAAGAGCGAGAAGTTATATAGTATCCTGCTGGAGTTCGGAATTCCTAAAAAGTTAGTTAGACTTATACGAATGTGTCTAAATGGCACAAAGAGTAGGGTGCATGTAGGCAAACAGTTTTCGGACACTTTTGAAATCCAGAATGGGTTGAAGCAAGGAAATGCACTATCTCCTCTACTATTTAATTTTGTACTAGAGCATGCCATCAAATCTTTAGAGGATGAGGAAGGCTTACAACTCAATGGTATTAATAAGCTGTTAGTTTATGCTGATGATGTAGTATTATTGGCCGACAGCGAGGAAATACTAAAGGACAACACGCACACACTATTGAGTAACACTAAGAAATTAGGACTGCAAGTAAATATCAATATATGGTCACACATAGAAATTCATTATGTAATGGAAATGGACGGCTAATGACAAATGAGGGAAATTTTGAGGAAGTGGCTGAATTCAAATACCTAGGAACAATAATCACAAATAGGAATGAGATACAAAAAGAAATTAAACATAGGCTGAATACTGGAAATGCATGCTCTTATGCATTGCAGAGACTCTTGATGTCCCAACTCCTTTCAAAAAACGTTAAACTGAAAATATATAAAACTGTTATTTTACCAGTTATATTATATGGGTGAGAAACATGGACTCTTACTTTAAGGGAGGAGAGGAGATTGCGGGTATTTGAGAATAAAGTTCTTAGGAAAATTTTTGGACCAAAGAGAGATGAACAGACAGGCGAATGGAGAAGACTACATAACAATGAACTACATGGTCTTTATAGGAAGTCAGATATAATAACAATTAAGTCTCATAAACTGCGATGGGCACGTATGAGGAACGAAAGACTTGCATGGAAGCTTCTTGTAGGAAAGCCAGAGGGAAAACGCCCAGTTGGTAGACCAAGAATGAGGTGGGAGAATAACATTAACTATGATTTGAGGGAAGTAGATTATACAGGGAATGATTGGAAAGCATTAGCTCAGAATAGGGATGTATGGAGAGCTTATGTCCGCGCGGCCATGAACCTACGGGTTCGATAGTGCCAGTGAGTAAGAAAGTAAGTATTATTATTATTATTATTATTATTATTATTATTATTATTATTATTATTATTATTATTATTATTGGCGTCTATGTGTCGCAAGTGGTTAGTTTTTCGTTCTCAATCTCAGGATCCGAAGTTCGTATTTCTGTCTCTCCATATGGGGTTCGTGGTGGATGATTCGGAGCCAGAGTAGGTTTTTCTCCATACGTCTCCTGTTATCTCTTATCATAAACTTAATTTCATCACTTCTCCATAGCCATGTCACACGTTTCGTCTCATTTAATTTCATCTGTTCGTATGATGTTACAACAGGCCTCGTTGTCGGCATCGCGTATGTTAAAGACCTTCAATAATAATGGTTTCATCTCATCTTATTTCCGGCCTGACATAACGTCGAACACGAATAGAATGTTTATTTTAAAAATATTATTATTATTAATCTTATGGAATGGTGTCCACCTAGAAGAAAAAGAAAAGGTAGACCTCGAAACTCGTGGATGCAAGAAATAAGAACTGGAATTAGAACAAGAGAACTTGAGGACATGGAGTAGATGGATAGAGCCGAGTGGAAAAGGAAAATAAAACTTTAGGCACAGAAAGATGTGTAAACATTGAAAATCTGTATATAAAAATAGTATTATTATTATCATTATTATTATTATTATTATTATTATTATTATTATTATTATTATTATTATTATCGGAAATAAGGCATATGATAATATTCCTAAAAAAATGTTATGGAAAACTTTAGATAATTCTAACATTACCAAAAGATTAATAGAAGCTATAAATGCATTATACAAAAGATATATTTCGAAAATAAAATTTGGAAATCGCATAAGAGAGGGATTTACTAATAAAAACGGTTTAAGACAGGGTTGTAGTTTATCTCCAATTCTATTCAAAATTTATATTGAAAGAGTACTAAGAGACTGGAGTAAAACGTGTCAAAAAATGGGCATAGCAATCCAAAATACACATGTACATTCACTCAATTTTGCAGACGACCAGGTATCAATAACACAAGACCACGATGACATAGAATATATGGCAAAAAACTAAAAGAGTCATATGAAAAATGGGGACTTCATATAAATATAGAGAAAACTAAATATCTGTGTATAGGGGAAGAAATGGAAAATATAAATTTCAACAATGGAGAAGAATTAAAACCTAGTATTGAATGCACTTATTTAGGAACAAAATTAGATCATTCAGGTAATAACACAGTGGAAATTAAAAACAGAATCGCACTAACAATACTAGAAAAAATGCTTTAAACTCTGT
This sequence comes from Diploptera punctata, assembly GCA_030220185.1. Classification (NCBI taxonomy): domain Eukaryota; kingdom Metazoa; phylum Arthropoda; class Insecta; order Blattodea; family Blaberidae; genus Diploptera; species Diploptera punctata. The sequence continues at coordinate 653,843 of JASPKZ010002342.1, forward strand.
TTGGTGGAGCAAGAATATTACAAAAAAAAATAGAAAATTACAAATATATCAAACCATAATTCAGAGCATTTTAACATATGGTGCTGAAGTTTGGCAAATTCCTACCAGGGAAATGAAAAGAATTTTAAGTACAAAAATGGATGTTTCAAGAAGATCAGCTGGAAAATCTAGAATGGATATAATACGACATAAAGAAATAAGGGAAATTGTGGGTGTACAAGAGGTGCCGGACATCATAGACATTATAGAAAAGAAAAGCTGTCAAAAGAATGTCAGAGCAAAGATTGCCTAAAATTGTTATGGAATGGATTCCAATAGAAATGAGGAAGGGAGGAAGACCGAAGAAAACTTGGATAGAAGCGGTACAAGCGGCTATGAATATCAGAGGATTGGAGGAAGATAAATGGATGGACAGAGAGGAATGGCGTTTGGTTTCCGGAAGACGGCGGCAATTGCCATGATACCGGATGATGATGCTGATTAATATATTAACTCAATATATTCACAATAAGTATTAATGTTTCTAATGAAATTAAGACTCAGGTTTTCTTATCCATTTCACCAGGAACAAAATACATAAGCTATATTATGAGTAAGCTATAACTACATAATATTTAATACTAGTCTGCAAAGAACTGAATAGGATCGGCGTGTTTTGGAATTACGGCCTGTGACATCGAATTTACGTCACAAGTATTCCAGTTTCTTTCTACAATATGCCTAATTCAGTCATGTACGTGGTGGCGTTTGGTTCAACTATCATGACGCGAATGAAGAGAAAGGTACTGCATAGTCAAGCTAGGCAGATTATGATATACAATTTGATTAAGTTTTGTGAAATAAAAGTTTTAAATTAATTTCGCGTATCATGCTCCATTTGTCATGTTTTGTGGACTGTAGTTCTAAGTCCGGTCTTATCTTTTCCAACTCAATATACTGAAGACACTCTTATTTCTATTGCAGACTAATAAAAAAATCTTGAATTAACCACTTAACCCAGGATAATCTTGTAATTTAACTCTTAAATTGGCGGAACAATAATTTCTCCTACAAGTTATTTAAATGTTCCGAACAGCAATGAAAAGAAAATCACGAAAAACTCTAAGTTGTTATTGTATATTATTGTGCAATTTGACATAAATTTAAGCTATTTCTACTAGTTAGTTTTTCTAGCGTTTTATAAACAATATTAAATAAATTAATTCAATGTATCTTATAGGATACATCGCCAATTTAAGTATTAATAATAATACATTATGTACAATACCTAGAACATGATTATATTGTAGGCCTACTGTTTAAGAAAGTTTCAGTAAATGTAATATCTGAAAGGGAGTATTTTTATAACATTTTACTTTCAGCATGTTCCATCACGAAGAAAGTAATACTACATGCATTAATATACAAAATTATTTACATAAAATTATTTTCACAGTTTTCGTTTGTTTTCATTCATGTTCTATGGCCAATTGTAATATTAAGATATATTTGTTCCACTTATCTTACCCAATATATCATAACATATTTCATTGCATTGGCTTTGTTTTGCTCTATATTCTGTCTAAATCTACTGAATTAATGAATGATATTAATTCAAGTGTGTAATGCTGTACTAGTCTTATTTTATTGAATGTCCATTTACCATATTTGTTAATCATGTTGTTCTTAAATAACTGTCTTTCTGTTTTTAGTTTTGTACATTCATAGATGATCTATCGTTTGTTCTGAGTTTCCGCATATACACAAGGGGCTGTCTATTATTTTTTATAATTTCCTTCAAGTTTACTGTCTGTTAATTTTTGTTTTATTATGTTTACTGTTTCATTTATTTATTTATTTTTCGTTTATACTGATTTTTCCTTCTTGTTTTACCTTTTTTTTGTCTTACTTGTTTTTTAACTTTCTTTAATTCTCACATAGGCACAAGGACAGGACACACACACCCAGACCCAAGGTGGAGATTTAAAATCCCATACCCCGCTACGAATCGAACCCGGGTCGCCGGAGTGGAAGGTAGGGACTCTACCGACTACGCCACGGCGACGGACATTTTAAAACAGTAGTAATAACTGTTTATTTCTCCGCGCCCTGTTAAGAAAGTAGTTATTTTTCCAATTAAAGGTAAGATTAATTTCAATCTTTCCTTCACACTAGGAAGTATTTGAATAAACAAAGTACTTACTCATCTTCGTAGATGTGGATTTTCTTACAATCTCTTTCTGACGGAGACAATCTAATCAATATATGATTACTGCTGTTAAGAAGCAGCAACATTTTAACAATTTTAGTCCAGATCCCTAATTTACAGCCTTGTTAATGATACATGTGTTTGCGTTTAATTGCATTTAGCATTACGTCAGTTGTTTTGTTTGTTTAGTTTAAAGTTTCACGGTGCTTGCTAATGGAAATGTCGATTGATGTTAGGTGGTGATAATGAATTGGGAATATGTGGGATTAGAAATGGTGATGAAAGTGATATGAAGCTGTGGGAACCTACTGATGGATGCAGTTGTCAGCGTCTAGTGGATCAGAATAACTATTGTCACTATGCGCTTGCATCTTCAACTTTATGTCCACCCTACATAGTGATCTGAGTATATCGATGTCGCTAAGTGTTAAAGATAGTACGATATTTTAATTACACGTAATTCATTTAAAGTTTAAAAGTTAAATATCTTCAATTCATATTTTCACTTTAGAAATCCTACTGTTTAAAAAGTTTACATATAATGTATTTCTTCCAAAAGTAGTATTCAATACACGACTATCAAATGAAACGCAACATGAAGACTAGATTTACTCTCTTCTTTTTAAAAATTTCCTCTATAATGTAAATGCCACTTACTAGTCTTGTATCGCAATTTAATATTTATTTGCAAAAATGGTTCTTACCAACTAGCAATTTTTTACGAAAGCTATCAATGATTTTATGGAATAAAAAAAACACGTGGAAGTATACAATATATTTCAATATGATAAAACTGTTTAATTATATAATTTTATATTTAAATATCACATTTATGTTAAGTGTCCCGAGCCGTAGCCGAGTGGTTAAGGCAACATGCCTTGGCACAGAACTACGGCACATGCGCTGGTTGAGTCTCCACTCTCCATGGGGGAAGAAATGTTATCTTGAAATCTCGGTCAGTATGGGAACGGTGCCCAGTCAGGGTCGTGAGGAATCAGAGTAACTTCAATAAGTAGCGGCTCCAGGTTGAGAAAACCAGATATAACGGCTGGGGGACCCGACATGCTGACCGCATATCACCCCTACACTGGCTGGATTAACACCTCTGTGATTAATACAAGTGGATGTGGGGCCAGCATCCGCATGATAGGCCAAGGACCTTCTAGGCTTGTCGTGCCATGGAGTATTTATGACAAGTCCCAAATTAAATTCTTGGTTACGAAGAATCTGGAGCCTGAGAAATTTTCGGTAGGGCCTACTCGCTCTTAGGAAAATGTTAGTAGAAACACTTGCAATGCCCCATTTTGATTATTGTGACACTCTTTTTACAGACTTAAATATTATTTTCACTCAAAGACTTCAACGTGTTCATAATTCTTGCGCACGTTTTATTTGTGGTATTCGCAAATTTGACCATGTTACACCGTCCCTGGAACAATTATCCTGGCTTCGTCTAAGAGATCGTAGAACTGTCCATTCCGTATCCCTACTTTATAAAATACTTCACACATCATCGGCTAATTATTTATCACGCCGCTTCATCAGACTATCCGACACTCATAATCTTGACACTCGATCCCATCAGCATATTGTCCTTTATATCCCTCCTCATCACACTGTGTATTATTCATTGTCTTTTACGGTCTCACTTACCAAAACATGGAATTCCCTTCCCACCTATGTCAGAGACTGTCAAACTATAACATCCTTCAAAAACAAACTAAAGAATTATTTAATAACAAACTAACTTATACACCTCACTGATAGTATTCTTTTAACAATTAATAAATTTAATTATTTATGAAAATAATATTAAGATTAACAAATATTTTCTTTTGTTTTGTTTTAAATATTGTACAAACGTAAAATTAGTTTTGTATATCTCATTATTTTTCTTTGTTTTTTATAGACATTAGACAGGGAAAATTTAATATGTCTTGCTTGTATACATTTTATTAGCTTTAGTCTTAATTTTAACTAACATTAACTGGTTGCATTATAGATCGTAATGTAATAGATGTTATCTGTTTGATCAAATTTTTATTTAGTATTTAATATTAGAGTTAATTGAAATTGTTATATTCTGATGAAATATATGTTTGTCCTGGTGAGTGGAAGAGAAGGCCACATAGCCTTAACTCTACCAGGCTAAATAAATCTAATCTAATCTAATATAATCTACTCTTCCAGGCCATCCTGCATAAACATTAATTGAAGTGTTAAATACAGTATTATTAACTCAAGAAAGTCTGTTACCATTGTCATAATTACTTGCTTGTCATTAATAATATAATATATAATACTGGAAGGAAACTGCACGTTTGTATTATAAATAGATGATATTTTAACAGGTAAAAAATTAAAATATCTATGCCGCATTTTAACCTGGAATTTACCTTTACCCATCCACTGGCTATAACCACGTCAAATCTGCATTTGGATATTTAATAATAATAATAATAGTAATAATAATAATAATAATAATAATAATAATAATAACAGCCAGGGTTTATTCTGTCCGGATGATAATACCCTGTGAGGGCTTCTTGCCAGGATACGGAAACATCAACCTTGTAGGGAGACGTTGGTTCATCAAAGGCAAGAGGAAGAAAACCTGAACAAAAATCTCCTAGTCCTCCATGTTGTGGGTTATAACGATAGGCCAGTTCCTCTCTTATGGAAAAAATGAACTATGTTAAAAACACAATGTGAATAAAATAGTAATAATAGTAATAATAATAATCTTCTTCTTCTTCTTCCTTTCAAGTATTAGGCCAAGGCCTGTTACGATCCTATAGAAAATTTTCCCTTATGGGAAATTCTCATATAAGACTTGAAAGCATAATAATAGTCCCTTCGATTGGTTGCTGGCCAAAGGAAGGCAAGACCAGTGATGGGGCTGCCATCTTATAGCCTCTGGTCAGGCTTTCTGGAGAAGAAAAGAAAATAAAGGAAAGAAGAAATGAAAGAAAGGAAGGACTCCCTAGCCCTCGGATGCCCTAATAGCGTCGGGGTCGAAAACACAAGAGTTAACCAAGAGAGGTTAGATAGTAAAGTTAAAAGAGTGCAAAACACAAGTAAGTGGAAGAAATGTTTTGCACAGCTTGGGCACCTTGTGGTCGCCATCCACATATCCCCTAGATGAGGACCCCTGAGGGCAGTAATAATAATAATAATAATAATAATAATAATAATAATAATAATAATAATAATAATAATAATAATTTAATAACAATAATGTTAGACTATTAGCCGTTTCAATTTTCTTAACTAGTTTAAACTACTTCTCAATTCAAATAGCTGTTCATTTGTTATGACTTTTCTACTCAAGTAAAAAATCCTTAATATAGCCGAGACTGAAACCAGCGATCTATGGGATGTTAATTAGACATGCTAACCATCATACTATAGAGAGCGTTGTTTTGTTTTCTGTGTCCTTATAAAACCATGCAGGAGCCCATTGCATGGTTAGGTAAATTAAGTACTTTTTTTTTAAATTCAGAAGTAATCACCAATTCAATCTGATTTATAAATATTGGATTTGGGTTTGTCATCGGTCTATGTATTTGTATTTTAAGTGAGACAGTTCCTTGCCATTGGCTGAAATACGTTAGCTGTGATTTGTTTTTGATATTCTAGAGGATGTATGGGTGTTCGTGTGTATACATTTGCATATGTTAACAAAATACAGTTTTATAAATTAAAATATTCCTACAGACGGCTGCTATAACGTCATGATACCGAGAAGTATTGGAATTTCAAAATTACCAGGGGAGCGAAACTTTAGAAATGTTGAAGTATTTTTATTCGCTTAACGCGGTATATGTGATCCTACGCACATCGAATGATCTCAAGTAACAACGTTTTAAAACATATCAATTTAATTCCGAGTTCGATTCTAGTTTACAGAAGTGTGATAACTGTTTTCTTCTCATCCCCATAGCTCTATTCAGCATTTAAATGTGGTAACTCTCATTTCGGTTTACATACTTCCTTTAGTTTCATTCATAACCCGGCCGATAGCAATTACTTTTTTTTTTTCAGAGTGAAAAATATTGAGCACAGCTTCGACTATGTTCAACATTTGAGGCAATTAGCGTAGCGATTCAACGCCAGACGTGAAGTTACCTATATATTATTATATAATTTCTGCTCAGAGGTCTGTTAGTTCTTTTATATCTATATCTAAGGCTTTAATTTCCTTCCGTAGGAAAAGTACTCAAGAATTTTACGTAAAGCCCTATCCTGAAAAATAATCAATAGATCTTGGAGGGTTAGAACCCACGAACCTTAGAACTAACGGCGATCTGATAACCATTAATCCATAGTGATCTGAAATAAGGAATCTCTCTGATCAAACGTTGTCAGCATTTTAATCCAAAGGTTAGAATATCGACGTTAAATAAATATACTGCCCATTCTTCTAACTTCTTTGATGAAAATAAAAGTGTAGGCCTACATTAATACTCGAAATGTACATCAGATAATTAAAGCACGTAAGAAGGAGTTTATTATTTCTATGGTAACAATACAGAGTCCGTCACGCTGGAACTGCGTAAACTAAGCGAATTCCTCAGCAAGTCGAATATATGATCCAATTTTGTTAGTTTACAGAATACATATATTTATTTTCTTTTAAATTGGAGAAACTCAATTTCTGATGCCAGCTTATTTAAAAGTGTCGGCCCGCAGTGAAAATAAAGAGCGGTTTTTAATTTCAGGTTTCAAGTAAAACCCCATACACGATTATTGTTTATTTTAAAAAATACTCAAAGTAAAGAAATACCTTATCATAAATGCCGAAGACATAGTTCTACCTAAGGATAAGACATTAGTATCTTTTTCTACAGAAAAGGTGTAAAAGGTCAAGAGTTTAAGCCGTTAGTTATTTATTATATTTGTGTATGAAGTGATGAAAACCTGGAAAACGAAAACTAATAAATAAATTGTGGGGATGTGGAAACTTAGATTTACATCAAAATTACACGATAAAACCTCTTCTCCCTTGCGATATATATATATATATAATATATATATATATATATATATATAGTCCACCGCTGTGGTCTCGAGGTAGCGTGCTGCCTTGTCACGCAGCGGGCCCGGGTTCGATCCCCGGTCGGGGCAGTTTTTCTGGGTGAGGTTTTGTCGGGGTTTTTCCTCACCTGTAAGACAAATGTCAGGAAAACTTTAAGGCCCAAACGGTCCCCGAAATAATATGGCCATCATCATCCTTATCATTATCATCACCATCATCCTTCACCGGTGTGGAAAGCAACGGGAAGCTACCACACCTACACAATTCCCTAGTAAACCTGCAAGCATAGCATGTAAATGCTATGATTGCAGTGAAGGACCGCCTTCCGGCAGAATTACTATGGATGGATATATATATATATATATATATATATATATATATATATATATATATATTGTACTGACTCGCTTTATTTCTTTGTTTCTTTTTTCTTTATTTATATATTTATTATTACGAAAGGCGGTAGCGTGCCGAGGAAATTATAGGAATGCTTGAAGTGTGAACAGGACTTCTAGAAGGAATTTACACACTTTTTACGACATAAAAGAAGCCATTTACACGGTTTACCAAACACTTTAACATATCTATGAGATCATATTATAGGTTACATTTGAAAATTACTTAACATAGAACTTGGAAGCACCATTTAGTAATTGGTTCATATTTGCTTATAGGAGATTATACTTTGATTTTGGACATTCCCGAGAGAATTGAAAATACTCTAATACAAAACTCTACTTACATAATTATGAATTGGACCCAGCAGGGCGCTGGCCCTGGTGGCTCTGCGACCTCACTGTCCGATGGCTCCTACCAGACTTCTCAGACTCGCCTTTCTTCTACCCTCTAGTAACGTTGGTTATTTTAAAAAATCCCTTGTCTCATAAAAATACCTGAGAAATGTTCTTTCACAACCCCTCACCCTACAGTGTATTTTTCATTAGTGTTGATCTTATCTTAACATAACTTCTCTTTCAAGGGTTTGTTTTAAAATACCTCTTGTCTCCCAAAAACACCCCTCGTCTCGCGCTATAACATATATATACATATATATATATATATATATGACATGAAAAGAAAAATAAATACCTGAGTCGGGATTTGAACCCGAGTTTCTAACTTTATACGTTTAGCGCTCTAGCCAACTGAGCTACTCAGGAATCCTAACACAAAGATGTATTTCTTTTACATATATATATATATAGTATATATATATATATATATATACAAGAGAGGTAGCGGGATACTGTTCCAACTGCCATCTAGTGGCTACTAAAACAAGTAAGAATTTTTAAAGATAATATTTACTTTACATTAGTAACGCTCGTATGTTATATGTTATAACTTAGATTTATGTATTTTTGACTTTTAGCAATGAAGGCCAATTATGACATGAAAAGAAAAATAAATGTCTGAGTCGGGATTTGAACCCGTGTTTCTAACTTTATAGGTTTAGCGCTCTAACCAACTGAGCTACTCAGGAATCCTAACACAATACATATTGCTAGTACATTGGTACATATGAAATAAGTTTTCATTAAAGAGTATAATTATTTACGTTGCTTAATCTTTAATATTATATTTTGCCTGTATTGAAGGTGCAACATCTTTTACTTTAACTCCTGGCACTTTCACCCTTTTGCCTGTTCATCAAGTTCTCAAGTGTTAAGATTGAGAGAGTGAGGAGGGGAATAGTTAAAAGTTGGTTTATTTAACCCCTTTTCATCCCCTCATCCCCTTTAACCTACTCCCACCATAGCTTGAGTTGATGTGGCAGCTTTCATAATTTCCTCCCCTATCTTTCACCCTCACTTTGGTTCTGGTTCGTTGTCATAGTCTCTCTTTAAATTGGTCGTTTTCAGCGTGTTAGCAAGTCTCATCTTAAAAAAGGAAAACTCGTCGACTTTCTTCCCCAAGATATTGAATGAACTTTTATCAACATACTAAGAAAAGCAAAGAAACAATACTGAATCCAACAACAGGTAGATTAAACAAGATTTATCGAACCGAGCGAATTACTCAAGCGGTACCGTTTCAGACTCATATTCGGGATTAATCAAGTTTGGAAATCCGAGTTAACTTTGTGTTAACTGGTGAATTCATTGTCCTTTATCACATACACTGCATGTTGACGTATAGTGAGTGTAATTAGAAATCAAATGGACCTCCCTTCTATTTATGCTACTGCAAATATTAATTTTAGGAAGCTTATAGGAACCAGAACGATCTCGTTCTGATTTGATTTATTGTTTGTAATTCATTGAATGAGAGAGACAATTTTTTAATGAGACCCAAATGTTAGCCTACAATAATTTAACACCTATTCTAATTTGAGGATAACTCAAAAGCTACTTGTTAGCACATTATCTAAGTCCGGTAAAGAAATCTGATTCTAAAATCGAGGTCTGCATCAGGCTAACTTCGTGAATCTGTGTACTATGATCTGATAACCAATGTCAGCAACCAGTTGAGTCAGATTTCGGCCACGGATTTATTTTATTTTGTTTCTGGATTAAAATAATTAATTATATATTTTTCAAACTTACAGACCGAATAATTAAATATAGGAACGACTGGAAAGAACATATTAATAGAATGCCAGAAGAAAGATTTCCAAAATTATTGCTAAATTATAAACCGCACGGAAGGAGAAATGTTGGACGCCAACACAGAAGATGGTCTGAACAATTTTAACAATTCTAGCTTTCATGGAACCGGAATGAGCCAACAGGCTTAATCCCTGGATGATGATGATTATTATTTATGTCTTATTAACAGCTTGTTTCTATTTTTCAGAGACTAAACAATTAACTCATTCACTTCAGGTTTAAATGCTCAATGCATTTCCCTAGAAACCGAATTTAGTCACGGTAAATTATATTGTCTGTTTTCAGACATTCAAAACGAACAAAATATAACGGTACTTGAGATCTCAATAAGGGTAAAAGCTAAAACATATTTCTCTACTATTCATAAATGTTAACAAAACATTACCCTGCCAAGGGATGTACAAAAATTGCAAAATATATAACAGGCAGAGTTAAGCGAGTGTACTTCGTATTCCGAGTTAAAGGCCATTAACAGCCGATGACTCTTCTCGTCTTCTGAGGTGAATGGGTTAACCATTAGGACTTATTATTTTGTTATGATTTTCAATATTGTAGATTCAAAACACTGGATATCGAAAAGAAATCTAAATGCCTGTGTCGATGGATACAATTTTTAAAAACAATAAAATACTTTCAAGCTGTATTTGAAATTTACAGATCATTCAAGCTTTTTTTTATATAATTTCACATCATGAAGTTTGCGATATTTTGAAATTATTTCCACTCATCATAGGAACCAATATTCTGCTAATGTCATTGGGAATCCAGGTGTAATTATGTTGTTTACTTCAGTTATTTTCTAACAGACGCGTCATGATGTTCACATTGTCATTCCAACTTGGTGAAAATGGAAGATTATTCCTCGATAACATACGAATTTATTAACCTTTTTGATACAGTTCACTTCCTTTTCGATTCGCTTCCATCTCACATTACATAAAATGATTCACATATAGTATAAATAGTTTTTTTTTATTTCATATCATGTGTTATTTTAGACGACTTTAAAAGATCGGATATATATATATATATATATATATATATATATATATTCTCTTTAATTTGCTTACTTGTTATAGTCAGCTACTAGATGGCAGTGAAGACAGAGTTCTCGCGACATCTAGTAATAATGGAGAATATAATACATATATAAGAAAAATAAGTGTTTGAATTGGATTCGCCTGGTGGTGTAATGGATAACACGCTGAGGTACAAACTCAGAGTTCCGGGTTCGAATCCCGTCCAGGCATTTATTTTTCTTATCATACCATATTAAGCTTACATTGCTCAATGTTAAACATTTAATTATAACATCTATAAAGCGTCACTGCTATAAACTAAAAATATTATATTTAATTTGCTTACTTGTTATATTCAGCTACTAGATGGCAGTGAAGACAGAGTTCTCGCGACATCTAGTAATAATGGAGAATATAATACATATATAAGAAAAATAAGTGTTTGAATTGGATTCGCCTGGTGGTGTAACGGTTAACACGCTGAGGTACAGACTCGGAGTTCCGGGTTCGAATCCCGTCCAGGCATTTATTTTTCTTATCATACCATATATATATATATATATATATATATACCGTATATATATATATATGTATATATATATGTATATGTATATATATGACATAAGAAAAATAAATGCTAGGACGGGTGTACAACCCGGACGTCTGGATTTATATCCTAGTGCGCTACCGATTACTTTAGCGCACTGGGATATAAATCCAGAGGTCCGGGTTCAAGTCCCGTCCGAGCATTTATTTTTCTTATGTTATATTAGGCTAGCATTGCTCAATGTCAAAAAAAATAATTATAACATATATATATATATATATATATAGGAGGAGTTACAAAATACATTTTTAAGTTTTATGTTCTAATAAACTTTAGTCAGAAATGAAACAAAATAATATATATATATATATATATATATATATATATGGAACATTATAATACCATGTAAAATTACTAATTGTGTTTGCCATAAAGCTATGAGAACTTAATTAGCGATTTTACAAGTAAGCAAGCTAAGATATATTATGCCTATATCCTCCATACTTAAGTTGTAAATTATTTTATAGTGAAAACACTCGAACATATCCTCCTCATTTGCTTGCAAATTACTTTATTATAAGAGACCTGAGCTAAATAACGCCATGTACCTTTAACGCCATGTACCTTTAACGTCAACACTGAGTAAAAAATGATATATTCTATTAAAAGGACACAGTTCTATAAAAAATACACGTTATAGGGCAGAAGTCAACATATAATGCATTTTACACATTTACCATCTGATGTCAAAATATAAAATGTATAGTAATGGAAAAAAATACTAATAAAATTCATATTAAATTCTGTTGAGGCGAATAGTCATAAGATAAAAGTTAAAATTAAAATATACCTGTTGCCAGGTGCCGTCGTCCTCAACTTTATTAAAATGATGTATATAAAATATTAACTGGAGGCCTTTAGGAAGTTAACTTCCATCATCAGCAGGATGAGCTTCTGCTACTCGTTGTTGTTTACGACGATGTAGACTCCAAGTGTCGTAAATAACTACGAGTAGCAGAAGCTCATCCTGCTGATGATGGAAGTTAACTTCCAAAAGGCCTCCAGTTAATATTTTATATACATCATTTTAATAAAGTTGAGGACGACGGCTCCTGCCAACAGGTACATTTTAATTTTTAACTTTTATCTTATGAATGGAAAAAAATATTCACAGTTCTATATATTTTAATGTAAATTTTATAAATCATTCGATCCTTAGTTGGCGTTATTTAGCACAGAACCTTAGTTGGAAAGTTGGTACAAATCAAGCAGTTTTCAATTTCCGGCCTCGCAATGTACATTAATATTATTATAAAGATTCATATGTAGCGGAATCATGTTATTAGTTGTTAGTAAAGTAAAAGTGATCCCACAACAGGCCTCAGGAGGCCCTTGGGGTAGTAGGAGGTTAAGGCTCCCACTTTTTCTAGACAATCGGCACTTTATGTCAGCCGGGTTGTCAGCCCTGCGTGACGGCCGCCTTTACCCCCAGAACAAGCGTCTGGTACTCATTTCCGTTAGAGGCTGAGTCGACCCCAGGGCCATAGTGCCGCCAGAGGGTTTGGGTCAGTTTAAAAATCCTGACCCCAACGGGACTTGAACCCTCGACCCTCCGGCTTGTAGCTCAGTGCCTTAACCACTACGCTACGGCGTGTTGTTACTAATATAAATTATTTGTTAATGTTTTAGTTTTAAAACATTTTATAATATTACAATATAAAATAACAAAAATATAGAAAAGATTTTTAGGTCTGTACTATGTTTCTCTCCAAATCCATGGGGCGACAGGCCTAGGAGGCCTTTGGTCTACTATCCTGGTGCTGGTCTCACATTCATATGTGTTAATCGCAGATATGGATGATCATCTAACCAGAATAGAGGTAACATGTTAACAGCATATGGGGTACTCCATTGGTTATAGCTGCTCAAATTCCTCGTGATGCTGAGTAAGCAACGATCCCATACTAGCTGAAATTACATGAGAAAATTACTTTTCTCCCCCCGCGGATTCGAACCAGTGCAAAGTCCTATAGCTCTGTACCAAGGGATGTCTTAAACTACTCGTCTACAGCGCGAGACATGTCGTCTTTATATGTATTGCAAATTAACATTGTGTATCACACAAATCAATGGAATTATTGTTTCTTTCAATTCTAGAAATAGTACTCTGATTTGAGAAGTGATCTTCTTACCACAATATTGACACTAGGTCACAAGATAACATAGCACTTCCTCTTATTCTACTTCCTTCACAGTAGCCTCTGCCCGCTCCTGGAATTTCCTTCCTCAAGATATCAGGGATTGCCACACACTTAGCACTTTTAAGTCATACTTATACAGTTACCTGTTGTCTAATAATGTTTCTCTATTTATTTAAATTTATACTATGCCATTAATAATTTTTTCTCGTTTTTTATATAGCCTATCTTGTACATATTATTTTTCCGATCCGATTGAGGGTCTTTCCACTTTTCAGCGGTTGCCCTTTTACCAGCCGGCTGCTGGCCCTTCACATCCACATGTGTCAATCACAGAGGTAGATGATCAACAGCCAGTGTAGGGGTGACATGTGGCTAGCATGTCGAGTCCCCCAGCCGTTATAGCTGGTTCCTCAAACTGGAGCCGCTACTTATTGTAGCTACCCAATTGCCTCACGATGCTGGGTGGGCACCGGTCCCATACTGGCCGAAATACCATGAGAAAATTTCTTTCCCCATGGAGACTCGAACCAGCGCAAGTCCCGTAGCTCTGCGCCAAGGCTTCCTACCTTAACCGCTCGGCTACGGCGCGGGACATATTATTTTTAATTCGTTAAATCTAGAGTAAATCAAAATACATTGTAAATAATATGGTATTGTATTTATAACATATAATCGTTTACGTTTATTATAATTTAGATGCAACACTATTTTTTTTTTGTACTTTTAAAACCTGGTTGAGTAGCAGACAAGGCAAGGCCTTAACACTGCCAGGTAAAATAAAGCTATTATTACTCTGAGATTGTCCACTTATAGAATTTCAACAAAGTTTTAACTACTTCATTTTTATCTTGGACATAATCCTTCACGTATTTCTCAGCCACATAAGTGCTGCTTTGCCCCTTATCCCATACATATTTAAATAAATACATTAACATCTTCAAGGTGGGTAGTTGGATGTGATGTCCCACGTTGTAGATATATAATTATATTAATTTGGATGACTGTAATTTTGCCACGGCACTGATGACTCCCGTCAAGAGAATGAGGGAAAGTTTCTTACATAAATAAATAACGACATTTTGTTAACAGTTAAACTAAATGTTATTTTATTAAAGTTTTCACTTATGTTTAGATGAATCTTGTAGATCAATAATTTTAAAAAAATTCCGGCTTAGGTTAAAAATTTCACTTATAGAAGATCATTACTTCATATATGTAATGGATGACGATTTCCAACGGTCAACTTTTCACTAACACTTAATTTCCACTTTATGGATTATTTATATTCAAGATGAATGGAATTTATACTTCAATATGATTTTCCATAACTTTGACACCATTTTGTCAACTAATATCAAGAAATGAACTATAATTCTCCTATTTCTTGATGAGCCGTTGTTTAACATATCTGACTTCTTTCAAGTATTGTAGTCATCTTTTTGTTCTGTTATAACCTGGAAGTTCTGATTGGTCCAACTGAAAAGGAAGGAATACTACTGGCTGACTCCCATCCAATTCGTCCAATCCCATTTATTTGTTTATAAAAAATATCAATTCAAATATTTAAAGTATTTTTACATATATTAAATCAGTTAGAAAAACATCTAACTGTATTAACAGTTTATATCGATCAGTTTGAATTTTGTATATACTTATAAAAAATTTGACTTCTCTATACTCCCTCTTATGTTCATTCTTAATAGACATCCCTCTCCTTACTCTTTAAATCTTAAATAAACAAAACAAAAAACCCTTCTTCTTATTATTATACGGGGATAAATATCCGGTTTTAATCTGCATTCGACGAACTTGAACAGATGTATCGTGAAAATAGTGATACATACTTTCCAGAATTAGACATACAAGAAATTCTATAATTTTAGGAAGTTTTCCTATCGCATGAATACACCTCCTTCCCGATTGATGTATTTCCCATTTCGGTATCCTAAGGACAGAATATTTGAGGAAACGTTTTGAGTCTCGATATACCAATAGCCTATTCATAAAAATGCTTCATTAACTTAAGCATAGGATATTTAGAAACAATGAAGATACAATTTTCTTGAATTGTACCATAACACCCATATCAATGCATATTTCATAAGATTAAATTAACAACTCAAAACTAAGCCTGCTTATACAGCCTGAAATATTAGGCCTAAGCGCTAACGTATTCTCGTCATTAAGTTTTTTATACCATTCGTTGTTTTTCATGAACAGTTCCAGATATTTTTTTCCTTATCTTCGTGAGCCTAAAATTCTCTCATTGTTTCATTATGGGTTTCTATATTTCTTCTGGTAGTTCAAAATAGTCATCCAACTATCCCTCCATGCTCAGCAAGGAGCTTATTACAATTGTTCTTGCACCGAAGGGTCGGATAATGAGCGTAAATTCTCTATAAACATCAACATAGGTATATAAAGTTGTGGAAGGAGTTCAATCTGAATGCGTAGGCCTACTTGTTAGACTATATTTATAATATTACATTCATCTGTTAAAACATGTGACCTGTTACAACTAATAAGCATTTATTTGCTAGAATAATGAAATACTACATAGTAGGCTATAAAATAAAACTACGTACGTTGCAAAGCTTTAAATGTTTTAGGTATTAGTTTTGAACTACCTGCGAACCATAATAATTTCATGTTAAGGTTATTTCCAGATATATATATATATGTATGTGTGTGTGTGTATGTATGTGTAAAATCATGTTATAAACATTAATGATCTCGTCCAGTATCAATTATTAGTCTTAGAAAAATAGACACTCTCGCTTAAATCATCACTGAGGAAATGGGATGTGTGACTAAAGTCTGATCGGCAGAATAAGAGTTTAAAATTATATTTATATATTTGTTTTTATCTGAGATCTTGGCCAAAAAATATATACCAATGGTCACCACCCCCTTGGAAGAAATAAACGTGGCAGAGCAAGATGGAAATGGGAAACCTACGTCAGAACTATAATGGATGATGGGAATTTGGAAGAAGGAGGTTGGAATGATAGAAATAAATGGAAACTGAAGACGGCAAACCTATAAGCAGGGGAAAGCAGAAGAAGAGAAAAAGAATCTAAGATATAGCTGATTATCGTAGATTGTGAAATTTATATCTATTTGTTATTTAAGATTTATTTTATTAATCAATTGAGTTGGTGTTTACTTGATGAAAATCCATATTTATTAATTAAATGAAAATAAAACGTAGTTTTATTTGATTTTCATATTTATTATATAATTCAGTGACAGCTGTTTCGGTACACTGTACCTTCTTCAGACATGTTAACAAATTATGAATTGTGTTCCAACTGATCTAAGCAACAATACAACAATATTTATTTAATTTTTTTAATTTAACAAAGGGGATTCATTCAAATCAGGTTGAGAATTTAACAGTTTTTTACTACTTTTAAATTTATTAATTTCTACAGCCTCCAAAAGATCTAATTTCTTACCCTTGTCACAAATATGTAAAATTTCAAAATTTGGATCGAAACAATGATTAAATTGGAATAGGTGGTTAGCATATTTTGAATTTTCTAAATTTCTGTTATATGCTCTCATGTGTTCCTTTATCCGAGAGATAAAAGGTCTACCAGTTTGTCCTATATAGACATTGTCACATGTGCCACACTTCAATGTATATACACCTGATAATTTTTCTTTTTTTGTTTTGGTTTTATTTTTTTTATTATATTTTGTAGAGTTTTATTAGTTTTAAATGCCACATTAATGTTCAACTTTTTAAAGTGTTTAGATATTTTATTTGAAAGTGGGCCTATGTATGACATTACGACATATTTCTTTATGTTTTCTTTGGGTAAAGGAAAAACTTTGTTAATTGCTTTTTTGTAATGAACCTTCTTAATTAAACATTCTATAATTTCACGGCCGTAGCCATTATTAACAGCCAATTGTTTAATAATATTCAAATATTTTGCTTAAACAATTGGCTGTTAATAATGGCTACGACCCTGAAATTATAGAATGTTTAATTAAAAAGGTTCATTACAAAAAATCAATTAACAAAGTTTTTCCTTTACCCAAAGAAAACATAAAGAAATATGTCGTAATGTCATACATAGGCCCACTTTCAAATAAAATATCTAAACACTTTAAAAAGTTGAACATTAATGTGGCATTTAAAACAATAAAACTCTACAAAATATAATAAAAACAATAAAACCAAAACAAAAAAAGAAAAATTATCAGGTGTATATAAATTGAAGTGTGGCACATGTGACAATGTCTATATAGGACAAACTGGTAGACCTTTTATCTCTCGGATAAAGGAACACATGAGAGCATATAACAGAAATTTAGAAAATTCAAAATACGCTAACCACCTATTCCAATTTAATCATTGTTTCGATCCAAATTTTGAAATTTTACATATTTGTGATAAGGGTAAGAAGTTAGATCTTTTGGGGGCTGTAGAAATTAATACATTTAAAAGTAGTAAAAAACTGTTAAATTCTCAACCTGATTTGAATGAATCCCCTTTGTTAAATTTAAAAATTTAAATAAATATTGTTGTATTGTTGCTTAGATCAGTTGGAACACAATTCATAATTTGTTAACATGTCTGAAGAAGGTACAGTGTACCGAAACAGCTGTCACTGAATTATATAATAAATATGAAAATCAAATAAAACTACGTTTTATTTTTATTTAATTAATTTATTTGTTTAAGTTTGTCACTCAATTACATAAAACTTCAGTTAAGAACACTTCGTTACAGGAATTTTGGAATATGTACCATTTTCAGCTGTTAAGAAGGTACTATTTGATTTCGGTTTTTATTCTATACACAGGGTTAAGTTCATTGGGTGTGTTCTCATTCAGTAAGTTTTCGATCTTGACTACTTTTAAAATTTCTATCTCTTGCAGGATGTGTTATTCTATAGCTGTTATTAGCTTTGTGCATTATCAATAATACGTTGTTTATTGTGGTGATTTGATAACCTAATTCTTATATATATATATATATATATATATATATATCGCAAAACTTGTTTTCACCTCATTATATTTAAAATAGTCCACCGCTGTG